>JASDDO010000004.1:3887500-4516385 GCA_030015575.1 Agapanthus africanus
GCCGTAAATGTAATATGTGGTGTATCGCCGGTTTTGTTGCTATATGTCAACGACAATTGGGATACGCATATTTACTTACGTTGATGACATGAGATGTTATGTATTGCTGTGATATGTTATATTGGATCTTCGTGTTTTGAATAGCCGGGTTTTTTTATGTGATATGAGGGTTTTTATTTTTATTCATGTAAAAGCTTGTATGTAATATTCTTTTATTGGGGCATTTTCGGGTTGAGGATGATGTCACCATTGATATATATTATTTACTTTTCCGTATTAGGATAGACCCAAGGAGGAGAGCACAAGTAACCGAGTTCTAGAGTCTAGTGGGAGACCATCTCGAGGAGTCGAGACCGGGTCTCCTAACTCTAAAATTGGGAGGGTTGCTTGCCGCTCTCGTAGGGGTTTAGGAATGTGGGTTTGGCTATTCATCGCGACCGTGGAATCCGTGTTTTATACTGGCTTAATTTAAAACACGGAATTCCTAGTATATCCAATATTTCATATGTGTTCTTCTGCTGCTAATATTCTGTGATGTGATCACTTGATATTCTGAGACTAATGCTTATATTATGGATATGATGATATATAGTAAATATTGATGCTTTCGTTTCTTCTATGATGCTTGGGAAGCATAAGATTGATGGGACTTCATTAATAAGATTAATGATATAAAAGAAACTTAAAGATGTTGTAGAAACTTGTTTAAAACTGGTAGCTCTAGTTCTTGCTTTGTATAGAGGTATTCCTTGTAGAATATCCAGCACCTTATTCGATAAGGAAGAGCCGAGATTCCTTCACCGGGAGTGACCGCTTTAGCGAAACTAGCAGATGCTACAAACTCGGATTGTCTTTTGATTGCTTTTATAGTTTTTACTTTGTATAGTGGTATTTGTGAAATATCCTGCACCTTATTCGATAAGGAAAGAGCCGAGATCCCTTCACCGGGAGTGACCTCTTTAGCGAAACTAGTAAAAACCACGAAAACACTCTTTTTTCAAAATCACTCGATTCTACAACGATATCAAGTTCATTACGCAAAGGGTTTTCTTAAAAACCTGTCGTAGCCCTCCGTCATTTCAGATAAGTAGTATTTAATATTCGTGCTGCGTTTGGTGGCCTTTGTCAAGGCGTAGTATGCAGTAGCAGATTAGTGCTTATCTGCTTTAGCATATGATGCGATTGGATTAGGGTAGTCATGCGACCTTGTTGGCCTTTGTCAAGGGTTGTGCGGGTGGGTTTAATTCAATCAGGAAATGACGGGTTGAACTTGACTAGCATCCTATGTTTGTTGGCCCTTGTCAAGGTCATAGGAGGTTAGGGGCAGAATATTATCGGGAATTTCAAGTGTTGAAATTTGCAATGAGATTGCATACCTTCTATGAGATAGTTGGATCCCGATACCCACTGCGAGTAACTGTTACTCCTGGGAGAGTTTTACACATTACAATTAGCCGATCAAGTAGGTGTCTAGAAAGGTGTTAACGGGGTTACGCCCCTGGGAAAATGAGGTTTAATTTAATTAGGTCCGTACGAAAATACGGGGAACCTCCCTCAAAGTACCGACACTGGCCTGGCTGAAAGATTGGCGAACTTGAAGGGTATAATTAATCCCGGCTAGTCTTACCTTTTAAGGTTTGAAGGAAGATTTGATAAAAATAGTGGGAGCCATCCTGATTAGATAAAATAATAACCAATCTGATCTTGCAAAGAGCGCACGCAGAGTGTTTTCTTCTCTCTCTCTCCTGGTAGCGACCATGTCACGCCTTAATCAAGTTAATAATATGGATGCATTGATCGAACCTGCTTAATATACTAAGCTGGGGAACGTTGGTTCCGTTCTTTCTTATAACTGTTATAAGTCCGAGCAGGAAATAGGAGAATATCCGGATTCCCATGCTACCCAATCGAAGAAAGTGCATGTTGATGCATCTTCTTCGGGTGTGTTCATTACCGAGAACTGTTTCTCAGTATCCTCTACGTCCTGGGTATGTGATACCAAATCAGGATCCCGTATATGTAATATATTACATGGGCTACAGAAAGGTAGAAAACTGGGAATGGGTGATATGTCTCTAAGTGTAGAGAATGATGCAATTGTTGCAGCCAAGTCAGTTGGCGATTATCACCTTGTATTAATACATTGATTCTGAACGAATGTTATGACATATCGAACCTGATATACAACATTACATCGGTTTCTTTATTAAGTTAAAGAAGGATATAATTCTGTATTGGAGGATAATGTTGTGAACATTTTCCTGAATCAAGAGTTGATTGAATCAGGCACGTTATATAATATCATATACGTTCTAAATCAAACCACGGTTCAAAGTATATAGAACACACACAAGAAGAGTAGCTCAGAAATGAACGAATCCTTCCTGTGGCATTGTAGACTAGGTCATATCAATGCGACACGACCAGCTAAGTTACATAAGGATGAATATGAGAACCTGTTCGAATTTTCATCTTATGATACTTTCCAGTCTTGTCTCAAAGGTAAAATGACCAATACTCCGTTTACTGGAAACAGAGAAAGAGTTACTGAACTCTGGGACTGATATATAATGATGTATACGGTCCTATGTCTACTAATGCCAGGGCTGGTTCTTTATACTTCATTATATTCATTGATCATCTCTCAAGATTCGAACATATGTTCCTGTTGAAACATAAGTCTGAAACTTTTGAGAAATTCAAAGAATATAAGATTGAAGTTAAGGACCAGACGGGTAGAACTATTAATGTCCTACGATGTGATCGAGGAAAAGAATACTTAAGCATGGAGTTCTTGGAGTTTCTAAAAGGAGAATGTGATTCTCTCTCAGCTTACTCTTTCGTATACACCACAGCACAACGGTGTATCGGGGTGGAGATATTGCACCCTATGAGATATGGCGCGCTATATGATGAGTATTGCTGAGATACCAATTTCCTTTTGAAGTTATGCACTTGAGAAGCTGCATATCTGTTGAATAGGATTCTATCCAAATCAGTCACTACCACTCCATATGAGATATAGAATGAGAAGAGACCATGTCTTAAACGAGTTAAGATATGGGGTTGTCCGGGCTATGTTGAAAAGCAAAATCTGGACAAGCTCGAAAATCAGTTCTGTATAAGTTTGTTAGGATATCCCAAACATTTGTGAGGGAATATCTTCTACCTTGCTGAGGAGCAAAAGGTGTTTTGTTTCTCAGCATGCCACCTTTTTAAAAAAGGAATTTCTTGTGAAGAAATTTATGGTCATGAGGTAGAACTGGAAGTTGTTCCAGCTTGACAAACTAACAGCTGATGATTTGGTGAAACTAAAGGATTCAATAGTCTCCAACGAACCTCAGCCTCTCCGCGAATCTGGTAGGGTTCCTCATCCACTTGAGAGATACTACGGTCTTCTCGGTGACAGTGGGAGCGAGGATTGCATCATGGTTGATGATAGCCCAACTAGGTTCAGGCAGGCCATCATGAGTGGTGACTCTGTAAAAAGGCTGGATGTTATGCGATCAAAGATGGAATCCATGTACACCAACAAAGTATGACTTTGAATGTTTTACCTGATGGGGTAAATCCCATTGGGAGCAAATTGGATCTTGAGAAGATTCTTGGTGTAGATGGAAAAGTTAAGACTTTCAAAGCTATGCTTAAGTCCATCAGGATTAAAGAAAGCATCGCGGAGATGGAACATCTGTTTTGATGTAGCAGTCAAAGAGTTTAACTTCATCAAAATGGTAGATGAACCTTGTATATACAAGAAGGTTGTAGAGAGTAAGTTTGTCTTCCACATATTGTACGTAGATAAACATACTCTTGATAGGAAATTGTTTTCTATACTACACTCAGTCAAGCTCCTCTTATTACGGGGATTCTCCATAGAAGATCTGGATGATACGTACTACATCTTGTTGTTTATGATCTATGGTGATAGATCTAAGTGGATATTGAGAGTGTCCTAAATCCAAACTAGATGTAGATTGCTCACTAGGTGTAGTGATCAGGAATCAATCAGATCTTGGGAGAATCACTGGACAGCTCAGGTGGACATTCTTAAGTACTTCAGAAGCACTAAAACAAAGTTCTTGGTTCGAGCTTCCAGAGTGATAAGGACGACTGAAAGTCAGTCACAGGCATTGTCTTTACCCTCGGTGGAGGGACGGTATGTTGGAAGAGTTCCAAGCCAGATACCGTGACATACTAGACGATAAAGGTTGAATACATTGCTACCAACGATACTACCAAAGTGGTTGTCTGGACATTTCTTGTTCATGAGATGAAAAAGATTCCTACCATTGAGCGTCCAATAACTGTTATTGTGACAACAATAGAGTTGTGGTTTTGGCCTAGGAATGCAGGTCGCATCAGCATTCCAGACATATTCTGAGGCTAGTATCACCTAATCAGGGAGATGGTTGATCTCCAATGGATCGAGATCAGGAGAGTTGACACGAAGGTTAACACGGCGGATCCACTCACCAAGGCCTGCTTCCCCAAATACTATTTGACAGATTTTAGGATGGTTGAGTATGGGATACTACAACCACTGCTATATCGTTGAGTATGAGATACTGCAACAAATGGCCTTAGTGCAAGTAGGAGATTGTTAGTTATATGTATGCCCTAGAGGCCATTACTGTACATGTGATGTATATTGCAGTGGATGCTTGGACATATATGGGGAGGACTTTCTTGCTCGACATGATAGTATGCTATCTGGTTGTACTTTATCTTAACATGTTGACTTGTATATGATGTTGTCTTACTCTCACATGTTGATAAAGCCCTAAGGATGTGTACTTGACTGTTCCCGCCGAAAATTTCTGCGTAGAAGAGTCCAAGGTATCAAATGGAAGTGATACGCTTAAGGAAATGCGAACCCATATCTTCTGGCCTGTATTTTGATAAGTTCCCGAAGGAGGAACTATTAAATTCTGATGGTATTGGAAGCATCTCGAAAAACCCTTCGATTTGATATATTATGGGCCTCATAATTCATCCGGGATCAAAAGTTATGAGGCATCACGTGTCCACACGTGATGGACCTTTAAGAACCCGCTGGAGGACTTAAAAGATACAATAAAAAACTCAGTAAAGACCCCAATGGGGCATCACGTGCTCACACGTGACCATGGGTCACGTGCAGACACGTGATGGGCTCTTAAGACCTCTAAAATAATGAAAAGAATTAAATTATAAAATCTGTTCCCTGATCAGAGGTTACCTCAATGAGGTATCACGTGCTCACACGTGACCAATGGTCACGTGTTGACACGTGATGGTTAAAATAACAACATAAACAAGCGGTCGTTAAAGAACTCAATTGGGGGTCACGTGCTCACACGTGACCAAGGGTCACGTGTCAGCACGTGACTGGTTCCGAAAGCCCTACAGTTAATAGAATTAAATTCTAAAAGTCTCTAAATCTTTCCAAATGGAAAAGGATTATGGGGACCGTTGGATTAAAGATCCAAGGGTGATTAAATATCACCAATTTATGGAAAGATCTTGGACTTGGAAAGATTTACCCCCTAAATCTGACCGAGATAACAAATGGATATCTTTGGATTTAAAATCTAATGGTGAATAAAATTCACTTAACAATCTAAAGGCCCAGATTAATGATGAATGCAAATCAAATCTCTCAACATACAAATCAAATCTCTTAATGAGAGATTTGCTAAACAAATTGATTCTCTTCCTTCTCCTATAAATAGGAGCCAAGAAAAAAAGAGAAAAGGGGGGATCTACTTTTTGAGAGAAAAACAGAGGGAGGAGAATTTAATTCTCAAGAGAAAAAAGAAAAGAGAAGAGAATTTAATTCTCTGCAAAAGAAAAACCCTAGGTAAGAAAAGAGAGGCTTCAAAAGAGAATTTAATTCTCAAAAGAGTTTAACTCTTATAAAAAGAAAAGAACTTAGTTCTTTCTCTGGTTGAGGATCTGCAAAGTGCACATCTCCCCATGAATTGAGAATTTAATTCTCATTGGGTTGAGATCCTGCCATGCAGATCTAAAACACAGAGGAGGAATTGAGTTTTGAGAATTTAATTCTCCCAAACTCACAGGAATTTAATTCCTCCTAAAACGAAACTAGGGTTTAACCCTAATCAAGAATTTAATTCTTTTACATATCTGGGAATTTAATTCCTTTGAAAAGAAATCAGGGTTTTATCCTAAATAGGAATTTAATTCTTTCACGATAGGAATTTAATTCCTCCAAAATCATAATTAGGGTTTAACCCTACAGAGAATTCAATTCTTAAAAGATCTCTGTTCATGAAGAGAACTCGGGTCACGTGCCCCCACGTGACCCTTGAAAAGATCCCTTGCAAAGAACTTTGAGGCAATGCCTCACGTGCTCCCACGTGACTCCCAAAACGTAGAAAGAAAAAGCAAAGGAAATGAAAGCTTTGGGCGTTCTCAGGTGTTATCACATGACCCCTCAGCAAATGCTTTAACAATTGGCGCACAGATCCCCATCACGTGCCAACACGTGATGCTCTAAAATAAAATGAAAGTGTTTAACACTTAATGGCAAAAGAAAAGAAAAGAAGCTTTGGGCGCTCTCACGTGTCCCCACGTGACCCCTCAGCAAGTGCTGTAATTATCGATGCATAAACCCCCATCACGTGCCAACACGTGATGCTCTAAAATAAAGATGAAAAGTGTTTAACACTTATTCGCAAATTTGAGAATAAAACAAAGGAGATCTGGCTTCACATTTAGGGCGCCCTCACGTGTCACCACGTGACCCCTAATGAGCATTCTAACAGACCAGAGCGGGGGCCTCCATCACATGCTCACACGTGATGGCCGTCAGAAATAAAAGTGTTAAACACTGATCCGCAGAATAAAATAAGGGAAATCAGGGCGCTCTCACGTGTCCACACGTGACCCCTCTCTCCTTAGTGTTTAACACTAATCTGAAAACTTTGTTCCCAGTGTTTAATACTGATTTGCTTTAGTGTTTAACACTAATTTGAAAGCCCTGTTGCTAGTGTTTAACACTGGTTATCTTTTAGTGTTTAACATTAACTTGTTAATCTTATTCCCAGTGTTCAACACTGTTGGTCTTTAGTGTTTAACACTAGCTTTAGCCCAATTGGCTAAGTTTCTAGAGGCAAAGCCTCTCCTTCAATGGACCAACAGAGGGCCAATATTTCAAACATAATTGGACTTAGCCCAAACTGGCCATAAGTCCTCAAATCATCTTGAACTGAGCACATCTGCTCTTTCAACCAACTCATTGGTTCAAGGGTACATCTCTGAACTCCTCTGATATTTGTCGTTGTAATCCTTCAACGTCTTCAGAGAGGTGACGGGTCCCGACAACCACACATCAACACGGACTGTGGGGTCCTTAAACTCATGGACTTATGTGTCCTTAAACCAAGATACGGACTGTGGGGTCCTTAAACCCGCGGACTTATGCGTCCTTAAACTAACGGACTAATGCGTCCTTAAACTACCACTGGACCGCAATGTCCTTAAACTACCAATGGACCGCAATGTTCTTAAACTACCAATGGACCACCATGTCCCTAAACTGGAACAATAGAGCCCCAAATGCTCTTTTGTTGGATCTAAACGATCCCGTTTAAGTTGATCTTAGCCTCAAATATGGCTAACGTATCCTTAAACCTTCAAACAGACTTTAGTCCCAAATTGGACTATGAATCCCCCCAATCAATTTTGGTTCAAGGGTACATCTCTGAACTCCTCTGACACCTGTCGTTGTAATCCTTCAACGTCGTCAGAGAGGTGACGGGTCCCGATGGCCATACATGCAATGTCGGATCTAAACGATCTCGTTAAGTTGATCTTAGTCTCAAACTAGACTAACGTATCCTTAACAAACGTTTAAGTTGATCTTAGCCTCAAAAATGGCTAACGTATCCTTAAACCAAACCCCCAAACCCAAATCTAAGATAATACGGATTTGGACTAGTCCATGCCCTACGGGCGACGACATAACTCAGTCTCCGTATACAATCCACGGGCAACCAAAAACAAAACAAACACCCACGACACGAAGTGACCAGCTGGAGAAGGAGAAAGTTGTTACCGCGATGCGGTAGCGTAATTAACTGCAGGGGCTTGCGCCTGCAGGGAAGAGCGTCCCCACAATCAAAAACCCCTCGAGCGAGGGGGAATCTGACGAAGTCTGCTACATCGGCCGCATCCGTCTAAACCTTCGATACACGGTGCCATAAATCAACTTGGCATCTTCGAAGAGGTGGACGGATAGCACCAATTAGCATCTGCCCCGAATCTCAGGCAAGACAGTCCATGTCTTGGCCGCCATTCGGAGGGGAACAGATTCTGGCACGCCCGGTGGGACCTTTTCCACTTTCCACTCCACACTTCGTGTGTCGTGTTCGCGAACGAATCGCGGTTTACTGTGGTTGCCTGTGGATTCGAGGTACTAAGATTTGGTGTCTTGCTCCGTGCAGAAAACAGAAGATCAATGGCTTCAAACTGCACTGCCTGCAACTGCAACTCTCGCTCGGTCCTTGCTGGAGGAGTAACTTATGGGCCCCAAGCGGCCTCCCTTTTCAGGATACCAGTGGAGCAGGTAACCCAGGCCACCACTGGATTATTCTTCGGGACCATGCTCCCACCGTTGAGCTTCAATGCCACAACGACGTTGCAAGAAACCCCGGAGAAGTTGGTCTTTAATCATCTTACCACTACCGCGACCCCTCTCAACGGGTCGCCCAGTTTCAATACCTCAGTTTTCAACGGACTGGGCTAGAACGTCTGCAAACCTACGATACCCGAAGCTACCATCCCAAAGCGGATAGCTATCCCGGCTCAAGCAAACGAAATCATTGGAAGGATTTCTCCTTCCGAGAAGTCGGTTTTTACAAGGCTGGCCATTCCGGTTGCTGCTCCAAGCGAGGTCCTCAAAGCTGCATCCCCTGCTCAGAGGTCTGTCTTTGACAGATTAGACATTACTACTCAACGGACGTCAGTCTTCGATAGGCTAGCACCAATAACAGTCTCACCTCAAAGCAGGGGGCATGAAGAAGCTTATCCAACAACGAAGGTGATCTCATCTGCACGACATGCCCGACGTCGCCACTGGCGCCGAGTGAGGAAGGCTGGGGGCAACTC
Organism: Agapanthus africanus; assembly: GCA_030015575.1. NCBI lineage: Eukaryota > Viridiplantae > Streptophyta > Magnoliopsida > Asparagales > Amaryllidaceae > Agapanthus > Agapanthus africanus. Next base: position 3,896,612 of record JASDDO010000004.1, read on the forward strand.
CCCCTCTGAGATAACTCCGCCAGCCCCAACGGTGGGGATCGATGCTGCTGTTCCAATCGGGAACAGCTTTGAATTGTTGAACACGGTGCGCAGAAACTCTCCTACCGCCGTACTAAAAAGATCCCCTCCTCCAGTGGGAAATGTTGCGGAAGCCAAGCCAGAACAGTCCTCTCAGCGGCTGTCATCTAAAATCTACAAGGTCTGGCGCCAAGTCCAAGACTCGGTGATTGATCGAAATTTCTCCCGCCAGCAGAAGAAGCTGAAGGTCCGGCAGGAAGAAAACCGTCCTGTTAAGCCACAAAAAGCAACGGCTACTTGGGCGCCCAGTACAACGGCCCCCTCAACTTCAACCACTCAAAAGAAAAGAAGGCCGCAAAAAGCCCCTATGAACATGGCGAACCATAAACGTGCTGAGCACAAACACCCCAAGTCTGGGGGCATGGTGGTGCACACTGTTTATATGGCTTCCGGAAAGGAGGAAAGCCATGCTTCGATGGGTCACCGACCGCTCACCCGATCCGTGACAAAAGCTCAAGAACAGCAACAGCAGAAGCTTCGAGAGATGCTGACTACAATGGCCGCACTTACCGAGCCAAAAGAAAGCCCAGAGGCATCATCAGAGCAGCGTCACGAATAAGAAACTGATGCTGACTTCTTACGCAGAGTCCTCGAAAAGAAGGACAAAGAAGCCGCAGAGCAAGTGGCTAACATAAAACAAATGGCGCTTCTCTTCCAAGATATGGTAGGGATGATGATCCAGCAAGATCCTCCTGCTGAAGATCCTCCGATTGTCCTTGAAGATGACAAAGGAGAGACATCGAATCCTCCTCGGGCTCTTTCAGCAGCCAAGGAAGAAACCATTTCCAAGGCCGCACTGGATGACCATGTAGCTCAGCAAATACGAGCTCACCAGGAAAATGAAGCGGCTGGGCAAATTGCTAGAATCGGACGACCCTACCCGGGATGGTATGACCAAATTAGTTACCCGCCGGGATATACGATCCCTAAGTTCCACGTATATAAGGGAACGGGAAATCCGCATCAGCACGTCGCTCAATTTAGAGCCATGTGCGGCAACACTGGAGGTGATGATAAATTGCTGCTCCGTCAGTTTGTTGGCAGCCTGTCGGAAACGGCATTTGAGTGGTACTCTGAACTCCCAAATGACTCTATCAAGACATTTACGGAGATGGAGCTGCTGTTTACACAGAGATTCGCGAGTGCTAGCGGACGCACCCCGATAACAGCACTGATTAATGCCAGGATAAGGCCAGGCGAAACGTGGGTCCAATACGCAACACGATGGCGGAACCTATGGTCGAAATGTGAACAACGCATAGAAGAGGCTCCTGCAGTAGGCATGTTTGTGGGTACCCTTGATCCGCAAGCGACCATCTCACAGTTCATGATGTTCTTCAAGCCGACCACCTTCCAGGCCTTGATTGACAAGCTGGCCCAAATGGACCAGATGGGCCATAGGCCTTCCTCTTTAAAGAGGGAGCCTTGGAATGAAAAGGGCAAAGGGTAAGCAACCTTCATCGCCAACGCTCAACAACAACCGAGCAACTTAAAGCCGGTTGTTCGCCAAAACAACGTGCGTCTACGCCCATCCCTCGAGGAGAGACTGGGACGTCCTTACTCGTTTCCCCAGGATAAAACGAGGAGACTGTTCGAGCTGGCAGTGCGCAACAGACTCATCAATCTGCCGAGTCCAAAGCGTCCGTTGCAGCCAGGCGATGTCAACGATCCCAATTATTGTCCTTACCACCAAACGGTAAGTCACCCGATCGAGGATTGCTTCGTCTTTAAAGGATGGATCGAGGATCAGTATCTACAAGGCAAGTTTGCGTTGTCCGAGAAGTGGAAAATAAACCCACCACAACCGCACACTCCTAAAAAGACAGACACACCGGGGGAAACTTGTTCTTTTGTTGAAGAAGCCCCATGGGAGGTCGTGCTTTCATCCAAAACCAAAAGAATGCTGAGTGATCTTCATACGCGCCCGGCGGTCAGATGGAAGAACCCGCTCGAACCTCAAATCATCGAGGGGATGCTGAAACCGCGCCCAATTCCAAAGATCAGTGATGATAGCCAAAGCGCTCACTCTCAGCCGTCAAAGTCGTCGAAGAAGAAGACCAAAAAGCCCGTGAAGCTTAGTGACAAGTGCACGGACATGCAAAAGCAGATTGACGCGTTGGAAGAATACAATCAAAAAGCGCGGACTCCAATCACACGCCAAGAATTTCTCAACCACGTCATTAAGGACGGAGATGAGGATAATGGAGAAGACTCGTCGGATGAATCTGAAGATTATGTGGCAAGCTGCCATGTGGTCTCTCACTCGTTGATAAACGACGAAGGAGCTCCTTACACAGAGAAGCTGGGGGCAGATCCTGAGCCAGAACTTCTAGGACCATCAGACGAAATGATTGATGCATTCCTGAACGAAGCCCGTCTTAAAAGCAAGGCTGATCGAGAGCGCGAGATGGCCATATTCGAGAAAGCCAAACGCCGGCGACTGGACAAAAGGGTCGAAACACTCCCACCAGATCAAAGTACATCCGCCGCAAATGAAAGCAGGATCAAGAAAAGGAAACGATTCGCCAAAGCCATATCAATGGGGATGAGGCCGCCCTCTTTCAGAGAAAATTCTCCTGGTGGTATACATTTTGATGAAACGGACATACACCCTAACTTCTGCTTATACCATCAGAGGATCGCACATCCTACTGAAGACTGCAACTCCTTTAAGTGTTGGTGGCAAGGATATGTCGCTCATAGACAACACGTCAATAGAATAAAGCGGGAAGCTCGTAGACAGCGAAAAAATACGACAGATGAGCATAAAAGAGTTGCCGGCAATTCTCATAGGGACGAGCCCGGGGGATCACGAGTTCTCACCTTTAGAAGCGATTCTGACGAAGAAGCCGCCCTCAACCCTCTCTTCAAGGAATTCATTTCTAAAACAAAAGAATTGGAGAGTTGCGAGAACGTTCAGCAGTACAATCTCACGCTACCCGGAAAGAATCTCGGACCCGCAAACGACGAAGCAAACGAAATGAGAAAGGACAAGGAAAAAACGGCCTTTGTTGCCAACACCCAACAACAGCCGAGTAACCCGAGACCGTTTTGTCGTCAAAACAACAAGCCGCGATACCTCAATGAGAAGTTGAAACGTCCTTACTCGTTTCCCAAAGATGAAACAAAGAGATTGTTCGAGCTAGCAGTGCGCAGCGGGCTCATCACTCTGCCAGATCCAAAACGTCCATTGCAGCCAGGCGACGTTAACAATCCTAACTATTGTCCTTACCACAGAGTAATGGGTCACCCACTCGAAAATTGCTACGTCTTCAAAAACTGGGTTGAAGACCAATACCAACAGAGCGAGTTCGCGCTGCCCGAAAAGTGGAAAGTAAACCCGCCACAACAACATGCTCCGAAAATGGTGGATATGCCGGGGGCATCATGCTCATTCATAGGGAAAGCCCCATAGACCGAAAAGTCAGTAAACTAGATATTCGCCTCAAATACGGCGACGGCGGACCGAAACGTCCTTAAACTAACGGCGGACCGCAATGTCCTAAAACTTGCAAATGACCGAAACGTCGTTAAACTACTATCAACCCGCGGCATCCTCAGGCCGGCGTGGTAAAAAAAAACGGTATGTCCACAAGCAAAATGGGCACGGATGAAAACCCGAAAGGGCTCCGTGAGTAAAAACAGCAGGGCTACCGGCGAGTGTTTGTGAAAACCCGAAAGGGCGCAACCTTGTTCAAAAAAAAAAGAAGAATAAAAAAACGGTATGTCCATAAGTAAAATGGGCATGGATGAAAACCCGAAAGGGCTCCGTGAGTAAAAACAGCAGGGCTACCGGCGTGTGTTTGTGAAAAACCCGAAAGGGCGCAACCTCGTTAAAAGACACTTACAGGGTCCTCTCGACCTTGTAAGGAGAAACCACCCGTGTGAGATCCTTACGACTTACAAGGGAGCAACACACTTAGGGATCCTCACGATTCTTAAGGAGAAATTACACTTGCGAGATCCTCACGACTCGTAAGGAGAACTCTCTTATGGGACCCTCACGGCTCATAAGAATTGAAAGTCTTAAGTTACAGAGACCTGAACCTGTTCTTAAGCAACCCCCACAACCTTCGATTTTGCCCTACAAGCGGCTCATATTGACCCTTGTATACAATCCATGGGCACGAATAAATATTTCCCCAACAAAGTCCCATCCGTGACTAGGGATATGCTTGTACAGCAAACAACACTTGTAAGTCCTCTCGACTTATAAGGAGAAAACCCTTTTGTAAGATCCTTACGACTTACAAGAGAACATGCACTTAGGAATCCTCACGATTCCCAAGGAGAAAACACACCTACAAGATCCTCACGACTTGTAGGGAGAAATACCTATGTGAGACCCTTACGGCTCAAGAAGTCAAAAGCCTTAGCCGACAGGACCCTTAACCCTGTTTACTAAGCCATCTTTGTTCAACATTGACAGAGGCAAATGATGATTCGCTCCTGGCAATATCCCAGTTGCAGCGATGCTGATGCCTAAACCAGTATCAAATTCCAAGTCCTTTCATGGCAAATGATGATTCGCTCCTGTCAATATTCCAGTTGTAGCGATGCTGATGCCAAGATTGGTATCAGATCCCAAATCCTCTACTCGCAAAAAAAAAAATCAGCGAGCCAAAAAAAAATGCATAAGAAATAGCAGAAATGATGGGTCAGCTTGCAAACAGAATCAGCAAGTAAAAATGTATGCATACGAAATAGCCGAAATGATTGGGCAACTCGCAATAAAAAACAGCGAGTAAAAATAAAATAAATAGCCGAAATGATTGGGCACCGCGAAAAATAGCCGAAATGATTGGGCAATCGCAATCTTCGCGATATAAAAAGCTGAAATGATAGAGAATCGCGGAAAGAATAAAAAAATATGAAAATGAATGAAACTTTTGCCCTACAGGTGAGATCACATCGATCCCTGTATACAATCCAGGGATACAAACAAAGAGGGAACCATACCTTCCCAACAGGCTCCATCAGAAAGCGAAGCCAAATCTTGACGGTTCATAGACAACCTAGAGACAATCTCGACATTTGTCGCAATATTGCAGACACAATATCAACAAATGAAGCAAACGAAGATCCCGAGCTTCTGGGTCTCGACGTCAATATCAACAACTTAGAGATCACCAACGGCGTTTCTCCTCACTCCAACCAGATGCAGACAATCGACCTCAGAGTCGCAACGAAACGGAACCATGGCAAAGTCCCTAGTGCCAAATCTCAATGGCCACATCTGCAGCCCGAAGACCAACAATGGTGGGCCTCCTCATTCCAGCATGACACAGATGTTACACCATCAAGCGGAGCGACAGAAAAATCCCAGCTCCACCTTAGCATTCGTCTCAATACAGCAGACGAGATGTCAACAATGGCATTCCTCCGCAGTCCAGCAGGATGCAGATGCAACGTCAACAAAAGACCTCACGGTCGAAACAAAGCGGAGCGACGGCAAAATCCCAGCTCCACCTCAACATTCGTCTCGATACAGTAGACCGGATGTCAATAATGGCGTTCCTTCGCAGTCCAACAGGATGCAGAAGAAACATCAACAAAAGACCTCATGGTCGAAACAAAGCGGAGTGACGGCAAAATCCCAGCTCCACCTCAGCATTCGTCTCTTTACAGCAGACGAGATGTCAACGACGGTGTTCCTCCGCAGTCCAGCAGGATGCAGATGCAACATCGACGAAAGACCCCATGGTCAGCAAAGCGGAGCGACGGCAAAATCCTAACTCCACCTCAGCATTCGTCTCGTTACAGCAGATGCAATGTCAACAGCAGCGTTCCTTCGCGGTCCAGCAGGATGCGGACGCAGCGTCAACAAAAGACCTTACGGTCAAAGCAGACGAAGCAAAGGCCAAGTTCCTAGCTTCAACGTCTTGACGGTAACTCATATAAAACTGGAAAGACAATCAGAGATCATCTCACACCGGCATAGAGTGATCACCACCTCGACGTTCGTCTCGATACAGCAGACGAAATGTCACTACAGTGTTCTTCCCCCAGCAGGATTCGGACGCGCCAAAGCAAATGAAGCAAAAGGCCAAATTCCTAGCTTCAGGGTCTTGACGGCAACTCATATAAAGCCTGAAAGACAATCGGAGATCATCTCACACCAGCACGGAGTGGTAACCACCTCGACGATCGTCTCGATACAGCAGATGAAATGTCACCCCAGCGTTCTTCCCCCAGCAGGATTCAGATGCGCCTAAGCAAACGAAGCGAAGGCCAAATTCCTAGCTTCAGGGTCTTGACGGCAAGTCATATAAAGCCTGAAAGACAATCGAAGATCATCTCGCACCAGCGCGGAGTGGTCACCACCTCGACGATCGTCTCGATACAGCGGATGAAATGTCACCCCAGCGTTCTTCCCCCAGCAGGATTCGGACGCGCCAAAGCAAACGAAGTGAAGGCCAAATTCCTAGCTTCAACGTCTTGACGGTAACTCATATAAAACCGAAAAGACAATCAGAGATCATCCAACATGGAGTGGTCACCACCACGACATTCGTCTCGATACAGCAGACGAGATGTCAACAACAACGTTCTTCCTCCAACAGAATTAGGACACACCAAAGCAAACGAAGCGAAGGCCAAATTCCTAGCTTCAACGTCTTGACGGTAACTCATATAAAACCGAAAAGACGATCAGAGATCATCCCACATGGAGTGGTCACCACCACGACATTCGTCTCGATACAGCAGACGAGATGTCAACTACAGCGTCCTTCCTCCAACAAGATTCGGACACACCAAAGCAAATGAAGCGAAGGCCAAATTCCTAGCTTCAGGGTCTTGACGGCAAGTCATATAAAGCCTCAAAGACAATTGGAGATCATCTCGCACCAGCACGGAGTGGTCACTGTCTCGACGTTCGTCTCGACACAGCAGACGCAACATCACCAAAAGGAGTCACGGCAAAATCCCTGGTTCCAAACATCGACGGTTCACCAGCAACCTAGAGACAACCGCGACATTCGTCTCGATACAGAGGACGCGATGCCAGCAAATGAAGCGAAGGCCAAATTCCTAGCTTCAGGTTCTTGACGGCAAGTCATATAAAGCCTCAAAGACAATTGGAGATCATCTCGCACCAGTACGGAGTAGTCACCACCTCGACGTTCGTCTCGACACAGCAGACGCAACATCACCAAAAGGAGTCACGGAAAAATCCCTGGTTCCAAACCTCGACGGTTCACTAGCAACCTAGAGACAACCGCGACATTCGTCTCGATACAGAGGACGTGATGCCAGCGAATGAAGCGAAGGCCAAATTCCTAGCTTCAGGGTCTTAACGGCAAGTCATATAAAGCCTGAAAGACCACCGGAGATCATCCCACATGGAGTAGTCACCATCTCGACGTTCGTCTCGATACAGCAGACGCAACATCACCAAAAGGAGCCACGGCAAAATCCCTAGTTCCAAATCTTGACGGTTCATCAGCAACCTAGAGACAACCACGACATTCGTTTCGATACAGAGGACGCAATGCTAGCAAACGAAGCAAAGGCCAAATTCCTAGCTTCAGGGTCTTAACGGCAAGTCATATAAAGCCTGAAAGACTATCGGAGATCATCCCACACCAGCGCGGAGTGGTTATGACTCATCGGGGCTCTCCAAAATGAGCTTAACCTCAAGTAAAAAGCGGCATGGCAAATTCCTAGCGCTTGCTCTTCCGATGGTCAAACTGCCAAGGAGGATTGCTTGAAGACGTCTTGTCCAGCCCCCGAAGGGATCAGAGACACGGCAGTCGCAGGGCTACTCGAACAGCACGATTGCCTATCGAGGAATACATCAGCTCATGCGACGGTACGACGGCCAAAACCCTAAGTACCACAGACCCTAACGGACTTCTGTCGTAAAGAGCAGAGGTTAACTGTGACGTTAGGATATTCTTGCGAGATCTGCTCGATTCGTTTCGACTCGTGAGGAAATTGATGTCTTTGCGAGAACTTCTCGATTCGTCTCGACTCGTGAGATAAAGCCTTAGGCAGCAGGGATTAAAAATCCTGTTTCTTAAGCACTGGGATCCTACAAGTCGGCCCAAAATGGTCTCTTGCATACTATCCACGGGTCTCACTCTCCGAAGTCGAATTTCGACAAGGAGGGGAACAACCGCTTACGGGTCCTCTCGACTCGTAAGAGGGAAAAATTCTCTTACAAGATACTTACGACTTATAAGAGAAACACACTTAGGAATCCTCACGACTCCTAAGGAGAAAATACACCTACGAGATCCTCTCGATCCGTAGGGAGAAAAGTCTTTATGAGACCCTCACGGCTCATAAAGTTGAAAAGTCTTAGGTGGCAGATCCTAACCCTGTCTCCTAAGCCATCACTGCCCTGCAAAGAGGTCAAGATGGACCATCTATGAGCCACACTTGCCAAAGCTACATGCCACTGAAATGGAGAACTTACTCATAAGCTTATAAACTACTCCACGCCAGAGTAAGACATAAAAAGATAGAAGGGTGCGGCTCATGGAGTTAGGGGTTTGGAACTATATCTCTTAAGAGTCGAGATTTGAGTCAATGATAAATGACGACGCTTGTGTCCGCTCGTTATCTTCTCAGATCAAGATTCTGAAAGTAATATACCAACCCGAAATTGGTCATACGCTATGCATTAGTTTGCACTACTTCGCCCACGTATATACTTACGTGGGAAAAGTAGTGGGGGGCATTTGTTCCCGCCGAAAATTTCTGTGCAGAAGAGTCCAAGGTATCAAATGGAAGCGATACGCTTAAGGAAATGCGAACCCATATCTTCCGGCCTGTATTTTGATAAGTTCCCGAAGGAGGAACTATTAAATTCTGATGGTATTGGAAGCATCTCGAAAAACCCTTCGATTTGATATATTATGGGCCTCATAATTCATCCGGGATCAAAAGTTATGAGGCATCACGTGTCCACACGTGATGGACCTTTAAGAACCCGCTGGAGGACTTAAGAGATACAATGAAAAACTCAGTAAAGACCCCAATGGGGCATCACGTGCTCACACGTGACCATGGGTCACGTGCAGACACGTGATGGGCTCTTAAGACCTCTAAAATAATGAAAAGATTTAAATTATAAAATCTGTTCCCTAATCAGAGGTTACCTCAATGAGGTATCACGTGCTCACACGTGACCAATGGTCACGTGTTGACATGTGATGGTTAAAACAACAACATAAACAAGCGGTCATTAAAGAACTCAATTGGGGGTCACGTGCTCACACGTGACCAAGGGTCACGTGTCAGCACGTGACTGGTTCCGAAAGCCCTACAGTTAATAGAATTAAATTCTAAAAGTCTCTAAATCTTTCCAAATGGAAAAGGATTATGGGGACCGTTGGATTAAAGATCCAAGGGTGATTAAATATCACCAATTTATGGAAAGATCTTGGACTTTGAAAGATTTCCCCCCTAAATCTGACCGAGATAACAAATGGATATCTTTGGATTTAAAATCTAATGGTGAATAAAATTCACTTAACAATCTAAAGGCCCAGATTAATGATGAATGCAAATCAAATCTCTCAACATACAAATCAAATCTCTTAATGAGAGATTTGCTAAACAAATTGATTCTCTTCCTTCTCCTATAAATAGGAGCCAATAAAAGAAGAGAAAAGGGGGGATCTACTTTTTGAGAGAAAAACAGAGGGAGGAGAATTTAATTCTCAAGAGAAAAAAGAAAAGAGAAGAGAATTTAATTCTCTGCAAAAGAAAAACCCTAGGTAAGAAAAGGGAGGCTTCAAAAGAGAATTTAATTCTCAAAAGAGTTTAACTCTTATAAAAAGAAAAGAACTTAGTTCTTTTTCTGGTTGAGGATCTGCAAAGTGCACATCTCCCTATGAATTGAGAATTTAATTCTCATTGGGTTGAGATCCTGCCATGCAGATCTAAAATACAGAGGAGGAATTAAGTTTTGAGAATTTAATTCTCACAAACTCACAGGAATTTAATTCCTCCTAAAACGAAACTAGGGTTTAACCCTAATCAAGAATTTAATTCTTTTACATATCTGGGAATTTAATTCCTTTGAAAAGAAATCAGGGTTTTATCCTAAATAGGAATTTAATTCTTTCACGATAGGAATTTAATTCCTCCAAAATCATAATTAGGGTTTAAACCTACAGAGAATTCAATTCTTAAAAGATCTCTGTTCATGAAGAGAACTCGGGTCACGTGCCCCCACGTGACCCTTGAAAAGATCCCTTGCAAAGAACTTTGAGGCAATACCTCACGTGCTCCCACGTGACTCCCAAAACGCAGAAAGAAAAAGCAAAGGAAATGAAAGCTTTGGGCGTTCTCACGTGACCCCTCAGCAAATGCTTTAACAATTGGCGCACAGATCCCCATCACGTGCCAACACGTGATGCTCTAAAATAAAAATGAAAGTGTTTAACACTTAATGGCAAAAGAAAAGAAAAGAAGCTTTGGGCGCTCTCACGTGTCCCCACGTGACCCCTCAGCAAGTGCTGTAATTATCGATGCATAAACCCCCATCACGTGCCAACACGTGATGCTCTAAAATAAAGATGAAAAGTATTTAACACTTATTCGCAGATTTGAGGATAAAACAAAGGAGATCTGGCTTCATATTTAGGGCGCCCTCACGTGTCACCACGTGACCCCTAATGAGCATTCTAACAGACCAGAGCGGGGGCCTCCATCACGTGCTCACACGTGATGGCCGTCAGAAATAAAAGTGTTAAACACTGATCCGCAGAATAAAATATAGGAAATCAGGGCGCTCTCACGTGTCCACACGTGACTCCTCTCTCCTTAGTGTTTAACACTAATCTGAAGACTTTGTTCCCAGTGTTTAATACTGATTTGCTTAGTGTTTAACACTAATTTGAAATCTCTGATTACCAGTGTTTAACACTGATTTGATTTAGTGTTTAACACTAATTTGAAAGCCCTGTTGCTAGTGTTTAACACTGGTTATCTTTTAGTGTTTAACATTAACTTGTTAATCTTATTCCCAGTGTTCAACACTGTTGGTCTTTAGTGTTTAACACTAGCTTTAGCCCAATTGGCTAAGTTTCTAGAGGCAAAGCCTCTCCTTCAATGGACCAACAGAGGGCCAATATTTCAAACATAATTGGACTTAGCCCAAACTGGCCATAAGTCCTCAAATCATCTTGAACTGAGCACATCTGCTCTTTCAACCAACTCATTGGTTCAAGGGTACATCTCTGAACTCCTCTGATATTTGTTGTTGTAATCCTTCAACGTCTTCAGAGAGGTGACGGGTCCCGACAACCACACATCAACACGGACTGTGGGGTCCTTAAACTCATGGACTTATGCGTCCTTAAACCAAGATACGGACTGTGGGGTCCATAAACCCTCGGACTTATGCGTCCTTAAACTAACGGACTAATGCGTCCTTAAACTACCACTGGACCGCAATGTCCTTAAACTACCAATGGACCACCATGTCCCTAAACTGGAACAATAGAGCCCCAAATGCTCTTTTGTTGGATCTAAACGATCCCGTTTAAGTTGATCTTAGCCTCAAATATGGCTAACGTATCATTAAACCTTCAAACAGACTTTAGTCCTAAATTGGACTATGAATCCCCCCAATCAATTTTGGTTCAAGGGTATATCTCTGAACTCCTCTGACACCTGTCGTTGTAATCCTTCAACGTCGTCAGAGAGGTGACGGGTCCCGATGGCCATACATGCAATATCGGATCTAAACGATCTCGTTAAGTTGATCGTAGTCTCAAACTAGACTAACGTATCCTTAACAAACGTTTAAGTTGATCTTAGCCTCAAAAATGGCTAACGTATCCTTAAACCAAACCCCCAAATCCAAATCTAAGATAATACGGATTTGGACTAGTCCACGCCCTACGGGCGACGACATAACTCAGTCTCCGTATACAATCCACGGGCAACCAAAAACAAAACAAACACCCACGACACGAAGTGACAAGCTGGAGAAGGAGAAAGTTTTTACCGCGATGCGGTAGCATAATTAACTGCAGGGGCTTGCGCCTGCAGGGAAGAGCGTCCCCACAATCAAAAAACCCTCGAGCGAGGGGGAATCTGACGAAGTCTGCTACATCGGCCGCATCCGTCTAAACCTTCGATACACGGTGCCATAAATCAACTTGGCATCTTCGAAGAGGTGGACGGATAGCACCAATTAGCATCTGCCCCGAATCTCAGGCAAGACAGTCCATGTCTTGGCCGCCATTCGGAGGGGAACATTGACTAGCAGGACTATGATGGAGATCATACTAGTGGGGCCAAGGGTAGTCCATAAGTACACCCTATAATTGTTCCTAGTCGAGCGTGTATCGAGACAGGGCCTCGATATTCCAGAGTAGACTAGCGTATACGCATCTTGACCCATATGATGGGCGATGGATGATCCCACATCCATTGGTGTTTGACATCAAAGATGGTATGCGGGTGCTCAGTGGAGACTGGGTATACTGAACGGACTCACCGAGAACTCCTAAATGGTATTATATCTATCGTCGGATAGCAGTTCTCTGGTGACACTGGTACAGGTTAGTCTGTCGACCCGAGATCGTCATAGAGTCTTGTGTGATTCCCACTGTACTTTGATTTCCACCTTACCACGGTCAAGAGATCGTGCAAAACGGTGGTTTTTGGGTACAGTCCCGAGTCACATGGAGGTAATGAGCGATAGGAGGGGATTCGTCTCTCCCGGTATTGGGGGTTGATATTGCGCTATGCTCGATTGGCCATAACAGGAAATCCCTGGCCAAGGTTGCTGAGATCTACTGATAAGTGTTATCAGTAGTTTCTTGAACCGTTATGGACCTTGCATCGGCATGACTTATCAGGCTATTAGGGTCTGTCGTTTCACCACTCACAGGTTGTGATATGCGACATATCAGACGAAGAGACCGGACTGTACGGTAGTATTACTGATTGGATTCGCAGGAGTGAGCAGGCTTGCTTGTTGATCTTCTGATCGCTCAATACCCGGGTGGCCGTTACGTTTAGCAGACCGTTTGCGGCGTGTGGGTGTTGATATGATCATCACCTACTGCCGGCGTATTGACGAGTCTTTAGAATCCTACACAGAGGTTTTCTGGTTCATGCGAAATGAAGTAGGAGCACATATGTGATATGCGCGGGACCGAGATTAATGCACGTATGTGATACCGCATTCTATTCTAGCGATATGTGATATCGGTCGGTTATATGTGATATAGCCGGATTATCGGATCAAGTGTTGATTCGATAAATTGATTCATATGATATTAGTCAGTTGTATGTGATATAGCCGGATTATTAAATCAAGTGTTGATTTGATAATTTAATGTATAATTATATATTTGATATATTAACTTACATTAACTAATATTTGCTCACTATGTATTCTATTTCTCACAAGTGTGCATATAGTATATATGTGATATATATTAATGTACATTTTATTGTGTCATGCTAGATGCCACATGCTACATAGGTGTATGAGACTTATACCATGCTTGATTTAATGTATGGTTTTTATTTATCTAAGTAATTCAAAATAGATAGATTTTTGTCATGGTTACAAGCTCGTAGAAGCTTGTGGAAATGTTGACCAAGTCCACTCTTTTTATTTCACTTTTAGATATTTATTAACCTAACCATTAAACCTCACCCATGGTCAAGTCTCTATATGAGTTAGTGCATGACACTAACTCACCCATGGTTCACATTCTCACCTCGTGAGTTTTCATTTGTTCATCACTTCATCTTCTTCCTCATGAAAAGCTTGCTAGCTTTTTCAAGGTGAGAAAATATTGAGAGAAAAAGAAAACTAAAGAGAACCCATTTCCTAGTTCATCATTCTCTACTATTATCCATTTAGTTTAGGGTGTTTGCTTCACTAAACCCTAATTTAGTGAAGAGGTAGCAAGATCTTGAGTCTTCTCGACGTAGATCATCTTCGGCCTCGAAGACTTCGAGCAAATTTGCATCTTTTACCTTGTAGAGCCTCTCAGGAGTTCGGGAGATCATACTCGCAGCGAAGGGACCTCTACACGGAGCATTTGAAGTGAAGGACCGGTCTACAAAGGTTGTATTCCTCATTCACTTAGTATGTAAAGTTGTTTGCATGATGTTTATATCTCTAGTTAAGATTCTAGGGTTAGAATTATTTAGAACGGCAAATTTTTGAAAACGGCATGGACGATACCTCCTGAAACCTTGCTGCCGCGCTAAGTAACCCTACACCTATGACCCCCTTCATCCCTAACAACTCGATCTCTTTCTCTCTCTCACTTTCCCCTACAAACTCCTCACTTCCTTTCTCCCTCAACCCGACTCCTAGCCACCATCACCGGAGCTCCCCCCTCCGTCGAGCCCGCCCTTCTTAACACCCACCAACTCCTCCATCGACGACGGTCCCCGACCTCCTCATCTTACTCACTCTTTCTCTCCCCTTTTTACCCTCTGTCTCAACCCACCGCCGGCTCCCCCGCTGCCAGCACCGAACCCTCCGCATCGTCGACGACCACCACAAGCTCTCTGCTCCTCCACTACTACCTCCGAGCATCCCCACCACCGACGACCACCAGCAACAACGCCATCATCGGAGCCACCTTCTCTAATCCCCATCACCTCCTCTCCTCCACGACACCGAGTCCTCATCCTCTTCATCCACCATCGTCGGAGCTCACCATCTCCAAGCTACAAGCTCCGAGCTTCCCCAACACCGACCCCCGGCATCCATCGCCGCAGCCACCACCAGCTCCACCTCGCCGACGAGCTCCGACATCCCTGCAACCGCAGCACCCTGAATGCTTCACTCGAGCCACTGCGAACCCACTGCCCTGTGCCCGCCTCCACGCCAGTGCCGATCCCCCAAGTCCTCCCCCGAGCCAGCCGAGTCGCACGTGTATCGTGCCATGATCGTGCCCGTATCGTGCGCCGTCTCAGTCGTGCCACTTTCGCCAAAGGTAAGAGAAAACCCATATCTTGTTATTCATGCTATTTTAATACCTAGGCTAGATAATAGTGTTAGATTATTTTGATATATAGTAGTCTAAATATGTGTTTTCGACCGATTACCAAAGACTGCCCTAGTGTTCGATGCGAATTATAAACCAAAACATATCTTGTTATAGCGGAACTTGGGATAGTTCGATTCCTTTACTGTTTGCGAATATATTTTAGTAATTTAGATGCAAAATATCATGTTCATAACCATGTAAAGTCGCCCCCTAATGGCGACACAAAATCTGAACTTTACCGCGCATGCTACCTTGTTAAAATCATTGTAAATTCAATACAGTTTGGAACGTAACGTTTGATAGCTCATATCGAAGCTGACTCGATAATATAAAACAATCCATAGTCTATTTCTCGACATTTATAGATTACTGTAATGATATTTGGCTGCGAATGCGGCATTAGACTGCAGTCCGGAGCAACATTTTACGTGGATACCTGATTTTGAATACCTGTACATCCCTGATTTAAATTGAAAATACGTGGAGTCCCTTATTTTCGCATAGATAATTTAGTTATCTAACACATGAATCTAGTCCCATTTAGTTTCACAGTCGTTTGATATCTAATTTGTATATTAGAGTGTCGCTGTGTTCTGCAGTTTCTGCAATAACGTTTCTTACACCGTCACATTAAAAAGAACATAACTTCTAGTACAAGAAGGATATTGATAATCCGTTTGATGCGTTGGAAACCTAACAGATAGAAATATATTTTATTCAACTAGGGAATTACCTGAATCTGAACATAATCACTCGTAAAATGCGTGTGAAGTTGGACTTCCAGTTCTGAAACTGGAATTCCAGCAATCGATCACTATTTTAAAATGATGACAAGTCCCTAATCTGAATTCCGATTGACATGAGATTAATTTTATTGCTTATATAATCAAGTTTACTTTGTGTGTCTTTTAAATTGTTTTGATTGATTCTATGCATGTGATTTATGGTAAATTTTGCAAGTCAGATGGCATTGGATATTGTAATTTATTGAATATTTGTTCAGTGCATTTCTACATATTTTATGTTTGTTTTATACCTTCTGCATAGTGATCGTTCATATTGAGACCTAGCGACTGTTTTGCATTATTGATATATTGGTGTTAGTGATTGGGTTGTGGCAAATACGAAAGTGATATTGATAGGTGGAAATGTGATTGAAAGTGAAAGCGATACGTATTTGTTCACAATCTATCTAATACCTAAATTCATATTATAACCGGGAGAATGGGGGAAATCAAGATGGAATTGAACTCGTATTTAGCGAGGTACAGTGATTTATAGGATGATCATTCGTTATTAGTGATATATATATACATACATTAGGTCGTGGGCCTAGCGGCACGGCTGCAGGATTATGTCCTGGACAACAGTGGACCGTACTCTCGGGCATGCACGAGACCCTTGTTAAACACGGGCATCCTTTCCACCAATTGATATCATTGACTTAGTGACTGATAAGTAGTGACATACACATTTCCTAGTTTACTGACATGATACTTATATCACACTATTCATATGCAAATGATGTTCATTAATTTCATGTTCTGTATTCTGTTGCACTTTTTATGTTTAATAACATTGCACACCCATTATATAAGTATTGCTATATGTGTCGTCCAGACGACCTGAGTGTGCATGCTTAAAGGATGAAGTGGATCCAGCTCAAGAGCAGGACCTGCCATTCGAGATCGCGGAGGTCTAAACTGCTTCATCAGCGCAATTTCTTTTCCTTTCAGCACTATGTATTCCATTGGTTGGTCTTTATTCTGCAAAATAAATGTATTTCGAACTCTTTTATTGTGATGTAATAAAATTGTGGACTGTGATTTTCCTCTGGTACTATTTATTGACTACCATGTAATGCTAGAAACCGAAGTGTGACTACGACGGGATTATTCCTGACTGTAGGAGTATGGCTGGCCTAGTCGCCCCTCGTATTCCATATTTTGGGAAGCGAGGCGTGACAACTCATTATCTCCTCTCTGTAAAATTTCAGAAAAATAAA
The DNA here is from genome assembly GCA_030015575.1 of Agapanthus africanus. NCBI lineage: Eukaryota > Viridiplantae > Streptophyta > Magnoliopsida > Asparagales > Amaryllidaceae > Agapanthus > Agapanthus africanus. The sequence goes on from JASDDO010000004.1 coordinate 3,913,685, forward strand.
ATATTAGTTTTGGAAATTTAATATTAAAATAATATATTTCGCAAAAACTATTCGATTTGCGAATAGGGTTTTTCGTAAAATGGTATAAGTATATACCAATATTTGGAAATTAATCGGAGATTAAAATGATTTATTTATTATAATGATATTTATCGGATTTTGGCCAAATCCGCATTTTTACATTTTTTCATGGTTAGTGCACCATGTCATATGCATGTTGGGATTGTGTTTGTGAGTTTGTGTTTGTGACTTGTGAGATTTAAAAGAGAAGAGAATGAGAAAGGAAAAGAAAAACAAAGAAAAGAAAAGAAAACAAGAGTTAAGAGAATGAAACAAGAAAGAGAAAAAAACAAAAGAGATATTTGTGAGAGAGTGAGTGTAGGGGGATATTTGTGAGTGAGAGAGTGAGCATAAGAGAGTGAAAGTTAGACTTGGCTGCCCCCATTCTCCCTTCCCTATTGTTTTCTTCATCTCCTTCAATCTCCTCTACCTCCATACATCATCTACAAATACTTTCCAAAACCTCATGCCCCCTTCACATAAAACATGCACAAGCCTATCCTAAACCCTTTGAACCAATCAAATTTGGATTTTGAAGACTTTTGGCAACTCAAAAATTTTCCTAAGTTGCTAATGAGGTAATCCCTTCACTTTAGATTAGGTATTTGTGTTTAATATATTCTATTCTAATTTAGATATTGATTTAGCTAGGTTTGTGATCTTAGAAAATTCCAAGATGATGTTAAGTGGTAATTGAGGTGTAGTGAGTGTTTGCAAGACTTTAAAGGTGATTAGCTGGCTAAGACCCGAGAATAGAAACCAAAACACAAACTTTGAAATCGGCCGATATCGTATTTTGTGAGAATAGTGATGGGATACTGAGATCTGCTATAACTCAGAGACCCTAAAAATTATTTAGCGAATAAAGAGAGACGTGCAGACAACCTAGAAGCACCCTTTGAAACTCGAACCCAACCCAGTCATTTATGGCCGCAGATTTATTCCCTAGGGCCGCAATTTGCGGCCAAGTCGGTGTGAAATATGGTAATTTTTGTTTTATGGCTTCCTTATCCGATATCTAGAGCAACCCCATGTGCAGAATTGGCTAATTTTACCTGAGTCAAAATCTGGGAGTGATTTCTCATGTTGCTGAATTTCATTTTCCGATTTGTGAAACTTGGTTTTGGTAATTGAGTTTGTATTCCGTCGTTGAACGTTTGTACGTCAACGGAAGAGGGTTATTTGGTTGATTTTGCATGCGAAGCTATAGGTTTTAACCTATGAGCGAACCGTGTGCCGTATCGGTTTTTGGATATTGGTTTTAATAAAATTGCAATTATGTATTGATTGTAGGTACCTTCGCGTGGACTTCCGAGACGATGAAGAACATCGACTATTGCTAAGAAAGGAGTTTAGCATGTGAGTAGATTTATATTTACGGGAGAAGTCGGGTGGATGGCGTATAGCACCCCCGCAACCATTGATATGGAAGATTATATTATGAGTTATAAATATGATAAAGTTGACGCTAATGGATATATTGCTTGAGAATATGAAATGAGAAGTGAATCATGATAAGTATGAATTGAAAGAGAACAAGTATGAGTTGTTAATAGTATGATATAAGATCGAGATCGATACAATGTGAGATTAATAAGATATGACGTATATGCAAGATATCATTATATGAGATTGATATAAAAGTGATTTGAGATATGTGTGTGTGTGTGTGTGTGTGTGTGTGTGTGTGTTTTTGAGGATTAAGATTGATATGCCGTACGAGACTTTAGATCTGTACCCTCATTATTGTATAGAATGATAGATTCCCTATTCTGTTTGATATTACCGTACGATGTATTGCCGTACGCCATATGTTTCACCAGATGATTGATCCGCGCTAGTGATTTAAGGATGATGATCGAGAATTATTGTCATATCGGATATTATGAGGCGGGATCGCCGATATAAAAATTGTCACCTGAACCATACATGTTTCCTCCAATCAGAGCAAAGCTCTGTTTGAAATTCGAATTTCAAAAAAACAATTGAACCAACGCTTCAGATGCAGCGCCAAGTGCGCTGCGCCCTAGGCAGCGCACCATGTGTGCGCTAGTGCTAGGCGCGCTGCACGCCACGTGTCAAACACGGGTGCGTTAGCGCAGGGTGCGTTAGCGTAGGGCGCGCTGCGCTCTGAGCAGCGCACAACATGTCAAACACAGGTGTGCTAGCGCAAAGTGCGCTGCGCTCTGAGCAGCGCACCATGTGCAAAGCACGGGTGCGCTAGCGCTGGAATTAAAAAACTCCCCACCGTTAGATCAAAAGATCTAATAGTAATGATAAATCATTAATTAATCAGAATTAAATTCTGTTATGGAAAGATTTTCCAATCTTGTTAAAAATAAGAAGATTGCCTTATGTAAAACAGAAGCCCTAGGATCAAAGATCCAATGGTGGGGAACATCTCCAAATCAATCAGAGAAAGATCTCTTTAACTGATTCAACAAATCGGCTTGCCCTATATAAAGGCCCCAAGACTTCAAGTCTGATATAGAGAACCCCCCCCCCCCATAAACTTTGAAAAAACTCAAAGATAAAGAGCAAGCTCTTGCAAGAAGATATTTCTTCAAGGTAAAGATGATGGATGATGAACACAGAGATGAAATCATCTCATAAAAAGAAGAATTCTTTTCTTTAAAAAAGATCATAGATCTACAAGACAAAAAGTCTTTCATAAAAGAGATCAAAAGATCTCATCATGAAATAAAAGAAGAACATATTTCTTCTCACAGATCATGGATCTATAAAGGCAAAGCCTTTCATCAAAATAAGAGATTGAAAATCTCTCCTGCAAAATAAGAACTGTTGTTCTTAAATCTTGAGACAAAGTCTCTTTTAAAAGAACATAAATTTGTTCCCAGATCATAAAATTGATCAAATGCGCTTTGCACTCTTGAGATGCGCCTTGCGCTTTTGAAATGCGACTTGCACTCTTGAACTGCGTTTCTGCGCTCTCTGGACCGACGCTCAGCGCCAAATGCGCCACGTGTCAACCATGTATGCGCTAATGAACAACTTGCGCTTTGCGCTTCTGAAATAGCGCACTGCGCTCATGGGCTGGCACTCAGTGCCAAGCGCACCACGTGTCACTCACGTGTGCGCCACTAAATTGAAAGCGCAATGCGCTCATGGACTAGCGCTCAGCGCTCATAAACTGGCATCATGCGCTCATCATCTGGCGCCTAGTGCTGAGTGTGACACATGTCCCTTGCATGTGCTCCACGTGGCAGAAGCGCACTGCGCTCTTTGACCGGCGCAAAGCGCCTAGCGCACCACGTGTTGTGCCGACAGAATATAAATTGTTCTTTAATAAGCCCAGAGCTCTGGTGAATGCTCAGCATTCAATAAAAGAAAAAAATATTGTCAGGAGGGCCAAGCCCAAATAAAGGCTCAATAACCAGAATAAAAATGTTAAACATTTATTGGACTTAGCCCAATATTGTCTATAAGTCCTCAACTCATATCAATTGAGCCCATCTGCTCATGAATATTTTAACAGATCTTAGCCTTAAATTGGACTACAGATCTTCCGACCAATTCACACCGGTTCGAGGGTACATCTCTTTACTCCTCTGATATTTGTTGTTGTAATCCTTCAACGTCTTCAGAAAGGTGACGGGTCCTGACAACCAAACACTCTATGGACTGTGAGGTCTTTAAACTCACAGACTATGATGTCCTTAACATTGACTTTGAGGTCTTTAAACTCACGGACTATGATGTCCTTAACCTAGACCGAGATGTCCTTAAACTAACAATGGACCGAGATGTTCTCAAACTAACAATGGATCGTAATGTCCATAAACAAATAGACCGCAATGTCCCTAAACTAAACAATAAAGCCCAATTGCTCTCTTGTTGGATCTAAACGATCCCGTTAAGTTGATCTTAGTCTAAAAATTAAACTAACGTATCCTTAACATACGTTTAAGTTGATCTTAGTCCCAAATGAGGCTAACGTATTCTTAAACCCAACCCCCAAACCCAAATCTGAGAAGATACGGATTTGGACTAATCCACGTCCTAGAGGCGACAACATAAATTAGTCTCCGTATACAATCCACGGGCAACCACAAACAAAACAAACACCCATAACACGAAGTGACCATCTGGAGAAGGAGAAAGTTGTTACCGCGATGCGGTAGCGTAATTAACTGCAGGGTCTTGCGCCTGCAGGGAAGAGCGTCCCCACAATCAAAAACCCCTCAAACGAGGGGGAATCTGACGAAGTCTGCTACATCGGCCGCATCCGTTTAAACCTTCGATACATGGTGCCATAAATCAACTTGGCATCTTCGGAGAGGTGGACGGATAGCACCAATTAGCATCTGCCTCGAAATTCAGGCAAGACGTTTGTCTCCCCGGTCTTTCGGCGGGGAACAGATTCTGGCACGCCCGGTGGGACTTTTTTCTCTTTCCACTCCACACTTCGTGTGTCGTGTTCGCGAACGAATCGCGGTTTGATATGGTTGCCCTTGGGTTCGAGGTATTAAGATTTGGTGTCTTGCTCCGTGCAGAAAACGAAAGATCAATGGCGTCTACATGCACGAAATGTTCCAGCTGCAACTGCAACTTCCGTTCTACCTCATCTGGAGGTGTAACTTACGGGCCCCAGGAGGCCTCCCTGTTCACAATGCCAGTAGAGCAGGTAACGCAGGCTACCACCGGGTTGTTCTTCGGGACCATGCTCCCACCAGTGAGCGTTAACATCCCACTGCCGCAAGAAGCGCAGAAGAAGCCGGTCTTTGATCGGCTCACTACCACCACGGCCCCTCTCAACGGGTCATCCAATGCCAAGCCAACAACATCAGTCTTCGATAGGCTGGGCCTGAACTTCAATGGGTCCGTCAAGAAGCCCACGATACCTGAAGCGGCCATCCCAAAGCGGATAGTCATTCCTGCTTTCGAGGTCACTAAAGAAGCTTCTCCCATCAATGGATCAGTCTTTACGAGGCTGGCCACTCCGGCTCCCATTCCTGCTCAAAGGTCTGTCTTTGACAGATTGGATACTGCTGCTCAACGGACGTCGGTCTTCAAGAGGCTAGTACCAGAAGCGCCTCACCAGAACAGGGGACATGAAAAAGCTATCCCCATAGTTGAACCAACACCATCTGCGCGACATGCTCGCCGTCGTCACTAGCGCCGAGTAAGGAAGGCTGGGGGCAGCTCTCCGTCTGGATTTACTCTACTAGCTCCAACAGTGGAGATCGATGCGGCTGTTCCAACTGGGAATAGTTTTGAATTGCTTAACAAGGCGCGCAGGAACTATCCTGCTGCAGTGCTGAAGAGATCTCCTCCACCCGTGGAGAATGCACCGAAGGCAAAGCCAGGACAACCCCCTCAGCGGCTTTCTTCCAAAATTTACAAATTCTGGCGACAGGTTCAGTACTCAGTAATTGATTAAGATTACTCTCGCCGATAGAAAAAAGTGAAAGTTCGGAAAGAAAAGGACCATCCTGTCAAGCCACAAAAGACGACAGCTACCTGGGTGCCCGCTGCAACGGCCCCCTCAACTTCAACTGTTCAAAAGAGAAGGAGGCCAGAGAAATCCCCTGTGAACGTGGCAAACCATAAAAGCGTTGAATCTAAACGCCCAAAGTCTGGGGGCATGATGGTACATACCGTTTATATGGCTTCCGGAAAAGAGGAAAGTCATGCTTCTACGGGTCATCGACCGCTTACCCGGTCAATAACAAGGGCTCAGGAACAACAACAGCAGAAGCTTCAAGAGATGCTGACTGCAATGGTCGCACTCAATGGGCCAAAAAGAAAATCCAGAGACCTCGGAGCAGCGTAGGGAACAAGAAACTGACACCGAGTTCCTCCGAAAAATGCTCGAGAGGAAAGGAAAAGAGGCTGCGGAACAAATGGCTCTCTAGTTCTAAGACATGGTTGGGATGATGCTACAGCCGGAACCTCCAGCTGAAGACCCTCCGATCATCATTGAAGACGACAGAAGGGAGACATCGAACCCTCCTCCGGCTCTTTCAGCAGCCAAAGAGGAAACTATTTCCAAGGCCGCTCTAGATGACTACATTGCTCAGCAAATACGAGCTCACCAGGCGAATGAAGCGGCCGGCCAAGTTGTTAAAACTAGGCGACCATATCCAGGCTGGTATGACCAAATAAAGTACCCTCCGGGATATACGATCCCTAAATTTCATGTATACAAAGGGACGGGCAATCCCCACCAGTATGTCGCCCAGTTCAGGGCTCTATGTGGAAACACCGGAGGTGATGATAAATTGCTACTTCGCCAATTCGTCGGCAGCTTGTTAGAAACGGCATTCGAAAGGTACTCTGAACTCCCGAACGACTCTGTCAAGACATTTGCGGAGATGGAGCTGTTATTTACGCAAAGATTCGCAAGCGCTAGCGAGCGCACCCCAATCACAGCATTGATTAACGCTAGGGTAAAGCCAGGCGAGACATGGGTTCAATACGCAATACGATGGCGGAATCTGTGGTCGAAATGCGAACAGCATATCGAAGAAGAGCCGGCGGTGGGCATGATCGTGGGCACTCTTAATCCGCAGGCGACCATCTCCCAATTCATGATTTTTTTCAAGCCGACTACTTTCCGGGTCTTGATTGACAAGCTGGCCCAAATGGACCAGATGGGTCATAGACCATCTTCCTCGAAAGCAGAGCCTCGGAACGAGAAGGGAAAGGGGAAAGAGACCGTCGTCACCAATGCTCAACAGAAGCCCAGTGGTCTAAGACCAGTTGATCGCCAAAATAATAGAACTCGATCTCTTGGAGATAAAATGAGACGCCCTTACTCATTCTCTCGAGACAAAACAAAGAGGTTGTTCGAGCTAGCGGTGCGGAACGGGCTCATCAATCTGCCGAATCCAAAATGACCGTTGTAACCCGGCGAGGCTAATAGTCCCAATTATTTACCCTACCATCAAATGGTAAGCCATCCAATTAAGAATTGCTTCGTCTTTAAAGGCTGGATTGAAGATCAATACCAACAGGGCAGATTTGCCCTGTCTGAGAATTGGAAGGTGAACCCACCACAGCCACACGCTCCCAAGAAGACGGATACACCGGGGGCATCATGCTCTTTCATAGAAGAAGCTCCATGGGAGGTCGCTCTTTCAGCCAAAACTAAAAGAATGCTGAAGGATCTCCAAACATGCCCGGCGATCAAGTGGAAGAATCCGCTGGAACCCGAGATTATCAAGGGAATGCTGAAACCGCGCCCAACTCCAAAAATTGGTGGTGATAGTCAAAGTGCTCACACCCAGCCGTCAAAATCTTTGAAGAAGAAGAAGAAGAAGAAATCCAAGAAGCTCGTGAAGCCTGGTGACAGGCGCACGGACCTGCAAAAGCAGATTGACGTGTTGGAAGAATATAATCAAAAAGCGCGGACTCCAGTCACACTCCAAGAATTTCTCAGCCACGTCCTTGAGGACGGAGATGATGACAATGGAGAAGACTCGTCGGATGAATCTGAAGGTTATGTAGCAAGCTGCCATGTGATCTCTCACTCGTCGATAGACAATAAAGAATCTCCTTACACAGAGAAACTGGGGGAAGATCCTAACCCGGAACTTCTAGGGCCATCAGACAAAATGATTGATGCATTCCTGGACGATGCTCTTCTTAAAAGCAAAGCTGCTCGAGAGCGTGAGATGGCCATATTTGGAAAAAACAATAGCCGGCGACTAGACGAAAGAGTTGAAACACTCCCGCCAGATCAAAGTACATCTGCCGCAAATAAAAACAGGTTCAAGACGAGGAAAAGGTTCGTTAAAGCCATATCGATGGGAATGAAGCTGCCACCCTCCGAAGGAAATATTCTTGGTGAAGCGGAAACACATCCTAGATACTGCTTATACCATCGAAAGATTGTGCACCTCACCGAAGAGTGCAACGCTTTTAAAAGATGGTGTCAGGGATATGTTGCTCACCGGCAACATTTCAAGCGGATGAAACGCAAAACTCGTCGGGAGCAAAGAAGTACGACCGAGGAGTGTAAAAGAACTACCGGCAACTGTCGCATGGTCAACGCCGGGGGATCGCAAGTTCTCACCTTCGGGAGCGACTCTGACGAAGAAATGACTCTTGGCCCTCTCTTTAAAAAGTCCACCTTGGTAAAAGAGGAAGAACCGAAGACCTGTGAAAATATTCAGCTGCGCAATCGTACGTTGCCCGAAAAGAATTTTGGGCCCTCGAACAGTGGGTCAAATAGAAAAGATAAGGGAAAAGAAAAAGTCCCTGAGGATATCATCCTTGATGACCAAGCCGTAGAAAAGCTGACAGCCGAGGACCCACCAAAGAAAAGTAACGTGGACTACAACGTTCTGGCACACTTGAGAAAGCTACCTTCGCAGTTAAGCATTCTCGACGCCCTTCTGTTATCCAAAGAAGCAAGAGATTCTTTGATCAAGTCATTACAAGAGCCCGAGCAATTCCAAGCTTTTCTTGCCGAAGAAAAGATGAAGGACGAGCTGGAAGAAGTACACACAGCCGATATCACCTTCGGTGATGAAGATCTCCTCTTCGGGACATGCGAGCACAACCGTACACTATATGTCTCCGGATACTGTCATGATATCAAGATAGGCAAAATCCTGGTCGATAATGGGTCCTCCGTCAATCTCCTCAATGTGAGAGTATTGAAGGAAATTTGCATGAGTGTACAGCACCTCGCTCGCGATAAAATCACCATCTTCGGATTTGACTCCCAGTCATCACGGACGCTTGGGTCTGTAATATTGACACTATGCTTTGGGCTGCTTGTCACGGACATTAAGTTTCACGTCATTGATGCCAAAACATGCTATAATGCTTTGCTCGGCAGGCCTTGGTTACACGAGTACAAAATTATCCCTTTTACACAATATCAGTGTATAAAGTATTTCAAGGATGGTCTCGAGTATACCGTGACAGGAGAACTAAACCCGTTCTCCGTGAACGAAGTCCGAAAGTACGAAGATGCAAAATACTTCCTGCCAGATTTCAAGGACACGGAAAGATGTCGCAAACCGGAAGATAAGAACAAAGCTATCGCCAATGTTCCGGTCTTCGGGAGTGATACTGAGGAGGAAGAAGAAATAGTTTATTTAGGTTCGCCCCAGTGCAACAAGCCGGGACCGTCCACTCCTATGCTGATCTTCGGCAGCGACTCGGAAGATGAGGTCAATGCCGTATTCTCTGCTCGGCCATCAATACAAACATTCGCTGATGAAGATCAAAGTTTGCAAGTTGCCATGGTTTCGCCCAAGCATCATAAAGAACTAGACGCGCTTGATACCTACAGTGTGGAAGAACTGCAGACATTCTACGTCCCTCCCGCGCGAAAAGGTGAAAAGACGATCCTATTCTACCGATCCGGGGAAACCAAAGTGGAGAAAGAAATCTGGCATGGCGCGGATTCTACACTTGACAGGCTCCAGCCCATCCGTTTGCCCAGATATTACACGAACGGACTAAATAGACTCTTGAGACGCCAAGGTGTACCCCTTAAGCGAACTGCGCGACAAGCACGGTTCTATAACAGGATCTGGAACATTCTTAGAACTCAACGAAAGTTGCCCAACGGGAGAATGGAAACGACCGGGCTTGGGTATGTTCGATCCAAGAAACGAGAGCTATTCCGCGACTGCTTCATCATACATGACTTTGATGAAGAAGGAGATGCTCTATGGGAAGATGCTAACCCTGAACCAGAAAGAGCTCCCGCCGTGAAAATACCCAGTCCGTCGTTCGAAGAACAAATGGACAAGCTTATAAGAGAAGCAGGTCAAAAGGTTCGAGACGACCATAATCGCGAAATGGCCATCTACGAGAAAGCCAGGACGCAACGCCTCCTTCAACAGGCTGTGAAAAATGGAAATGCTCCTCCTTTTCAACCCGTTGTACAAAAGGCCCGACGCAGAGGCAGAAACAAACCAAAGAACGAGAAAGGCGTTCGACAGCGACAAAGTGGGTCCAAGAAGCCACGCGATCAGGAATCGAGCGGTCCGGATTCGTCTCTTATAAAAAAGATGGGTCGAGCATATTCTTTTCCCCAAGACAAGACAAGGAAGATATTCGATCTTGTCATAAAACATCAAATGATGACACTCCCGGAGTCCAAGCACCCCGAGCAAGCAGGCGAAGTCTCTCACCCGGACTATTGCTCCTATCACAGGGCAATAGGACATCCTCTCGAAAACTGCTTCACATTTAAAGACTGGGTAGAAGACCAGTATCAGCAAGACAGGTTCGCTCTATCCAGCAGCTGGAGGGTAACCCCGCCGCGAGAGTAGAACCAGATCAACATCGGTCTTGGAAGCAATCTCGTACTTGTCATATGATAATGTTGTCAGAAGAAGAGCCCGAGAATACAGATGAACTCCCCTGGTGCTTCGAAAACAATGATGACGAGGTAATCGCAGAATTTTCACCGGCACCAAAAGAGCTGGAAGATGGAATGCATACTACTGCAGATAAACTCAAGAAAATTGATTTGGGGACGGCAAGTGACCCGCGGCCGACGTTCATCAGTGAGCTGTTGTCTGAAGAAAAGGTGGCTACGCTAAAAGACATGCTCATGCAGCATAAAGATTGCTTCGCATGGAACTATTCCGAGATGCCAGGATTAGATCCAGAGATTGCTGTGCACAAATTGGTGATATCTCCGGACGTCAAGCCGATTAAACAAGCGCCGAGAAGAATGCGGCTCGAGCTTGAGATGAGCATCAATGCCGAGGTCAAGAAACTAATCGACTCCGGTTTTATCCAAGAAGTTCAATATCCTGATTGGATCGCCAACATCGTCCCAGTGACGAAGAAGAATGGGACGGTGCGCATATGTGTGGACTTTCGAGATCTCAATAAAGCCTGCCCAAAGGACGACTTTCCGGTACCAGTCACTGAGCTGATGATAGATAACACATCCACTCATGAAGTCTTCTCCTTCATGGACAGATCATCAGGATATAATCAGATAAAAATGCATCCCGAGGACCAGAAGCACACCGCTTTCCGGGCCCCTTTGGGCATATTCTGCTACAAGGTGATGCATTTCGGTCTAAAGAACGCCGGCGCCACCTATCAGAGGGCCATGACAAAAATTTTCGACAACCTCATACATGAAATCGTCGAATGCTATATCGACGACCTCGTAGTTAAAAGCAAATCATACGAGGAACATTTAGAGCATCTGAAGATCGTATTTCAGCGCCTTCGGCAATACAACTTGAAGATGAACCCTCTCAAATGCGCGTTTGGAGTTTCCTCGGGCAAATTCCTAGGATTCATCGTCCAACACCGAGGCATCGAGATAGACCCGTCGAAGATCAAGGCGATCATGGAAATGCCCCCGCCAAAGACTCTCAAGCAGCTGCGATCTCTTCAAGAAAAGCTCGCATATATTCGGCGATTCATAGCCAATCTTTCCGGCAAGTGCCGCCCCTTTAGTCACTTGATGAAAAAGGGAACCTCGTTCGTCTGGGATCACAAATGCCAAAGCGCACTGGACGAAATCAAGCAATACCTGCAGAATCCGCCAGTGCTGCCCGCTCCCGTTAAAGGAAAACCTCTCATCCTGTACACAACAGCCCTCGAAGGTTCTTTAGGCGCGCTGTGGGCACAAGAGAACGACCAAGGGAAAGAAATAGCTCTTTACTATCTGAGTCGAGTTCTCCTGGGGGCAGAAAACAACTATTCTCCCATCGAAAAACATAGCCTAGCGTTGATCTTCGCAATAACGAAGATCAGACACTACGCGTTGGCACATGAAGTCCATCTCATATCAAAGGTGGATCCTCTCAAATATTTGATGTCGAAGGCCATATTAACGGGATGACTTGCTAAATGGGCCTTGCTCTTGATGGTGTTGTCGATAACTTATCGGCCTCTTAAGGCAGTGAAAGGCCAGGCCATCGCCGACTTCCTCGCTGAGCATCTGATACCTGCCGACTCTCCCTTGAACTGCGAATTGCCAGACGAACATGCGTTTGACACGATCGACGGGGAAAGAAGAGAGAATGATACCCGGTAGGAACTCTATTTTGATGGAGCGTCTTTCATAAAGAAGCGCAAACAAATCCCCCCTATAATCAAATCAGGGGTAGGCCTCATCTTCGTGACTCCACAAGGAGGGATAATGCGCTTCGCCTTCTCCTTGACAGAGCCGAGAATGAACAATGAGGTCGAATATGAAGCTTTGATAGCAGGTTTCGAGATCGCTATCGATATGGGAATTGAAAACCTCCTCATATACGGAGACTCCCAACTGGTCGTTAGTCAAGTAAACGGCAACTATCAAACGTGCAAGCCAGAGTTGGTGAAGTACGGCGGGAGAGTACAGCAACTGCTGACTCAAATTCCTTCTTACACCCTGGAAAGCATACCGCGCACGGAAAATAGCAAGGCAGATGCATTAGCCAAGCTCGCTAAAGAACTGGCCGACGAAAACCTCGATGACGTGAGAATCGTTGTGCAAAGCCGTTGGGTTCTCGCACCGGCGGAAATATCTCCGGAGTCATCCGAAGAAAAGGGAGCGACCGAGCAAACGACTCTATAATAAAAGACCAGGAAAAGGCTAAGCATTGGAGGGAAGTCTTTGTAGACTACTTCAAATCCCGTCGAACACCTGAATATGCGTCCTCGAAACATCAGCTTATGAAACGAGCTCTGTCTTTCGCTTTCGTCAATGATACTCTGTATAAAAGGTCATTTAACTCTTTATGGCTAAGATGCCTGGGACCTGAAGAGGCAAAACGAGTCATCAAAGAAACTCATGACGGACTCTGCGGTTCTCACCAAGCCGGGCCGAAGATGAAGCTGAAGATCAAACGGATGGGTTATTATTGGCCCACGATGATCCAAGACTGCCTCGAATACGCGAAGCAGTGCCATACGTGCCAGATTCATGGAGACTTTATCCATCAGCATCCAAATCCACTACATCCAACAGTGGCTAGCTGGCCATTCAAAATGTGGGGGACTGACATAATCGGCCCCATCGAACCAGCATCGTCCAGAGGACATCGATTCATTTTGGCGACAACTGATTACTTCTCCAAATGGGCAGAAGCAGTACCGCTGAGGGAAGTGAAGACTGAGAATATACTCCATTTCTTCAAGACACGCGTCATTTATCAGTTTGGCACTCCGCGACGGATTATCTCCGATAACGGACCAGCCTATGGAAGCCGCAAGATCAGCCGCTTCGCACAACAGCATAACATAGACTGGAGATACTCTTCGGTTTATAATCCCCGAGCTAACGGTCTAGCTGAGGCTTTCAACAAGACCTTGACAAAGATCGTGAAAAAGACGGTGTCTCGAAATAAGAAGGACTGGTATGAGAGACTGCATGAAACTCTCTGGGCGTATCGAACTACGTTCAAAACGGCCACGAACACAACGCCGTACGCATTGGTATTCGGTACAGAGGCGGTACTCCCCCTCGAGATAGAGCTACCCTCTCTACGAGTGGAAGTTCACTAAGAGATAACGGACGAAGAGAATGCTCACCTTCGGCTTGAAGAGCTCGATGCCCTTGATGAAACCCGACTCATGGCGCAACAAAACCCGGAGGCTTACAAAGCAAAGATGACGCGCTCATACGAAAGATTGACTAAGCCAAGGACATTCCGCCAAGGCGAATTCGTGCTAGTGGTCAAAAGACCTATGATCCCCAATCATGCCAAACGGGGGAAATTCGAGCCGAACTACAAAGGCCCGTATATCATAGACAAGGTCTACCAGGGTGAGGCCTATCTACTCATGGACATGCATGGCGAAAGGCCCTTCAAACCAATAAATGGTCGCTTCCTGAAAAAATACTACGCTTGACGAGTCACAGCCTAAGTCAATGATAGATGACGACGACTATGTCCGCTCGCTATCTTCCTAAGCCCAAACTCTATAAGTAGTAGACGGCTAACGGACCAAAACGTCCTTAAACTAACAACGGACCAAAACGTCCTTAAACTAATAACGGACCGAAACGTCCTTAAACTAACGATGGACCACTATGTCCTAAAACTAGCTATTGACCGAGACGTCGATAAACTACTGTATACCGCAGCATCCCAAGGCTGACACAAAAAAAGAATAAAAAAAAGAAGAAGAAAGAAAAAGAAAAAACGGTATGTCCATAAGCGAAATGGGCACAGATGAAAACCCGAGAGGGCTCCGTGAGTAAAAACAGCAGGGCTACCGGCGAGTTTTATGAAAACCCGAAAGGGCGCAATCTTGTTAAAAGACACTTGCAAGGTCCTCTCGACCTTGTGAGAAGAAACCACCCGCGTGAGATCCTTACGACTCACAAGGGAGCAACACACTTAGGAATCCCCACGATTCCTAAGGAGAAAACACACTTACGAGATCCTCACGACTCGTAAGGAGAACCCTCTTATGAGACCCTCACGGCTCATAAGATTCAAAAGTCTTAAGCTACAAAGATCTGAACCTGTTCTTAAGCGGCCACCACAACCTCCAAGTTTACCCTACAAGCGGCTCAATATTGACCATTGTATACAATCCACGGGCGCGAATAAACATTTCCTTAACAAAGTCTCATCCGTGACTAGGGATATGTTTGCACAGTGAACAACCCTTGTAAGTCCTCTCGACTTATAAGGAGAAAGCACTCTTATAAGATCTTTACGACTTATAAGAGACCATGCACTTAGGAATCCTCACGATTCCTAAGGAGAAAACGCACTTACGAGATCCTCACGACTCGCAGGAAGAAATACCTTTATGAGACCCTTACGGCTCATGAAGTCAAAAGCCTTAGTCGACAGGATCTTAACCCTGTTTGCTAAGCCACCTTTGTTCGACATCGACAGAGGCAAATGATGATTCGCTCCTGGCAATATTCCAGTTGTAGCGGTGCTGATGCCAAAATCGGTGTCTAACTCCAAGCTTGCAGCAAAGAAGCTAGCGAGCCACACATGCATACAAAATAGCCGAAATGATGGGGCAACTTGCAAAAAAAATAGCAAGTAAAAATGTATGCATGCAAAATAGCCGAAATGATTGGGCAACTCGCAATAAAAAGTAGCGAGTAAAAATAAAATAAATAGCTGAAACGATTGGGCGCCGCGAAAAATAGCCGAAATGATTGGGCAATCGCGGCCTTCGCGATATAAAAGCTGAAATGATAGAGCATCACGGAAAGAAATAAAGAAAAAATGAAATTCATGCCCTACAGGTGATATCACATCAATCCCTGTATACAATCCAGGGGCGCAAACAAAGAAGGAACCACACCTTCCCTCCCCAGGCTCCATCAGAAGAAGAAGCCAAATCTCAACGGTTCACAGACAATCTAGAGACCACTTCGACATTCGTCTCATTACAACATACGCAACGTCATCCACATGACCTCGTCTCGGAAATACGTCATCCACATGACCCCGTTGCGGAAACACGTCATCTACATGACCCCGTCTCGGAAATACGTCATCCACATGACCCCGTCGCGAAAATACATCATCCAAATGACCCCGTCTCGGAAATACGTCATCCAAATGATCCCGTCTCGGAAATACGTCATCCGCATGACCCCGTCACGGAAATACGTCATCCACATGACCCCGTCTCGGAAATACGGCATCCACATGACCTCGTCGTGGAAATACGTCATCCAAATGACCCCGTCGCGGAAATACGTCATCCACATGACCCTGTCTCGGAAATACGTCATCTACATGACCCCGTCACGGAAATACGTCATCCAAATGACCCCTTCTCGGAAATACGTCATCCAAATGACCCCGTCTCGGAAGTACATCATCCACATGACCTCGTCGCGGAAATACGTCATCCACATGACCCCGTCTCGGAAATACGTCATCCACATGACCCCGTCGCAGAAATATATCATCCCCATGACCCTGTCTTGGAAACACGTCATCCAAATGACCCCGTCGCGGAGATACGTCATCCAAATGACCCTGTCTCGGAAATACGTCATCCACATGACCCCTTCTCGGAAGTACATCATCCACATGATCCCGTCACGAAAACACGTCATCCACATGATCCCGTCTCGAAAATATGTCATCCACATGACCCCGTTGTGGAAACACGTCATCTACATGACCCCGCCTCGGAAATACGTCATCCAACGTCTCTGTGGAACACGGCCAAAGTTAACCTTGACCTCGTGTGAAACGCCCGGAGCAACTTCTGACGCCATGAAATGCGGATAATGTCATCCTCATTAAATACTTACGGATGCTCTCGACTCGTAAGGAAGAAAACACTCTTGTAAGATCCTTACGACTTATAAGGGAAAACGCACTTAGGAATCCTTATGATTCCTAAGGAGAAAATACACCTACGAGATCCACTCGACTCGTAGGGAGAAAAGTATTTATGAGACCCTTACGGCTCATGAAGTTGAAAAGTCTTAGACAGCAGATCTGAACCTGCCTTCTAAGCCATCACTACCCCTCGAAGAAGACAAAACAAAATGCTCACTCTATCATTTGCCGACTATGCTTACTAAAGTGACATGCTGATAACAAAAGAAAGAAGAAAGTAAAGAGATGACACAAGACATTGCGAAAGAAATGTATCTTTTATTCATGAATTCAATTGGGTACAAAATACATCATATGAAAGAATAAAAAAATGGATACATTTTATTCAAAATTACAAATAGTACAAAAAACAATTATTGAGAGGGAAGCGCTTTCAATAGTCCGATCAGCCGCTCGCGCACTTCCCTTAGCCCCTTTTCTTGATCAGCTGCCGCGGCCAACTCTGCTTCGACTTGGGCTCGTTGCTGCAAGTAAGACGAAAGTCGTTCATCAACGACCTGCCGAGCTGCCTCACGACTCTGTGCATCCTGCTCGATGAGGTCGAGCTTATGCCTCAGCGTTAGCCCATCGGAAATACATCGTAGAAGGCCCTCAAAGATGGTTTTCAACTGCACAACATTGGCGTCAACCTGAGCATGCAGTCGGGCAGATTCGCTTGGAGTCTCTTCACATTCCTTATGCTTTAAGGCCTCTTCTTGTTCAAGATGGCGGAAGTAAGGAGTGCCCTGCTCGACCCACGCAGCCCGTTGAGAGTTCACAGCCAAGACCTTGGGGGCAGGACGTCCGACCTCGGGCTCATACAGACAAGCCTCAATTTTCCTGCAGTGACTAACCCAAGACTCAACGACGCCCTCACTATGAAAGTTCACGAGCGTCGCTAGCATAGGATTAACCTCCGCGGCAAAATCCGCAGTGAGTGTGGGAGTCTCCACGTCAAGCTCCTCAATGTAATCGCTCAACATGCGCAGACTATTCACATCGCCTTTGGAAGATGCACGTCGAGAAAAGGGGCTTGCTGGCATTATGACTCGAGACTCGAACGGAGGTGAAGTTGGTATCACCGCTGCAAAACAAATCACAGTCAAATGACGGTTCAAGAAGTAGAAGAGGTTCATGAACAATGGAATTTACTATACTGGCTGCAGCAGGTGGCAAGGCCGGGAGTACCAGTGGTGCAACTGTTCTCTCGTATCCTCCTTCGATCTGTAGTACTGCAATCAAAACAAAGAAGAATTAGAAATGATTTGACTGCCGGTAAAAGAAGAGACATTAGCTGAAGCTTGTACTCACCAGCGCCACTAGATGAGGTAATCTCTGACTGGAAAGAGAAGTGTGGATGTAGCACCTGATACAGGTGATCAAAAAGGACTCCTGCAAGGACGCGGTAATGCAATATCAGTACATAAATTTTACAGCCTAGAAATAAAACTGATGGGTCACAAATTCGCACCTTCAGCATTTGAGATGGTACGAGAGAAGGTAGAGGAGCGATCACCGTTAAAGCAGCAACCGAAGATGCTTCCTCGGGTGGCACAACCCCAACGCTCATCACACCTGCATTAGAAATAAGAGAAATGCTGTCAAAAAGAAATTAAAAGGGAATTGCAGAATAAAGGAAAAGGCGATGACCCAAAATCTACCTGGTGAGTCGCCGGTCGAGACCGCGACAAGAGTGTCACTAGATGCAGCGAATGCTCCACCCTCCTCCATCGGAACGGTCACGCCACCCGTAGCCTCATCCTCCGATTCCACGAGAATCGTCATAACACTCGCAGCGCCCGGCAGCAGCAGGGAGCCGCAAGGGGACAGAGCGACGATTGGAGCAGTGCCCGACCCTTGAGAAAGAGTGGCTACCTCGGGCTCTACGGCTGTAGCCATCTCACCCACCGCTACCTCGAGCTCGACAATGGTAGCCATCTCACCTATCGCTACCTCGAGCTCGGTGATCGTGGCTGTCTCACCTGCCGCTACCTCAGGCTCAGTGGCTGCCGTCACGACACCCACCACCTCCTCGGCAAGACTCGGCCCTGCAAGATAGGATATATGAGAACGTGAAAGTTAAAACTTTGACAGAACAACCCAATGTCACGTTACCTTGAGTCGACTTTCCGATTGCTTCCCGAGCGGCACGTGTTGCCCGTCTGTGGGCAGTGGACAAGGCAGCCGGAGCATTCTCTGAAGGAGTAGGGGCAGGGGTAGCGGTGCTCGAACCTGCATCCGCGGCCAAGGAGGCACTACGCTCCCTTACCGCGCGCATTCTATGCTTCCTTTCCGCTCGG
This sequence comes from Agapanthus africanus, assembly GCA_030015575.1. Lineage (NCBI taxonomy): Eukaryota > Viridiplantae > Streptophyta > Magnoliopsida > Asparagales > Amaryllidaceae > Agapanthus > Agapanthus africanus. Next base: position 3,932,304 of record JASDDO010000004.1, read on the forward strand.
GCCGTGAGAGCGGATCTTCTAGAAGCCTCCATCAATAGGACGTCATCGTCTGCGCCAAGGGTTACCTCTGGAGCCGTTATGGCATCCGTCATCGGTCGTTTGAGTAAGGCCTCTTTCGGCAATGCTAAGGAGGCCGGGACTTCGATGGCTGGCCCAGGAAGCATCTCCGCATCACCTTGCAGGATTGGCATTGTAGTCCCTGCGATAAGATAAAGAAGGGGTCAGATTGTCCATAAGAAAGGAGAATGAAGATGCAATGAGCCGAGATATACCAACTCCCGATGAAGCGCGAATCCTCTCCTCCTCCTCAAAAGTCTTAAGGGAAGCCGCTAGAGCCTCTTTAGTGGAAAAGCCTGTTACAGAAGGAAAAATGTCAATCCAAACATGATAATAAAAATATAATGCAATAACAGAAGGTGCGACTGATGTTTACTTGATTACGCGAGGATGGCCATTCCCGCTTTGTAGCTCGCCGATAGCACCGAAGCTGCAATAGCAGCCTCCAGATCAGTATCGTCCGGCGCTATGAATAGACCCTCATTGGTCCCATATTCGCCCAAGCCCTCACTATAAGGAGCATGAGGCTCCTGACCAAATACGACGTCGGCAGAGAGGATCGACTTCTTCTTCCTCTTCTGCGAGCGAGCTTCGGTCGCCCCAAGCACAAGTTTACGTTTAGCAGGCACCTTGGGGCGACGAGTCCCGATATCTGAACCCACGCCAGACTCAGGGGAAGCTACATTCACCGTCTCCATGGGAGCACGGGGCACCGGTAGTACATTCACCGTCTCCACGGGAGCACGGGAGCACGGGGCACCGGTAGCTCAGACCTGTCATGTGGGGCTTCAATCACGGCCGCATCTCTTAGCGGAGGGAGGACAATAGTCCGTCGCTTCAAAGGGACGTTTCGATCACCAGCAGGGGGTGAACCCTTGCGGTCGAGCAGCAGTCGCTTCTCCTCCCTGATAACGGCACCCATCGAATGTTGGTACCAGGCCACGTGTACATTAAGGGCCTTCGGGACACAACTCGGTTCGCTGATAAAGAAGTGAGACCCTGTGTTCAAGCGCATGAAATGATGCAGCGCGCTCCGTATTCCCTCTTTGGTAGCAACAGGTTCTGCCAGGAAAGCCTCAAGTGGGACGCCCTGATTGTAACTCAGCTGCTGGGCAAAATGATGTGGGTTGTATCTCATGAATAGCGCCGCATCATTTTTCCTGAATACAAGAAAGCCCGGCCTGATGGAGTACAAATGAAGAATCTCCCAGGCTTTCAACACAGAGGCCCCGTCTTTAAAGATGTCTCGCAATGACAGCACCGCTTTTGAAGTTTCCTGGCCGATGGTCAAGACTTTGTCTATGAAAGACATACCATCTCCAACCGTGCGCGGACGAGGGAGCAAGCCCCTAGATTCCCGCGGTGACGGACTCACGATGGAGGCGTCAACCAGCCGCATTATCCGAGGGAACTTGCATCTGTCGTAAAGAAGGTCTTTTGTGGATGCCAAAGACCCCAAGCACGTGCAGCTCCATCCATGAAGTGAAGTAATGCATTAGGAAGTTGGCAGGATGCACCCCTGGTTCAGTGGTATCCGCTACTAAGCTAAGACTGTGATATAGGTGGGCTAACTCGGCGATCCCGATTCCTACTTGTATTCTGGCAACCATGCGATGCGCGGGGTAGAAGACAGAAGGCCTCATGTAACGAGGATGCATAGGAAGCGCGAACCATCTTAACCATAAACTAAGGAACCCGAGAAAGAACGCTTCCTCATCAATGCCCGGAGCGGCGATTTCTAACAGGGGGACGATCGCGACGTCAGGAAGAAAGAAACCCTTTTGATCAGCTTCCAGTATTGGCCGGGGGTCCAAGCCAAAGCCAAAAGGATCATCAAGTTTAGCAAACTTTTCGCCTTGTCGCAACAAAATTTCTGGGCAAAGAAAACGGGAAATGAAGTCCGCAAAGCTGACCCCCCGGCCTCCGGATTCAAGGAAGAGGCTCTCATACATGTTCAACACCTTTATCAGACTTGGGAACTGGTGCTGAATAGCGTTCTCTGGGGTAAGGTCCATCACCACTGGCTTGGTGGCAAAAACATATTCATCCGGAGGAAGCAGCTCCTCGTAGTGCTCCCCCCTAACTGGTAAACCAGAAACCTCGGCAAATTCTTCCAAGGAAATGGAGACCTCTCTATCCAATAGGAGGAAGGTATGGGTCGGGATGTTCCTCTGCTCCAAAAACGCCTTGATCCACCATGTGGGAGGTGCAGAATACTGGAACAAGGAAGCGTAGACCGCAGGGTAAAAGCCAAGCTTTAGCAGCTGCGATTTCTTTGCCGACAAGATATACCGGGCCCACTGCAGGTTCCCGGCCGGATGACGGGGAGTTAGCCCGATGTTGTAGGGCTGTCCCCAAAGGCGCGACTCGCCCTGACATATGCGCCGCCCTAGGGTGTCCAAAGCCGCCAGCGGCTGCACGGGTACTGGGGCAATCGAAGGCTGAAGGAGACCCTCCGAAGTCCAATTAACCACCTCCGCGGCATAGTTCACCGGGGGTGCATCTGCATACGGGATTGCCGAGATAGGCTCCGAAGGCGTCGCACAAGAAAAGCTCCGGCGGCCTCTGATAATCTGATCATACCATCTACCCCATAGGTGAAGATTCTTGTATTTCGGGTCGTGGTTTTTTATCAGCGCGAGAACCTCTCGGTCTACAGGCGCCTCAGAAAATCCGCCTTCTGATCGGATGAACGGAAAAAAAGTGTCGAAAGACATGTCGTCTGCGTGAAAAGGAACAAAAGATAACTGTCAGTGCTATAATTTAATTTAAATTCTGACACTTGGTACTTTAGAATTTGTACCACACTGCAATGCAGTGGAAAGGGGACCCAAAGGGGGGACCCACAAAATCTAGATGACAATACATCAATTAATAAAACAGTCTCATCATTTGATGAGACTGTTATTTAAATGAGGAGATCCTCGAGAAAATTCTCATTAAATGAGAGATCCCTCGGGAAAAGGAGTAAATCTCCCTTTGAGAGCAATGCTCTGTGACAGAGTGACACTTTTCGAACTCTGATCATGAAGGAATAAAAATTCCTCTAGAGCCTGGCTCTGTAAAGATGATGAAAAACCCATCAGAAAAAAATTAAAATCAATTTTTTAAGAATTAAAAATTCTGAGATCTTCAAGATCTATGAACAAACTCTAAGAGTTCTTTATGAGCAAAGCTCTGTTCATGGGTTAAGAAACCCAGAAACAAGATCTCCTTAGATCTATGGGTTCGACAGAGCAAAGCTCTGTTAATGAAACCCTAAAAGGGTTTTCTTTAGATCAAAAATCTATGAAGAGTAAGGCTCTGTTAATGGGTAAAACCCTAGATTATAAAAGATTTAAACTTTACCTAAGTTTTGGCAGAGTTTTGACTCTTAAAATCTCTTCAGATGAAGAGCTATGCTCAGTGGGAGAATAAAATTCTCAGAAAATAAGAAAGAAGATGAACATAATCATCTAGAGGACCAAAGGTCCTATTTATATGCATTGAAATACCTCTTCAACTTCTGAATTGATCCAAGGTGCAGATGTTGCCACCGCTGCACTCACATGTGGGCCACGTGAGCGCAACGGTGGGGGGGCATTTTTTCCCCCCAATCAGAGCAAAGCTCTGTCTGAAATTCGAATTTCAAAAAAAAAAATTGAAGCAACGCATCAGATGCAGCGCCAAGTGCGCTGCGCCCTAGGCAGCGCACCATGTGTGCGCTAGCGCTAGGCGCGTTGCGCGCCACGTGTCAAATACGGGTGCGCTAGCGCAGGGCGCGCTGTGCTCTGAGCAGCACACCACGTGTCAAACACAGGTGCGCTAGCGCAAAGTGCGCTGCACTCTGAGCAGTGCACCACGTGCAAAGCACGGGTGCGCTAGCGCTGGAATTAAAAAACTCCCCACCGTTAGATCAAAAGATCTAATAGTAATAATAAATCATTAATTAATCAGAATTAAATTCTGTTATGGAAAGATTTTCCAATCTTGTTAAAAACAAGAAGATTGCCTTCTGTAAAACAGAAGCTCTAGGATCAAAGATCCAATGGTGGGGAACATCCCCAAATCAATCAGAGAAAGATCTCTTTAACTGATTCAACAAATTAGCTTGCCCTATATAAAGGCCCCAAGACTTCAAGTCTGATATAGAGAACCCCCCCCTAAACTTTGAAAAAACTCAAAGATAAAGAGCAAGCTCTTGCAAGAAGCTATTTCTTCAAGGTAAAGATGAAGGATGATGAACACAGAGATGAAATCATTTCATAAAAAGAAGAATTATTATCTTTAAAAAATATCATAGATCTACAAGACAAAAAGTCTTTCATAAAAGTGATCAAAATATCTCATCATAAAATAAAAGAAGAACATATTTCTTCTCACAGATCATGGATCTATAAAGGCAAAGCCTTTCATCAAAATAAGAGATTGAAAATCTCTCCTGCAAAATAAGAACTGTTGTTCTTAAATCTTGAGACAAAGTCTCTTTTAAAAGAATATAAATTTGTTCCCAGATCATAAAATTGATCAAATGCGCTTTGCGCTCTTGAGATGCGCCTTGCGCTCTTGAGATGCGCCTTGCGCTCTTGAAATGCGCCTTGCGCTCTTAAACTGCGCTTCTGCGCTCTCTGGACCGGCGCTCAGCGCCAAATGCGTCACGTGTCAACCACGTATGCGCCAATGAACAACATGCCCTTTGCGCTTCTGAAATAACGCACTGCACTCATGGGCTGGCGCTCAGCGCCAAGCGCACCACGTGTCACTCACGTGTGTGCCACTAAATTGAAAGCGCAATGCGCTCATGGACTAGCGCTCAACGCTCATAAACTGGCATCATGCACTCATCATCTGGCGCCTAACGCTGAGTGCGACACGTGTTCCTTGCATGTGCGCCACGTGGCAGAAGCGCACTGCGCTCTTTGACCGGCACAAAGCGCCTAGCGCACCACGTGTTGCACGGACAGAACATAAATTGTTCTTTAATAAGCCCAGAGCTCTGGTGAATGCTCAGCATTCAATAAAAGACAAAAATATTGTCAGGAGGGCCAAGTCCAAATAAAGGCTCAATAGCCAGAATTAAAATGTTAAACATTTATTGGACTTAGCCCAATATTGGCCATAAGTCCTCAACTCATATCAATTGAGCCCATCTGCTCATGAATATTTTAACAAATCTTAGCCCTAAATTGGACTATAGATCTTCCGACCAATTCACACCGGTTCGAGGGTACATCTCTTTACTCCTCTGATATTTGTCATTGTAATCCTTCAACGTCTTCAGAGAGGTGACGGGTCCTGACAACCAAACACTCTATGGACTGTGAGGTCTTTAAACTCACGGACTATGATGTCCTTAACCTTGACTGCAAAGTCTTTAAACTCACGGACTATGATGTCCTTAACCTGGACCGAGATGTCCTTAAACTAACAATGGACCAAGATGTCCTCAAACTAACAATGGACCGTAATGTCCTTAAACTAATAGACCGCAATGTCCCTAAACTAAACAATAAAGCCCAATTGCTCTCTTGTTGGATCTAAACGATCCCGTTAAGTTGATCTTGGTCTAAAAATTAGACTAACGTATCCTTAACATACGTTTAAGTTGATCTTAGTCCCAAATGAGGCTAACGTATCCTTAAACCCAACCCCCAAACCCAAATCTAAGAAGATACGGATTTGGACTAATCCACGCCCTATGGGCGACAACATAAATTAGTCTCCGTATACAATCCACGGGCAACCACAAACAAAACAAACACCCACGACATGAAGTGACCATCTGGAGAAGGAGAAAGTTGTTATCGCGATGCGGTAGCGTAATTAACTGCAGGGGTTTGCGCCTACAGGGAAGAGCGTCCCCACAATCAAAAACCCCTCAAACGAGGGGGAATCTGACGAAGTCTGCTACATCGGCTGCATCTGTTTAAACCTTCGATACATGGTGCCATAAATCAACTTGGCATCTTCGGAGAGGTGGACGGATAGCACCAATTAGCATCTGCCCCGAAATTCAGGCAAGACGTTTACCGCGTCTTCCCGCGTTTTCGGCGGGGAACAATACCTATTTTCAAAACGACGATGTGTATCATTTAAAAAGTGACCGTATGATTTTTGTGTAAATAGATATACCCATTTATTGTTCATGTTGTGTAGGATATTACCCCTCGTGATGTACATGCCACGTGCCGGTATTTAATGCTATATGATATCATTTGCTAGTACACCTGCACAATTACCGTTGATGCGCATGTTACACATACACAGATTTGCCGGCTCACACACATTCTTCATCGCTAATTGACATGTCACTTACACAGTAAAATTGCCGTGTCACTTATACATTAGAATTGCCATGTCACTTATACATTAGAATTGACATGTCACTTATACAGTAGAACTGCCATATTATGAGTTAAATCTTAAAAGTAAAAGTACATTCATTGTTCAGTATTATCACTCGATATGCTTGCATGATATACTCGATATGCTCATATTACTACTTTATGTTACATACATCATACTTATGGTTGTATGCATTGAGATACTGTTTTTATGAGATCTCTGAATTTGAGAACTGCAGTTATATTTCAAAGGGAATTATGTATTGCTTTAAAACGCGGTTTCTCTTGATATGATATTTCGAGGTGTCCACCATGAGTTTTCTCAGTTCTGAGCAGTGAGTATGCCCGATTCGAGGAGTGGGAGACACCGTCTGTGGGTACATGGTGGACCTGGTGAGGTACCCCAGGGCAAGAAGCTCGAGATGTAGACGATGAGCCTGGCAGGGGAGCACTACCTACCGGTGATAGTTTTGGGCTCGGCGGTTATCTGGAGGATACCGACCGGAGTCGTGAGATGATATGGGCCGATCCAGACCGACGGAGCCCGAGATAGTTTGCGCGGTGGATATCTGGAGAATACCGACCGTAGTCGTGATATGGGCTAATCCGGACTGACGGAGCCCGAGATATAAGAATTTACGTGTTGATGCTGGACACGGGTTTTCATGATGTTTCGAGTGTCGGTGTTGGGCACTCAGGTTCCATGATTTTGATGTGTCGTTGATGGACACACGTGGTTGATATCTTCATATATATATGCATGCATTTTCATGATGTTTCGAGTGTCGGTGTTGGGCACTCAGGTTCCACGATTTTGATGTGTCTTTGATGGACATACGTGGTTGATATCCTCATCTATATATACAGGCTTATGCTTTCATGATGTTCGAGTGTCGGTATGGGACACTCAGGTTCCATGATATTAGTTGTGTCGTTGACGGACACGTGGATGATATCCACATGCGTACAGGCATATGATGTCAGATGTTTATTTGTATATGTCATTGTATTGACTCGATTGTTGACATATATGCGTACTTGGTCACCTTAGATATCATAGTACTACCTCCAGGATATAGTGACCTAGGAAATCGTTGTTTTATTCGATTTTTACTTGCTGATGTTTTCTATTCACGAGTTGGCAACTCATCCCCGTTGTGCCACAGTTCTTGCAGGTTTGACCGCTTGGGATCAGTTGCGGTATTGCTGGCATACAATTTCTTTCAGGATATTTTGCTTTGGTAGGTGGGATACACATTGGATCGTGCCCACTCTCGTACTTTTATATTCCGTTGTATCTAAATAAACTTCATCAGATCAGATCAAATCAGAGACTAGAAATTGTATATTGGTAGACCTAGTCAGACTTGGGTTTTGTGCGATACTTAGAGTGATGGGTTTATGATCGCTTTCTTGAGTTTTGATGTCTTGCTTCATTATTTGTTCTTTCTGGGTTGATTCTTCGCCGTTAGGCATCGTATATATGTTATTGCATGATTGTGATTCCGCCAGTTGGCGAAGAGCTAGCTCCCGCTTGGGGATACCTATATATTGTTGTGTATATGTTTTGGATCAAAATATACAAGGAAGGTGCTGCCCAAATTTTTAAAGACAAAACATCTTTTCAACTGTAGTATAACCCACTTGCATTTTCATGTTTCATTAGCTATGCACTCAAAGAAAAACATGATTCATTATACCTTTATTTCAAAACTGCACCCCACTATTTTCCGCAAAAAGGTTTAGATTTTCTGGACTTCGGCTTACTTGATTTACGTCATGCCTTTAGACGTTGCGTAATTTAATTGCCGGTCACGTGCTAAATTATGGGTCATGACAAAGTTGGTATCAAAGCATTAGGTTTAACCTTAGTTTGAGTATGGGTTTGACTATGCGGAGTCTAGAACATAAATATTTCGGAACCTAGGCTTAACCTTACGGAACTTAGACTTGACGGGGGGTATTAGACCCGAACTTTCGTTTCATAGGTTGACCTTGATTGATGGAGTAGGTAGTTTGAGTAGAGTGACGTATCGTATGTATGTTCCGCGGCATATTTACGATACGATACTCCACTTAAGAAACCTTAGGATGTACTTATCTTGAGATCTGTGATACTATTCGTTCCTTTGATCATATATCCATTTGGGATCTGTTGATTCCTTTCATTCATTTGATCTATCTTTATCGATACCTGCTTGAGGTTCCTGTCACTATGGTTTGAGCGCAGATTGAGCTGCTGCTAGTGTTGCGGTCAGAGCGAGCTCGTCATGGACGAGCTCTGACCATGATGTTGTTTCTGGTGACATAGGAACGTGTAGGTATAGTGTTGTGTTGTGATCTCTCATTTTAGGTGAGTGTTCGGTTTTGCACCGGATGATCGGTCCATTGATAGAGGTTGCCGAATTGAGAGGACTGTTGATGTACAGCCTGCCTCAGAGATCATGATGTTGTCTACCGTGTAGACAGATAACCCAGCTGTTGCTGAGATTGATGGGATGTCGTTTCCAGAGTTTATGAGCTGAAACCGCTGGAGCTTTCAGGCAGAGATGTGATAGGAGATAGCTAGTCTATTTTGAGTTGAACGACAGAGCTGATTCGTCAGATTTGATGTGTCGATGCAGGCTCAGTTGAGTCGAAGAATTTCAGTTGAAGGATCTTGCTTAGATCTAGATTAAATCGAGCAAGAGAGGACGTTGTTCGTTGAATGCTCCGATGTGAGATCGGTAAGTTGACCAGTTTTGAATAGAAGGACCTCACCCAGATGCGTTGTGAGTTAATCGAGAACGGACGAATAAAGTGTATTCCTCCGATGATTTGGACGAGTTCCTGAGGACGTGTTCGGCTAAATATCTTCTACAGAGTGATGAAGATACCGAGTTCGTAATTTCGAGTCCGTGTGAGAAACTCCAGATTGACCGTGGCCGAGAATGAATTTCAATATGCAGATAGCAAGAGATGACGTCGAAGTGGGCGATAATAAAGACGAGTGGAACAAGAGGTTCGTGCGAGATATTAGCGAGCGGTTGTTACTCTCCGTTGATGTCAGAGGATTGATATGCGTGCAGAGGCGTTAGATACAGCCAAATTTCAAAGGAAAGTCATACCGAGGACACAGCTGTCCGGTTATGAGAAAAAAGTTAAGCAAGAGTGACAACCTTTGTATAGTTTGGCATAGGTGAGATTTGAAGAAGCCATGAGCAGGTTCTTTCCAGGAAACCACAGCTATAAAGACTTGCACCTAGGATCAGTTATAGCGTGTGTATTCAGAGGACCAGATGCCGCCATCAGTATTGTGCCGTTGAGAGTGGTCATGTTGATTGGCCAAACGGTGATCAGAGGAGTTCCAGAGCGGAACTTGTCACGACCCGAAACAGCCCATGACTGGCACTTGAATCATATGAAGTCTATAGGACCCCATCTAATCCAAGTAAGCCAAAAAGCCCAGAAATCTAAAACCATTTTAAGGAGTAAATAAAGAAAATTAGTTTACAGAAGTGAAGAAAACATGTTTTGAAGTCGAGGTTTTTAAATAACTAAGCCGAATATGCATTTTTAAAATGTATAGTCTTTTCTAAAAATTTCGGCAGAGTTCCCTTTGTAAAAACTGGCCCCGAACGGGGTACAACAAGAATAATATATATGCAATGATAAAAGGCATCCCCAAGCGGGAGCTAGCTCTTCGTCAATCGACGGTCACAACCACGCAAGCAATATAATATACAACGCCGAATGGCGAGGATCAAAACTCAAAAAGAAACTCAAAATAACATGAAAACCGTAATACTACTACACACGACTCTAAGGTCGAAATAATACATCACTAGTGTCTAAGTCTGAAACAATATACAAGTTTTGATTGATGGAATTTCTAGATACAAGAATAATACATGTACAATGGTGGTTCTGATGCAAAAGAACCCACCTACCCAATGCAATTCACCCGCAAAGGAAGCAGTGTGCCAGAAATGCCGCTGTGGAACCTGTACGGCAAAACCTGCAGGAACTGTGGCACAACGGGGGTGGGTTGCCAACTCGTGAATAGAAAATATCTATAAGCAGAAATCGAATGCATGACATAATCCTAGGTCAATACGATCAGATATAATATAAACCTCAAAGAGTAAGTCTGAAGCATGATAAGGTGGCAATGTAACATCTAAACATGTAGGTAGTGCCAAGTACTCGTGTCAGTGCCTCGGGTAATAACATGTCATAAATGTAAGGTATGTCTACATGAAGTAAATATGATGAAGTATTTAAAATGATATCAATACACATATATTAGCGTCTCATTCCACTAATATTGGTGTAAGGGTATATATAACAGCACCCTCATACCCTGTTATATATACAAATGAAGTATGATCAATGTAGTCAAAGTCTGAATGTGATCAATGTCTGTATATATGTGGATCCCGTCCACCTGTCACCCAATGACAATAAGCCTCATGCATGTAAATATGAGGATATAATCAAAATCGATGGAAAACATCATGAAACCTGTGCCTAGCATCGGCACGAAATACTGATCTATCAAGTGTTGTCACCAAGACTGGCACCCTGATAGGTACGTATTATACGCTATCTCGAAACCCGAGTGCCCAGCTTCGACCCTCGAATTTCGACGTATCATACGTACATAACTCCGGTCGGTATCCCCAAGATAACCGCCGAGTAAAAGGTAATATCACCGGACGGTATGGTTCCCCTGATGGGCTCATCGGCTCATAGCACATTGACATCCCTTTCTTGCCCCGGGGTACCTCCGGGCCCCACCATGTACCCTCATGCGGCCTCGATGCCTCCTCGCATGGGGTATATATATATATATTATATATATATATATATCAAAACCGATAAAACTCATGGTGGATGCTGAAATATCATATCAAGGGTAACCGGGTTTTTAAAGCATTTACATAATCTTTTTGAAATACCCACGGTTCCCAAATCCAGAAATATCATAGAAACAACAAATGTCTCAATGCGCATAATCATAAAGCATGATGTATGTGACATATAAATCAAATGCAAGTATAACAGCATATCATGCAACATGGAGTAATGGTATGCACATACAAGGTCATATCCTGATGCAATAATACTACTGTGTAGTGACATGGCAATTATCGATGATGAAGTGTGTGAGCCGGCAAGTAAGTGTACGTGGAACATACGCATCATCGATAATGGTGCTGGTGTCCTAACAACATGATAGTAATATAGCAATAAACACATGCAAAGCGAGGTGAAAAGCATGAATATGCGGAAATCGAATAATCAACGCAACAGTGAAGAATCTACATCAATATGTATATGTCATGCAGTTATGCCATTTGAAATAAGGCGAATCGGGATTTTTAGTAAAATAAGGGCTACGGTGTTTTTAAGAAAAGGTGCGCCTTTTAAAGTATCCGTAGAATCCCTTTTTGCCTATCTTTAAAATATTCCCGATTCGTTAGTTTTGAAATAGGTATGACTCGGGTCTAGTCTAATATCTACTATACTAACTACATATCTAACTATCAAGTCAATCGGGAGGGGTATGGAAACCACCTAAATCTGAGTCGATATGTATATATAATAGTCGGTGATCCCGCCTCAGTAGTATCGCGTACGATTCAGTATATCATATGACATCCTCAAGTCATAAGTGCGGATCTATCATCAATATAAAGCTCGTACGGTAAATCGTCGTACGGCATCCCAATAGCTGGGTACGGGTCAAAATCACATTATCTCATCAATCATCTGGTATTCTTATCATCATATCACATAATCTGGGGTGATGATCTAAGTCTAGTACAAATCGATACCATCTATATAAGTATGAATGTGTGTGTAAAACACACGTCCAAAGGCCCGCTAAGATCACATGTCGTATCCCAAATACGAATCATATCAAATCACCGATCTCACGGCACTATGCCCAATATCATCGACTCATCTCCAATGTCATCCAATATCAACATCAACACAGTGTAAGTATAATGAATATGCAAGGGTGTGCGTGTGGGTGTAAATCTATTCTAGGGTTCGCGACTATGAACTACACTAGTTTACTTCTAACCCTAAACTATCCATAGTACACCTAACACAATATCCACGACACACTATAAACTATCATATATATAAATATATAAGGTATACCAACTACGGACTGCGGGGGTGCTATACGCCATCCACCCGACTTCCCCCCGTAGATATAATCTACTCACCTTGCGTCTTCATTTGTCGACGTCACCACGCGCTTGCTTATCGTCCCGAAGTCTTCATGGGGTATCTACACGTCAAAGTATCGTAAATACGTATTAAAACCAAATCAAAGCTAAAACGGCACACGAAACCCAAAACGATGCGCTAAGGCCTATAGGTTAAAACCTATGGACTACGCTTTCAAAACCATCAATAATCCTCGATATCGTCGTATAAACGCCAAGTAGTCGAGGTAAAACGAAATACGCAATGCAGAATTAAAAATATGGAATACAGAAACACAAATCCAAAACAGCAACTAAGGAAATAGGCTCCAAATTTCACCCTAGGTCAAATTATACAAATCTACACATGCTAGGGGTCCAATCTACTGGTAAGGGGGCACCAAAACCAAAACGAGCCAAAATGGTGCAGGTCTGGCCGCAAATTGCGGCCAATGGGATTAAATCTGCTGTCGGGTCATGGAGTTAGGGGCTAGGGTTTTGGTGGTAGCTTCCTGGGTGCCTGCACATATCACTGTCCAACCAAAATAATTTTCAGAGTCTTGGGGTGATAGCAGATTCAATATAACCTTCACAGATTTCTTAAATTTTCCGATATCGGTTTCTAAATCCGTATTCCGGGTTTCAAGTCTCAGGTTTGGGTCTCAATTCATGCACTAGGGTGTTTGTATAACCTCTACTGAGCTCAATTTCACATCATAACCCAAATTCCCTCAAACCCTAACTAGGTTTTTCCTTAAGTCTACCAAATCAAACAATATCGGTTCAATCTAAACATAGGGGTATAAGTAATACAAAACTAAACTAATAGTCCAGAAAATACCTCATTTGGCAACTCAAGAAAATTCTTGAGTTGCCCCTAGTGGCCAAAATCCTTGCTTTCTTGGTCCAATGTGTAAGTCTTGAGCTTGTGCACGCTTTTTGTGAAATGAAGATAGGGTTTTAGTGTAGTTTTTGTGATGAATTGAGGAGTTGAAGATGGGAGGGAGGAGGAGCTAGGGCAGCAGCTAAGAATGGAGAGGGAGAAGAATGAGTGAAGTGAGGGGGAAAATGGCTAAGTCCTTGGGTCAAAAGAAGACCATACCTCTCTCTCTCACACCATACCTCATATAATAATCCTTTTCTCTTTTCTTTTCTTTTCTCTAAATTCATTCTCACTCAAATAGTAAACCCAAATGAAAAACCATGGTAGAAAATGCACAAGTGTAGAAATAAAAGATATGTGCATGTTTTGCACAAAATTGCTAAAAAACCGATTAGCGATTTTTAATTGCGATTAGCGCTAAATTAGCATATAACTAATCATAAAAACTTTTAAATGGCATAATTTCATAAAATACCCTATCTTAGAATTTTCCATAATTTTTCTAAAATTTTTCCCGTTTATCTGTATTTAATAATACCGAAATATTAAAATATTCAATAAAATAATATTAAATTATAAAAATTCCCAAAAATAATATTTTTTTTTTGAAATGTTACAGAACTGTTCTGTTAGTACACCTGACCAGGTCAACGAGTAGGAGGATCGTGAGATTGTAATCCACAGAGAAAACGAGGAACAGGGAAGCCAGAGACCGGAGATGCCAAACCGTGAGCAGGAGGCAAGTAGATGATCTTGCTCTACCAGTTTGGGCGCACCGATATATTTTTCGACATTGTAGGAGGTGTACCTCAATATCAGTTATTATGATTGCGTTTTGTGATCCGAGTATCACACTTTTATCGCTTGGAGTTGAGTTTCGATGATTGGGTTTCGTGATTTATGTTTTTGTGCACCATGGTTGCATCTACTGGAAATTTATATTTGTGCACAGTTATTGCACTTGACATATGTTTTATACACCGTTGTGTAGTTTTACGATTTGTGCATATCTATTGCACTTGATGTCGATTTCGTGCATTGGTTGCACGTACTTATGATATTGTGGATTTCGATACTGACGATTTGATTTTTTTTTTTTTGCACTCGATATAACTTATATGTGCTTGTAGTGCATTGGGATGGATTTGTGCATGCAGTTGCAAACATTTATGATCTTATACACCTTGGCATGCTCGGTGTTGTTTTTGTGATCATTTGAGATATTGATGGGTTTCGTGTATTAGTTGCACTAGATTGTATTTCGTGCATTGGTTGCACCAGATTTGTATTTCGTGCATTGGTTGCACCAGATTGTATTTCGTGCATTTGTTGCACCAGATTTATGTTTTCGTGAGCGTCTGCACTTTATGTTCGTTATCGTGCACGCTACTGCACTAGATGTTTTGTGCGGACCTGACGCACTTGATTTGGATTTTCACGCATGTTGGGCGCATGGTATGAGATCTTGTGTACACCGGGTGCACTCGATTGAGATTTTTATTCGTGCATGATTGGATGCACTTGATTGGGATTTTTATTCGTGCATGTTGGATGCACTTGATTTGAGATTTTTATTCGTGCATGTTGGATGTACTCGATTGAGATTTTTATTCGTACATGTTAGTTACACTGGGTTGAGATTTTCAGGCACTATAGATGCACTTGATATTGTTGTCGTGCACATCCGTTGCACTGGACAGATGCTTCCGTGCACACCAGTTGCACTTAGTTTTTCTTTTGTGCATATTGTGGCACATGTATTGGATTTGATTTCCGTGCTCACCAGACGCACGTGATGTTGGATACACCTTTTGAGGCCGATTTTATTTATGAGTGTCACGTTTTGATGATTGATACTATATTATATAGTAGCCGAGCAGGGCCGGTCTGAAGACAGTGCCTGAGTACTTTTGCATGCATGAAAAATTTACCAAAAGGTTTTCAAAAAGGAGCTATAGTCTCGCTATTTCCTACGTGTCCGCGAGTGACACGAAATTTTATAAAGAGAACCTTCTGGGATATTTTTAAAAGGCGGGACGTATAAATTGAGAAAAACATATATAAGTATATATTTACTACTTTACAAATGATCGTCCTCCACTTATGCCGTGAGCTACGCATAGCACGGCGATTTGGGAAAAATTTGGCATGAGTTATTCAGCTTTTAAAATGGTTTTACAAAAATGCGTGCTATATACGTATTATGATTTGACTATAATGCATTTGGATTCCAGTAGTGGAATTCGAGATTTGTATCTCCTTTATAACTCCAGTGATTGCGTGATGCTTGACGGAATTTGATTTTGAGTTTCATACTCATTTTCAGGCGCACACGATGCGCTGTGGTATTTCTGTATCTTCCGTGATTTCGAAGCCCCGTTAATTTGAGATAATTATTGAAATATTTTAGTATTTGGGGCTTTAAATTTAAATTCAGGGACCGAATTTATTAAAGGGGGGAAGACTGTAACATTTCAGAAAAATAAAATATTATTTTTGGAAATTTAATATTAAAATAATATATTTCGCGAAAACTATTCGATTTGCGAATAGGAGTTTTTCATAAAACGGTATAAGTATATACCAATATTTGAAAATTAATCGGAGATTAAAATGATTTATCTATTATAATGATATTTATCGGATTTTGGCCAAATCCGCATTTTTATATTTTTTCATGGCTAGTGCACCATATCATGTGCATGTTGGATTTGTGTTTGTGAGTTTGTGTTTGTGACTTGTGAGATTTAAAAGAGAAGAGAATGAGAAAGGAAAAGAAAAACAAAGAAAAGAAAAGAAAATAAGAGTTGAGAGAATGAAACAAGAAAGAGAAGAAACAAAAGAGATATTTGTGAGAGAGTGAGTGTAGGGGAATATTTGTGAGTGGGAGAGTGAAGGTTAGACTTGGCTGCCCCATTCTCCATTCCCCATTGTTTTCTTCATGTTTTCTTTATCTCCTTCAATCTCCTCTACCTCCATACATCATCTCCAAATACTTTCCAAAACCTCATGCCCTCTTCACATAAAACATGCACAAGTCTAACCTAAACCCTTTGAACCAATCAAGTTTGGATTTTGAAGACTTTGGGCAACTCAAGAATTTTCCTAAGTTGCTAATGAGGTAATCCCTTCACTTTAGATTAGGTATTTGTGTTTAATATATCCAATTCTAGTTTAGATATTGATTTAGTTAGGTTTGTGATCTTAGAATATTCCAAGATGATGTTAAGTGATAATTGAGGTGTAGTGAGTGTTTGCAAGACTTTAGAGGTGATTACCTAGCCAAGACCCAAGAATAGAAACCAAAACACGAACTTTGAAATCGGACGATATCGTATTTTGTGAGAATAGTGATGGGATACTGAGATCTGCTATAACTCGAAGACCCTAAAAATTATTTAGCGAATAAAGAGAGGCGTGCGGGCAACCTAGAAGCACCCCTTGAAACCCGAGCCCATCCCAGTCATTTATAGCCGCAGATTTATTCCCTAGGGCCGCAATTTGCGGCCAAGTCGGGTTGAAATGTGGTGATTTTTGTTCTGTGGCTTCCTTATCCGATATCCAGAGCAAACCCATGTGCAGAATTGGCTAATTGTACCTGAGTCAAAATTTAGGAGTGATTTCTCATGTTGCTGAATTTCGTTTTTTGATTTGTGAAACTTGGTTTTGGTAATTGAGTTTGTATTCCGTCGTTGGACGTTTGTACGTCAACGGACGAGGGTTATTTGGTTGATTTTGCATGCGAAGCTATAGCTTTTAACCTATAAGCGAACTGTGTGCCGTATCGGTTTTTGGATATCGGTTTTAATAGAATTGCAATTGTGTATTGATTGTAGGTACCTTCGTGTAGACATCCGAGACGACGAAGCACATCGATTTCGGCTAAGCAAGGAGTTTAGCAGGTGAGTAGATTTATATCTACGGGGGAAGTCGGGTGGATGGCGTATAGCACCCCCGCAACCATTGATATGGAAGATTATGTTATGAGTTATAAATATGATAAAGTTGACGCTAATGGATATATTGCTTGAGAATATGAAATGAGAAGTGAATTATGATAAGTATGAATTGAAAGAGAACGAGTATGAGTTGGTAATGGCATGATATGAGATCGAGATCGATACAACGTGAAATTAATAAGATATGACGTATATGCAAGATATCATTATATGAGATTGATATAAATGTGATTTGAGATATGTGTGTGTGTGTGTGTTTGAGGATTAAGATTGACATGCCGTACGAGACTTTAGATACGCACCCATTGTTGTATAGGATGATAGATTCCCTATTCTGTTTGATGTTACCGTACGATGTATTTGTTGGAAATAGTGCCCTCAAAGTCAATTATTGGATCGCAGGTGCGTGATTGCAATGATTGAGGGATGACCTATACCGATAGGACAGTCTTGCTCGAGATGATAGTATACTATCTGGTTTGTCTTTATCATCGTGTACATGCTTTAGTTCACTATTGCATGTTGATAGAGCCCATAGGATTCTTGCTTGACTGCCAACAGTATGATGGCGATCATATACGTGGGAGCTGGGGTCTATAAGCGCATCCTTAAAATGTTCCTAGTTGTGGGAGTTTCGAGATAGGGCATCGTTACTCCAGAGTAGACTAGTGTATACAGTCCAGATCCCGACGAGGGGCGGTGGCCGGTCTCACAAGCCATTGGTGTCAGTTGGTTCACCTAAGATGTATACAGGTGCTCATTGGGTTATGAGTACACCGGACAGGACTCGCTGGGAACATGCTAGTTGGTATTATACATATCGTCAGATAGCAGTTCACAGGTGACATGTGTACAGGTTACTCTGTCGACCTGAGATCGTCATTTGTCTTGTGTGAGTTCTCACTGTGCTTTGATTACTACCCTACCACGGCTCAAAGGAGTCGTGCAAATAGGTTTTAGTTGGGTACAGTCCCAAGCCACATGGAGGCAGTGAGCGGATCGTCAGGGATTCGTCTCTTCCGGTATTGGGGGCGAGATCGTGTTGTGTCTAGGAGAGCCATTACACGAAATCTCTGGCCAGGGTAATCGAGATTTACTGGTAGGTATTTTAGTAGCATCTCAGGATGTTCTGGGCTACTCTCCGACACGACTTATACAGCTATTGGGGGTCTGACGTTTACCAGGCCCTAGGCCCGATATGCGATACCCATAGACGAACGGACCGGACTGTACGGATATTGTCACTGTCAGGCTCAGTAGGGTTTCTGGATGAGTTCGCTCGTCAGCTTCCCTTCCGATAAATACATAGCCAACCGTTACGTACAGCTAGTATCTCTGACGTGCTAGTGGTTATACCCAGTGCCAGTGTATTGATGAGCCATTAGAGTCCCCCACAGTAAGTTTTCCAAGTTCGGGCGAAACGCTATAGAGGCCGTATGGATATATGGAGGGGTTCGATCACATCCGTGCACTTGTGCACGGATCATGATCGGACGGATAATACCAGCGGGTTTTGGATTAAGCCGGATCCTAGTATTATATTGTAGGAATATTTTTGTCTCATTGCATTAGTATTCGGTCAGAATGCAAATGCGGGTATGTATATACTGTTTAGGGGCGATCCTGTAATTCGTTACGGGATTAGTTTTGAAGTTGCCAATTTTCCTCCATCCGTCTTTAACATCCGGATCTATGTTTAATTTAATTTATCTTTGAGCTATCTTTACTTCATCATATTCCTTGTGGCCAAAATTCCATTCCTACCCTTTCCTGCCACTGCGTGGTCTGCACAGTGAAGGGGTGCCTCATTTAATGAGGCATGGGTTGATTGCTTTACAAAAGGCATGGGTCTTTTTTGGTTGAGGGGGCCCCTTGCAATTTCGCATGTATTGACTTGCAGGGGGCTTTGTGCGATGATGGAGGAGTGTGAGAAAAGAATTAATCAATTCATGATGGCTTGATTAATTTAATATACATGTCTCCATTTGTTTTTGGGGAGTGGTGGGCTCTCTGCAAATTGGGCAGCTCCTTATGTGCAGGGGGGTTTGTTGCGGTGGATATTGATTGGTGGGGTAATTTTTGTTGCTTGATTAATTTATATGGCCACCACTTCACTTCTTGAGAGATCCCAGAGAGCCAATTTTTCCAGTGCACTGGCCGAGCCCAATTTTTGGAGGGTCGTTCTCTTTTTCTCCAAGAAAAATTCTTTGCTCACGTTTCCATCCATTTTGGCAACTTCACTCTTGAGACAAAATATTCTACACTTTCTCTACCTCATTCTTGGACATGTCGGCTAGCAAACTTCATGTCCGAGTTGCCTCGGTTCGAGACGGGAGCCCGTATAAAGATTCGATGACGTGGTGCCGTTTTGACGAGCGAGATCGGAGACCGAACTTCGTTGGCGCAACAGCGAGGAGATAGGCATGGGGATTGAAGACCGAAGGACACAGATCGATCGGTATAATCTCTGAACTCTCTTTTTAGATTGCTAGTTAACGGTTAATGGAAAGATCCGGGAATTTGGGTCGTGGCGGCGCCGTTTCCGTAAAAAGTTTTTTGTTCCGCATTTGGCGTCGGTTAGACGGCCGGGGCGCCACCGTGGCCCAACATGGTATCAGAGTCACGCCATCAACCTATACTGGCTTGTTCTAACATGTTTAAAAGCCCGATCGAACAAAATTTCCGAAACCGCAATTTCAATAATAAAGTTTCTGTCGAATTTTTTTTTATCATCGAAAAATTATTTTGGTTATCTCTAAATATCATGCAGGCTTTTTAAAGACTACACAAGAAATTTGGGCACTTGAACCCACGAAACCACCGCGGAACCGCCGCATAAGCCATGTCTTTGCCGCGGTTCCGCCGCGGGTTTGGGGATTCAGTGAACAATTTTTCTTGTGGTGGTTTTTCACTTGGAACTGTGGTTTCTGGAATATTTTGTCTGGGCCCAGATTTTGTTTGAGTACTGGATTTGTACTTGGGGCCCCACATCGAGAAGTTTTGTCGATCGAGATTTTAAATGTGTTAGTTAACAGTGCTTTACATTTCTATCTGTGACCGTGAATGTCATTCGATCGGTAAAACTTGTCTAATTGCTATAGTTCTTTTAGACGGATTTTGCGAACGTGACATTCACGTTGATGTTCTGTGTTGTGCTGTGATGTTGCGGATTTGTCGTGGTGGATAGCTCCTGTGCAATGGTAGTGCTGTTTGGATTTATTTGTACATTCGATATTGCGGGGCGTGCGTCCGACTTGTGGACTGCCGTCACTGCCTGTTTGTATATTATTCTTTTGAGGCACGACCGGGATGAGATCGGTGTACCCGTTGTATATATTTTCTTTTCTTTTCTGTACTAAGATTACCCCAAGGTGGGGTGCACGGATAGCCGGGTTCTAGAGGGCAACGGACCCGCATCTCATGGCGTTGAGACGGAGGGGGTTTCACTCTAAAATTGGCGGGCTATTCGCCGCACTCGTAGGGGGTACAGGTTGACCCAAGGTGGGGTGCTCAAGTTACCGGATTCCGTGAAGTGTTGGGTGGTCTATTCACTTTGCTGAAGGGGCTGCCTCGCTTCAGGTTTTGGCGGGTAACTTGCCGCACTCGTAGGGGTCTAGGTTTTCATTGCACAGGCTATCCACACGACCAGGGGAACGTCGGGTTTCATTTGCGGCTCTATGAAACCCGGGGATCCCAGATTATCTGTATTGTTCTGAGATACTTATTATTTTTCTATGATGTTGCATTTATCATACCTGGAGCGATTATTATATATTGATATATATATATATATATATATATATATATATATATATATATATTAGTAGATGTTGTATATGTTTTGCACCCACGCTAGTCCAGTCCCCGCTCTGTCGTTAGTTAGGTAACCTAACGGGTGATGACGGGACTCAGTGGCGAATGTGGATGGCATATACATACATTTTATTTTCGTTCTTTTCTGGTGTGATCAATTGATGGGACTGCGTTGATTCTTATCAATGCAAGAAAAACAAACCTATATATGATGTTGTTGGAGCCAATTTTTCAAAAGCTGTTATTGCAGGGATGTTCTCTTTTGTTTTTGCACATTGGTATTCGGTTATGAATATCCAGCACCTCATTCGACGAGGCAAGGGCCAAGATCCCTTCACCGGGAGTGACCCCTTGGACACAAGTTTGCGTCAGAGTAATAACTTCACTATAGTCGATTACTTTTTGCTTTGCATCGTGGTATTCAGTTTGGAATATCCTGCACCTCATTCCACGAGGAAAGAGCCGAGATCCCTTCACCGGGAATGACCTCTTTAGCAATGGTTTTCGCCACTATATTTTTACAAAAAGCTATCCGGTTCCTTCAACGATATCAAGTTCATTACGTTAAAGGTTTTTCGCCAAAAACCAGCCGTAGCCCTCCGTCATTTCAGATAAGTAATGCATAGTATTCGTGCGGTGTTTGTTGGCCAAAGTCAAGGCATCGTGTGCGGTAGTTGTGTGTTGCTTGTCCGTTGCATGGATATGCATTGGTTTAAGACAGTCGTACTACTTTGTTAGCCAAAGTCAAGGGTGTGTGCGGGTGGGTCTAACTCAATCAGGACAATGACCGGTAGAACTTAACTTGCGGGTTATGATTTGTTGGCCAAAATCAAGGTCATAAACCGCTTGGGGGTAAAAATCATATCGGGAGTTTCAAACATACAGGAAACTTGCCAGGCTTGCGCATACCTTCTGGAGTGTGATGACGTGAGTGGCTTCCATCACGTTATCATGCGATGATAGTTGGATCCCGATTCCCACTGATGAGTAGTATTACTCCTCGAGTGATTCCGGCTAATTCTTCTTTCAGGTTTTTGAGAAAACAGTGGGAGGTTTCCTGATTAGATAAAGTGATTAACCATTCTGATCTAGGTTAGAGTGCACACAGAGTGTTTCTACTTTTTCTCTCTTTGACTGCGACCATGACCCGACCCTAGACTATAACTCAGTGACCAAGTTAACCGAACTTTCTTAAAATACTGGTTTTTGCATTGTCTGGGTTGTATACATCATTGCCACTCTTTCTTTTACCCTTTGAGTTTCTCCAGAACACCCCGTATTATTACGAACATCCACTTCCATTGGATAAATCCATCGTATGGTTATATACGAACTCAAAGGAATTTTTTCGAGGATGGATTCTGGTTCTGGAGAGATTGAATAGGACTATTCAGTTATCTTTTCCTTTTACCTTCTCTCAGGTTGTGAGGACTCCTAGAATTAGGAGAGGGTACACTATTACGCTTATTGGATAGTTTTCTTCCAAACCATAGGCATGTGCCGAAAGGTAGGAAATGAAGAAAACCAATTAACCTAAGTTGGGTGTACAGAAGGTAATAAGTAAAGACAAATAAAATGATCAGAAAGAGGGCAAAGTAAATTGAGACTGTTAACATTCACGACCGAACCAGGTATTTCATCGCCACGCATACTTCACCTTTGTATTTCTCCAGAACATCTCTTATCACTACGAACATCCACTTCCATTGGATAAATCCATCGTATGGTTATATACGAACTCGAAGGAACCTTTTCGAGGATGGATTCTGGTTCAGGAGAAATAGTAATAAGGTTTATTCAGTTGTCTTTTATCCTTACCTTCTCTCAGGTTGCGAGTGCTCCTAGGTTTAGGAGAGTACACCTATTATGCTTATTGGATAGTCTTCTTCCAAACCATAGGCTGGTGCCGAACGGTAGGGAAGGAAGAAAACCATTAAGCCTAACGATGGTGTACAGAAGGTAACGACTAAAGACAAATAAAGGGAATTAGAGAGATGTCAGGGAAATATACGGTTACAGTCATGAATCTGATAATGGAAGAGACATTACTAGGAATATCCGGATACCCCTTCGAAACATATTCATGTTTCACTATGCATCGTTAATAGAAAACTGATTTCCCAATTAACCCTTGCTCCAGGGTATGTATTTACCAGGTATGATTCTCACATCTGTATGGTTTTACAGATGATGAGTGGGAGTAAGTTATTGGGAATTAGATGATCATCCTCATTATATCGGAATTCGTTGCAATTGGTGATATTTGAGGAAATCGCCTGAGTACAGTTTTCAACCTTCGGCGCACAGGGTTTGAGTTATTCAACTCAGGGGACTTATACAAAGTATTGTATGTTGTCCAGTGTCCATTAGGACAAAGGGGTTGGTCTTCGTACTATATTCTATTTACTTGCGACTTCTCAATTTTTAGACAAATGTTTCGTAGAAATACAAAGTCTAAGTTTTGAGAAGTTATAGGTACAAGAATAAAGTAGAGAACCACGTGTTGCAAATATCGGGATTCTTCAAGATGATCGAACATGTAGATACTTGTGTATGGTATTCAGTAGATAGTAATGGTTTTGAGAAACTTGTTTCTCTTTCAGATTACTCATAATTGGATGCATTCCTAAGTTGAGTAATGCTGATCGGCCTCTCTCCATTTTGTTGACATGCACTTGAGACAGCTGCATGATTTGAATCTGGTTCTAATTAAATCAGTGCCTTTATTTCTATATTGTATATAGAATGATTCATATCTTAACGTTGTTAAGGTACAGGGTGTTGTCCGGCTTATGCTTAAAACCAGACTCTGGATAACACAAGGCACATTTTTGCAATGGCTGTTTGTGGGTTAATCCGGGCTATGACGAGGGTTAATTTTCTACCATCTGAAAGATCAATAGTGATATTGTTCTAGACTTGCCACAGTTTTAGTAAAATGGATTTTTTCAGAAAACAGTAGTAGGGGTATGGTAGAACTGAAAGAGATTCCAGAACCGCAAACGATTACGGAAAATTTAATAGGACCTAATGATTCGATCAGGTTTGACATTCCATTAGCCACTCCGCAGATATGGTGGGTAACCTCAGGCGCCCGAGAGGTACTCCGGTATCCTCAAGGACGGTGACAGGGAGGTTTTTGTTTATCCAGACTTGTCATTACTGCTGTTCCAGACTATGAGACCCGGCAGGAGGATAAGTATAGCGTCGTTTTAAACTAGCTTTAGAAGTGCACGTGCATATGACTCTACCAGAGGGTTGTCGTAGTCAGTGGGAGCAGCGGAAGCATAGTGGATAAGTAGCTTATATCTATTTATAGACTAAAGCAGATATAGTAAAGATAGATCATCTATTTTTGATGTGACAGTCATGGGCTTTGACTTCATCAGAATAGGAGATGTATCTATTAAGAAGGTAGTAGGGTGTGATGTCCTGATACTTGGATGACATACACATAGTAGGAAGTGAAATTCCTACACTACGATCGGTTATACCGTGGTTGTCACACTGTAGTTTCTCCACATAGGATATGGATATAATATCATATGTTGTTTTTTGCACTAGATGCAATAGGTTGATATATTATTCCAATCCTGGAGAAATGTTCGGAAGCAGCTTATGAACATAAGTGGTTGTTCTAGGGATTTGATAACGACGGCCTCTTTCGGGAGACAGTTATCATTCCAGGCTTCCAAGGTGACCTGGCTGACAGAGTGACTGTCAAAGTTATAGTTTTCCCTCTGACGAGGGGCAGTAGTTTGGATGGTGGTCCAGGCGGATACTGAGGAAGGCATGGCGCAGAATACTGATTAAATTCAGTTAACGATACAGTCTAAGAAGTTTGATGGATTTGGAGTTCATTTATGAACTGGGTCCTATCAGATATCCAGACATATTCTAAGACGGGTATTGCTCATTTCGGGAGATGGTTTTCTCAGCGAACTTGAGACAAAGAGAGACAGAGAAAGAAACATCAGGGCGGATCCACTCACTGAGTCTATTTTTCGAACACAATAGTTTTACAAACGAGCTTTGTGAAACTGATTAGTAGAGGAGTTGGATGTTTGGTATCACACGAGCTGTGAGTACGCGACATCGCAATAATTAGCCTTAAGTGCAAGTGGGAGATTGTTGGATATAGTGCCCTCAAAGTCAATTATTGGATCGCAGGTACGTGATTGCAATGATTGAGGGATGACCTATACCGATAGGACAGTCTTTCTCGAGATGATAGTATGCTATCTGGTTTGTCTTTATCATCGTGTACATGCTTTAGTTCACTATTGCATGTTGATAGAGCCCATAGGATTCTTGCTTGACTGCCAGCAGTATGATGGCGATCATATACGTAGGAGTTGGGGTCTATAAGCACATCCTTAAAGTGTCCCTAGTCGTGAGAGTTTCGAGATAGGGTATCATTACTCCAGAGTAGACTAGTGTATACAGTCCAGACCCCGACGAGGGGAGGTGGCCGGTCTCACAAGCCATTGGTGTCAGTTGGTTCACCTAAGATGTATACAGGTGCTCATTGGGTTATGAGTACACCGGACAGGACTCGCTGGGAACATGCTAGTTGGTATTATACATATCGTCAGATAGCAGTTCCCAGGTGACATGTGTACAGGTTACTCTGTCGACCTGAGATCGTCATTTGTCTCGTGTGAGTTCCCACTGTGTTTTGATTACTACCCTACCACGACTCAAAGAATTCGTGCAAACAGGTTTTAGTTGGGTACAGTCCCGAGCCATATGGAGGCAGTGAGCGGATCGTCAGGGATTCGTCTCTCCCGGTATTGGGGGTGAGATCGCGTTGTGTCTAGGAGAGCCATTACACGAAATCCCTGGTCAGGGTAATCGAAATTTACTGTTAGGTATTTCAGCAGCATCTCATGGTGTTCTGGGCTACTCTCCGACACGACTTATACAGTTATTGGGGGTCTGACGTTTACCAGCCCCCTGGGCCCGATATGCGATACCCATAGACGAACGGACCGGACTGTACGGATATTGTCACTGTCAGGCTCAGTAGGGTTTCTGGATGAGTTCGCTCGTCAGCTTCCCTTCCGATCAATATATAGGCAACTGTTACGTACAGCTAGTACCTCTGACGTGCTAGTGGTTATACCCAGTGTCAGTGTATTGATGAGCCATTAGAGCCCCCCACAGTAAGTTTTCCAAGTTCGGGCGAAACGTTGGAGAGGCCGTATGGATATATGGCGGGTTTCGATCACATCCGTACACTCATGATCGGACGGATAATATCAGCGGGCTTTGGATTAAGCCGGATCCTAGTATTATATTGTAGGAATATTTTTGTCTCATTGCATTAGTATTCAGTCAGAATACAAATGCGGGTATGTATATACTGTTTAGGGGCGATCCTGTAATTCGTTACGGGACCAATTTTCCTCCATCCGTCTTTAACATCCGGATCTATGTTTAATTTAATTTAATTTAATTTAATTTAATTTATCTTTGAGCTATCTTTACTTCATCATATTCCCTGTGGCCAAAATTCCATTCCTACCCTTTCCTGCCACTGCGTGGTCTGCACCGTGAAGGGGCCACCGGCACCGGGGCACCGGCACCGGGTTGATTGCTTTAAAAGAGGCATGGGCCTTTTTTGGTTGAGGGGGCTCCTTGCAATTTCGCAAGTATTGACTTGCAGGGGGCTTTGTGCGGTGATGGAGGAGCGTGAGAAAAGAATTAATCAATTCATGATGGCTTGATTAATTTAATATACATGTCTTCATTTGTTTTTGGGGAGCGGTGGGTTCTCTGCAAATTGGGCAGCTCCTTATGTGCAGGGTTTTTTGTTGTGGTGGATATTGATTGGTGGGGTAATTTTTGTTGCTTGATTAATTTATATGGCCACCACTTCACTTCTTGAGAGATCCAGAGAGCCAAGTTTTCCAGTGCACTGGCCGAGCCCAATTTTTGGAGGCTCATTCTCTTTTTCTCCAAGAAAAATTCTTTGCTCATATTTCCATCCATTTTGGCAACTTCACTCTTGAGACAAAATATTCTACACTTTCTCTATCTCATTCTTGGACATGTCAGCTAGCAAACTTCATGTCCGAGTTGTCTCGGTTCGAGACGGGAGCCCGTATAAAGATTCGATGACGTGGTACCGTTTTGACGAGCGAGATCGGAGACCGAACTTCGTTGGCGCAACAGCGAGGAGATAGGCATGAGGATTGAAGACCGAAGGACACGGATCGATCGGTATAATCTCTGAACTCTCTTTTTAGATTGCTAGTTAACGGTTAATGGAAAGATCCGGGAATTTGGGTCGTGGTGGCACCGTTTCCGTAAAAAGTTTTTTGTTCCGCATTTGGCGTCGGTTAGACGGCCGGGACGCCACCGTGGCCCAACAGTATTGCCGTACACGATATGTTTCACCGGATGATTGATACGCGCTAGTGATTTGAGGATGATGATCGAGAATTATTGTCATATCGGATGTTATGGGGCGGGATCGCCGATATAAAGATTGCCACCTGAACCATACCTATTTTCAAAACGACGATGTGTATCGTTTAAAAATGACCGTTTGATTCTTGTGTAGATAGATATACCAATTTATTGTTCATGTTGTGTAGGATATTACCGCTCGTGATGTACATACCGCATGCCGATATTTAATGCTATATGATATCATTTGCTAGTACACATGTACAATTACCGTTGATACGCATGTTACACATATACAGATTTGCCGGCTGACACACATTCTTCATCGGTAATTGTCATGTCACTTACACAGTAGAATTGCTGTCACATATACAGTAGAATTGCTATATCACTTACACAGTAAAACTGCCATATTATGAGATAAATCTTAAAAGTAAAAGTACATTCATTGTTCAGTATTATCACTTGACATATTTGTATGATATACTCGATATGCTCATATTACTACTCTATATTGCATACCTCGTACTTATTGTTGTATGTATTGAGATACTGTTTTTATGAGATCTCTGAATTTGAGAACCGTATGTAGGGTGTTTTTCGTCACCCCATTGAGATGGGAATACACGCGCGCTTGTCAGGCATACTACAGATTCCCCCTGCCTAGGGTAGGCGGGGGTTTAATGATTGTGGGGATCCGAATCTCCGGCAGCCGCGAACTAAGCTGCCGTTAATTACCCCCCGCCTTTGGGGCGAGGGAACCTCCGATTGACGGGTTAAAATGGTCATGCGAACTCAATGTGCAGTGTACGTGTGTTGTGTTTTGAAAGGGGGGTTTTGGATATATCGGGAGCCACGCAGAGTTTTTACGGGGGTCGCGGAGTATGTGTGTGTGTAAATTTGTATACATATGTATATATATACATGTATATATAAATAAAGGAGGAAAAGACATCCAAAGGATGCGTGGGGCCAGCGCCTAGGTGCTTGAGCGCAAGCGCGCCACGTGTCGGCACGTGGGAGCTTTTGCGCTCGAGCGCAGAGTGCCGGAGCGCAACGTGCCACGTGTCGGCACGTGGGCGCTTTGCGCTCGGACACTGGGCGCTTGAGCGCAAGTGTGCCACGTGGGCGCTTTGCGCTCGAGCGCAGAGTGCTGGAGCGCAACGCGCCACGTGTCGGCACGTGGGCGACTTGCGCTCGAGCGCTTGCGCTTGAGCGCAGGAGCGCCACGTGTCGGCACGGGGGCGCTCTGCGCTTGATCGCCGGCGAGAAAAAGAGGCTTTTAGCCTAAAAAACAGAAGCTATGCTTCAGAAAGGAAATATTTGTTATGTATATATGTATGGAGTTAAACTCCTAGGATGTTTTGAAGCTGATGAAAGGGGTTCTTCTTCTTTCTCCTGTTGTTTGGCCGGATCTTGAAGATCAAGAGATGTGAGATCTCAAAATCTCTCCTTTTTGAGATCCGATGGGAGATCTGAGTTCCCCTTTATGGGTTTTGTGGTGGAAAACTACTTAGTTTTTTGAAAAGAAAGAGTAAAACTCTTGATTTAATTCAAAAGAAATGGGAAGGTTTAGAACCTTGGAGAAGGAGCAGGAGGCACAAAAAACCCTATTTTTGGGGGAATGAAAAGTATTATTTTATTCATCATCATGTTGCCTTTTATAGGCTTACATATTTGCATATAGCCCCTTGGGCTTTACAAAATGGCATTTTGCCTATTCCATGGCTCATGTGCCATTACATTTTTGCACATAAGCCATGGGCTTACAAAATATTGGCTTTATGCCCATTTTTCATACATTCATGTATAAAAAATTACATAATGATTATTTATTACATGATTTTGTCGTTGCCATGGGGAGGCTGTCCGTGGGCTTGACTTGGGCATGGGTCCACTTGACCTGGGCATGGGTCCACCTGACTTGGGGGTTGACCTTGACTTTGACTCGGTCAACCGGGGTGTAAATTTTTACCCCAACACCGTAGTTATATTTTAAAGGGAATTATGTATTGCTTTAAAACGCGGTTTCTCTTGATATGATATTTTGAGGTGTCCACCATGAGTTTTCTCGATTCTGAACAGTGAGTATACCCGATTGGAGTAGCGAGAGGCACCGTCTGCGGGTACATGATGGCCGGGTGAGGTACCCCGGGGTAAGAAGCTTGAGATGTAAACGATGAGCCTGGTAGGGGAGCACTACCTACCGGTGATAGTTTTGGGCTCAGCGGTTATCTGGAGGATACCGACCGGAGTCGTAAAATGATATGGGCCGATCCGGACCGACGGAGCCCGAGATAGTTTGGCGCGGCGGATATCTGGAGGATACCGACCGTAGTCGTGATATGGGCTGATCCGGACTGACGGAGCCCGAGATATGAGGATTTACGTGTCGTACTGGATACGGGTTTTCATGATGTTTCGAGTGTCGGTGTTGGGCACTCAGATTCCATGATTTTGATGTGTCGTTGATGGATTGGTTGATATCCTCATATATATATATATATATATATATATATATATATATATATATATATATATATATATATATACAGGCATATGTTTTCATGATGTTTCAAGTGTCGGTGTTGGGCACTCAGGTTCCATAATTTTGATGTGTCGTTGATGAACACACATAGTTGATATCCTTATCTATATATACAGTCTTATGCTTTCATGATCTTCGAGTGTCGGTGTGGGACACTCAGGTTCCATGATATTAGTTGTGTCATTGACGGACACGTGGATGATATCCACATGCATACAGGCATATGATGTCAGATATTTATTTGTATATGTCATTGTATTGACTCGATTGTTGACATATATACGTACTTGGTCACCTTAAATATCATAGTATTAACTCCAGGATATAGTGACCTAGGAAATCATTGTTTTATTCGATTTCTACTTGCTGATGTTTTCTACTCACGAGTTAGCAACTCACCCCCGTTGTGCCACAGTTCTTACAGGTTTGACCGCTTGGGATCAGCTGCGGTATAGCTGGCACACAGTTTCTTCCAGGGTGCTTTGCTTTGGTAGGTGTCAACATTGGATCGTGCCCACTCTCGTACTTTTATATTCCGTTGTATCTAGATAAACTCCATCAGATCAAATCAAATCAGAGACTAGAAATTGTATATTGGTAGATCTAGTCAGACTTGGGTTTTGTGCGAGACTTAGAGCGATGGGTTTATGATCGCTTTCTTAAATTTTGATGTCTTGCTTCTTTATTTGTTCTTTCTGGGTTGATTCTTCACCGTTGGGCATCGTATATATGTTATTGCTTGGTTGTGACTCCGCCGGTTGGCGAAGAGCTAGCTCCCGCTCAGGGTGCCTATATATTGTTGTGTATATGTTTTGGATCAAAATATACAAGGGAGGTGTTGTCCAAATTTTTAAACACGAAACATGTTTTCAACTGTAGTATAATACACTTACATTTTCATGTTTCATTAGCTATGCATTCAAAGAAAAACATGATTCATTATACCTTTATTTCAAAACTACACCCCCACTATTTTCCGCAAAAAGATTTAGATTTTCTAGGCTTCGGCTTGCTTGATTTACGTTATGCCTTTAGATATTGCGTAATTTAAGTGCCGGTCACGTGCTAAATTACAGGTCGTGACACTCTTTTAATTTCCCTTTGAACATAAATCATAACAATAATCTTACCCTAGTGCGAGTCTCATACACCCATGTTCTATGTATCATCAACCATGATACATAATCCAAATACATATATAAATATATATCATATATATATTAAATGTATTTCAAGAGAAGAAAATTATAAGTTTGCAATAATATTAGTTAATATATAAATATATCAAATATAAATATATATCTAATTATTAAATCAACACTTGATTCAATAATCCGGTTATATCATATATAACTGACTAATATCATATAAATATGTATATCAAATTATCAAATCAACATTTGATTCAATAATCCGGTTATATCACATATAACCAACAATATTCAATATCAAATCAACACTTGATTCAATAATCCGGCCATATCATATATAACCGGCCAATATCAAATATATATACATATAACAAATTATTGAATCAACACTTGATTCAATAATCCGGTTATATCTCATATAACCTAACCGATATCATATATCGCGAGCTTAGAATACGGTATCACATACTCGTATTTGTTAGTTATATGTATGCCCTAGAGGCCATTACTGTACATACGATGTATATTGTAGTGGATGCTAGGACATATATAAGGAGGACTTTCTTGCTCGACATGATAGTACGCTATCTGGTTGCTCTTTATCTTAACATGTACTCTGATTGTCTCTATGTTACATGTTGATAAAGCCCTTAGGATATGTACTCGACTACTGGGGCTATGATGAGATCATACTAGTGGGGCCACGGTGGTCGACGAGTACATCCTATAACTGTTCCTAGTTGAGGGTGTTGTTCCCCTCCGAACGACGGCGCGACGCGTGGTCGTCTCGTCTGAGGTTCGGGGCAGATGCTAATTGGTGCTATCCGTCTACCTCTCCGAAGATGCCAAGTTAATTTATGGCACCGTATATCGAAGGTTTAAACGGATGCGTCCGATGTAGCAGACTTCATCAGATTCCCCCTCGCTTGAGGGGTTTTTGATTGTGGGGACGCTCTTCCCTGCAGGCGCAAGCCCCTGCAGTTAATTACGCTACCGCATCGCGGTAACCACTTTCTCCTTCTCCAGATGGTCACTTCGTGTCGTGTGTGTTTATTTTATGTTTGGTTGCCCGTGGATTGTATACGGAGACTGAGTTATGTCGTCGCCCGTAGGGCGTGAACTAGTCCAAATCCGTATTATCTTAGATTTGGGTTTGGGGGTTTGGATTTAAGGACACATTAGCCTCATTCGAGACTAAGATCGACTTAAACTCTTGTTAAGGATACGTTAGTCTAATTTTCAGACTAAGATCAACTTAACGGGATCGTTTAGATCCAATAATAGAGCAATTAAGGGAGCCATGTTGTTTAGTTTAGTGACATCACGGTCAGTAGGTAGTTTAAGAACGTTGCGGTCCATAGGTAGTTTAAGGACATTGCGGTCCAATGTTAGTTTTAAGACGTTGCGGTCAAGGTTAAGGACGTCATAGTCCATGGGTTTAAGGACTCCACAGTCCATAGTTAGTTTTAAGACATCTCGGTCAAGGTTAAGGACGTCATAGTCCATGGGTTTAAGGACTCCACAGTCCATAGTTAGTTTTAAGACATCTCGGTCAAGGTTAAGGACGTCATAGTCCATAGATTTAGGGACTCCACAGTCCAAAGTTAGTTTTAAGACATCTCGGTCAAGGTTAAGGACCTCATAGTCCATGGATTTAGGGACTCCACAGTCCAAAGTTAGTTTTAAGACATCTCGGTCAAGGTTAAGGACCTCATAGTCCATGAGTTTAAGGACCCCACAATCCGTATCAGTATGTGGTCATCGGGACCCGTCACCTCTTTGAAGACGTTGAGGAATTACAACGCCGAGTATCAAAGGAGTGAAGAGATGTACCCTTAAACCGAAGTAGATTAAATAATCTTTGGCCCAATTTGGAACCAAGACCAATTAATTATATTATGAGCCCATTGGCTCAGTTGAATTTGAATTGAGGACTTATGGCCAGCTTGGGCTAAGTCCAATCATGTTTAGGATATTGGCCCTCTGTTGGTCCATTAGAGGAGAGGCTTTGCCTCTAGACACTTAGCCAATTGGGCTAAAGTTAGTGTTAAACACTAAAGATCAACCAGTGTTGAACACTGAGAATGAGATTGACAAGTTAGCGTTAAACACTGGCAGTGGAGATTTCAAATCAGTGTTTAACACTAAGGCAGATCAATGTTAAATACTGGAAACAGGGTTTTCCAGGTTGGTGTTCAACACTAAGAAAGTCAGTGTTAAACACTGTAAATAAAGTTTTCCAAATTAGTGTTTAAACACTAAGAAAACCAGTGTTGAACACTCGATATAGAGGTTTCAACTCTAGTGTTAAACACTAAGGAAAGAGGGGTCACGTGGTAGCACGTGAGGACGCCCTCAATTCATTCTATTCTGTCAAAAGTATTGAATACTTTGGAGCATCACGTGCTGTCACGTGATGGGCATCTTGGTGCTTGTCCGTTAAAGCTTCAGCCAAGAGGTCACGTGGTAGCATGTGATAGCGCCATGTTTCCCTTTATTTTGTTCTACAGATAAGTGTTTAACACTTTTAATTCTAAAAGCCATCACGTGTGGGCACGTGATGGGGGCTTGCGCTTTGATCTGTTAGAATATTCATTAGGGATCACGTGGTGACACGTGAGGGCGCCCCAGAGCTTCTTTTCCTTTGCTTTTTCTTTGCGCGCTTTGGGGGTCACGTGAAGCACGTGAGGCGTTGCCTCAAAGTTTTAGCGGTGGCTCTTTACAGGGGTCACGTGGTAGCACGTGACCCTGCCTGTTTGAAGATGTGTTTATCTTTTTAAGAATCAAATTCTTCACAGGGTTAAACCCTAGCAATAAACTTTAGAGGAATTAAATTCCTGTTATTTTGACAGATTTGAATTCTTAACTAGGGTTAACCCTGGTTCTATTCATTTTGAAGGAATTAAATTCCTATGACATAGGGTTAAACCCTAATTTTAATTCAAAGGAATTAAATTCCTATAATTTTATGAGAATTAAATTCTCAAACATCCATTCCCTCTCTATGCTTTGGATCTGCATGGCAGGATCTCAACCCAATGAGAATTAAATTCTTAATTCATGGGGAGATGTGCACTTTGCAGATCCTCTGCTAAAGAGAGAACTAAGTTCTTCTTTTTTAATATCAGAGTTAAACTCTGTTGAGAATTAAATTCTCTTTTTTCTTGAAAGCCTCCCCCTTCTTACCTAAGGTTCTCTTTTGCAGAAGATCCAAATTCCTCCAAAGTCTCAAGGCTCTATTTTTCTCTCTCTATGTATCGATCTCTGTATCTATCTCTGTATATCTCCCCCTCTGTCTCTCTTGGCTCCTATTTATAGGAGAAGGAGCATAATCAATTAGTTTTAGTGAATCATTCATTGAGGGATTTGATTTGTATTCATTAGAGATCTGATTTACATTCATCATTCATTTAGACCTTTGGATTATTAGGTGGATTTTATCCTCCATTGGATTTTAAATCCAAAGATATTCTTCTGTTGTTTCGGTTAGATTTTAAGGGGAAATCTTTCCAAATTCGAGATTTTTCCATAGATAGGTGATATTTAATCACCTTTAAATCTTTAATCCAATCGGTTTCAAATAATCATTCCCCGTTGGAAAGATTAGAATGCTTTTCAGAATTTAATTCTGTTAAATAAATAGGTTTTGAAAGCCGGTCACGTGACCCTTGGTCACGTGTAGGCACGTGACCCCCCTGGAACGAGCTTTCTTCTCCTTTTTGCGCTCTGTCTTCTAGCTGCTGTTCAACCGTCACGTGTCAACATGTGACCCTTGGTCACGTGTGAGCACGTGACCCTTTCTGAAGCCTTTTCTTTGATTTAGTCAGGGAACTGAGTCTACCTTTGCCGCTGCTTTTAAATGTCACATGCCAACACATGACTGCTGGTCACGTGCTAGCACGTGATGCTTCTTCCGTAGGCTTTCCTGATTTTAAATCAGGAAACAAATGCCCCCACAGCGTTGTTCTCACGTGTCTGCACGTGAGTGCAACGCTGTCACTTTTTTGTGACCGTTGGATTCCTCTAGGGATTTGGGGAGATGAAGCGTTTCCATCACCTCCTATAAATATTAGGGTCATTTCAGAGACGCCTCCACTTTGCTTGTCTTCCTCCTCGCAAACTTTTTTCTGAGAATTTAATTCTCTTCTTCCAGAGCTTAGTTCTCTGTCTCGAAACCATCTTCAGAGTTTAACTCTGTTCAAGTGACCCTTTCCCTCAGGTAATGTCCTTGAACAAACGATGAACTTTCACATTCCTCTGGATTTTAAATCCAAAACACGGGTTTTTACCCTTTTTTAACAAAGAACCCATTTTTCTTCAAGCTTTTTAACCGAAGCATGAGACCACTTAACCTCCAACAATAGATCTCTTAGGGTTTAGATGATCTTTTAGGGAATGATGGTGATAATCCATGGGGTTTAACCCTGTTCACAGAAAAGGCTTTTTTGGGAATTTAATTCCCTTTTCTTAATAAGGAATTTAATTCCTGTGAAGAACTCGGTTTCTTCCCATGGGGGCTCCTTAGGGTCTCCTCACCCTGGGTTGTCATTCTGTAATTAATGAAACAGGAACTTTGTAATGATGTCTTCTGTGGGAATTTAATTCCTTTGATCCTGTTGGATCTGTTGTAGAGCCCGAGACAGATTTGTCTTCTAGGGGGAATGTGTAGGGTTACTTGAAACCCATTCTTTATTTAATGAGGATATTCCCTCTGTTTTATTATAACTACTTGGTCTCATTATTAATGAGCCGTCATCCTGATTCTGTGGGGCCCATGTTGTTCTGTAGCCAATGGCCCCATAAAAGAGTCTGCTGTTGCTTTCTTCAGCTAGTCTTCATGTTCATGCATGTATATATATTGCTAGATTTGTTTTTGATAGTCTTCTTTTATTTGATTTCAGGTGCGATGGCTTCTGTTCCATGCTTTCCTTTCACTCGCTCGGAGGCTGCTTTTCCTCAGTCACCATCTGATGAGGAAGCGATAGCGATGATCCGGGCTCATGACCCGAACTGCACCAACTTACTTCAATGGGGATCTTGGTACAGTCATATTATCCAGGGTCACCGGAGTTTCCTTTGCACAGTACCGACAGAGCCCACTTTCCCATTCTTACCGATGGACCCTCCGAGAACGGTTTTTGCTGTGGAAATGCCCAACTGGACTCCAACGGGGAGGCTCGAGCCTTCGACGACCGGTATCCCGAACCACCCGATCCCGGCTATAGATATCTTGGGGCGGCGTATTTGCCAGGGTGAGGCCCACCCGTGGGGGCAAATTTATAAGATAGGGCTCACTCCTCGACACCCTACGGGCTACCTTCTCTGGGCTCGCTACATCCTTTCTGCCCATCGTGCGCGGCTGCAGAAGGTCGGGCTTTACCAGGCGATATATGCGTCGCTTTTTCACTACCAATCTCCGCATGTTTGGTGGGTTAAGGCGTTCTTGAACCAATGGAATCTTCCCACCAACACTTTCATTCTAGGAGATCGGAGGTCTCGATTTCTCTGGCAGAATTCTATGACATCTCGGGGTTGCCAATCAGGGGTAGTCTGTATGAGGAGTTGCTGCCCTATGACGAGTACATCCTTGAGCCCGAGCCTGCCCCGGTTGACGACCTGTCTGCTGAGAATGTCGTCCGCCACAAGCGTCCCAGTTTGATAAAGACGCTAGGTATCTTCGACCGATTATT
The DNA here is from genome assembly GCA_030015575.1 of Agapanthus africanus. Lineage (NCBI taxonomy): Eukaryota > Viridiplantae > Streptophyta > Magnoliopsida > Asparagales > Amaryllidaceae > Agapanthus > Agapanthus africanus. Next base: position 3,969,345 of record JASDDO010000004.1, read on the forward strand.
CACCGAATCCGAAGAGCATGGTGTTACTTTCAAGAGCTTCATTGCTCGTTTCCTTCGCGAGGAGGTCTTGTCGAAGACAGCCCCGAAGTTCGCCAACATTAGAGACCCCTTTGGGTTTGGTCCGAAGAAGCTGCCGACCACTGAATCGGATCTACCACAGTACTACATCCCTATTATGTCGCCGACGTCTTTTGAATCCATTGCTGCTCCCGGCATGGATGAGGAGACGTTCTTCATGGGGTTTGTTAGTGTCTGGCTTAGTTGGTTTGTCATCCCCATGCATCGTCGCTTTATGAGAGCTTCGGTTATCTACCCGGCTTATCTTATCGCTGAGGGGACGCGGTTGGCCATCGGCATCCTGGCCTTGGCGCACCTTTATCATGGGTTGGGCACCACAGCTAATACCTCTACACTCGGCGTGGATGTAGTAAACTTTTTGCTTCATTATTTCACGTCCTGGGTTGAAATGCATGTGCTGGGGGCTTTCGCTATGCATCAAAGGCCCGCGTTTTACGACGCCTATCCATTCCCGCGACTTATGCGATTGGTGGGTGCTTCTTCCGCCGACCCGACTCAATTCGGGTGCTGATTTCTCCTCACGCCGCCGCTGGCGGGCTGGTTTTTAACGATCGGGTCTTGTCTACTCCCTCAGGTCCAGTTCAACAACTCTGGGATCAGTCGAAAGACAACGCACCTTCTTTGAAGCCCCGGGAGGCCGCGCACTTGTATACAATTAGACCGGGCCACTTGGTGTTTCGCCAGGACAGTGCAGCTCTTTTCATGCGGTACAACCCGCATCGATTCGCCCGACAGCTTGGATATGACCAGGGCGTTCCCTTCAAAGCTTTCATCGTTGCGCCGATCCCTTCACTTGATGCCGTTCGCGATGCCGCACATCATTTCGTGAGGTTGAATACCGGCTCCAATTTTATGATCCCTGAAGCTGAGTACATGCCCCGGTGCGTGGGCACGTTTATGGGTTGGTATCTTCATCGGATCAACCCAATTATTCTTGAGGAAAGAAGGGTGCTTCTTGGTCACGATGCCCCTCCTCAGGTTCCGGGGGCTAAGCTGCGACCGAGGGTTCCGGTCCGCTTCCCTCTGAGGGAGATTGGCACCGTGCTCATTCCGGGGGAGTCAGGGGTAGACCTTACTCCGACAGCTGGTATGCCCCTGGGTTCCCGATCGCGGGGTAGACGGGCCCCAGTAGTAGCACCATCGCCGGTGGCAGCACCGCCCCCCGTGGCGTCGACAATGGCGGTGTCATCCTCGGTTGTGGCACCGAGCGAGAGTAATAGGGATGAGGGTGTCGAGGGTGATGTGGGTCAGCGCCGCCCTAAGGCTTCGCGGGGGAGGAAGCGGTCATCCTCGGCGACCGGCTCTGGGTCTAAGCGACGGAGGAAAGCGGCCACCAATTTGCTCGATTCTTTGGCGGAGTCTGGGCCTATTCTTGAAGACGAACCATTGGCCTTGCAAGAGTCAGACGCTGGACTTCTCTTCCCGAGTTCGGCCGATGAGGAAGCCGCACAGTTGGCCGAGGCCATACGGCGTTCCAAAGACGCGTCTCATAATGCCAGGGTTCCGAAGAAGCCCTATCCCGCTGTAATCTTTTACGAAGACCCTTCATGGATTCGGCGGCGGTTTATCGGTCCTTTGGAGGAATGGGGGGAAAGGGCCCTGAAGCAGGCCGCTTCAGAAGACGCAGCGGACGCACTTTCTTTGTGGACCGGCGGCCATGAGTCTACCCTTGAGCCCCGGCGAGCACGCCTCCTTGAGAAGGAGCAGCGGCTTGAAGAAGCCATATTGAAGGCTTCTTTGCGCATCGGTACGTTGCTGTTCTTTTTTTTTTGTAGCTTTTCAGATTATTCACGCCTGTATATGTGTATCCTTATTCTTATTTGAATTGTGCAGAATCTTCGACGCTGGGGGAGCTCCTTACGGGCTCATTGAAGCTAAAGCCTGCCGAAATTCCCGATGAAGCATTGCTCGATGTGGAGGGGGCTGATGAGGCTGCTCCTCTTATAGTAGAGCCTCCAGTGGCGGCTCCTGATCAGGGAGTGCTTGCCCCTTTGGGGGAGGCTCCTTTGGAGGTTACTGTTCCAACGACTCTTCCCGAAGGCGGCCCAGGGGCTGAGATGGAGGTAGTCGGGATTACCCTCCCTTCGTTAGAGGCTGCGGTTCCGGCAGAGGCTGTCGAAGCCGCTATCCCCCCGACTCAGAATGGGAGGAGTGTTGAAGGTAACCCTCTGCATTTTAAGTTAGCAACCCTTCCATGGTCTGAACTCTTTTGTCTTCCCCAGAATTGCGCGGTTTGGCGGCCTCTATCGCTGATTTGTCGCCTCGACAATCATTTCAGCATTTATTGGAGATGGCAGCTCCGCAGGCGATCTCCCCTCAGCGCATTGTCCTTTCCTCTGGGCAGGGTTAGCGTCATTCGCCATTTTTTTATTATAGCATTGTCGCCATTTTTTTTGCGAAATGACGTTGATGTCTTTTATAGTTTTGGAAGCTGACGACGAGGTCGAGGTCGTTGAAGGGCCAGGGGAACCTTCAGCTCCTACTTGTGTGACTGTCGGTAAGCGACATTTTAGTATAATCCCATTCGTTCTGTGCTTAAGGATTTTATTGACATCTTTCAAATTTGGACAGCCCTGCCAATCTCCATGGTGTTGGAATCGCGCATCGTGATGCCGCCCGGCCCTTATGCTTTGCGGGCTTCAGAGCGCTTGGCCCAACTAAGCCTTGTCTCCCTCTCATCTTTTATTGAGGAGCTCCGTGCTGGTAGCGCGACTACAGCCGAAGCGTTTGCCGCCGAAGCTAACGGCTCTCTCCCTTTTCTTGCCACCTATCATAGTGAGGAGGTGGTGCGGGTCTGGGTGGAGTTCTGTAGGAAGGTGGAGGCTTGTTTGCACGCCCTTGAATGTTCCCACCTTTCCTCGGAAGCTGTGGCTGCAAAGGCGGAGTTACGGGGGTTGATAGCACGGTGCGCTGCAAACATGACGTCGTGCGAGAAGAGGCTCGGCCGTAAATTCTCGGAGAGGGAGTTGGCTTCTAAGGCGCTGAGCGAGCTTCAGGCCAGCCTCACAGCCAAAGCCAACAAAGCATACGAACTCTGGCGGGTGCTTCAGGAGTCCATAAAAGAGGTGGTGGCTCTCGATAAAGCTGCCACGTTCACTCGTGAAAGGGTCGAGGCCCATAAAGCCACCGAGAAAAAGCTTGAAGCTCGGCTTGCTTCGTATCAAGCCCAGCAAGCTCAGGCGGAGGCCCGTCTTTTGGCGATCTTAAATCATGAGGTCGTGGCCCAACAAAAGCAGGATGAGCTGACCAAGCTGCTAAATCGCCCGCCGGCTTGAGACATTTGTATCTTTTCCTTCCTTCTTGTATATACTCATAGATGAGAGTATTTTCTTTTGTTCTTTCATGAATTGTACTTTGTATCCATTTTGGTTTATGAATAAAAGATACATTTTTCTTCTCAATGATGTGTCTCTTTTCATTGAATGTGTTTTACGGACAATTTATCTTGATCTCCTTGCAGGGCAGCAATGGCTTAGGATTCAGGGTTAAGATCTGCTTCCTAAGACTTTTGCACTTTATGAGCCACGAGGGTCTCATAAAGAGTTTTTTTTATTTCCCTACAGGTCGAGAGGATCCCATAGGTGTGAGTTCTTCTTAAGAATCGTGAGGATTCTTAAGCGGGTTTTCCCTTGAGAGTCGTAAGGATCTCAGAAGAGAGTTTTTCTTCCCTACAGGTCGTGAGGACTTGCAAGTGCTGGATGTGGTCACCCTTATTCGTGTTTCACGGGGTCAGGGGTTGCTCAAGGCATCGTAGTTTAAAGACGTCGCGGTCAAGGTTAAGGACATCATAGTCCGTGGATTTAAGGACTCCACAGTCCAAAGTTAGTTTTAAGACATCACGGTCAAGGTTAAGGACCTCATAGTCCGTGGATTTAGGGACTCCACAGTCCGATGTTAGTTTTAAGACATCACGGTCAAGGTTAAGGACCTCATAGTCCATGGATTTAGGGACTCCATAGTCCGATGTTAGTTTTAAGACATCACGGTCAAGGTTAAGGACCTCATAGTCCGTGGTTAAGGACCTCATAGTCCGTGGATTTAAGGACTCCACAGTCCGATATTAGTTTTAAGACATCACGGTCAAGGTTAAGGACCTCATAGTCCGTGGATTTAAGGACTCCACAGTCCGATGTTAGTTTTAAGACATCACGGTCAAGGTTAAGGACCTCACAGTCCGGTGTTTGCTCTGGATGCTTCACATGGGTTCACTGCCGTGCTTGGCGAGGACCAGGCTCCGCTCTGGGCGTTTTCCGCGGGGTCAAAGAGTGACGTTATCCGCGTTCCACGTAACCAGGAATTTTGCACTAGATGCTTCACACGGGTTCACTGCTGTGTTCGGCGAGGACTAGGCTTCGCTCTGGATGCTTCACACGGGTTCACTGCCGTGCTCTGCGAGGACCAGGATCCGCTCTGGACGTTTTCCATGGGGTCAAAGAGTGACGTTATCTGCGTTCCACGTAACCAGGAATTTTGCACTAGATGCTTCACACGGGTTCACTGCCGTGTTCGGCGAGGACTACGCTCCGCTCTGGATGCTTCACACGGGTTCACTGCCGTGTTCTGCGAGGATCAGGATCCGCTCTGGACGTTTTCCACGGGGTCAAAGAGTGACGTTATCCGCGTTCCACGTAACCAGGAATTTTGCACTAGATGCTTCACACGGGTTCACTGCCGTGTTCGGCGAGGACTAGGCTCCACTCTGGATGCTTCACACGGGTTCACTGTCGTGCTCTGCGAGGACCAGGATCCGCTCTGGACGTTTTCCACGGGGTCAAAGAGTGACGTTATCCGCGTTCCACGTAACCAGGAATTTTGCACTAGATGCTTCACACGGGTTCACTGCCGTGTTCAGCGAGGACTAGGCTCCGCTCTGGATGCTTCACACGGGTTCACTACCATGCTCTGCGAGGACCAGGATCCGCTCTGAACGTTTTCCACGGGGTCAAAGAGTGACGTTATCCGCGTTCCACGTACCCAGGAATTTTGCACTAGATGCTTCACACGGGTTCACTGCCGTGTTCGGCGAGGACTAGGCTCCGCTCTGGATGCTTCACACGGGTTCACTGCCGTGCTCTGCGAGGACCAGGATCCGCTCTGGACGTTTTCCACGGGATCAAAGAGCGACGTTATCCGCGTTCCATGTAACCAGGAATTTTGCTGATTGTATCCGCATTTCACGGAATGGAGATTTGACTGTTGGTGATAGGTATATCGCCGAGCCATGGAACTAGGGGTTGCCGCTGCTCCGCTTTGTTTGAAGTTGTTTCCGTTGTTACGAGACGAGTGTTGGGATGATCTCTAGGTCGCTTGCGGCCCGTCGAGATTTAGCTTCTTTCTTATGATGAACCCTGGGGGAGAAGTATGATCTCTTTTTTGTTTACGGCCTTGGATTGTATACAGGGTGTGATGGAACATCACCTGTAGGGCATAAATTAAAACTTTTTTTTTATTTTATTTCTTTTTCCGCGATGCTCTATCATTTCAGCTTTTATATCGCGGAGGTCGCGATTGCCCTATCATTTCGGCCATTTTTCGCGGTGCCCAATCATTTCGGCTATTTATTTTATTTTTACTCGCTGCTCTTTATTGCGAGTTGCCCAATCATTTCGGCTGTTTGTCATGCATACATTTTTACTTGCTGCTTTTTATTGCAAGTTGCCCCATCGTTTCGGCTATTTCGTATGCATGTGTGGCTCGCTAGCTTTTTTGCTGCAAGCTTGGATTTTAGACACCGATTTCGGCATCAGCACCGCTACAACTGGGATGTTGCCGGGAGCGAATCATCATTTGCGTCTGTCGATGTTGAACAAAGGTGGCTTAGTAAACAGGGTTAAGGGTCCTGTCGACCAAGGCTTTTGACTTCATGAGCCGTAGGGGTCTCACAAAGGCATTTCTCCCTACAAGTCGTGAGGATCTTGTAGGTGTGTTTTCTCCTTGGGAATCGTGAGGATTCCTAAGTGCATGTCCTGTTGCAAGTCGTAAGGATCTTACAAAAGGGTCTTCTCCTCATAAGTCGAGAGGACTTATAAGGGTTGCTCACTATATGGACATACCCCTAGTCACGGGTGGGACTTTGCTGGGGAAATGTTTATTCGCGCCCGTGGATTGTATACAAGGGTCAGTATTGAGCCACTTGTAGGGCAATATCGAAGGTTGTGGGGGATTTGCTTAAGAACAGGTTTAGGTTTCTGTAACTTAAGACTTTCAAATCTTATGAGCCGTGAGGGTCCCATAAGAGAGTTCTCCTTACGAGTCGTGAGGATCTCGTAAGTGTATTTTCTCCTTAGGAATCGTGGGGATCCCTAAGTGTGTCGCTCCCTTGTGAGTCGTAAGGATCCCACACGGGTGGTTTCTCCTTACAAGGTCGAGAGGATCTTGTAAGTATCTTTTAACGAGGTTGCGCCCTTTCGGGTTTTCACAAACACTCGTCGGTAATCCTGCTGTTTTTACTCGCGGAGCCCTTTCGGGTTTTCATCCGTGCCCATTTTGCTTATGGACATATCGTTTTTTATTCTTTTTCTCTCTCTTTTTTTTACAAGGTCACGCCCTTTCGGGTTTTCACGAACACTCGCCGGTAGCCCTGCTGTTTTTACTCACGGAGCCCTTTCGGGTTTTCATCCGTGCCCTTTTTGCTTATGGACATACCGTTTTTTTTTGTTTTTTTTTGTTTTTTTATTATTATTATTTTTTTATTCATCTCGTCAGCCCAAGGATACTGCGACAGTAGTTTAAGGACGTTTCGGTCCGTCGTTAGTTTAAGGACGTTTCGGTCCATCGTTAGTTTAAGGACGTTTCGGTCCATTCAGGGGAAGGCCGGCTACTGCTTATAAAGCCTGAGCTTAGGAAGATAGCGAGTGGACATAGTCGTCGTTATCTATCATTGACCTAGGCTGTGGCTCATTAAGCGTAGTATTTCTTTAGGAAGCGGCCGTTTATTGGCCTGAAAGGCCTTTCACCGTGCATATCTATGAGTAAATAGGCTCCACCCTGATAGACCTTGTCTATGATATACGGGCCTTCATAGTTCGGCTCGAATTTTTCCCGCTTGGCGCGATTGGGGATCATAGGCCTTTTGACCACTAGCACGAGTTCGCCTTGGCGGAATGTTCTCGATCGGGTCAATCTTTCGTATGAGCGCGTCATCTTTGCTTTATAGGCCTCCAGATTTTGTTGTGCTATGAGCCGGGTTTCATCGAGGGCATCAAGCTCCTCAAGCCGAAGGTGAGCATTTTCTTCGTTTGTCAATTCGTGGTGGACTGCCACTCGTTGAGAAGGCAGCTCTATCTCGAGGGGGAGTACCGCTTCCGTACCGAATACCAGTGCGTATGGCGTCGTGTTCGTGGCCGTCTTGAATGTAGTTCGATATGCCCAAAGAGCCTCTTGCAGTCTCTCGTGCTAGTCCTTCTTATTTCGGGTCACCGTCTTTTTTATGATCTTTGTCAAGGTCTTATTGAAGGCCTCGGCCAGACCGTTAGCTCGTGGATTATAAACTGAGGAGTATCTCCAGTATATATTATGCTGTTGCGCGAAATGGCTAATCTTATGGCTTCTGTAGGCTGGCCCGTTATCGGAGATAATCCGCCGTGGAGTTCCAAACCAATAAATGACGTGCATTTTGAAAAAGTGGAGGATATTCTCCGTCCTCACTTCCCTCAGCGATACCGCTTCCGCCCATTTGGAGAAGTAATCAGTCGACGCCAGGATGAAACGATGTCCCCTAGACGATGCCGGTTCGATGGGGCCGACTATGTCAGTTCCCCACATTTCGAATGGCCAGCTAGCCACCGTTGGATGTAGCGGATTCGGATGCTGGTGGATGAAATCCCCATGGATTTGGCATGAGTGGCACTGCTTCGCATATTCGAGACAGTCTTGGATCATCGTGGGCCAGTAGTAACCCATCCGTTTAATTTTTAACTTCATCTTCGGGCCTACTTGATGAGAACCACAGATTCCGTCATGAACTTCCTGAACGACCTTTTCTGCTTCGTCGGGTCCTAAACATCTCAGCCACAGGGAATCAAACGACCTCTTGTACAGAGTATCGTTGACGAAGGCGAAAGACAGGGCTCGTTTCATGAGCTGATTTCTTGAGGACGCTTCTTCGGGCATTCGGTGGGACTTAAAGTAGTCTATGAAGACTTCCCTCCAGTCCTCAGCCTTCTCACGGTCATTTATTTGTAGGGCCGTCTGCTCAGTCGCTCCCTTTTCTCCGTATGATTCCGGAGATATTTCTACTGGGGCGAGCACTTGACGGCTTTGTATCACGATTCTGACGTCATCAAGGTTCTCGTCAGCCAGTTCTTTAGCGAGCTTAGCCAACGCGTCTGCTTTGCTGTTTTCCGCGCGTGGTATGCTTTCCAGAGTATAGGAGGGAATTTGGGTCAACAGTTGTTGCACCTTTTCGCCGTACTTCACCAACTCCGGTTTGCACGTTTGGTACTCACCATTTACTTGACTAACGACCAGTTGAGAATCCCCGTATATAAGGAGGTTTTCAATTCCCATGTCAATGGCGATCTCGAGGCTCGCTATCAAAGCTTCGTATTCGGCTTCATTGTTCGTCCTCGATTCCGTTAAGGAGAAAGCGAAGCGCATTATCCCTCCTTGTGGGGTCACGAAGATAAGGCCTACTCCCGACTTGACTATAGGGGTACTTTGTTTGCGCTTTTTCATGGAAGATGCTCCATTGAAATAAAGTTCCTATTGGGTATCACCACCGTCGATCGTGTCAAATGCATGTTCGTCCGGCAAATCGCAATTTAGAGGAGAACCGGCAGGTACTGGATGCTCAGCAAGGGAGTCGGCAATGGCTTGGCCATTCATTGCTTTAAGAGGCTGATAGGTTATTGAAAACTCCATCAGGAGTAAGGTCCATTTAGCGAGTCTCCCCGTCAATATGGCCTTTGACATTAGATATTTTAGGGGGTCCACCTTTGATATAAGACGGACTTCATGTGCCAATGCATAGTGCCGGAGTTTTGTTATTGCAAAGATTAACGCCAGGCAATGTTTTTTGATAGGGGAGTAATTGCTTTCTGCCCCCAGAAGAACTCGGCTTAAATAGTAGAGCGCTTTCTCCTTCCCTTGGTCGTTTTCTTGCGCCCATAATGCGCCTAAGGAACCTTCGAGGGCTGTTGTATATAAGATAAGAGGCTGCCCCTTGACTGGAGCAGCCAGCACCGGCGGGTTCTGCAGGTATTGCTTGATTTCATCTAGCGCGCTTTGGCATTTTCGGTCCCAGACTAACGGAGTTCCCTTCTTCGTCAGGTGGCTGTAAGGACGGCACTTGCCTGAAAGATTGGCGATAAACCGCCGGATGTACGCGAGCTTTCCTTGGAGAGACCGTAGCTGTTTGAGAGTCCTTGGGGGTGGCATCTCCATAATCGCATTGATCTTAGATGGATCTATTTCGATACCTCGGTGTCGGATGATGAATCCCAAGAATTTACCCGAGGAGACTCCGAACGCGCATTTGAGGGGATTCATCTTCAAATTATATTGCCGAAGGTGTTGAAATACGGTCTTCAGATGCTCTAAATGCTCTTCGTATGACATGCTCTTCACTACGAGGTCATCAATATAGCACTCGACGATTTCATGTATGAGATCATCGAAGATCTTTGTCATGGCCCTTTGATAGGTAGCACCGGCGTTCTTTAGACCGAAGGGCATAACCTTGTAGCAGAATATACCCAAAGGGGTCCGGAAAGCGGTATGCTTCTGGTCATCGGGATGCATCTTTATCTGATTGTACCCTGATGAACCGTCCATAAAGGAGAAAACCTCATGAGTGGACGTATTGTTTATTATCTGTTCGGTGACCGGTACTGGGAAATCATCCTTCGGGCAGGCTTTATTGAGATCTCGGAAGTCCACACATATGCGCACTGTCCCGTTTTTCTTCATTACCGGGACGATGTTGGCGACCCAGTCAGGATACTGTACCTCCTGGATAAACCCAGAATCAATCAGTTTCTTAACTTCGGCGTTAATGCTCATTTCAAGCTCGAGTCGCATCCTTCTCGGTGCCTGTTTGACTGGCTTGATATCTGGGGATATTGCTAATTTATGCACAGCAACCTCTGGATCTAATCCTGGCATCTCGGAATAGTTCCATGCGAAGCAATCTCTGTGCTGCATAAGCACGTCTTTTAACACAGCCACCCTTTTTTCAGAGAGTAACTCGCTGACGAATGTCGGTCGCGGATCATCTGTCGACCCCAACTCAATCTTCTTGAGGTTATCGGCAGTAGTATGTATGCCATCTTCCAGTTCTTTCGGAGCCGGCGGAAATTCTGAGATCACCTCGTCATTGCTGTTCTCAAAGCACCAGGGGATGTCATCCATGTTCTCGGGCTCTTCTTTTAATATTGTAATCATGTGATAAGTGCGAATCCGCTTCCAAGACCGATGTGGATCTGGCTCTGCTCTTGCGGCTTTGGGTTCGTGCTTTTGTGGCGGCGTTACCCTCCAGCTGCTAGATAAATCAAATCTACCTCGTTGGTATTGGTCTTCGACCCAGTTCTTGAAGGTGAAGCAGTTTTCGATAGGGTGTCCTACGGTTCGGTGATAAGAGCAATAACCCGGATGAGGAACTTTGTTAGCTTGCTCAGGGTGCTTAGACTCCGGAAGCGCGATCATTTGATGTTTTATAGCGAGCTCGAGTAACTTCTCCGTCTTGTCTCGACGGAAGGAATACGCTCGACTCATCTTCTTCGTGAGGGAAAAATCTGGACCGCGCAATGCCCGCTCACGTGACTCTCTAATCCTGCGTCGTTGTTGTCGGCTCCTTTTTCCGCTTCTTGACTTACTTCTGCCTCTGCGTTGGGCCTTTTGTACAATGGGTTAACGGGGATGAGCATCTTCATCTTTTGCAGCCTGTTGAAACAGACGTTGCGTCCTGGCCTTCTCGTAGATGGCCATCTCGCGATTATGGTCTTCCCGAGCTTTTTGACCCGCTTTCCTGATAAGCTTGTCCATTTGTTCTTCAAACGATGGACTCGGCATTTCGATTGCGGGATCTAGTTTTGATGAGGGGTCGGCATTGCTGGACAGGGCGTTTTCCTCCTCATCGAAGTTATATACGGCGTAGCTACCGTGGACTCGCTCCCGTTTACCGTATCTCACGTATCCAAGGCCGAGCGTTTCCATTCTCCCGTTGGGCAATTTGCGCTGAGTTCCAGGGACATCCCAAATCCTATTGTAGAATCGAGCTTGTCGAACAGTCTGTTTTAAGGGTACCCCTTGGCGCTTCAATAGCCTCTTTAGTCCATTTGTGTAATATCTAGGCAAACAGATGGGTTGGAGCCTGTCGAGTGTAGAATCCGCGCCATGCCGGATTTCTTTCTCCACTCTCGTTTCTGTGGATTGGTAGAATAGGATCACCTTTTCACCCTTTCACCTGGGAGGGACGTAAAACGTCTGCAGGTCCTGCACATTGTAAGTTTGAAGTGCGTCGAGCTCCTTGTAGTGTTTTCGCGGCACCATGGTGATTTGCAAACTCTGATCATCGCTAGGGGATGCTTGTATTGACGGCCGACTGGAGAACACGACATTAACCTCATCTTCCGAGTCACTTCCTAAGATCAACATGGGGGCGGACGTTCCTGGGTTGTTGCGTCGAGACGGCCCAGCATAAACTATCTCTTCTTCTTCTTCGGTATCGCTCCCGAAAATAGGGATGGTGGCGACGACTTTGTTCTCCGGCTTGCGACACTTTTCTGTATCCTCGAAGTCTGGAAAAAAGTACTTTGCATCTTCGTACTTGCGGACTTCGTTCACGGAAAATGGGTTCAGCTCACCTGTTACGGTATACTCAAAACCATCCTTGAAGTACTTCATACACTGATGCTGTGTAGAAGGGATGATGTTGTACTCATGTAACCGAGGACGACCGAGCAAGGCGTTGTAGCAGGTCTTGGCGTCAATGACGTGAAACTTGATGCCCGTGACGAGTAGTCCGAAGCGTAATGTTAGTATTACAGATCCGAGAGTCCGTGATGACTGGGAGTCGAATCCGGAGATGGTAATTTTGTCACGAGCGAGATGTTGTACGCTCATGCAGATTTCCTTCAACACCCGAACATTAAGGAGATTGACGGAGGATCCATTATCCACCAGGATCTTGCCTATCTTGATATCATGGCAGTATCCAGAGATATATAGGGGACGGTTGTGGTCGCTCGTCCCGAGGAGAAGGTCTTCATCACCGAATGTGATGTCGGCCGTGTGCACTTCTTCCAGATCATCCTTCATCCTTTCTGCGGCGAGGAAGGCTTGGAATTGCTCGGGTTCTTGTAACGCCTTGATTAATGAATCTCGCGCTTCTTTGGATAATAGGAGGGCATCGAGAATACTGAGCTGAGAAGGTAGCTTCCTTAGGTGCGCTAGGATGTTGCAGTCCACCTTACCCTTCCTGGAAGGGTCCTTTGCAGTCAGCTCTTTCATGACTTGGTCATCTAAGGCGATATCCCCAGTGACCTTTTCCTTTCCCTTATCTTTTCTATTTGCGGGCCCGAGATTCTTTTCTGGGAGCGTGCGATTGCGCAGCTGAATGTTCTCGCAGGCCTCCGGTTCTTCCCTTTTCCCTAAGACGGACTCTTTAAAGAGAGGGCCTAAAGCCATTTCCTCATCAGAGTCGCTCCCGAAGGTGAGAACTTGTGATCCTCCGGCGTCGACCATGCGACAGCTGCCGGTAGTTCTTTTGTGCCTGTCGGTTGTACTTCTCTGCTCCCGACGAGTTCTGCGTTTCATGCGCTTAAAATGTTGCTGGTGAGCAACATATCCCTGCCACCATATCCTAAAAGCGTCGCACTCCTCAGTGGGGTGCGAAATCTTCCGATGGTATGCGCAATAATTAGGGTGTCCCTCCGCCCCATCGAACGCGTTTTCTTCTGAGGGTGGTGGCTTCATTCCCATTGACATGGCTTTGGCGAATCTTTTCCTCGTCTTGAACACGTTTTTATTCGCATCGGATGTCTTTCGATCTGGCGGGAGTGCTTCGATTCTTTCGTTTAGTCGCCTGCGCTTGGCTCCTTCCGATGCAGCCATCTCACGCTCCTGATCGGCTTTACTCTTCAAACGAATCTCGTCTAGAAAGGCGTCAATCATTTCCTCTGTTGGCCATATAAGTTCTGGCTCAGGCTATGCCCCTAGTTTCTCAGTGCCAGGAGTTTTCTCGCTTTCCGAGTGGGAGATCACATGACAACTCGCCACATATCCCTCGGATTCATCCGATGAGCTCTCTCCATCATATTCCTCCTGAAAGACGTGGTTGAGGAACTCTTGCAGCGTAACGGGAGTCCGCGCCTTTTGATTGTACTCTTCCAGCGAGTCGATTTGCTTCTGCAAGTTCGTGCGCTTGTCTCCAGGCTTCACGGGCTTTTTAGATTTCTTCTTCTTTTTGTTTGAAGATTTTGACGGTTGGGTGTGAGTACTTGGGCCATCACCACCGCTCTTCGTAGTTGGGCGCGGCTTCAACATCCCTTCAATAATCCGGGGTTCCAGCGGGTCCTTCCATTCGACCGCCGGGCACGCATGAAGGTCCCTCAGCATTCTTTTGGTTTTAGTTGACAGCACGACCTCCCATGGAGCTTCTTCAATAAAGGAACAGATTGCCCCCAGTGTATCTGCTTTCTTAGGAGTATGCGGCTGTGGTGGGTTCACCTTCCATTTTTCGGATAGTGCGAACTTCCCCTGGAGGTATTGATCTTCAATCCATCCTTTGAAGATGAAGCAGTCCTCGATCGGATGGCTTACCGTTTGATGGTAAGGGCAATAATTGGGGTTGTTCACCTCAGTGGGTTGTGGCGGTCGCCTTGGATTTGGCAAGTTTATAAGTCTGTTGCGTACTGCCAGCTCGAATAGCCGTTTCGTCTTGTCCCGTGGGAATGAGTAGGGACGCTTCATCTTCTAATTATAATACCGGCGTTTTTCTTCCAGTTGATCCGTCAACTTTGGGGCATTGGGTTGCTGCTGGGCATTCGCGACGAAGGTTGCCTTTCCTTTACCCTTGTCACTCCGAGGCTCGGGCTTCGGGGGAGACGGTCTATGACCCATCTGGTCCATCTGGGCCAACTTGTCGATTAGAGCCTGGAATGTGGTTGGCTTAAAGAACATCATAAACTGGGAGATAGTTGCGTGAGGGTCTAGGGTTCCCACGAACATGCCCACCGCGGGCGCTTCCTCAATGCGTTGCTCGCATTTCGACCACAAATTTCGCCAGCGTATAGCATACTGGACCCACGTTTCGCCTGGTTTTACCCTGGCATTAATCAATGCCGTTATTGGAGTGTGTTCGCTGGCGCTTGCGAATCGCTGAGTGAATAGCAACTCCATTTCAGTGAACGTCTTGATAGAATCGTTCGGGAGTTCCGAATACCATTCGAACGCCGTTTCCGATAAGCTGCCCACGAATTGGCGAAGCAACAGTTTATCGTCGCCACCAGTGTTACCACAAAGCGCCCTGAACTGGGCCACATGCTGATGGGGATTGCCTGTCCCCTTATAGACGTGGAATTTTGGTATTGTGTAGCCCTGCAGATATTTGATTTGGTCGTACTAGCTTGGATACGGTCGCCCCGTTTTTACGACTTGACCAGCTGCCTCAGTCGCATGATGCACCCGGATTTTCTGGGCTATATAGTCGTCCAAGTCAGCCTTAGAGATTGTCTCCTCCTTGGCCATTGAGAGAGCCGGTGGTGGATTTAACGTTTCTCCCCTGTCGTCTTCAAGGACGATCGGAGGATCCTCAGCAGGTGGGTCTTGTTGGATCATCATTCCCACCATGTCCTGGAATAAGTGGGCTATCTGCTTTATACTGGCCGCTTGTTCTGCCGCCTCTTTATCTTTCTTTTCCAATATTCTCGGAAGGAACTCAGCGTCAGTTTCCTGTTCTTGTTGCTGATCCGAGGACGCCTCGGGGCTTTCTTTCGGCCCAGTAAGCGCGGCCATTGCGATCATCATTTCCTGGAGCTTTTGCTGTTGCTCCTGAGCTTTGGTCACTGACCATGTAAGCGGTCTATGACCTGTAGACGCACGGCTGTCTTCCTTCCCCGACGCCATGTATACAGTGTGGACCATCCTGCCCCCAGCCTTAGGGCGTCTGGGTTCAGCGCTTTTAGCTCTCGTTGCAGGCCCGGGGATCTTCTCCGGCCTCCTCTTTTTATGAGCAGTGGAAGTTGAGGGGGCCGTCGAGGTGGGCACCCAGACAGCTTTTCGTGGCTTTGCCTGGTGACTGGCTTCCTGTTGGATTTTCAGCTTCTTGTGCTGGTGGGAGAAATTTGGATCGATCATCGAGTCTCGGGCCTGCCGCCAGACTTTATAGATTCGGGAGGACAGCCGTTGAGGAGATTGGGGCTGTTCTGGCTTTACTTCTATAGCCCTTTTCAGCGGATGGGGAGACTTCTTTAGCGCCGCGGTAGGAGAATTCCTACGCACCTTATTTAGCATCTCAAAGATGTTCCCAGTTGGAACAGCAGCATTAACTTCTGCCATCGTGGCTGTAGGAGTTAGCCCAGAAGGGGAGTTGCCTCCGGCCTCCCTCACTCGGCACCAGTAACGACGTCGAGCGCGTCGTGCTGATGGAACCGGCTTGGTGATGGCGATAGTCTCGTCTTTCCCCCTGTGTAGGTGGGGGGTCGTTGCTGGTGCCAGCCTGTTAAAGACTGATGTCCTTTGGGTAGCAGGAGTGGAAGCTGGAACAGTCAATCTTGTAAAGACTGACTTTTTGGCAGGGGAAGCCGCCTTGACGACTTCAGGAGCGAGACTGGTTATTTTCTTAGGAGCAGCCTTCTCTGGGATTGCAGGCCCCATTGCGGTTCCGCAGGAGCTCTGGCCCAGTCTGGAGAAGACCGAGGCACTGGTGTTGGGCGACCCGTTGAGAGGGGCCGCGGCATAGGTAAGACGATCAAAGACCGACTTCTTGGGAGCTTCCGTTGTCAGCACCGGAGCGGTGAAGCTTGTCGGCGGGAGCATGGTCCCAAAAAACAATCCTGTGGTGGCTCGAGTGACCTGTTCCACGGGCATTGTGAATAGCGAAGCAGCTTGGGGTCCGTAGGCTATACCTCCTGGCGAGGTAGTGCGTTGGTTGCAATTGCAGTCCGAGCATGTCTCACAAGGGGAGGCCATTGATTCTTTGCTTTCTACAGCAAACGAAACACCAAATCTTAGTATTTCGAAACCCAATGGCAACCATTAGCGAACCGCGATTGGTTCGTGAATCACGACACACGAAGTGTGGAGTGGAAAGAGGAAAAGGTCCCACCGGACGTGCCAGAATCTGTTCCCCTCCGAACGACGGCGTGACGCGTGGTCGTCTCGCCTGAGGTTCGGAGCAGATACTAATTGGTGCTATCCGTCTACCTCTCCGAAGATGCCAAGTTGATTTATGGCACCGTATATCGAAGGTTTAAACGGATGCGTCCGATGTAGCAGACTTCGTCAGATTCCCCCTCGCTTGAGGGGTTTTTGATTGTGGGGACGCTCTTCCCTGCAGGCGCAAGCCCCTGCAGTTAATTACGCTACCGCATCGCGGTAATCACTTTCTCCTTCTCCAGATGGTCACTTCGTGTCGTGTGTGTTTATTTTATGTTTGGTTACCCGTGGATTGTATACGGAGACTGAGTTATGTCGTCGCCCGTAGGGCGTGAACTAGTCCAAATCCGTATTATCTTAGATTTGGGTTTGGGGGTTTGGGTTTAAGGACACATTAGCCTCATTCGAGACTAAGATCGACTTAAACTCTTGTTAAGGATACGTTAGTCTAATTTTCAGACTAAGATCAACTTAACGGGATCGTTTAGATCCAACAATAGAGCAATTAAGGGAGCCCTGTTGTTTAGTTTAGTGACATCACGGACAATAGGTAGTTTAAGGACGTTGCGGTCCATAGGTAGTTTAAGGACATTGCGGTCCAATGTTAGTTTTAAGACGTTGCGGTCAAGGTTAAGGACGTCATAGTCCATGGGTTTAAGGACTCCACAGTCCATAGTTAATTTTAAGACATCTCGGTCAAGGTTAAGGACCTCAAAGTCCATGGATTTAGGGACTCCACAGTCCAAAGTTAGTTTTAAGACATCTCGGTCAAGGTTAAGGACCTCATAGTCCATGAGTTTAAGGACCCCACAGTCCGTATCAGTATGTGGTCATCGGAACCCATCACCTCTTTGAAGACGTTGAGAAATTACAACACCGAGTATCAAAGGAGTGAAGAGATGTACCCTTAAACCGAAGTAGATTAAATAATCTTTGGCCCAATTTGGAACCAAGACCAATTAATTATATTATGAGCCCATTGGCTCAGTTGAATTTGAATTGAGGACTTATGGCCAGCTTGGGCTAAGTTCAATCATGTTTAGGATATTGGCCCTCTGTTGGTCCATTAGAGGAGAGGCTTTGCCTCTAGACACTTAGCCAATTGGGCTAAAGTTAGTGTTAAACACTAAAGATCAACCAGTGTTGAACACTGAGAATGAGATTGACAAGTTAGCGTTAAACACTGGCAGTGGAGATTTCAAATCAGTGTTTAACACTAAGGCAGATCAATGTTAAATACTGGAAACAGGGTTTTCCAGGTTGGTGTTCAACACTAAGAAAGTCAGTGTTAAACACTGTAAATAAAGTTTTCCAAATTAGTGTTTAAACACTAAGAAAACCAGTATTGAACACTAGATATAGAGGTTTCAACTCTAGTGTTAAACACTAAGGCAAGAGGGGTCATGTGGTAGCACGTGAGGGCGCCCTCAATTTATTCTATTCTGTCAAAAGTATTGAATACTTTGCAGCATCACGTGCTGTCACGTGATGGGCATCTTGGTGCTTGTCCGTTAAAGCTTCAGCCAAGGGGTCACGTGGTAGCATGTGATAGCGCCCTGTTTCCCTTTATTTTGTTCTACAGATAAGTGTTTAACACTTTTAATTCTAAAAGCCATCACGTGTGGGCACGTGATGGGGGCTTGCGCTTTGATCTGTTAGAATATTCATTAGGGATCACGTGGTGACACGTGAGGGCGCCCCAGAGCTTCTTTTCCTTTGCTTTTTCTTTGCGCGCTTTGGGGGTCACGTGAAGCACGTGAGGCGTTGCCTCAAAGTTTTAGCGGTGGCTCTTTACAGGGGTCACGTGGTAGCACGTGACCCTGCCTGTTTGAAAATGTGTTTATCTTTTTAAGAATCAAATTCTTCACAGGGTTAAACCCTAGCAATAAATTTTAGAGGAATTAAATTCCTGTTATTTTGACAGATTTGAATTCTTAACTAGGGTTAACCCTGGTTCTATTCATTTTGAAGGAATTAAATTCCTATGACATAGGGTTAAACCCTAATTTTAATTCAAAGGAATTAAATTCCTATAATTCTATGAGAATTAAATTCTCAAACATCCATTCCCTCTCTATGCTTTGGATCTGCATGGCAGGATCTCAACCCAATGAGAATTAAATTCTCAATTCATGGGGAGATGTGCACTTTGCAGATCCTCTGCTAAAGTGAGAACTAAGTTCTTCTTTTTTAATATCAGAGTTAAACTCTGTTGAGAATTAAATTCTCTTTTTTCTTGAAAGCCTCCCCCTTCTTACATAAGGTTCTCTTTTGCAGAAGATCCAAATTCCTCCAAAGTCTCAAGGCTCTATTTCTCTCTCTCTATGTATCGATCTCTGTATCTATCTCTGTATCTAACTCTGTATATCTCCCCCTCTGTCTCTCTTGGCTCCTATTTATAGGAGAAGGAGCAGAATCAATTAGTTTTAGTGAATCATTCATTGAGGGATTTGATTTGTATTCATTAGAGATCTGATTTACATTCATCATTCATTTGGACCTTTGGATTATTAGGTGGATTTTATCCACCATTGGATTTTAAATCCAAAGATATTCTTCTGTTGTTTCGGTTAGATTTTAAGGGGAAATCTTTCCAAGTTCGAGATTTTTCCATAGATAGGTGATATCTAATCACCTTTAAATCTTTAATCCAATCGGTTTCAAATAATCATTCCCCGTTGGAAAGATTAGAATGCTTTTCAGAATTTAATTCTGTTAAATAAATAGGCTTTGAAAGCCGGTCACGTGTGGCACGTGACCCATGGTCACGTGTAGGCACGTGACCCCCCTGGAACGAGCTTTCTTCTCCTTTCTGCGCTCTGTCTTCTAGCCGCTGTTCAACCGTCACGTGTCAACATGTGACCCTTGGTCACGTGTGAGCACGTGACCCTTTCTGAAGCCTTTTCTTTGATTTAGTCAGGGAACTGAGTCTACCTTTGCCGCTGCTTTTAAATGTCACGTGCCAACACGTGACTGCTGGTCACGTGCTAGCACGTGATGCTTCTTCCGTAGGCTTTCCTGATTTTAAATCAGGAAACAGGTGTATCGAGACAGGGCATCGATACACCAGAGTAGACTATCGTATACGCATCTTGACCCATATGATGGGCGATGGATGATCCCATATCCATCGGTGTTTGACATCAAGGATGGTGTACGGGTGCTCAGTAGAGACTGGGTATACTGGACGGACTCGCCGAGAACTCCCAGATGGTATTATACCTCACGTTAGATGGCAGTTCTCCGGTGACACTGGTACAGAGTAGTCTGTTGACCCGAGATCGTCATAGAGTCTTGTGTGATTCCCACTGTGCTTTGATTTCCATCATACCACGTCCAAGAGGGCGTGCAAAAAGGTGGCTTTTGGGTACAGTCCCGAATCACATGGAGGCAATGAGCGATAGGAGGGGATTCGTCTCTCCCGGTATAGGGAGTTGATGTTGCGCAGTGTTCGATTGGCTATAACTGGAAATCCCTGGCCAGGGTTGCTGAGATTTACTGGTAAGTGTTATCAGTAGTTTCTCGAACTGTTATAAACATCATATCGACACGACTTATCAAGCTACTGGGGTCTGACATTTACCATCCATAAACGAGACATGCGGCATATCAGACGACGAGACCGGACTGTACGGGAGTGTTACTGATTGGATTCGCAGGAGAATGTACATGCTTGCTTTTTGATCTTCTGATCACTCAATACCTGGGTGGCTGTTACGGTTAGCTGACCGCTTGCAGCTTGTGGGTGTTTGATATGATCATCACCTACTGCCGGCGTATTGACGATTCTTTAGAGTCATACACAGAGGTTTCTTGACTCAGGCAAAACGGAGTAGGGGCACATATGTGATATGTGCAGGACCGAGGATAATGCGATATGAGATACCGTATTATATTCTCGCGATATTAGATATCAGCCGGGTCATCGGATCAAGTGTTGATTCGATGAATCGGTAAATGATATATTGGTCGGTTATATGCGATATAGCCGGATTGTCGGATCAAGTGTTAATTCGATAATTTAATGTATAATTATATATTTGATATATTAAATTACATTAACTAATATAAGCTCACTAAAAGATTCTTTTTCTTACTCGGGTAATACATTGATATATATGCGATATATGTTAAATGTATTATTTTATTTTGTTACGATAAATATTATATATGTGATATATAATATTGTAACATGATGTGGTTATTAATACAACATGATTAGTGGAGATTAAACATGGTTAGGGTTTGATTTGGGTTAAGATTTTCTAGAAGTTTCTAGAAGGTTTTGTTTTGTTTTGTGCAAAGATATTTGTGTTGATATTTTAAGTGACTCATTCTTTAACCCAACCCAAACCCTAGCCCTAGTCAAATCTTTACAAAGGTTAAATTGACCATGGTTGCATTTCTAACCTCATACTTGACTTTCATTATTCATCACAAAAGGATTCATGATTCATTCTTCTTCTTCCTTGAGTTCTTTCATGAAAAGCTTTCTAGCCTTTTATGAAGTGATGATTTTGAGTGAGTTAAAGAAAACAAATGAGAGCTAAAATCCTACTTCATCATCCTCATCTATCATTGCCATTTAGATGAGGGTGCTCACTTCATTTAGTGAGTGAGAGCTTGTGTTAATGAAATTTCAAGGTAGATCATCTTTGTTATTGAAGATCGGAAGCAAGCTTGCATCTTTCTCTTCGTGGAGCCTCTCGAGAGTCCGGAACTTGATGATCGCAGCGAAGGGACCACAACACGGAGCTTATGAAGTGAAAGACCGGACTACAAAGGTTGTAATCCTAAACTCTTAGATGTTAAAGTGTTTAACATGTTTTGTTTCGCCTAATCTCTAGTCTAAGATCTTGGTTTAGGGTTGTTCGGCACGGCTAAATTTTAAATCGGGTATGGTTGATGCCTTGTAGACCTTTGTTAGAGTGCCTAGTAACCCTACAGTATTTAATCAAGCTTCCGCACATATCATCATATGTGCCCTACTTCATTTCGCTTGAGCTAGCAAACCTTTCTGTGGGAATCTAAAGACTCGTCAATACGCCAGCAGTAGGTAATGATCACACCGGTCACCCACAAGCCGTCAGCGAAACTAGCTAGACGGAATGGCTACCCAGGTATTAAACGAATAGAAGAGAAAGCTTGTCCAAACTCTCGTAAAGCCTACAAGCAACACTTACCGTATAGTCCGGTCTCTTCGTCTGATATGTCGCATATCAAGTTTAGGGGTGGAATCGTCAGACCCTAGTAACTTGATAAGTCATGCCGATGTGTGGCCTATAACAGTTCGAGAAACTACTGATAACACTTAACAGTAAATCTCATCAGCCCTGGGCAGGGACTTCCTGTTATAGCCAATCGAGCATAGCGCAACATCAACTCCCTATACCGGGAGAGACGAAACCCCTATCGCTTACTGCTTTCATGTGACTCGAGACTGAACCCAAAATCCACTTGTTCGCACGACTCCTTTGAGCCGTGGTGTCACGACCCACCCCCAAACACAGATGGTATTATCCGCTCTGGCCGAAGCCGCACGATTTTGTCCCTTTGAATGAACCCGGGGCTACTTCCCAGTAGGTCACCCATTCCAGAATTTCTCTGGCTCAAGCACGCTTAACTATGGAGTTTTTCAAACTCCGGAGTTCCGATTCATCCAAAAGGCGCCTTTGTGTTATAAGAGTGGTATCATTCCATTTATAGTTCAGATCGTGCCCTCTTTCGGAATGGAATTCGATACTCCCCATTGTTCTGATGGGTCCCCGTGTGCATCCGTATCGGTTACATCTCCACCTTGATACCGGATAATATCTCACTTCTCACGAGTTAGGTGGTATTCAGCCCCAACTTCACCTGGGGCATTCCCCCCACTTAGAACAATGGTCCGTCCTCGAACCATAAACCTACTTTTGAGGGACAGGCTCTGATACCATATTTGTCACGACCCACCCCCAAACACAGATGGTATTGTCTGCTCTGGCCGAAACCGCACGATTTTGTCCCTTTGAATGAACCCGGGGCTACTTCCCAGTAGGTCACCCATCCTAGAATTTCTCTGGTTCAAGCACGCTTAACTACGGAGTTTTTCAAACTCTGGAGTTCCAATTCATCCAAAAAGCGCCTCTATGTTATAAGAGTGGTATCATTCCATTTATAGTTCAGATCGTGCTCTCTTTCGGAATGGAATTCGATAATCCCCATTGTTCTGGCGGGTCCCCGTGTGCATCCGTATCGATTACATCCCCACCTCGATACCGGATAACATATCACTTCTCACGGGGTAGGTGGTATTCAGCCCTAACTCCACCTGGGGTATTACACGAGGTAGGGAGGAAATCAAAACATAGTGGGAACCACACAAGACACTATGACGATCTCGGGTCTACAAACTAACCTGTACAAGTGTCACCAGAAAACTGCTATCTGACGATAGGTATGGTACCATCTAGGAGTTCTCGGCGAATCCTGTTCGGTGTACCCATTCTCTAATCAGCACCTGTGTACCATCTTTGATGTCAAACACCAATGGATGTGGGATCAACCATCGTCCCATATAGGGTCAAGAAACATACACACTAGTCTACTCCGGAATATCGATGCCCTGTCTCGATACTCTCTCGACTAAGAACTGCTTAAAGGATGTGCTTGTGGACTACACAAGTCCCACTAGTATGATCTGCATCATAGTCCTGGTAGTCAGGCTAACATCCTAAGGGCTTTATCAACATGTATCATAGAGACAGTATAACAATACACGTGTACATGTTAAGATAAAGTGCAACCGGATAGCATACTATCATGTCGAGCAAGAAAGTCCCCTATATATATGTCCAAGCATCCACTATATCATACAATAATGGCCTCTAGGGCATACATATTCTTAACAGGAGAAACTTCAACGGAACGGATCGTTGCCGTACCAAAAAGTTTATGAATTTGAAAAAAACACGAATTCGCCCTAACGGATCTGCACCCTATATATATCGGAGTGCTCCATTGCAAACCGGTCCGCATTTTAATAAAAAGGAACTCTCGATCTACGACATATTTTAACGATCCGATTCGTTCAAGTTGATCACTCTACTTTCAAATGTATGTGTATGTAAAATCAAAGGATCTGAAGACCTCTGCCCTATGTATCGATGGGTGCGAAAATGAACGTTTTCCGATAATGCAACATAAACTTCATCCGATGCATATGCTAGAGATCTTCAAACACTTTGATTTTTCATACACGTGCATTTTAAGGGTAGGGTGATCAACTTAAACGGATCGGATCGTTAAAATATGTCGTAGACCAAGAGTTCCCGTCTTTTAAAAACGCGGACCGGTTTGTAATGGATCACTCCCATATATATATAGACACACACACACACACGGATCGGATCGTTAAAATATGTCGTGGATTCGGGGTTCCCGTTTTTAAAAAACGCGGACCGGCTTGCAATGGAGCACTCCCATGTCAGTGTGTATATATCACAAAAGCTTTGACAAATCAAAGTGGGCTTTTTACTACATGGTCCCTCAACACTTGGCTAATTATTAAAACCCATCCCCAATACTTGATAATTACTACTTTTCCTCCAAAATTTGAATAATTACTAAAAGGTGCTCCCGAGTTGCTAAAACAATTGTATTTCTTTCATTCCGTTAGACATTTAAAGAAGGGATATCGAGATTAGAGTTTTAAAGCCTCTAAACCACCCTCCTATATCTAAAATCGCTAAGTTCGGTCCCAAAACAAAATTAGGTTTTCTAATGATTGGGGCTAAACTTAAGGATTTTAGGTGTAGGAAAGCGGTTTGAAGGCTTTAAAACCCTGGTCCTAATATCCTTCTGTTGGATGTCTAACGGAATGAAAGAAAGACAATAGTTGTAGCAATTCGGAGGACCTTTCAGTAATTATTCAAAGTTTGGGGGAGTAAATAGTAATTATCAAGTATCGGGGTTTTGTTTAGTAATTAGCAAAGTATTGAAGGACCATTTAGTAAAAAACCCAAAGATTTTTCAACTGCTACGTGATTGAAAAGATGAAAGGAAAAATGAAACGAAAACATATAAATGGGTCTTAGCAACACTGATGTAATTGTCAACAGATGCTCAGGGAACAGCCCAAACGAATATACAGGGTTGCAACCGAATCGGATACGGAGAACATTACAAAGTGAGCTCATATTTCCGAATATCCATATCTGTAAAGAGGTATTAGATTGGCGGGTTGGGCCACTGGCGGACTGATCATTACGGATGACGGGTAAGAAAGAAATGCTTGGATTTAGACTAGTAGTGCTAAACTTTGTGTCTAACACTGGTCTCCATACATAAGGCAAGTGTGCAGGTAACCGGTGCATGGATAAGGATTCAATCCATGAACAATTTAACAAATTAAGGGTAAGCTATGTCGTTTTTTATAGCTAATCTAAAAAATGGTTTTGCAATGTAAGGGGGAAAATAATTATTTTTATAATTTCCGCGAGTTAAAGAGATTAACTATCATAACTATAATTGGTATTAGAATGTGCTTTCTAAAAGTCCATTAGTATTCATGCATGGTATAAATTTAATATGAAAAATTTATCGATCAAAACTAGAAAAATAACATGAATAGTCATTTGGTTTTTCTTCAACATGGGTCGGATAAATCTAGACAATTCCAGTCTATCATCTGTGTATGTCGAAACTTATTTTTTTCGATCGGATTTATTATTTTGGTGACTGAACTTTAAGTCTTGAGACCCTAATCCTCGATCGAGCAACTTTTGGTCCATTCGGACTCTTAAAGCCTTCGAATGCCTAGTGGCGTTTAATCGTAACTCTTGTAACAATTTTTTTGGAATATTGGTGTCATTTTGTGCCGCATGGTAGTTTGTAGCTGACCCCGCGGCGTGCATCTGGCACTTCTCTTTGTTCTCTTCTTCCGTTTAAAAATTCACAAACCCTAGATTTTCGAAGTAAAACCAGCCCCAAAATTAGAAATTTGGGGGCAAAATTCAGAGAAATGCTTTGGAGATGATGGAGGAGGAGAGAAGCATCCCGATCGCTGGCGCCGATGGAGAAACCCCTTCGCGGTAAAATAGCTCAGATCTCGTTGTTCTTATTAAAATTAGGGTTTTGATAATTGAATCTTCTTTCATTTCAATCTCATCGCATGCATTTGATATGGAATGCATTTTTTTTGAACCTAGGGTTTTGCAATTAGATCGAGTTTTCGTGAACCAGGAGCTTAGACTTGTTTGAATTGGCTTAAGTAGCTGTGTTTGTAAAATCTGTGCTCGATTTCGGATGATCATTCGAACAAGTAGCAAATTGCTTCTATCTGTTAGTGGACATGACGTTAACACTCACTGAAACAATGCTGGAACCTTGCCTATCGAGCTTCTTGTTGCGTAAAAAATAAACTAAATTAAAATTTTAGATTTGTATAGAAATATGTTCAAAATAAATAAATGTGCCTTGCCTAGGGATTTGGCGAGATCTCTATGCCCTAAGAATTTGATCTTTCCTTTCATGCAGGCGACCAAGAAATCAAATTTTTTAGGGATAGAAACCCCTTTTTTAGGCTTCTCGGCGGCAATGTTTAGAATGTCAGATATTGGTATCATGTCGGTCCAAAGATTTTGATATCGGATATTAGATATTAGAGAAATTTCGGTGATATTTCCTAAATATCGGATTCTACAGTTTTGTGTTATAATACCATTGATATAACTTATGTTTTTGACAAAAAATATCATCGTTACAACTTAATATAAATATAAATTACCAAAGTGGAGGAGATCGAAGTCAAAGAAAAGAGAAAAGATAAGCATTGAGTCAGGAAAGGGTTGAAGTCAAAGTCCAGGAGGATCACAGGGCTGTAGTTGATGTCGAGGGCTTCAAATATGAGAGGAATCGAAGTTGAAGTTAAAGTTCTTGAAGATATGAAGCCCAAGAGGAGGAAGGGAATGAAATTCGAGAACGAAATCCGAGAACGAAATCAAAGAGTTTTCTTGTTGAAGACAAAAGTTGAGAGGAGATCGAAACCACCTCCGAGAAATCGAGAGTAGACGAGATGCCTTTAAGTGGATTTGAGAGAAAATAAGGTTAATAAGATGGCACTGCAGGCCTCTCTATGCAGTGTCCAGACCAATAGGGGTGTGAGTTTCACAGGCCTATATGCAAAAAGGTCCCTAGGGCCTACACCCCTATTGGGAGTGGGTATTGCAAGGAGGGGCCTTCAGGGTCCCTGCATGCCTTTATTCCTTTAATAGGATAATGGGTCGGGTAAGTTTTATGTCCTGAAACCCAAAAAAACAACATAACGTGATTCTTTATTTCTACCAATATGCATAAATATTGGCGATATACCGAAATATCAGCCGAAATTTCGGTATTTCGGCTGATATATTCTAAATTTTGGTAAAAGATATAATTTGACAATTTCATGTTGATTATTCTCCAAAACCAAAATTTCGGCGACATATGTCAGATGTCGGCCGACATTTAAAACACCGCTTGGCAGTGCATCGACAGCCGAGGAACAAGACCTTAATGATGTTTCAGAACACCAGCGATCTTAATAATATTATGGAAGGAAATTGGCATGTAGCCTTGGTGGCCAATGTGAAATTATTGCCAAAGCCAAAACTTGGCTTTTTCTCCAACACTTCTTATATTGGCAGCTAGTATAATTGGTTCTTATCATTTTTTTATGCTTCTACCGATGATAAATCTCATGAAAGTTGACCATTCCAAATTCTAGTTGCTTAATATTGTGCATTCCTCATGTATTTTACATCCTGCGAGTTATTTTCTTTTATGTAAGAGTGACGATGTGTCCACCCACGCCTGGAAACAACTGCCTTAGATGGATAGGGATTATATTGAAAGCAACATTGACTTGAGTAGATGGACTTGTGGTTGATTGGCTGCTGCCTATTTTGTAGTGAAAATTATTTGACATAGCTTGAGATTTTGGATGTCAACATATGGAAGTTATACTTAAGCTTGGATTTAATATATAAGCATAAGGCTGCCTTCATTGATCAGGCTTGTGGTTGAAAAGGGTAATTGAATTCGCAAACCATCATTATAAATTTACAAGTCCACAATGAACTAGGTTTGGCAACATTTGTCTAGAGTTGATTTTGTGCTTCTTAGTAGAGAACATGGCAAGAAAAACGATCTCTTGTACAAAGTAATTCTTAGTTCCATTCGTTGATGATTGGAGTCAAAATGAGAGGAAAATGTAATTCTTGCTGGCTTACCCTCCACTATTTTTTTTAATGGAATTTGCAAACTATATTGACAGTGGTGTGGCTAGACATGTTTATAATCGACTGGGCGGACATATTTGTTTCTTTGGAATTGTATTGTTAAGTAGTTGGTGGGTTATTCGGAAAGTATAGTGGATCCAGTGTGGAAATTGTAGCATGCTTAAGTTTGTGCAAGTTTAAATATCTAGTTAGGCGGCAAATGTTCCTGCTGAACACTCTTCCTTTTCTCCATTTCTTTTTTCAAACATGTCTTTATTTGCAGGTACGAATTGTTGAGTCTGGTGAGAAAACACTCCAACCTACTGGTGGAAAGAAGAGAAGAGGAGGAGGAAGCTTCAGGTGTTGAAATGGATGCCCGGTTTTGGCATGAAATGCTGGATCTTTATTTCATTCGCTATAGGGTATCACAAGGACGCCAAGAAGATGATCTAGTCTTTTTTGTTAGAAACACGGTAATGTGAATATAGGCACCAATCATTTGGAGTGCATTAACTATTTGTTTTTGCTTCCAATATTTATTTCTAACATTATAATCATCTATTTGCAGAGCTTGCATGGATATGGTTTCAATGATAACATGGAGGGAGACCCTCCATTTTTTGTCCGTAGGTGGTCTCCTAAGGTACAAAGAGCTCAATTTACATTTCTCTCTTTGCCACAGATCTCAGATGTATGCTTTTCTATGTTAACCAGTCTACAGTTTTTCACAATGTCGCTATAATTTGCCGCATTAACGAGCACACTTGTAAAGTTTCATTTTCTTTAAACGCATATCAATATCAATATGGGGTATACTAGAGAGGTTTAATTTATTAAATCCATGTACATGCCTTTGAAAATTCCGCCCAATTTTGAACTAAATCTCTGATGTCTTTGAGTTGATTGGTGGCTCATATTCTGAAAATTTGGATTTCTTTTCTTGTAAAAAAATGAGTTGTTGCGACAATTGTTTATGGCACACCTTAGTTCGTTGGTAGGTGATCTTTTATTGGTAAATTTTGACATCTATATGAATTGTATCTTCTTTGTCATGTCTTATCAGTTGGAAAAGGTTCTTGGTGGAAATTCTACAAATGTGGACTGGAGACGTTCTTTTTACTTGAATTTAATTGCCCACTCATCCTTCACAGTTACAGTTGCAATTTGCAGGTACATTCATGTCTTCTGTTTTCTTAGTTATGCAATGGAGTGTTATTTTAATTTTCATCCTTTAATATAACCCCCTTATCTTTTACAACTATACCTTCAGGAAGGATTGACAGCATACATATGTATTCACTTTGATGATATATATATATATATATATATATATATATATATATATATATATATCATCAAAGTGAATACATATGTATGCTGTATATATATATAACGAGGGGGTGATTATATATATTTATGAATGTATACGGGTTTTTGGTGTAAGTGGGTTCAACAATACAATAAGACTCAAGCTCGAGGTTTGTCCCATCTTATCTCTTATACTCATGTATCTCTCATAGTTTTTTCAATGTGGGATTGTTTTAGTCTCTCACATCTCAACACTCCCTCTTACGTGCAACCATCATTTTTTCTTGGTGTGGCCGTCACGTGGATTGCACAACACTTGTAGAGCTAGGTCTCTCAGAGGCCCTTTTTGTGCTTGCAGCCTGCTTCTCTTAGAGGTATTGTCGAGATTTTGGATCAAATCTTTGGCTCTGATAGCATATTAGAGTTTTATATATGTATTTATATTCAAGAACGAGGGGGTGATTATATATATTTATGAGTCTACACGGGTTTTTGATATAAGCGTGTTCCAACAATAAGACTCAAGTCTTGTTGAGGTTTGTCCCATATTATATCTTTTACCCATGTACCTCTCATAGTTTTTCCAATGTGGAACTATTTTAGTCTCTCACATCTCAACAATACATGGAGCTTATTACTTGAAGATGTTCAGTAAAAACATATGCTTTACTTTTTGTTTCAGTAAAAAACATATGCTTTACTTTTTGTTGTTGGATTTTTAGAAATATAGGGACGGGGTTTCTTTATATGTAAACTTGTTCCAAAATAGACATTGAGGCATGGCTTGCCTTAAGCCTCAAATTTCGTTTTGCTAAATACTTGCAAATTGTGACACAGAGGTTCATGTTTACCTTTACACCCTCTACTGGATGCATGCTTTAGGACTTGATTCTTCATTGGAAGGGATTAAATGGTGGTTTGGTTGTGTTTTTGACTGAAGTTTGGACTTTAATATAACCCCCATTTCTTTTATGACTGTGTTTGCTAGAAGTATTAATGACATACATAGATATTTACTCACTTTGATGATCATAGATGTAGCCTACTATTTGAATATTTTCAGTAGAATCTCTTATATGCTTTACTTTCTGTGTTGGATTTTTTACAAATTTAGGGCAGGAGTTCCTTATATGTGAACTACTTCCAAAAGAGACATTGAAGCCGGACTTGCCTTAAGCCTCAAATTGCATTATGCTAAATTCTTGTCCTTTAAGAGTGGTTCTATATTGCAAATTGTATCACAGAGGTTCATGTTTACCTTTACACCCCTCGTTTGATGTATGCTTTCAGATGATGGTTTGGTTGTCTTTTGAGTCTTTTGACTAAAATTTGGAATTGCATGGATATCTTGATTTATAAAATTTTGCTTTGTAAGCAGAGGCAGACACCAAAGCATGATGGCATTTAATTACGCATGCAAATTTTTTATCCTTCTTTTGATGTTTTAGCCCAATTGGGGCGTGGAATATTGGAGGCTTATTATAGTTGGGGTCTGAAAAGCAAATTTCAGACCAGCTGATATTATATACCTTCACTTTCTCTCTTTGGGTTTCTTCTTATCAATCTTCATTTTATTTTAATTATGGGGGACAATGATGAAGAAGGGGGTCCCCGGCAAGTACATTGACATAATCAAAGACATGTACGATAGAGTAGTGGCAAATGTTAGAACTTGTGGCGGCCTAACGAGTGATTTTCCGATTACAATTGACTTACATCAAGGGTCTGCATTAAATCCATTTCTGTTTATCATCGTGATGGATGAACTTACTAAAACTATCCAAGATGAGATATCTTTGTGTATGTTATTCACTGATGATATTATTCTAGTAAATGAGACGAAAGCAGGGGTTAATGCCAAATTAGAGTTATGGAGGCAAACGTTGGAATCTTGGGGGTTCAGATTGAGCAGGTCCAAGACAACATATATGCATTGCAAATTTAGCAAACAGAGGAGTCGAGACCACAGTGGTACAACACTGGATGGGCACGAGATATCACCGAGCGATCAGTTTAGATATTTAGGTTCTATCATCCAAAAGGATGGGGAGATTGATAGCGATATCAATCAAAAGATCCAAGCTGGTTGGTTGAAATGGTGGAGTGCAACTGTGATTTTGTGCGATCATAACTTTCCGTTAAAATTGAAAGGGAAGTTTTATCGGAGCATTATTAGGCCTTCTTTATTATTTGGTACAGAATGCTAGACTCCTAAGAAACATCACACAGAAGGTGCGAAATGAGAATATTCGTGCAAAAGTTGGTATAGCACCTGTGGAGGAGAAGATGTAGGAAAACCGGCTAAAGATGATTTGGTCATGTGCGACGCACACCTATGGAAGCACTGGTTCAATGAATAGATACTCTCAATATAGGCAATATCAAAAGGGCAAAAGGGAGACCGAAGAAAATATGGATGGAGGTGATACGAAAAGATATGGTTGCCAAAGGCCTCAATGAAAGTATATTATTCGATAGGAGTGAGTGGAGGCGGAGGATTCATGTGCCGGACACGGCGTGAGTCTCATGTTGGTTCATGTAGCCTACCCCATATGCTTGGGATAAAAGGCTCCGTTGTTGTTGTGGAGACTTTGTCAAGCTAAGCACTAATAACCAGTATCAATCATTAGAAAGAATCCATATTCTAATGATGAAGCTTCTGAGGTAGCCAGAGCCGGGCTGACATTACAATGTGATGTACTTCTCATACATTCATGTAAAAGAAGCTTATAGTTGGTCTGCAGGTATGAATGAGAGAATAGAAATAACTAATTGCTGCTGGGTAATTATATCTTGATTTTGGTGCCATGCTTTGTTTTTCATTTATAGGACTGAATCTTCATGTAACTGTCTCTTAAATAGTGAATATTAATGCTTCTTCTTAAAAAAATATGTCCATGTCACTCACATGATGATGTTTATATAGTGTTGCCCTCAATTTTGTAGTTAAACGTTCAAGATTCTGATTATTTTTCATTATTATAGTATTCAGGCTCTACACAGACATCAGCATGGACAGGATACATCATTGACTCCCACATACAAGGTGCATTACAATGGACTATCTGTTAATTCTACATTCTCATTTCTAGAAGCTGCATCTTCATGATGGTGGTGAGATTATAGAGAAATTTCCCTTCTCTTTTAGTAGTTGGCTGACATTCCACTCCTTAAGGACTAAAATGTAATTTTTTTCCACCATCAATTGTTTCTTTGTCTAAAGACTAAAGCCTAAGAGACCCACCCTCCACTCCACCCCACACCCCGACAGTCTCCTTTCTTTCTTCTCTGTTTAACAGACATGCAGCAAGCAGGTTGATGTTTGTGAGGGATAGTAGACATGATTTCACTCAAATCTTACTTGAGGGATGCCTTTTTTCCCACATAATGTTATCTTCAGTATAATTTTCAGTTATATGAAATA
Organism: Agapanthus africanus; assembly: GCA_030015575.1. NCBI lineage: Eukaryota > Viridiplantae > Streptophyta > Magnoliopsida > Asparagales > Amaryllidaceae > Agapanthus > Agapanthus africanus. The sequence goes on from JASDDO010000004.1 coordinate 4,001,709, forward strand.
ATGTGTTGGTAGACTCTATGTATTTGTGTACATACAAGCATAAAAAGACAGCCATATTGAGGTACTATAATGGTAGGGTCTTATCAATTAAATATCACTCAATAAAGTTAAGCTTTGTTGCTAGGTATATTCACAGATTGATACATATTTTATTTTATCAACAGGTGGTTAAGACAGTCTATGCATCTCCTAGCCGTGTCAATTTTCAGCTCGATCATAAAAAGGTTAGATTTTTTTTGTTTATATCCTTGTTTGTCTGTACTTATATCTCATTTACTTTGTTCACAGGCTGTAGAAACGTTACCCGCCTTTCCAAATATTTGTTTTGCTGTTGATGACTTTGATGATACGTTTGATGCTGTGGTAAGCAATTATACGAGTATAGTAGCTGTAGTAACGTCTATTTAGTTTACACCTTTGAATCATTGCAGTCTACATCTGAACTAGTTGGCCTGTTGAATTTACATCTGTGGGAATACGAATCCATATGGGAATGTTTCTGCCCAGTGCCCACCTAAATGTCGGGGTCTCATAGTTGCTGCCTTTAATTTGATTTCAAGTGATGTCCAGTTTACAAGTTGACATTGTCGGAAGTGTGGGGAAGTAAAAATGAACTATAACTAAATGTGTATTTTATTAATAATCCGTTTTTTACACTTTAGGCATAAATCATAATTCTGTAAATATATTTGAAGGAATTTAATAAAATTGGTGTACCAAATGTGAAGAATTATTTAACTATGTGGACACAGTGGAAATTAGTTCCTGGTGTTCCATAATTGTAAAATTACTATTTGTTTCATTTTATGGGATACAAACCTCCATGTTGTCGCTATGCATACATGAAATTAGTGATTGACTAAAATTAGTGAAGTCCTAACGTTGCAGGTTTTATCAGAAACAGATCATTGCTTTTGTGTACTTCTGAATGCACATGGAGGAGCAGCTTTTCCAACAGAACATGCTGATTCCGATTTGTGTAATTCTCAAAGGAATGACAGTGATTCTGACAGAGGCAAAATATCGAAGGTTTGAATTGCACCTAAACAACTGACTGATGTTACATGAACTGTTCGCACCACTAGATTGCTGCTATTTTCATCCTATCAGTTAGATATTTAGCACTTCATGATGTTCATGAAGTTCCAATATATGAATACTAGTTTTTTTGCATGTACAATGCACATGAAGAAAATTAATATTTTCCACGATACTTATTTTTGTGTAAGTGTGAGGGAGAGGGGGTGGGAATAGGGTAGTTGAAATTAAAAGACTAGATTTTAAACAAGAAGAATGATGATGTGAATAAAGCGAGATGCCTTTTTTTGAGGTTGATGTGAGAAAGTTCATATGAGGATTTTCTCATTTATTATTTTCCCTTCTTAAAAAAGATAGGCCATCAATAGATGACATGAGCTACACCCTTAGAGTTTGCATTATAAAGTAGAGATTGCTATTGCCATTCTTTAAATCCTACACAACACATCATCTTGATGGTATAGGTTGAAATAACTTGTCCTTTGCTTATCGATTACACATACAAGCATATATTGATTTTAGTTTTTAACACATGTGGCAGCATGCAAGTGTAGATGTGCACATGTAGACAGAATCTTGGAGTAGCTTGTTTACATGCTACATAGGCTAAAACGCATGTCTAGAAATAAACAAATGGACACATTTAAGTAATATTCTCATATTGAACTGATTGTTTGGTTACCAATCTTGAAGAAGGTAACCTGTTTTTGTGTAGAGTGAAAAGGAAAAGAATTAAAGAACATTACTAGAGTGGAGTACTTGATACTACATCAACAAGGCGTAGGAAATATGAAATATATATGGAGACCTACAGGAGAGTTAGTTAAATATTCTTCAAGATTTATTATTATAATCGGTAGATGTCTGTTATGGGGTGAATGGACAATGGATGTCGGTTATGGTCATTGCGTATAATGTTTTGAAAATGTTTATCTTATTATAGGATTTGTTTGAGGCATGCAATGGTTCCATGATTATGTTTCATTTGATGGAAGTATAGATACAATGCGCTGGTCTTTCAATTATCCGCTATGCATATATGATAGGATAGGCCAAAGAACTAGTCCATGGACTAGGCTAAGTGCAGTAGGACGAACCTTGGATCTATTTGTTTTCTTCGGGGACAATTTTTCTCATGGTCCGACAACAAAACAAATATTCATCATGGTCAGACACGATGTTATGAGATTCTTATGTCATGTCTTTTTATTTTTTAAACTTTTGTCTTGTAATTTCTATCATTTCATAATCGTAATAAAATGTTATATTTGACTAGGGCCGTATTGACCCTATCCATTTTCTCTAAAATATTAAAAAAATAAAAACAGGAAGAAGAAGAAGGAGATTTTACGTTTTCTTTTTATAGAAGTATGCCTTTTAGATGCAATTTTGATAGAATTTTGACAATTGTATCATGCTTATGTGACCTGTCGAACATCACCATATATATTGTTTGCTCAATATGATATGTGACTTTATAGGATTGCCACAGACTATGTAATGTGCTTGTTTGATAATGACATCTTGAAGTTTCTCTTGACATGATCATCATTCATGACTGCAGCTTACTCTCTTCTCAGGATTTGTTAGCTATCACATGGTTCGTGAAGCATTCGATGGTATGTTCATTCTCTACACTAGAAATATGGGGTTACTTGTCGATTTACTTTATAGAGATCCTGGTATATTTCCCCTTACTGTAATTCGCAAACAAAAATGAAATCCTTGTTTGAACTTGATTCCTGTAGATAGAAGTACTGGTGTTTATATTATCTAAATTTTACAACATTGGTACTCCCAAAGGGTGGTAGGATCGGTATGGTATGAGAATTGTAACTATGTCATAAATTCGAGCCATGCAACCATCGGGAGGGGAGAAAAGACTGACCCTACTTATTAAAAGAGGGGAGGTTGTGGCCCCCACAGGTCCAACTATATAGCTTAAGAACAATTACAGAACTAAAAATCACTTTCTCGGCATTATTATAGGCCTGAAGTGGTCTTTTATCCACACTGAGCATGAAGATGGTCATAGACTTGTTTAATTGGTGCAGCTGGGAAATCTAGATTCGGGAGCCTTTTGTCAAGCAGTCATGTTTCTTCTAAAGCAGATCGGCTGTATATGAGAGGTCCAGGAGGGCGCGGGGAAGTTGAAGTGGCTGTTTCTGGAATTGCAGGTTGGTTATGGTTTCCATTTCATACCCCCTTATTTTAAAAAAGCTAACATATCCACACACATACACACACAGGCACGCAGTAATATAATTCACTTAGATGCATACAACCAATTAAAAATAGACATTAAGAAACTCGCTTGGTTGGAAATCAGGTTCAAATACTTTTTTTTATATAAATAATTGTTTGAAAGTAGGACCTTCACGCTTTGTAAATAGCTGACTATGCAATTAAGTTTCTGACACAGACAGATGCTTTATATTATTTTTTAAAAAGAAAATAGGAAAACTTGATTGGAAATGAGTTGGTGTTTAATACCAAGGACCTTTTTTATATACTTTCCTGCGGTTTTTGGTTAGTTTCCACGATTAATTGACATTTGAGATAGATGTTTTCAGTATAATAACATGTAAAACTATATCTAAAGAAAGCTTCCTGTCAAAGTGTCAATCCTCGGATGATAGAAAGAATTCCGCATAGAAAGCGAATTCTTGTCAAATGGGCATAAACTTTTTGTGAAGCTCTTTCTTTATTAGCAATGATAGTGCCTTAAGCGAATGCGCTCATGAGGCCAGTCACCGGTGACTAAAAAGCTTTCACACTGAAGGCATTTTTTTCTTGTTAATAGTGTTATTTTTTTAGGAGTCAGCGACCAAAAAAAACAGCGTAAAAGATTAGGCTTACCTGGTCAGACTGTGCATGTAAGTTGTAAGTTAAATGTTCACTCGATGGTTATCTTATAGGTCTCCAAATCCTATGAAATTTGATACATAACCTATATAGGAGATGTAGATCATGACGCATAGTCGGATAAAAAACACGGCGGGTTGGATGTATGAGGAGTTGGCCTCATTTTATAAAATGAGGTCCGGCCTCAATGGATCATTTCCCTATATATGGGTTGGTTGTGTTATAGTATCTAAAATTATTTTTTTCCTCTTTTTATTTTTTTCCTTCTTAACTTTCTATTGTACTCATTCCCGGTTCTTCTTTAATTAGATGGGTGCAATTACCACATTGTAGTATCTCATTTGTGTGCCATTCATAGTATGATTGATCGACATATTTTTCGTAGATCAAAGCCTCCAGGATTTTGGCCCTCATTCACCACTTACGATATCGAAGAGAGGCACAGGTATTGATCTGGGTACTATTTTCCACAGAGCAGCTTCTGCTGCTTCCACCTTGGCAAAGAACGCTTATGCTGCCGCCTCTTCATCTCCGAGGAAGTCTGATGCAGAAATTTTACCTCTCAAATGCTGCTTGATGTCAATATCTTTGCCTTGGGAACATATTGCTCATGATCTTTTGTTCAAGGTTAGCTCTCTGTAACATGTCGGAGTAATTGTGCACTCTCACAAAACAAACCACAATATGCACACTCGCACATGCACTGACAGACAATTCTACCCTAATAAAAAACCCAACCCTCACACCTTTTCATCATACATACACCCTCACACAGAGACAAGACAAACCACATCATGCTCTCAAAAAACAAACACGAACCACCAAAAGTGAGGGAGAAAATTAAAATACACTGAACTTACCAATAACCGATTAAATAAAGGGGAAATTACGCAACACACCTCTGAGCTTATCCTGTTTTCCATAGAACACCAGTAAATTATAAATATTACTTTATGCACCATTTAATGCCTAAAAAGTGTATCAATGGGTACGAAGATCACCGTCTAAAAGTTGCATTAAACACCATGCCAGTGGTGCTTATATGGGCATTTGTGAAAGTTCAACGATGTTGCGTAAAAAAACTGAAACTCTGGTTGTGTTTCGTGCAAACCTTGAATAAAACTTCCAGAATAAACATCTGAGTTTTTTTTATTGTCAATTGAAAATCCACACAAGTAGGTAGCTCGCGCGCACGTGCTCACACACGACTTACGTGGTTCGGCCAAAACCGACCTAAAAGACAACACTAAGATTCCACCATCTCAAGGAGAACTTAGAGAAGAATACAAAAGAGTTGCACTCTTTTCTCACTCATCCAAACATCACAACAAAGATCACACACAAAGAGAACCCTCAACAAAAGAAGAGATGAGAGCAAAACAGCTCTCTATTCGACACTCTTCTACTCTATCTGTCTTTTCTCCCTCTTACAATGTTAACTAGAGAATGAAACTCTCTCACTTCACCTCACACATGCGGCAACACTTCTGATGCCAACATGAATCGAGCAGCAAAAACATGGGCTGCTGTCACTTAAGTCAAAACTTAGGTGTAGCTAGTTTAGTTTTAAATCTTTCCTTAGGATTTCAAGTCAAATTTTCACCTGTTGATACCTTAATCCATTAATTTTATTTTTATTTTCAGGGAACCCCTCCTGTAAATCTATAATTGTTGATATCTCAGTAGGTGTTTCTATGGTTGCTGCTGCATTCATCTGCAGCAACAGCAGCAACTTGGGGGCATGGGCGCTCTTCTTCCGGTGTGTAATTGACTATATATGCCATTTGTATTATATGACTGAGGTTATGAATTGGTAAAAGCAGCAACGTCATTCACATGTGGGGAGGGGAGGAAAAAAAAATCATGAAGATCTCCCAATAATCTTTTGTCAAGAAAAAGAAAGAAGAAAAGGTCATTTCTTCACACCTTTTTTCTGTTTGCTTTGTATGTTTTTGACAACCAAAGAATAATAAAGAAAAAGAGGGGGGGGGGGGGGGTTGGGGGGGGGAGAAGAAAGTCGTTTGTTCAGCTGTGATTTTCAATCTGGGTTGCTCATAAGCACCATTAGTGTGTGTTAGTGTAGGTGGACATTTTTACCACTATGGGCCATGAAATGTTATATATATCTAGCTAAGGTGTACAGTAATGTGTCATTATGTATCTGCAAATTGCAACTATATACATCAAAGTTTATGTATTGTTTGGTTCCTTAAAATGGTGCTTTCTTTTTTCTTCATTTTCATGCTGTTTGGAACTGGGGATGTAAACAGATCAGATGGATACAGAGCGGATGTTGGTATTACCATATCCGTATCCAGTAGTTGTAGGCAAATTCTAATACAGATACATTAGGTATTGGAAATGAAACTAACCATCTGTATTTTGTAGAAGTCTGATTTGGATACGGTTATGAAACGAAAGGTGGAATAAACTATACCGAACAAAGTTAAAAGCTACTATTTATTTTATCGGATACCAAACAAATATAGATGCCGCCATATCCATATCGGCTGTTGACGAGTGTGGATATGGATACATGTAGTCAACGGAAATGGAAATTATTGTCTCGTATGTGATAAAAATTAGGTACGGATGTGTAGTCGGTTCAATTATCTGTATCGGTTTACATCCGTGCTTGGGACTCTATTTCTTTCTCTTAGAGCTTCAGGCAAGAAGCTTTATTTTATCACAAAGGAGCCTAACATGAACCATGTGACCTTGATAAAACTTAGGAGACAACATATCACCTAATAGACATACTCAGTTTACCCATGGACGCACCCCATGCATGGACTAAAAGGAAGAAAAGCAATGTCTTTAATCCCGCCGGTTTTGGTTAATAAGTCCAACTATAATGAATAGTTTTATATATCAGATATCAGAATTGTTTAGAATAGATGTTTCGCCAGCTCATGTGTGTGTGTATCTTCTTCTTCTTTATTTATAATGCAAATACTTCTTTGCCGAAGTGGACATCCGTCCTTTCTCCAAAATTCAAAAAAAAAAAGAGAAAAATCCTCACTCCCTGTCTCATCATCCTGGGGCCTCCACCTCATCAAGGAAGAGACATAAAAAAAAATGCCTTGCAATGTAAATTTACATATAAATGCTCAATATTTACATATACACTCATTCTTAATTATATGAAATGCATATTTACATATAAATCCTTATTGTTTATAAATTTACATATATACTCATTTTCATAAATATGAAATATTATATTTGATACGTGCAAGGGATGTGCACAAGTTCTAGCATGTATAAAGAGAATAGCCCTTTGGTAAAGTTAATGATGATGGGTTTGTTGGATGCTGTTTTAAGTCTTTGATGCCTCGCCATGTGCAAGCAATATATGTACTCCTTTTTTCTTTGAGGGCAAAAAAAAAGATTAGATAGCTTAATCTTAGTTTAATTAATTTCTTCTCTTAATCTGTAAACAGATCATAAAGACTTGTCAATGTCATTTGTCATGTATAGTATAACATGGACCATGGAATCTTTAACATGTATGCTTATATTTGAGGCGTGGGTTAATTATTGTGACCACTAATTCTTATTATTGTTTAGAATAATCAAAAGTCAAAAAAAAATTTAAAAATCTTGTCCTACCAAGGAGCTAGAATAATTACTAAATTTGTCCATTTGTTAATTTGAACAAATATGAAACTCAAGCTCAAAAAAGATCGGTACATATTATGCCAGCTCATATTCAAGACTTTATGGCTAATCAGCTGCGCGTAAGGTCGGGGAAAAATTTACTCTCCAAACAAGAGGCTACCCATTCGATTTTCGAAATTTTTAAAAAGGGTCGCATCACAACAACAAATATCATATCGGGTTATTATTTAATTTCCAAACTCAAATAAAATCTTGAATTACAAATCTGGAATCTCTACAACCTCTTAAGCTACAAATTTATTCTGCATGCTCAGAGTGAGAAGTAGACTTAACTCGGATCAGGATCTGTCACGTCCCGTTTTCCGAAAATATAGAATACGGGGGGTGAATAGGCCGGCCATGTTCCTATGGTCAGGAAATAATCTCGCCGTAGTCACACTTCGGCTTCTAGCATTACACGATAGTCAGTAAAAGTACTAGAGTAAAGGAAAATCACAGTTCACAACTTTATTACATTACAATAAAAAGAGTTCGAAATATACTTATTTTGCAAAATAAAACTAACCAATGAAATACAAAGTGCTAAAAGCAAAAAAGATGGCGCCGATGAAACAGTCTAGATCTCCGCAATCTCGAATGGCAGGTCTTGCTCATGAGCTGGATCCACTTCGTTCTCTGAGTATGCACACTCAGGTCGTCAGGGCGACACATATAGCAATAAATATATACATGATGGTTATGCAATATTATTAAACATGAGAAGTGCAACAAAATGTAGAACATGAGTATAATAAATATCAACTGAATATGATTAGTGCAATATAGGTATCATGTCAATAACTAGGAAATGTGCATGTCACTACTTAGCGGTCGCTAAGTTAATGAAATCAATTGGTGGAAAGAATGCTCGTGTTTAAAAAGGGTCTCGTGCATACCCGAGACTACGGTCCTCTGTGTCCGGAACATAACCCTGTCAGCCGTGGCACTAGTAGTCCTCTGTGCCCGGAACATAACCCTGTCAGCCGTGCTGCTAGGCCCACGACCTAAAGTGTGTGTGTGTGTGTAGCGAATGATCATCCTCTAAATCACTGTACCTCGCTAAATACGAGTTCAATTCCACCTTGATTTCCCCATTCCCCAGGTTATAGTATGCATTCAGGTATTAGATAGGTTGTGAACTGTAAGGTTCTCTAGAGCGGCAGCAAGGTTTCGGGTGGCATTGTCCATACCGTTTTTCAAATTCTTGCCGTACTAAACAACCCCAACATGGAATCTTAACTAGAGAATTAAACAATACAACATGCAAACAACTTTACATCTGAGTGAATGAGGAATACAACTTTTGTAGACCGGTCCTTAACTTCTAAAGCTCCGTATAGTAGTCCCTTCACTCCAAGTAGTGAACATCCGAACTCTAGTAAGGGTTCACATGAAGAAATGAACAAGCTTGCTCGAAATTTTCGAGGCCGAAAATGATCTACGTCGAGAAGACTCAGGCTCATGCTACCTCTTCACTAATGGTAGATTAGTGAAGCAAACACCTTAAACTAACTGGCTAATATAGTAGATGATGATGAAATAGGAATTTTGCTCATTTTAGATTTATTTTTCTCATAATATTTCATCATCTTGAGAAAATCTAGAAAACTTTCTCATGAAGAAGAAGATGAAGTGGAGATGAGAATGAAACTCATGAGGTGAGAATAACAATCATGGGTGAGTTTGTGTCATACACTAACTCATGTAGAGACTAAACTATGGCTAAGGATAATAGTTAGGTTAATAAATATCTCATGTAAAACAAAATTAGTGGACTAAGTTAATGGTTAGCTTAAGCTTCTCCAAGCTTCCAACCATGATAAATTTCCATCAATTTTGAATTACTTGGATAAATAAAAACCCTAATATTATCTTAAGTATAATGTAAGTCTCATACACCCATGAAGCATGTGGCATCAAGCATGACACAATAAAATATACATTAATATACATCACATATATACCAAAGCACAAGTGAGAAAAAGAAATACCCAGTGAGCAAATATTAATTAATGTAATTTAATATATCAAATATATAATTAGACATTAAATTATCAAATCAACACTTGATTTAATAATCCGGCTATATCACATACAACCGACTAATATCATAAGAATCAACTTATCGAATCAACACTTGATTCGATAACCCGGTTATATCACATATAATCAATATCATATATCGCGAGAATAGAATATGGTATCACATATACGTATTAATCTCGGTCCCGCACATATCACATATGTGCTCCTACTTCGTTTCGCATGAACCAGGAAACCTCTGTATAGGACTCTAAAGACTCGTCAATACGCCGGCAGTAGGTGATGATCATATCAAACACCCACAAGCCGCAAGCGGTCTGCTAAACGTAACGGCCACCCGGGTATTGAGCGATCAGAAGATCAACAAGCAAGCATGCTCATACTCCTGCGAATCCAATCAGTAACACTACCGTATAGTCCGGTCTCTTCGTCTGATATGTCGCATATCACGGCATGGGGGTGGTAATCGTCAGACCCCAATAGCCTGATAAGTCATGCCGATGTGAGGCTCATAACGGTTCGAGAAACTACTGATAACACTTACCGGTAGATCTCAACAACCATGATCAGGGATTTCCTATTATGGCCAATCAAGCATAGCGCAACATCAACCCCCAATACCGGGAGAGACGAAATCCCCTTCTATCGCTCATCGCCTCTATGTGACTCGAGACTGTACCCAAAAACCACTGTTTTGCACGTTCTCTTAAACGTGGTAAGGTGAAAATCAAAGCACAATGGGAATCACATAAGAATCTATGACAATCTCGGGTCGACAGACTAACCTGCACCAGTGTCACCAGAGAACTGCTATCTGACGATAGGTATAATACCATCTAGGAGTTCTCGGCGAGTCCGTCCAGTGTACCCAGTCTTCACTTAGCACCCTTATACCATCTTTGAGGACACCAATGGATATGGGATCATCCATCGCTCATCATATGGGTCGAGAAGCGTATACGCTAGTCTACTCTGGAATATCGATACCCTGTCTCGATACTCCCACGACTAGGAATAATTGAAGGATAAAACCGGAAACCGATGAAGCGAAAGCGCCTAACTCAACCGCTGACCCTGTTCATGTACTTACCGACTACCCTATCCCCACTAGTATGATCTGCATCATAATCCTGGTAGTCAAGTACTCATCCTAAGGGCTTTATCAACATGTAATAGAGAGACAATAAGTGCACATGTTAAGATAAAGAGCAACTAGATAGCATACTATCATATCGAGCAAGAAAGTCCTCCCTATATATGTCCAAGCATACACTATAATATACATCACATGTATAATAATGGCCTCTAAGGCATACATATAACTAACAATCTTCCAATTGCACTAAGGCCATTTGTTGTAGTCTCTCATACCCAAAGCCCCATAAAAGTCTCTCTAAGAAAAGGCCTCTATGAGTGGATCCGCCGTGTTATCCTTCACATCAACTCTCCTTACCTCGATTCCTTAGAGATTAACCATCTCCCTGATCAGGTGATACTATCCTCAAAATATATCTGGATGGCTGATGGGACCGGTGTTCCTAGGCCAAACCCACAACTCCATTGTTGTCACAATAACAGTTATTGGACGCTCAATGGTAGGAACCATGTTCATCTCATGAACAAGAAATATCCATACATCCACTTTGGTAGCATCGTTGGTAGCGATGTATTCAGCCTTTGTCGTCTAGTTTGCCACAGTATCTAGCTTGGAACTCTTCTAACATACCGTCCCTCCATGATGGTAAAGACAAAGCCCGTGACTGACTTTCAGTCGACTTTATCACTCTGGGAGCTCGAATTGGTAAAGGACTCGCACTGGAGTTCACCGTTACCAAACCCCAAGAACATTTCTTTAGTGCTTCTCAAGTATATAAGAATGTCCTTCGCAACTGTCCAGTGATTCTCCCAAGAACCGATTGATTCCTGATCACTACACCTAATGAGTTGGCTACATCTGGTCTGGTACATAACATCACATACATGAAAGAGCCTGCTGCCGAAGTATAGGGTATCCCTTGCACGTGAGCTCTCTCCAAATCAATCTTGGAAGACTTCTTTTTAGAGAGAGTGATTCCTCAGTAAGTGGGCGAACCACCACGTTTAGAATCTTCCATACTAAACCCTTTAGTATGGTGTTAATGTACCTGGATTTGGGACACTCCCAACATCCACTTAGATCTATCATCATAGATCATTATCCACAAGATATAGTAGGTATCATCCAGATCTTCCCTAGAGAATCCTCGTAATAAGAGGAGCTTGACCGAATGTAGCATAGGAAACCATTTCCTGTCAAGAGTATGTTATCTACGTACAATACGTGGAAGACAAGCTTACTCTCTACTGTAGGGTTACTAGGCACTGTCGCAAGGGTCTATAAGGCATCAACCATGCCCGATTTAAAATTTAGACATGCCGAACAACCTAAAGCGATGATCTTTGCTAGATAATTAGGGTTAAACATGCAAGTAAACATCTTTACAACTAAGAGAGAGGGATAACAACATTTATCGTCCGCTCTTTCGCTTCATAAGCTCCGAGTAGTAGTCCCTTCGCCGCGATCCATGATCTCCCGGACTCAAGAGAGGCTTCACAAGCCGAACGATCTATGCTTGCTTGAAGTCTTCCTTTTCGAAGATGATCTACCTTGAAGTTTCTTTAACTCAAACTCTCACTTTTCTAATCAAGTATTAGACTAGTGAACACCCTAATCTAAGTGGCTGGAATAGATGAGGATGATGAAATAGGATTTTAGCTCTCTTTTATTTTCTTAATCTCACACTAATTCATCACAAAACCAAAAGCTAGAAAGCTTTGCAAGGAGGAAGAAGAAGATGAATTCTTTTGTGATGAATAATGAAAAGTTCCTATGCTTACAAATGAACCTTGAGTTAATAATATGAAGCATTAACTCATGTAGAGAGTTTACTAGAGTTAAGAGTTTGGGTTGGGTTAAATAATATCTTCAAAATATCAACACATAATATCTTAGCTTAAAACAAAACAAAAGTTTCTAGAAGCTTCAAGAAAATACTAACCCAAATCAAACCCTAACCTTGTTTAATCTCCATTAATCATGTTGCATTTGTAAACATAACTTGTTACAATATTATATATCACATATATAATATATTTTGTAACAAAAGAAAATAATACAATTAACATATATCGCATATATATCAATGTATTATCCGGTGAGAAAATGAATCAATAAAGCGAGCCAATATTAGATAATGCAATGTAACATATCACATATATAATTATACATTATATTATCGAATCAACACTTGATCCGACAATCCGGCTATTTCTCAAATAACCGACTAATATTATCTGTATCAGTTCATCGAATCAACACTTGATCCGACGATCCGGCTATATTACATATACCCGGCCGATATCTAATATCGCGAGAATAGAATACGGTATCTCATATCGTATTATCCTCGGTCCTGCACATATCACATATGTGCTCCTACTCCGTTTTGTCTGAGTCAAGAAACCTCTGTGTATGACTCTAAAGAATCGTCAATACGCCGGCAGTAGGTGATGATCATATCAAAACCCACAAGCTGCAAGCGGTCAGCTAAACATAACAGCCACCCAGGTATTGAACGATCAGAAGATCAACAAGCAAGCCTGTACATTCTCCTGTGAATCCAATCAGTAACACTCACGTACAGTCCGGTCTCTTCGTCTGATATGTTGCATATCTAGTCTAGGGGTGGTATACGTCAGACTCCAGTAACCGATAAGTCGTGTCGATGTGAGGCTTATAACAGGTCGAGAACCTACTGATAACACTTACCAGTAGTACTCTATATCAGCCCTGGCCAGGGACTTCCAGTTATAGCCAATCGAACACAGCACAACATCAACTCCCTATACCGGGAAAGATGAAACCCTTCCTATCGCTCATTGCCTCCATGTGATTCAGGACTGTACCCAAAAGCCACCGTTTTGCACGCCCTCTTGGACGTGGTAAGGTGGAAATCAAAGCACAGTGGGAATCACACAAGACTCTATGGCGATCTCGGGTCTACAGACTACCATGTACCAGTGTCACCTGAGAACTGTCATCTGACGTGAGGTATAATACCATTTGGGAGTTCTCGGCGAGTCCGTCCAGTGTACCCAGTCTCTACTGAGCACCCGTACGCCATCTTTGATGTCAAACACCGATGGATATGGGATCATCCATCGCCCATCATATGGGTCAAGATGCGTATACGCTAGTCTACTCTGGTGTATCGATGCCATGTCTCGATACACCCTTGACTAGGAACAGTTATAGGATGTACTCGTTGACTATCCTGGCCCCACTAGTATGATCTCATCATAGTCCCAGTAGTCGAGTACATATCCTAAGGGATTTATCAACATGTGAGAACAAGACAGTAAACTAATACAAGTCAACATGTTAAGATAAAGTGAAACCAAATAGCATACTATCATGACGAGCAAGAAAGTCATCTATATATATATATCCAAGCATCCATTATAATATACATCATATATACTACAATGGCCTCTAGGGCATATACATAACCAACAATCTCCCATTTGCACTAAGGCCAGCTGTTGTAGTATCTCATACGCAACATCCCGAAGAGTCTCTCAAACTGTGTCTGGGGAATGGCATTCGTGAGTGGATCCGCAGTGTTGTCCTTCGTATCAACTCTCCTGACCTCGATCTCCCGGCGATCAACTATCTCCCTGATCAGGTGATACCGCCTCAAAATATGTCTGGACTTCTGATGGGACCTGGGTTCCTTGGCCAAAGCCACAGCTCCATTGTTATTGCAATACAAAGGTATTGGATGCTCAATGGACGGAACCACACCAAGTTCAGTAATGAACTTCTTCATCCAGACAGCCTCTTTGGCAGCATCGTTGGCAGCGATGTATTCAGCCTCTATCGTCGAGTCTGCAACGGTATCTTGTTTAGAACTCTTCCAACACACCGCCCCTCCATTGAGGGTAAAGACAAATCCCGAGTGCGACTTAGAGTCGTCCTTATTATTTTGGAAGCTCGAATCGGTAAAGAACTCCACCTAAAGTTCTCCGTTACCATACACCAAGAACATCTCCTTAGTTCTTCTCAAGTACTTGAGAATGTTCTTCACAGCTATCCAGTGACTCTCTCCAGGATCTGCTTGATACCTACTCACTACACTTAGTGAGTATGCTACATCGGGTCTGGTACATAGTATCGCATACATGATAGAGCCTACTGCCGAAGCATAGGGTATCCCTTGCATGCGAGCTCTTTCCAAATTAGTCTTGGGAGACATCTCTTTAGAGAGAGTGCGTCCAGAGATCGTGGGTAGGTTCCTACGCTTGGACTCTTCCATACTAAACCTCTTTAGTATGGTGTCAATGTACCTGGATTAGGATAATCCCAGTATCCGTTTAGATCCATCTCTATAGATCATAATTCCCAATATGCATGGGGCATCACCAAGATCTTTCATTGAGAATCTTTGTGATAAGAAGAGCTTGACCGATTGCAGCATAGGAATATCATTTCCTATTAAGAGTATGGCATCTACGTACAATACGAGGAAGACGACCTTACTCTCTGCAACCTTCTTGTAAATACAAGGTTCATCTACGTTTTTGATGAAGTCAAACTCTTTGACTACAACATCAAAACAGATGTTCTAACTCCGCGATTCTTGCTTTAACCCATAAATGGATTTAAGCAGCTTGCACATCTTTCCGCTGCTCCCACTATCTACGAAGCCCTCTGGCTGAGTCATGTACACGCACTTCTCTAAATCACCATTTAGAAAGGCGGTCTTAACATCCATTTGCGAGATTTCGTAGTCATGGTATGCAGCAATGGCAAGTAAGATCCGGATGGACTTAAGCATAGCCACTGGAGAAAAGGTTTCGTCATAATCCACACCTGGTCGTTGACGAAAACCCTTTGCAACAAGTCTAGCTTTGTAAGTCTCAAATTTTCCATCTACACCAAGTTTCTTCTTAAAGATCCATTTGCTCCCAATGGGTTTTACCCCTTCAGGAGCAACTTCCAAAGTCCATACTTTGTTGGTGTACATGGATTCCATCTCAGATCGCATTGCATCCAGCCACTTCACAGAGTCCCTACTCGTGATGGCCAGCTCGAAGCTAGTCAGGTCATCATCTTCCATGATGCAATCCTCGCTCGCACCATCAACGAGAAAACCGTAGTATCTTTCAGGTGGATGAGAAACCCTACTAGATCGGCGGAGAGGCTGGGATTCGTCAGGAACTACTGAATCTTCTGGCTCCATCAAATTTTCTGTTGTGGTTTATTCTGCTGGAACTTCTTCCAGTTCTACCTCAGAGCCACTAATCTCTTTTGCAAGAAATTCCTTTTCTAAAAAGGTGGCGTGTTGAGCAACGAACACCCTTTGTTCCTCACTATAGTAGAAGATATACCCTCGCGAATGCTTGGGATATCCAACAAACTTACACAAAACAGATCTTGTCTCGAGTTTGTCCGGTTTTTGTCTTTTGACATAGGCCGGGCAACCCCATATCTTAACAAAATTAAGATATAGTCTCTTTCCTTCCAATATCTCATATGGAGTGGTAGGCACAGATTTGGTAGGAACTTTATTCAGTAGGTATGCCGCTGTCTCAAGCGCATATCCCCAGAAGGAAATAGGTAACTCAGTATTGCTCATCATAGAGCGCACCATATCTAATAGGATGCGATTCCTCCGCTCCGATACACCGTTGTGCTGTGGTGTATAAGGAGGAGTAAGCTGAGAGAGAATCCCATTCTCTTTTAGATAGTCTAGAAACTCATTGCTCAAGTATTCTCCTCCTCGATCAGATCGAAGGATCTTAATACTTTTGCCCGTTTGGTTCTCTATTTCGTTCTTATATTCTCTGAATTTCTCAAAAGCTTCAGACTTGTGTTTCATCAGGAACACATGCCCGTATCTAGAGAGATCGTCAGTGAATATAATAAAGTAGGAAGAACCGTTCCTGGTATGTGTAGACATGGGACCGCATACATCACTATGTACCAGTCCTAAGAGTTCCTCAACTCTTTCTCCATGTCCACTAAACGGAGTTTTGGTCATTTTACCTTTGAGACATGAATGAAAAGTATCATAAGATGATAATTCGAACGGATTCAAATATCCATCCTTATGTAACTTAGCTAGCCGTGTCGCATTGATATGACCAAGTCTACAATGTCACAAGAAGGATTCGTTCATTTCTGAACTCTTCCTCTTGTGTGTGTATTGTATATTAAGGACTGTATTTTGATTGAGAATGAATATGCCATTATGTAACGAACCTGATCCAATCAACTTTTGATTTAGGAAGATATTCATAACATTTTCTTGTATTACAAAATTATACCCTTCTTTACTTAATAAAGAAACTGATATAATGTTGCACATCATGTTCGGTATATAATAGCACTCATTCAGAATCAATGTATTACTACTTGGTAATACAAGATGATATTCGCCAACTGCTTTGGCTGCAATATTTGTACCATTCCCTACTTGTACGGAATGATCACCCTTTCCCAGTTCTCTACCTTTACGTAGCCCGTGTAACAATTTACATATGTGGGATCCCGATCCGGTATCTAATACCCAGGATGTAGGGTGAACTGAGAAACAGTTCTCAATAACTAACACACCCGAAGAAAATGCATCAACATACTTGTTCTTCGGTTGGGCGGTGTGAGAATGCAGATATTTTCATATTCCCTGTTCAGTCTTATAACACTTATAAGAAAGAACGGGACCAACGTTCCCCTGTATAGTATAATAAGCGGGTTCAGTCAATACATCCATATTATTATCTTGATTATGGCCTGACATGGTCGCTACCTGGAGAGAGAGAGAAGGAAACACTTTAGCGTATGCTCTTGCAAGATTAGATTGGTTATTATCTTATCTAACCAGGATGTCTCCCACTGTTTTCATCAAATCTCCCTTCAAACCCTAAAAGGTAAGATTAGCCGGGATTAATTACACCCTACAATTTCGTCAATCTTTCAGCCAGATCAGTGTTGATACTTTGAGGGAGGTTCCCCATGTTTTCGCACGGACCTAATTAAAATAAACCTCGTTTTCCCAGAGGCATAACCCCGTTAACATCTTTCTAGACACCTACTTGATCGGCTAATTGTCCTGTGTAAAATTCTCCCAGGAGTAACTCTTACTCGTAGTGGGTATCCGGATCCATCTATCTCATAGAAGGTATGCAATCTCATTGCAAATTTTAACACTTGAAATTCCCGATAATATTTTGCCCCAAGCATCCCATGACCTTGACGGAGGTCAACAAATCATAGGGTGCTAGTCAAGTTCAACCCGTCATTTCTTGATTAAATTAGACCCACCCGCACGACCCTTGACGGAGGTCAACAAGGCCGTACGACTACCCTAATCCAATCTGCATCATATGCATTAAACAGATAAATACTAGTTAGCTACCGCACACTACGCCTTGACGGAGGTCAACAAACGTAGTACGAATACTAAGTAGGACTTATCTGAAATGACGGAGGGCTACGGCGGGTTTTTCAAAAAACCTATTGCGTAATGAACTTGATATCGTTGTAGAAACAAGTGATTTTGAAAAGGAGTGTTTTTTAGGCTATTCTAGTTTCGCTAAAGAGGTCATTCCTGGTGAAGAGATCTCGGCTCTTTCCTCATCGAATAAGGTGCATGATATTTCATAAATACCGCTGTGCAAAGTAAGAAATATAGAAGCAATCAAAAACAAAACCGCGAGTTTGTAGCATCTGCCAATTTTGCTAAAGAGGTCACTCCCGGTGAAGGGATCTCGGCTCTTTCCTCATCGAATAAGGTGCATGGTATATATATACCGCTATGCAAAGCAAAACTGTAGGTACCCTTTTTATAAAGTTTTGATTCTACAATATCTTTTAGGTTTCTTTTATTTTATTAATCTCATTAATAAATCCCATCAGTTATGCTTCCTAAGTATCACAGAAGAAACGAAAGCTGTAATATTTATATATCATATATATAGTATAAGCATTCGTCTCAGGCAGTAATATGATCTCATCACAGAATATTGCAGCAGAAGATAACATATGAAATATTGGATATAACAGGATGTCCGTGTTTTACATCGAGCCTGTATAAAACACGGATTCCACGGTCGCGATGAATAGCCAAACCCACATCCCTAGACCCCTACGAGAGCGGCAAGCAACACTGCCAATTCTAGGGTTAGGAGTCCCGGTCTCGACTCATCGAGATGGCCTCCCACTGGACCCTAGAACCCGATTACTTGTGCTCCCCTCCTCGGGTCTACCTAATGCGGAAAAGTAAATAATATACAATGGTGATATCATCCTCATCTCGGAAGTGCCCCAATAAAAGAATATTACATATAAATGAATTTTACATGAATAAAAATAAAAACCCTCATCTCACATAAAACCCCTGACTATTCAGAACACGACGATCCAATAACATATCACAACAACACATAATATCTCATATCATCAACGTAAGTAAGTATGCGTATCCCGACTGTCGTTGATGTATAGCAACGAAGCCGGCGATACACCACATACTACGTTTACGGTCACAGAAAAGAAAGTGTAAAACTACAACATTTGGAATCCACAATCACTTTAGACATCATAAATCCGAAATATCACATACTTCGCATTTCATGCCTAACTATATGAATTCCACATATTGTATCACATTCTAGATAAATAGACAAAGTTAAACTTTCCGATCGAATAATCAAACACCCAAAAATTCCCAAATAGCTCAACACTTGAGCGGAGTTCAAAAATCCCAGAACATGTCACAGCCCCAGTGAACCAGCCGTAGAAGGGTCAAACCAACGCCTCACATGTGGCAACGCCAAACTACCACAAACCCTAGGGTTCAGTGGCAGTTTTGACGGTCACATAATCGAGTTAAGGTTACGTTCTTCTAGAGGGTCCACAGATATGCTTGCATGTTTTTCCGAAAGTTTTAAACTCAAGAAATATTCAACACTTGAAAGTTTTTCGTGTCGGGAAAAAGTGAGTTATTGATATCCGTTCGAACATTTTAACACGTTCTAAATTATCCGGAAAACAAAACGAAATTAAACTTTCCGATCGAATCAACGAATACTTAAGATCTCCAGAACACTCAACACTTGAGTAATATTAAAAATTCCCAGAAGTATATACTAATACCTACGGATAAACCCTACAAATACGAGTCCCCAATTCCCAAGTTCGGCCGCGGAACCGCCGCGCGAAGTATGTTCCTGCCGCGGTTCCGCGGCGACTTGAGGGAGTTGGGGGTTCGGATTTCACAGTTATCCTTAAAATTGCCTGCTGAATTTTCTGAGTACTTTTAATACGGAAAAAATCATATTTTAAAAAAAATTCCAGAGAGGGGTCAAAATAAGACGTTTCGGGGTTCGATCGGACTTTTAACTTCGTATACACGTCGCCTAATGCTCTAGCTAGGCTCTGATACCACTGTGGGGTTACTAGGCACTGTCACAAGGGTCTATAAGGCATCAACCATGCCCGATTTAAAATTTAGACGTGCCGAACAAGCTAAAGCGAGGATCTTTGCTAGATAATTAGGGTTAAACATGAAAGTAAACATCTTTACAACTAAGAGAGAGGGATAACAACCTTTGTAATCCGCTCCTTCGTTTTATAAGCTCCGAGTAGTAGTCTCTTCGCCGCGATCCATGATCTCCCGGACTCAAGAGAGGCTCCACAAGCTGAACAATCCATGCTTGCTTGAAGTCTTCCTTTTCGAAGATGATCTACCTTGAAGTTTCTTTAACTCAAACTCTCACTTTTCTAATCAAGTATTAGACTAGTGAACACCCTAATCTAAGTGGATAGAATAGATGATGATGATGAAGTAGGATTTTAGCTCTCTTTTATTTTCTTAATCTCACACTAATTCATCACAAAACCAAAAGCTAGAAAGCTTTGCAAGGAGGAAGAAGAAGATGAATTCTTTTGTGATGAATAATGAAAAGTTCATATGCTTACAAATGAACCTTGAGTTAATAATATGAAGCATTAACTCATGTAGAGAGTTTACTAGAGTTAAGGGTTTGGGTTGGGTTAAATAATATCTTCAAAATATCAACACATAATATCTTAGCTGAAAACAAAACAAAAGCTTCTAGAAGCTTCAAGAAAATACTAACCCAAATCAAACCCTAACCATGTTTAATCTCCAATAATCATGTTGCATTTGTAAACATAACTTGTTAAAATATTATATATCACATATATAATATATTTTGTAACAAAAAAAAATAATACAATTAACATATATCGCATATATATCAATATATTATTCGGTGAGAAAATGAATCAATAAAGCGAGCCAATATTAGATAATGCAATGTAACATATCACATATATAATTATACATTATATTATCGAATCAACACTTGATCCGACAATCCGGCTATTTCTCAAATAACGGACTAATATTATCTGTATCAGTTCATCGAATCAACACTTGATCCGACGACCCGGCTATATCACATATATCCGGCCGATATCTAATATCGCGAGAATAGAATACGGTATCTCATATCATATTATCCTCGGTCCTGCACATATCACATATGTGCTCCTACTTCGTTTTGCCTGAGTCAAGAAACCTCTGTGTAGGACTCTAAAGAATCGTCAATACGCCGGCAGTAGGTGATGATCATATTAAACACCCACAAGCTGCAAGCGGTCAGCTAAACGTAACAGCCACCCAGGTATTGAGCGATCAGAAGATCAACAAGCAAGCATGTACATTCTCCTGTGAATCCAATCAGTAACACTTACGTACAGTCCGGTCTCTTCGTCTGATATGTTGCATATCTAGTCTAGGGGTGGTATACGCCAGACCCTCAGTAACCGATAAGTCGTGTCGATGTGAGGCTCATAACAGGTCGAGAACCTACTGATAACACTTACCAATAGTACTCTATATCAGCCCTGGCCAGGGACTTCCAGTTATAGCCAATCGAACACAGCACAACATCAACTCCCTATACCGGGAGAGACGAAACCCTCCTATCGCGCATTGCCTCCATGTGATTCGGGACTGTACCCAAAAGCCACCATTTTGCACGCCCTCTTGGACGTGGTAAGGTGGAAATCAAAGCACGGTGGGAATCACACAAGACTCTATGACGATTTCGGGTCTACAGACTACCCTGTACCAATGTCACCTGAGAACTGCCATCTGACGTGAGGTATAATACCATCTGAGAGTTCTCGGCGAGTCCGTCCAGTGTACCCAGTCTCTACTGAGCACCCGTACACCATCTTTGATGTCAAACGCCGATGGATATGGGATCATCCATCGCCCATCATATGGGTCAAGATACGTATACGCTAGTCTACTCTGGTGTATCGATGCCCTGTCTCGATACACCCTTGACTGGGAACAGTTAGAGGATGTACTCGTTGACTACCCTGGCCCCACTAGTATGATCTCATCATAGTCCCAGTAGTCGAGTACATATCCTAAGGGCTTTATCAACATGTGAGAACAAAACAGTAAACTAATACAAGTCAACATGTTAAGATAACGTGAAACCAAATAGCATACTATCATGACGAGAAAGAAATTCCTCTCTATATATATCCAAGTATCCATTATAATATACATCATATGTACAACAATGGCCTCTAGGGCATATACATAACTAACATCTACCACCTTCTTATATATACAAGGTTCATCTACCCTTTTGATGAAGTTAAACACTTTAACTGCTACATCAAAACAGATGTTCCAACTCGCGATACTTGCTTTAATCCTGATGGACTTAAGCATAGCTTTGAAAGTCTCAACTTTTCCATTTACACCAAGAATCTTCTCAAGATCTATTTGCTCCCAATGGGTTTTACCCCTTCAGGTGCAACATTCAAAGTCATACTTTGTTGGTGTACATGGATTCCATCTTTGATCGCATAGCATCCAGCCATTTCAAAAAGTCTCCACCTGTGATGGCCTGTAGGAACTTAGTTAGGCCATCATCTACCATGATGCAATCCTCGCTCCCACCGTCTCCGAGAAGACCGTAGTATCTCTCAAGTGGATGAGGAGCTTTACCAGATTCGCGGAGAGGCTGAAGTTCGTTGGAGACTATTGAATCTTTTGATTTCACCAAATCATCAGCTGTTAGTTTGTCTAGCTGGAACTCCTTCCAGTTCTACCTCATGACCACTAATTTCTTCACAAGAAATTTCTTTTCTAAAAAGGTGGCATGCTGAGAAACAAAGCACCTTTTACTCCTCAGTGTGGTAGAAGATATTCCCTTGCGAATGTTCGGGATATCCAACAAACTTATACAGAACTGACTTTGCCTCGAGCTTGTCCGGATTTTGCTTTTTTAACATAGGCCGAACAACCCCATATCTTAATTCGTATAAGACATGGTCTCTTCCCATACCATATCTCATATAGAGTGGTAGACACTGATTTGGATGGAACCCCATTCAATAGGTATGCAGTTTCTCAAGTGCATAACTCCAAAAAGGAAACATGTAACTCGGTAGTACTCATCATAGAGTGCACTATATCTCATAAGGTGTGATACCTCCGTCCCGATATACCGTTGTGCTGTGGTGTACTCGAAGGAGTAAGCTGAGAGAGAATCTCATTCTCCTTTTAGAAACTCCAGGAACTGCACGCGCAAGTATTCACCTCCTCGATCACATCAAAAGACTTAATACTTTTACCCATCTGGTTCTCAACTTCAAGCTTATATTCTTTGAATTTCTCAAAAGTTTCAGACTTGTGTTTCAACAGAAATATATGTCCGAATCCTGAGAGATGATCAGTGAATATAACGAAGTACTAAGAACTAACCCTGACAATTGTAGACATAGGACTGTATACATCATCATGTATCCGTCCCAAGAGTTCAATAACTCTTTCTCTGTTTCCAGTAAACGGAGTATTGGTCATTTTACCTTTGAGACAAGACTGGCAAGTATTATAAGATGAAAATTCAAACAGATTCTCATATTCATCCTTATGTAATTTAGCTGGTCGTGTCGTATTGATATAACCTAGTCTACAATGCCACAAGAAGGATTCGTTCATTTCTGAACTACTCCTCTTGTGTGTGTTCTACATACTTTGAACTGTAGTTTGATTTAGAATTTTTATGCCATCACATAACGTGCCTGATCCAATCAACTCTTGATTCAGGAAAATGTTCACAATATTATACTCCAATATAGAATTATATCCTTTCTTTAACTTAATAAAGAATCTGATGTAATATTGTATATCAGGTTTGGTATCTAATAATATTTGTTCAGAATCAATGTATTTACCATTTGGTAATACAAGGTGATATTTGCCAACTGGTTTGGCTGCAACACTTGCACCATTCTCTACACTAGAGAACAATCACCTATTCTCAGTTCTCTACCTGTCTATAGCCCATATAACAGATTACATATGTGGGATTCTAATCCGGTATCTTATACTTAGGACGTAGAGGATACTGAGAAACAGTTCTAGGTAATGAACACAACCGAAGAATATGCATCAACATGCTTATTCCTCGAATGGGTGGCATGGGAATCCTGGTATTCTCCTATTTCATGCTCGGACTTATAACAATTATAAGATAGAGCGGAACCAACGTTCTCCAGCTAAGTATAATAAACAGGTTCAATCAATGCATCCATATTATTATCTTGACTAAGGCATATTACGGTCGCTACTAGGAGAGAGAGAGAGAAGAAAACACTCTGCGTGCGCTCTTTCAAGATCAGATTGGTTATTATTTTATCTAATCAGGATGACTCCCACTGTTTTTATCAAATCTTCATTCAAACCCTAAAAGGTAAGACTAGCCGGAATTAATTACACCCTATAAGTTCGCCAATCTTTTGGCCAGGCCAGTGTCGGTACTTTGAGGGAGGTCCCTGTGCTTTCGCATGAACCTAATTAAAATATAGCTCGTTTTCGCAGGAGCGTAACCCCGTTAACACCTTTCTAGACACCTACTTGATCGGCTAATTGTAATGTGTAAAACTCTCCCATGAGTAACTTACTCGCAGTGGGTATCGAGATCCAACTATCTCATAGAAGGTATGCAATCTCATTGCAAATTTCAACTCTTGAAATTCCCAATAATATTCTGCCCCTAGCAACTTATGACCTTGGCTAAGGTCAACAAATCATAAGCGCTAGCCAAGTTCAACCCGTTATTTCTTGATTGAATTAAACCCACCCGTATGACCCTTGACTAAGGTCAACAAAGCTGTACGACTACCCTAACTCAATCGCATCATATGCTTGCAGATAAGCACTAATTAGCTACTGCACACTACGCCTTGATTAAGGTCAACAAACACAGCACGAATACTAAAAATTACTTATCTGAAATGACGGAGTGCTACGACAGGTTTTTAAGAAAACCTTTTGCGTAATGAACTTGATATCGTTGTAGAATCGAGTGATTTTGAAAAGGAGTGTTTTTTAGGCTTTTACTAGTTTTGCTAAAGAGGTCACTCCCGGTGAAAAGATCTTGTCTTTTTCCTCATCGAATAAGGTGCTGGATATTTCACAAATACCTCTATGCAAAGCAAAAACTATAGAAGTAATCAAAAGACAAACCGAGTGGGGTGTAGCGTCTGCCAATTTCGCTAAAGAGGTCACTCCCGGTGAAGGGACCTTGGCTCTTTCCTTATCGAATAAGATGCTGGATATTCTATGAGGAATACCGCTATGCAAAGTAAGAACTAGAGCTACCAGTTTTTAAAACAAGTTTCTACAACATCTTTAGGTTTCTTTTATTTCATTAATCTCATTAATGAAGTCTCATCATATATGCTTCCTAAGTATCACAGAAGAAACGAAAGCATCAATATTAATTATATATCATATATATAATATAATCATTCGTCTCAACATATAAAATGATCACATCACAGAATATTAGCAGCAGAAGAATATATATGAAATATTGGATATACTAGGAATTTCGAGTTTTAAATTAAGCCAATAAAAAAACACAGATTCCACGGTTGCGATGAATAGCCAAACCCTCATCCCTAGACCCCTACGAGAGCGGCAAGAAACCCTCTCAATTCTAGAGTTAGGAGACCCGGTCTCGACTCCTCGAGATGGTCTCCCACCGGACTCTAGAACCCGGTTACTTGTGCTCTCCTTCTTGGGTCTATCCTAATGCGGAAAAGAAAATAATATGCATCAATGGTGACATCATCCTTAATCCGGAAGTGTCCCAATAAAAGAATATTACATACAAGTTTTTACATGAATGAAAATGAAAAACTTTCATCTCACATAAAAAAAACTCGGCTATTCAAAACACGACGATCCAATATAACATATTACATCAACACATAATATCACATGTCATCAATATAAGTAAATATGCGTATCCCAATTGTCGTTGACATATAGCAATGAAACCGGCGATACACCACATATTACACTTACGGTCGCAGAAAAGAAAGTGAAAAACTATAACAATTGGAATCCGTAACCACCTTAGACATTATAAACCCAATGTATCATATACTTTACCAAATGAATTCCTTAGACATCGCATGCCTAACAATTATAAACCCCGCATTTTAGTCTCGATTTTGAAAACACTTTTCAATAACCAGTCGGGTAATTCAACAAGATTCCCGACAATCTGATCGAATGCTCGTCAGAAACTTCAGTAGACGGCCGCACCCCCGATACCGTCGACGAAGTTCACTAAGGCGAAACACTGCGACCGCGAACACCCGAATGGATGCTTTTGGCGAGGGGCTATGGGGCATGTCTATCTAGTAAGGTTACCTGGCGGGTATCCGCGTACACTACGTAATTGCGACGGACTTTTGATCCACATCAAAATTCCGTTGCAACCGATCAAATGAGACTGACTGTTAGATTTATAAAATTCAAATTAGTTTTCACAAAACTAAATATGTGGATTCCAAATATTGTATCACAATCACAGATAGCTAGACGATGTTAAACTTTTTGATCGAATAAACAAACACCAAAAATTTCCCAAAGAGCTCAACACTTGAGCGGAGTTTAAAAAGTACCCAGAATATGCCATAGCACCTATGGACCAACTGTAGAAGGTTCAACCCTTGCCTCACCTATGGCACCGCGGAACTACCGCAAACCCTAGGGTTTGGTGGCGGTTCCGACGGTCACAAAATCGAGTTAGGCTTTCGTTCTTTTAGAGGGTCCACAGAATCACCTGCATGATTTTCTGAAGATCTTAAACTTGGAAAAAATCCAACACTTGGAAAATTTCCAGCGAGAGAAAAATTGGGTTATTGATATCCGTTCGAATTTTTTAACGTCGTCTAAATAACCCAAAATAATGTTAAAATTATGAATACGAAACACTCCGAATTGCCAATACAGTAAGACCACATCACATGCAATCTTAGAAAAAACAAGCAACACCTGAAACACCAAAACCCAGAGACTAGAACATCACAAAAATTTGAAGCCAAAAACCCACCAAAAAATCGGTGAGCTTGGATTTTTCATGAATGTGGCTGGCCATTTTTCGACTATCTTGCTTCAAATTCCTGTGTTGTTCATATTATATCACATACAATATTCTGCAGTTGCTTAAAAAAAATTTGAGCCCATTTAAAAATCGACAGAAACTAGATTTCATTGTTTCAAGTTTCGGAGTAGTTTCGGTTTCGTAATCTAATAAATATCGTCTAATTCTCTAGCTTGGCTCTGATACCTCTGTAGTGTTCCTCAGGGCGGCAGAAAGGTTTCGGGTGGCACCGTCCATGCCGTTTTTCAAATTTTTGCCGTATTAAACAACCCCAATATAGAATCTTAACTAGAGAATTAAACAATACAATATGCAAACAACTTTACATCTAAGTGAATGAGGAATACAATCTTTGTAGACCGGTCCTTCACTTTTAAAGCTCCATATAGTAACCCCTTCGCTCCAAGTAGTGAACACTCAAACTCTAGTAAGGGTTCACATGAAGAAATGAACAAGCTTACTCGAAATCTTCGAGAATGATTTACGTCGAGAAGACTCAAGCTCATGCTATCTTTTCACTAATGGTAGATTAGTGAAGCAAACATTCTAAACTAAATGGCTAATATAGTGGAGAATGATGAAATAGGAATTTTGCTCACTTTAGATTTATTTTTCTCACAATATTTCATCACCTTGAGGAAAACTAGAAAGTATTTGTCACGACCCAAAATAGCACGTGACTGGCACTTGAATCATATGAAGTCGATAGGACCCCATCTAATCCAAGTAAGCCGAAAGCCCAGAAATCTAAAACCATTTTTAGGGAGTAAATAAGGAAAACTAGTTTTAAGAAGTGAAGAAAATATGTTTTAAAACAAGGTTTTTAAAATAAGTAAGCCGAATATGCATTTTAAAAATCTCTAGTCTTTTCTGAAAATTTCGGCAGAGTTTCCTTTGTAAAATCAGGCCCCGAACGGGGTACAACAAGAATAATATATGCACAATGATAAAAGGCATCCCCAAGCGGAAGCTAGCTCTTCGTCAATCGACGGTCATAACCACGCAAGCAATATAATATACAACGCCAAAGGACGAGGATCGAACTCAAAAGAAAACTCAAATCAGCCTGAAAACCATAATACTACAACGCGCGACGCTAAGGTCGAAATAATACATAACTAGTTTTCTAAGTCTAAAACAATATACAAGTTTGGTTGATGGAATTTCTAGATACAACTGAATAAAATAAATATAAGGGTGGTCACGATGCGAATGAACCCACCTACCAATGCAATCACCCAGAAAGGAAGCAGTGTGCCAGAAAAGTCGTAATGAAACCTATACGGCAAAACCTGCAAGAACTGTGGCACAATAGGGGTGAGTCTCCAACTCGTGAATAGAAAACATCACAGAGCAGAAATTGTATGTATGATACAATCCTAGGTCAATACGATCAGATATATATAAACCTCAAATGAATAAGTCTGAAGCATAATAAGGTGGCAATGTAACATCTATACATGAGTGTAGTACCAAGTGCCCGTGCCCGTGCCTCAGGTAATAACATATCATAAATATAAGATATGATCAATGTCGACTATATCAGGAAGTTTATGAGTATGTGGATATCATCCAACTGTGTGATCAATATCATCAATGTCAATATATGTATGTGGAAATCGTCCACGTGTCTCCCAATGATAATAAGCATCATGCATGTAAATATCATAAACATATGCATGGAAGTATAAGGATGTAAATCAACATGTGTCGCTCGCGACATATCAAAATCATGGAACCTGAGTGTCAAGCATCGACACTCGAAAACATCATGAAACCTGTGCCTAGCATCGGCACGTAAATCCTCATATATCGGGCTCCGTCAGTCTGGATCGGCCCATATCATCTCTCAACTCCGGTCGGTATCCTCCGGATATCCGCCGAGCTCAAATACAATCACCGGTAGGTAGTAGTCCCTCTGCCAGGCTCACCGTCTGCAACACAGCGATCCGTTTTCGCCCCGGGGTACCATACCGGGTCTACCCTGTACCCGCAATCGGCCTCATCCACCTCCTCGAATCGGGTTTCACATGTCGCTCTCAGCACCGAGAAAACACATGGTGGACGCACTGAAATATCATATCAAGAGTAACCGGGTTTTTAAAACAATTACATACTCTCTTTGAAATACCCACGGTTCCCAAATCCAGAAATATCATGGAAACAACATATCTCAATGCGTATAATCATAAAGAATGATGTATGCGACATATAAAAGAATGTAAGCATATCAGTATATCATGCAATATGGAATAGTAATATGCATATATTGAGGGAAACTGCTCTTTTAAAATGAATCAGTTTTAAAGAGTATCTTGCGGTTCCTAAATCTCTAATCAAGCTAGAATTATCTATGTATGTGCAAATACTTATGTAAGTATGGGTGTACAATGGGTATGTACACAAGTATGCCATGCAAGAGATCATATCCTGAATGCAACAGTACTATAGTGTAGTGACATGGCAATTATCGATGATGAAGTATGTGAGCCGGCAAGCAGGTGTATGTGGAACATATGCATCATCGATAATGGTGCTGGTGTCCTAATAGTATGAGTTTAATATAACAATAACCATTTGCACATGCAATGCGATGCGAATAACAAGAGTATGCAGAAATCGAATAATAAATGCAACAATGACGCATCTGCATCAACATAAAAAGGTCATACAGTTTGCCATTTGAAATAAGACGAATCGGGGTTTTTAGTAAAATAAGGGCTACGGTGTTTTTAAGAAAAGATGCGTCTTTTGAAAATATCCGTAGAATCCCTTGCCTGTCTTTAAAATACTCCCGATTCGTTAGTTTTGGAATAGGTATGCCATCGGCCTAGCCTAATATCTACTAGCAAAATTACAGCTCTAACTAGCAAGTCAATCGGGAGGGGTATGGAAACCACCTAAATCTGAGTCGATATAATATATATATGTAAATATAATAGTCGGTGATCCCGCCTCAAGGTACCGCGTACGATACAATATCATATGACATCCTCAAGTCATGAGTGCGGATCTATCATCAATATAAAGCTCGTACGGTAAATCATCATACCACATCCCAAAAGCTGGGTACGGGTCAATATCACATTGCTCTCATCAAATATCAGGTATCATAATTATCATATCACATGATCTGGGGTACTGATCTAAGTCTAGTACAAGTCGATACCATCTATATAAATATAAATGCGTGTGTGAAATACACGTCTAAAGACCCGCTAAATCCCATGTCGTATCCCAAATACGAATCACAATATATCACCGATCTCATGGCACTACGCCCAATCTCATCTACTCATCTCCAAACATCATACACTATCCTCGTCATCTAGGTATATGTATAACAAATAAGCATGTGTGTGCGTGTGGGTGTAAACCTATTCTAGGGTTCGTATCTAGGAATCTATACTAGTTTACATCTAAACCCTATTCTATCCATAGTATGCCTACTCACACCTGAATATCCAAGTCACACATAACGCTCACAGATTTTCAGAGTCTCGGGGTGATAGCAGATTTCAATTAACCCTCACAGATTCCACAATTCTTCCGATATCGGTTTCTGAATCCGTATTCCGGGTTTATAGTCTCTGATTTGAGTCTTAATCCTAGCACTAGGGGATTTGTGTGGCCTCTACTGAGCTTAATTACCCATCACCACTCTCAATTCCCATTAACCCTAACTAGGTTTTTCCTAAGTCCACAAAACCACTCGATATCGGTTCAAATCTAACATGGGGGTATAAGTAAAGGAAACACTAAGCTTATAGTTCAGAAATTACCTTATTTGGCAACTCAAGAAAATTCTTGAGTTGCCTCAAGTGTTCAAAACCTTTCCTTTCTTGGTCCAATGTGTTTCCCTTGAGCTTGTGCATCATTTTTGTAAAATGGGGATGAAGTTTTTAGTTGATTTCCATGGTGTTTTAAGGGATTTTGTGAAGAGGGAGAAAGGGGCAGCAGCAGCAGCAACAATGTGAGGGAGAGGGAGAGAAATGAGTGAAGAATGAAAAGGAATGGCCAAGTCAAAGCACCCTTACCTTTCTCTCTCTCACCCATACCCATTATTATATCCTTTTCCTTTTCTTTTTCTATTCCCCTCTCTAATAAATCATCAACCATGATAAAAACATGTAGGAAAGCCATGGAAAAATATGTAACAAGTGTAAAAAAAGATACGGTGCATGTTTTGCACAAAATACGCTTAAAGTGCGATTAGCGATTTTTAATCGCGATTAGCACTAAATTAGCATATAATTAATCATAAAAACTTACAAATTGCATAATTCACATAAAACACCCTCTTTTGATAATTTCTATAATTTTCCAAATTTTTCCCTATTTATCGGTATTTAATTATACCGCCTTATTTAAAATATTCCATACTTTATTATTCAATTATAAAAATTCCCTAAAAATAATATTTTATTTTTTTTGAAATGTTACAGTTTTCTCATGAGGAAGAAGAAGATGAAGTGGAGATGAGAATGAAACTCATGAGGTGAGAATAACAACTATGGGTGAGTTTGTGTCATACACTAACTCATATAGAGATTAAACTATGGCTAAAGACAATAGTTAGGATAATAAATATCTCATGTAAAACAAAGTTAGTGGACTAAGTCAATGGTTAGCTTAAGCTTCTCCAAGCTTCCAACCATGACAAATTTCCATCAATTTTGAATTACTTGGATAAATAAAAACTCTAATATTATCTTAAGTATAGTGTAAGTCTCATACACCCATGAAGCATGTGGCATCAAGCATGACACAATAAAATGTACATTAATATATATCACATATATACCAAAGCACAAGTGAGAAAAAGAAATACCTAGTGAGCAAATATTAGTTAATGTAATTTAATATATTAAATATATAATTATATATTAAATTATCAAATCAACACTTGATTTAATAATCCGGCTATATCACATACAACCGACTAATATCATATGAATCAGCTTATCGAATCAACACTTGATTCGATAACCCGGCTATATCACATATAACCGATATCATATATCGCGAGAATAGAATACGGTATCAACTACGCGTATTAATCTCGGTCCCGCACATATCACATGTGTGCTCCTACTTCGTTTCGTATGAACCAGGAAACCTCTGTGTAGGACTCTAAAGACTCATCAATATGCCGGCAGTAGGTGATAATCATATCAAACACCCACAAGCCGCAAGCGGTCTGCTAAACGTAACGGCCACCCGGGTATTAAGCGATCAGAAGATCAACAAGCAAACATGCTCATACTCCTGCGAATCCAATCAGTAACACTACCGTACAGTCCGGTCTCTTCGTCTGATATGTCGCATATCACAGCATGGGGGTGGTAATCGTCAGACCCCAATAGCCTTATAAGTCATGCCGATGTGAGGCTCATAACGGTTCGAGAAACTACTGATAACACTTACCGGTAGATCTCAGCAACCCTGGCCAGGCATTTCCTGTTATAGCCAATCAAGCATAGAGCAACATCAACCCCCAATACCAGGAGAGACGAAATCCCCTCCTATCGCTCATTGCCTCCATGTGACTCGGGACTGTGCCCAAAAATCACCGTTTTGCATGATCTCTTGAATGTGGTAAGGTGGAAATCAAAGCACAGTGGGAATCACACAAGACTCTATGACGATCTCGGGTCGACGGACTAACCTGTACCAATATCACCAAAGAACTGCTATCTGAAGATAGGTATAATACCATCCAGAAGTTCTCGGCGAGTCCGTCCAGTGTATCCAGACTCCATTGAGCACCCGTATACCATCTCTGATGTCAAACACCAATTTATATGGGATTGTCCATCGCCCATCATATGGGTCGAGAAGCGTATACGCTAGTCTACTCTGGAATATCGATGCCCTGTCTCGGTACTCCCACAACTAGGAACAATTGAAGGATGTACTTACCGACTGCCATGTCCCCACTAGTATGATCTGCATCATAATCCTGATAGTCAAGTACTCATCCTAAGGGCTTTATCAACATATAATAGAGAGACAATAAGTGTATATGTTAAGATAAAGAGCAACCAGATAGCATACTATCATGCCGAGTAAGAAAGTCCTCTCTATGTCCAAGCATCCACTATAATATACATCACATGTATAATAATGGCCTCTAGGGCATACATATAACTAATATGAACAAATACGTATCGCTGTCACTTTCAATCACTTTTTCCACTTATTAATATTACTTTCGTATTTGCCACAACCCAATCACTGACACTTACATCGACAATGGACAACAGTCGCTAGGTCTCAATGTGAACGATCACTATGTATCAGGTATAAAGCAAAAACGAAAATAGGCAGAAATGCACTGAACAGATATTCATTATTTTATGACGATTAATTCCATATAACTTGAAAAATTTACGATAAATCACACGTATAGAATCGACCAAAATAATATAAAAGACGTACGAAGCGCACTTGATCATCTAAACAGTAAAATTAATTTCATATCAATCGGAATTCAGGTTAGGGAATTATCATCATTTTAAGGTAGCAGCTGATTGTTGGAATTCCAGTTTCAGAACTGGAAGCCCAACTTCACGCGCATTTTAACAGTGATTGTATTCAGATTCAGGTGTTGTCCCAGTTGAATGAAATCTAGTTCTATCTGTTAAGTTTCCAACTCATCAAATGGATTATCATTAGCTGTAACAACTCCATTTTTAGTGTACAAAAATTTACTTTAAAATTAATGTATACTTGGAGTATTTACTTTTGCTGTTATTATTTTAAGTAATTAATTAGCTCCATAATTACAAGAAGGAGCTTGTAGCTCATTGGTAATACCTTGCATTGCTGAACCAAACCACCAGAGTTCAAATCCCATACCACACATTATTTTTAATATTATTTTGTTTTGAAATTTTTAGAATACCAACAGTCAACACGTGTTAACTCCCAAAAATCCCATGACCCTAGAAAAAAAATAAATGTACCCGTGAGATCACCAAACGACGAGGCACCCTCCGACCATCGAACTCGGCCCAGATCGGCCAACTCGGCCGGCGGACCGGCCGACTCGGCCCGCCTCCGCCGGCCGGAGTTGCCGATTCGGCCGAGTTGTCAACTGAAGAGTTGTGGCTCTTGGCATTCTGAACCCCCCCCCCCCCCCCGCACACTCCATTTAATTAGATCGTTTCCAGAGTGCTCTTAATACCCCATTTAATCTATTTCTAATGAATTTTAACATATTTTTTTTTACATTTTTTCAATTTAAACCCTTCATCTACCCTAACCCTACCCTAACCCTATAAATACCAGTCTACCCTCTCACCCCAAAACTCTGAGCCAACTCTCAAGAATTCTCTAGAAAACCCTAGTGTGCAATCGAAGTGAGCAAGAGGCGAAGCGCCGACAAAATTCCAACTACGACTCTAAGAGCTCCCGGCGACGAAACGATGCACCGGAAGCTACGTTCATCTCCCTCTTGTCTAGTTCGCAACCCGTAAGTCCTAATTCTATCTTCGCTATTCTTATTCTAAAATATGGAATTACAAAACCAGACGGAATCGGAACAAATCTGATTTCCGATTCGGTTTCTTTATAAAACTTCACTTTTCTTTAATACAATCATGCTTAAACCAATTCATGTTGACTATTAAACACTAATCAACCATATTGATCAAGTTTCATATCATAAAGTAATTGCTATTTCATTTTACCGTATTTTTCATATAAATACCACATAGTTTTAATTCTACATTTAACATCACAAAACTTTGCTATACCTTTAAGTAGATCACGAGGTAATGACCTACCTCCTCACACACTCATATGCAACATAACACAATACCCTTGGGAACATAAAATACGGGAAAAACGATATCTTTACAAATAAATACCATAATTAATAAAATCGTTTTTCCTTAATGATTAATATTTATACAAATCTTTGCAAAGCGCCGCTACAACCCATTTGGGGAACCCGTTCGGGATGGTGCGGATTATCGCACATTCTCGGGCTTAGTAGTGCGAGATGCAGATCTCCGCAAGGAGCATTCGGTCTCGAAAGATTTAAAATACGACATCTTAAGAAAAACGAGATTTCTAGAATATAATATATATACTAAAATTATTTTCATATAAATATATGTATATATAACATTAAAATATTTATTTTGAATTATTATAAATATTCCAACTCTTTTCAAAAATCACAAGAATCATTTACACTAAAATACCATGAATTCCATACAAATCAATATTATAAATAAATATCTTTTATTATGAATTTAGGATATTCTCATTAGAAATATCACATTTATAAAATCTACATTCATTACAACTCTAAAGACGATAATAAATACTTGGGGTGTATTTTGAAAACTATACAAAGCATTTTTACATAAAACCCCCTCAAGTTCTATAAATTACCCTAAGGACCCTAGTAAACATAGGTTTAAGAGGGAGTAATCTCTTGAGCCTCAGGGGAACGGAGAAGTGGGTGCTTGCCTATCTAAAGTAGACAAATTAACAACGGTGTTATCAATACGGTAATCGTCTTTGAAAAAGACATAAATCCTACCGCCCATGTGCAGCGGTTACCGATAACATCAAAACAATCAGGACTTCAATTTACTTTTCTAATTGTCTGACTCAGTTTGAGTTTCAGTATAATCTGACTTGAATATGATTCAAGTACAATCTACAATCTTCAATATTACAATTCAATATGAATCCATGAATCCAATAATCAATCTATACAACTTGACTGAACCGGACCATGGATATTACATGGTTCTCCAGTTATTCCATTTACTTGATTCTACGGTTATATCTGTTTACTGATATCATAGTTTTGGTCAGTCATCCAATTATACAATCAATACAATTTACAATACAATACAATACAAACAAGACATCTCGGGATTTAAGGTGTAGATTGGTACGGAAGGTGTTAGAAGTGGCACGAAACAGTAAGACTTAATACACCTAACATGAATCCAGTTGCTGTTGTACCGTGGCATAAACGGTTCCTTGTACCATACTCGCCTCTAGTCTCTGGCATATAGAGACTCCTCTCGTATACACTGGCATTCTTCTGTACCAAACTACAAATAACAGCGTTAATACAACAATATACTACAACTTTAAAAGATACATTCTTATTCTGTCTATTTTACTCTCTCTTATCTTTGGGACTTACCGAGCGATCTGTTCGCCGACGACATTCTCTTTCTTTATTCTTTGAATGTCGTCAGGTGATCTGGACCCGTCAGAGATCGAGCCCACTGCTGAAGACTTGAACCAGTTCAGTGAAGACCCCGAGCTCTAGTCATTGTACACTTTCCATTTCAGTACTTTTCTTTTCTGTTATGCCATTGTTTAGGCATTACTTTTTATTTCAGTTGTATTTACTTTCCATGTATTGTGCAGAAAGAATGTGAATAAATAAAGTTGTTGTTTTATTATATCTTGTCTCTTGTGCTTTACTTTTATATTGCTTAGATACGCTTAGCGTATTTACTTTACAGTAAATACGTAGCAGACTCATCGCGTCCTCTGCCCGTATACTGGGAAGCGGGGCGTGACAGGTTTTGTTGGTGGCCCATGCAGGTCTGGGCTGTATAGAACCATACTATGCAGTTCTGTTCTGCGTGAACAAACTTAAGCAATATAACACAAGAACCAGCAACTAAAACATTCTTTACAATTCATGTTCTTTGAATCTTATCATTTCATGTACTTGAATCTGTCCTAACCCAAATTTTTCTTCAAGGTTATGGATTCCCCAAACAACACAAGTGCCAACTTCAACAACACTCCACCTCCACTACCTATCGTACCTACTGTTCCTGCTCCACCCACCGAGCAAACATTTCTGCTTGAGACAATCCGCAGCCTCCTTGAGGGACAGCAACAGCTTTTGAACCGCCCCGAGACTGAAGCGCCTGGGTTAAAGCAATTCAGGGCTTTACACCCCAAACAGTTCTCAGGAAAGGGAAGCCCACTTGAAGCTGAGGAATGAGCACGAGGTATAGAGGATGATCTGGCAGCAGCACAAGTGCCAGACATAGCTTGGGTCCGTGTGGCGAAACTGCAGCTCACGGACAATGCTCGCAACTGATGGAAGGCGGAAGAAAGCCGTCTTGAACAGCCTATAGAATGGAAGACTTTCTGCGATAAGTTTGACGCGAAGTATTTCTCTGTGACTGCCAGGTTTGACATGGAACAACAGTTTATTCATCTACAACAAGGTTCTATGTGGATCAAGTCGGTAGATGAGTATGACACTGAATTCATCATGCTCAGTCGGTAAGATATGTCACAATATTTCAAATTTTTAATATTACATACTACACAGCTAATACAGTCCTTTAAACAGATTCGCGGCACATTTGATACCGACGGAAGATATCAGAGACCGTCGATTTCAACAGGGGTTGGACACGGAAATTCAGGCTGCACTAGCCACAGGGAAATTTCCAACTCATAAGGATACTCTGGAAGCTGCCCACAGTTATGAGGCAGTGATAAAGGTAAGAGGCAGATCTCAGTCTGCAAGAGTTAAGCGCCTTGCCAACCAGATGGCAGGAGAAGTCTCGTCCAGGCCACCTTTTGTGCCAAGGCGACTAGGAGTACCAAACAAAAGGTCCAGCCTAGCCTTTTGTAACTACTGCAAGAGAAATGGGCATCTGGCGAAAGATTGCCGGCGTGCGAACAACCTTTTCTTGATCTGCGGCTCAGCTGCTCACGGTATTGGGTCTTGTCCTCATAAACAAGATCCCATTGCTGCACCCAGGCCAGCAAACACTTGCCCATTGCGCCCAGCCATTCAAGCATCTGCTCCAAGACTTGCACTACCTGCACCACCCAGAGGACCACAAGCTGCACCACCTCCTCGTCAATTCCATCAAGCTCAAAAGAACGTTCCAAGGAATGCTCCTCAGGCCAGGAGGAATATACCAAGGCGCCAGGCTTTCACGATGACCGTGGAAGAAGCTGAGGCCACTGGCCAAGTTATCACCGGTACAATCTTAGTATCCTCAATACCTGCACTAGCACTGTTTGATACTGGGGCATTTCACTGTTTTATATCGCAACGGTTCGTCTGAACCCATGCGATTCCAGTCTCACCGCTTGTATCCAGCTGGAATGTCAGTTCAGGCAATGGCGTTCTAAAGGCAACAATGAGATACGGCTTGTGTCCAGTAGTCGTCTGCAGCAGAGAATTTTATGCTGATTTCAAAGTACTGGACATACCGAACTTCGATGTGGTTCTAGGTATGGATTGGCTTGGAACTTTTTATGCTACCATCGACTGTCGTCAAAGGAGAGTAGTATTCGAGATTCCAGACCATCCGGTCTTCTATTTCAAAAGCGGAGACCGTACCCTGGAGCCAAGTACCTACAAAGCGAAGCCAAAGGAAGCAGTAGTTGCAGCAGCTCAAGCGGAGGAAGAATCAAGACCAGATGTTGTTCGAGAGTTCGACGATGTATTTCCTAATGATATATCAGGTTTGCCTTCCGATCGAGCTCTTGAATTTAGTATTGATTTAGTACCAGGAGCACAACCGGTGGTCAAAGCACCCTATCGTTTAAGTCCGGAAGGTTTGAAGGAAGTCTGAACACAGTTGGACGAATTACTAGCGAAAGGATGGATTCGTCCCAGCACTTTAAATTGGGGATCACCTGTACTACTTGTGAAGAAGAAGGAATGTTCATACAGAATGTGCATCGATTATAGAGCCTTAAACGAAGTCACTATAAAGAATAAGTATCCACTCCCGCGCATCGACGATTTATTCGATCATCTAAGTGGATCTTGTGTTTTCTCTAAATTGGATCTTCGTTCAGGTTATCATCAAGTGAAGGTCAAGGAAACTGATATTCATAAAACAGCTTTCAGAACTCGCTGTGGACATTACGAATTTCTAGTGATGCCATTTGGAGTGACCAACGCAGCAGCAATATTCATGAACCCGAATCAAGTTTTCCGGGAGTACTTAGACAGGTTCGTTGTCATCTTCATCGACGACATCCTGGTATATTCCAAGAGTCGAAAAGAACATGCCGAGCACCTACGAATTGTCCTGGAAACTTTACGACAACATCAATTATATGTCAAGTACAACAAGTGCGAGTTTTAGCTAAAACAATTTAGTTTTCTTGGACATATCGTATCAGGAGAAGGAATCTTTGTGGATCCAGCAAAAATTTCAGCAGTTAGCGAATGGCCTACACCAAAGTCAGTGAAGAACATTCGGAGTTTCTTGGGTTTAGCTGAATATTACAGAAGGTTCATTAAAGGCTTTTCGAAGATAGCAACACCCCTGACCAAGCTCACACGTAAAGATGAAGATTTTGTGTGGTTAGAAGCATGCAAACAAGATTTCGTAGAACTCAAGTCAAGGTTGACATCAGCGCCTATTCTCGTTATACCGGATCAATCTGGAGGATTCGAAGTGCATTGTGATGCATCCGGCAAGGGATTAGGATGTGTTCTATATCAGCACGGTAAGGTTGTGGCTTATGCTTCAAGACAGTTGAAGATTCATGAGCGCAATTATCCAACGCATGACCTGGAGTTAGCAGCCGTCATCTTTGCTCTCAAGATTTGGCGCCATTATCTACTTGGTGAACGAGTGAACATCTACACAGATCATAAAAGCCTGAAATATGTGTTTACTCAGAAGGAGTTGAATATGCGGCAGAGAAGATGGTTAGAACTCATTGCGGACTTTGACATCAACTTGCAATATCACCCAGAGAATGTGAATGTGGTACCTGATGCTCTTAGTCATCAACCTTTATCGATGAATCTCACCGCTCAGTGGAAGCTTCAACAGGACTTGCATCAGATAGAGATTGAAGTAGTCATGCCATGTAATACTTCAAGTTTGATGAATTTACAAATTCAATCAACCACTGTCAATCAGATCAAAGCAGCTCAAGCAAGCGATGCTAAGTTGCAAAAGATCAGAGAACAAGTGGAGAATGGACTCAGAACAGATTTCATCATCCATGAAGACGGATCTTTGAGATATGGCAGCAGATTATGTGTACCAAAAGGTCCTGTTCGGAAAGAGTTAATGAAAGAAGCTCACAGCTCTCCCTACTCAATACACCCTGGAGGTACCAAGATGTACAAAGATCTATGTCAGAATTATTGGTGGCATGGAATGAAGCGTGAAGTAGCCAGAAGCGTCGCAAAATACTTGGTGTGTCAGCAAGTAAAGGCTGAACATCACAGGACTGCTGGATTACTTCAACCGTTACCAATCCCAGAATGGAAGTGGCAACATATCATGATGGATTTTATGACTGCTCTTCCTCGCAGCACAAAGGGTAACGATGCCGTATGGGTCATTATGGATCGACTCACAAAGTCGGCTCATTTCATCCTATTTCGAGTTGGCCAATCAACTGAGACACTAGCAAAGAAGTACATGGAGGTAGTAATCTACTTAAGATTTAAACTCTTTAAATATGTACAATTCCTGATACCCATGAACTCATATAGGAAATTGTGAGACTTCATAGAGTACCGGTCTGTATTGTCTCCGATCGTGATACCAGGTTTCGATCGCAATTTTAGCAGAGTCTGCAAGCAAGCTTGGGAACAAGTCTGAACTTCACCACGACTTATCATCCACAAACTATTCAGATCTGCTTATCATCCAAAACTGATGGTCAGTCTGAGCGAACTATTCAGATCTTGGAGGATATGCTCAGAGCATGTATGTTAGACATCAAAGGATCGTGGGAAGATCACCTACATCTTGTGGAGTTTTCGTACAACAATAGCTACCAAGCAAGCATAGGAATGTCACATTTTGCAGCGCTCTATGGAAGGAAGTGTCGATCGCCATTAAGTTGGGACGACGTCGGAGATAGGGAACTTCTTGGACCAGAGATGATAGTAGCGACCGTTTATATGGTTCGTACCATCAGGGAAAGGATACGCATAGCCCAAGATCGACAGAATCACTGGGAAGATGCAAAGAGACATCACTTAGAGTTCCAGCCAGGAGATCATGTGTTCTAAAAGATATCTCCGAACCGCGGAGTGATCCGATTTGGAAGACGGGGTAAGCTAAGTCTGAGATACATTGGACCGTTTGACATACTCGAACGAGTTGGTGAAGTAGCATACCGCTTAGCGCTTCCACCTTCATTGGAAGGAGTGCATAATGTGTTCCACATATCCTAACTCAGAAGGTATGTGAGTGACCCCAGCCATATTTTCGATCATTCCGAGCTCACTATACAGCCCGACTTATCTTGTAAGCAACAGCCTGTGGAGATCCTGGATAGGAAAGTGAAGACACTTCGGAACAAGGAAGTCAACTTGGTCCGAGTGATGTGGAGAAAAGACACTTCAGGAGAGTCCACTTGGGAAAGGGAAGATGAAATGCGTGCAAGATGTCCACACCTTTTTGTAAACTAGTCCTCAAATAAAAGTTGTAAATTTCGAGGACAAAATTTTTGTAAGGAGGGTAGACTGTAACAACTCCATTTTTAGTGTAAAAAAATGTGCTTTAAAATTAATGTATACTTGGAGTATTTACTTTTGCTGTTATTACTTTAAATAATTAATTAGCTCCATAATTACAAGAAGGAGCTTGTAGCTCATTGGTAATACCTTGCATTGCTGAACCAAGCCACCAGAGTTCAAATCCCATATCCCACATTATTTTTAATATTATTTTGTTTTGAAATTTTTAGAATACCAACAGTCAATACGTGTTAACTCCCAAAAATCCCACTATGCTAGAAAAAATAAATGTACCATTGAGATCACCAAATGACGAGGCACCCTCCAACCATCGAACTTGGCCCGGATTGGCCTACTCGGCCGGCGGACCGGCCGACTCGGCCCGCCGCCGCCTGCCGGAGTTGCCGATTCGGCCGAGTTGTC
Organism: Agapanthus africanus; assembly: GCA_030015575.1. NCBI lineage: Eukaryota > Viridiplantae > Streptophyta > Magnoliopsida > Asparagales > Amaryllidaceae > Agapanthus > Agapanthus africanus. The sequence continues at coordinate 4,043,770 of JASDDO010000004.1, forward strand.
AACTGAAGAGTTGTGGCTCTTGGCATTCTGAAACCCCTGCACACTCCATTTAATTAGATCGTTTCCAGAGTGCTCTTAATACCCCATTTAATCTATTTCTAATGCATTTTAACATTTTTTTTTTACATTTTTTCAATTTAAACCCTTCATCTACCCTAACCCTAGCGTAACCCTATAAATACCACCCCTACACTCTACCCCCTCACCCCAAAACTCTAAGCCAGCTCTCAAGAATTCTCTAGAAAACCCTAGTGTGCAATCGAAGTGAACAAGAGGCGAAGCACCGGCGAAATTCCGACTACGACTCTAGGAGCTCCCGGCGACTAAACGACGCACCGGAAGCTACGTTCATCTCCCTCTTGTCTAGTTCGCGACCCGTAAGTCCCAATTCTATCTTTGCTATTCTTATTCTAAAAATGGAATTACAAAACCCGACGGAATCGGAACAAATCCGATTTCCGATTCGGTTTCTTTATAAAACTTCACTTTTCTTTAATACAATCATGCTTAAACCAATTCATGTTGACTATTAAACACTAATCAACCATATTGATCAAGTTTTATATCATAAAGTAATTGCTATTTCATTTTACCGTATTTTCTGTCACGACCCGAAATATTAGCTCGTGACCAGTACTTGAATCACGCAACGTCAAAAGGCGTAACGGAATTCAAGTAAGCTGAAACCCAGAAATCTAAACCTTTTTAGAAAAATAATAGAGGTGAGGTTTTGAAATAAAGGTATAATGAAAACAAGTTTTCTTAATGCATAGAAAAGGAACATGAATGATGCAAGTGAAATTTACTAGTTTAAAAACATGTTTCGTCTTTTAAAAATTTCGGCAGCACCTCCTTTGTATATTTTGATCCAAAACCACAAATGCATAGTAAGAATAATGGCATCCCCAAGCGGGAGCTAGCTCTTCGCCAAACGGCGGATCACAACCACGCAATACAGCATAAATAAATATACGACGCCTAACGGCGAAGCTCACCATAAAAGAATAAAGAATAAAGCGAGAAATCACAACCACAAGAAGCTAATTACCCCTCGCTCTAAGTCTCGCAACCACAAACCCACTAAGTCTCATTACTTATACAATTTACTAATATTGATTGATGGAGTTAACTAGATACAATAATGAAATACAAATACAAGAGTGGATATGATACAAATGTCCCACCTACCAATGCAAAACACCCGAATGCAACCGTGTGCCAGCGAAGCCGCTACTGATCCAAGCGGTCAACCTGCAAGAACTGTGGCACAACGGGGGTGAGTTGCTAACTCGTGAGTAGAAAAATATCAACAGATAGAAATCGAATAAACAACGACTCCTGGGTCAACTATATCATAAAGGTAATACTATGATATCTAGGGTGACCGGGTCGGTATATGTGCCAACAAGGTAGTCAATACCTATATGCATGCGGATAACATCCAACAGTAATAATCAATACATGAATATGGATCTCGTCCAACCATAATCAATGTATGTATGCATATGGATCTCGTCCACCGAAAATCGATGTCTGTATGCCCGTAAACATCATAAAAGAGTGTGCATGAAAGTATGAGGATATATATCAACGGTGTCCCTCACGACACATCAAAATCATGGAACCTGAGTGCCTAGCATCGACACTCGAAAACATCATGAAAACTGTGCCCATCATCGGCACGTAAATCCTCATATATCTCAGGCGCCGTATCCTCAGATCGGCCCTCAGACGCCGCACACCCTGGTCAGCCCTCATATCCATCTCGCTACTCCGGTCGGTATCCTCCGGATAACCGCCGAGTCCAAATACTATCACTGGTAGGTAGTGCTCCCCTGTCAGGCTCACCGTCCAACATATATGAGTCTTCTTGCCCGGGGTACCTCACCGGGTCCACTATGTACCCACAGACGGTGCCTACCGTTCCTCGAATCGGGTTTCACATGCCACTCTCAAAACCGAGAAAACACATGGTGGATGCACTGAAATATCATATCAAGAGAAACCGGGTTTTTAAAATAATACATACTTTCTTTTGAAATCACCACGGTTCTCAAATCCAGAAATCTCATGGAAACAATATATCTCAATGCGTAAAATCATAAAGCATGATGTATGCGACATATGATGGAAATGTAAGCATATCCATATATCATGCAACAAGGAACAGTGATATATCATATTAAGGGAAAACCTCTCCTTTAAAGAATTCCAGTTTGAAAATATGCCTTGCGGTTCCCAATATCTCCAATGTCAAATGCAACATCGTATATAAGTGCACGGGTAACTATAGCTAGTGAATGATGTATAGAGTCATATCATGATGCAGCAATCCTACTGTGTAGTGACATGGCAATTATCGATGATGAAGTGTGTGAGCCGGCAAATCTGTGTACGTGTAACATACACATCATCGATAATGGTGTAAGTGTACTGACACAGGTATATGCAATGCAATAATAATATCACGAATGCAGCATAAGGTAAAACATCAGATCATCATATTCGTCTTATATTCTTTCATCGCATTTATATTTCACATCAAGTCGAGTTTACCTAACATTCTATCCCTACTATAAGTATATGTATCTAATCTAACATACACACTTGAACCATACAATCAGACTTTAAAAGAAGCGAATCGTAGTTTTGAAAATAGGGGTTACGGTGTTTTTAAGGAAAAGATATCATTTGAAAATCCGTAACATCCCTCGAAGTATATATTTAAAATATATACGATTCTTCTGTTTAGAAAAGGGTATGGTTCGGATGACGCCTCTACATTGACTATCTAGTCCTACAGTACCCTAAACGGCAATATCGACAAACGTCGTTCTCGAATTCCGTCATCACATAATAGCCGTAACATATCACTTCTAACTACCCTCTAGTTTCTAATATGGTTTCGTAGCTATCCTCATTGTAACACTAGTTTTCTAATCTAGGTTTCCTAACCATATTCTATAATCAGTTTTCCATCAATACATTGCGGGGGTGCTATACGCCATCCACCCGACTTCCCCCGTGAATATAGATCCACTCACCTGGTCTTCGCTTTCCGAAATCAATGACACCATGCCCCGTCGTCTCGGAAGCCACGCGAAGGTACCTACAATAATAAACAATCGCAATGCGCATTAAAATCAAGGCGGAAAAACCAAAACAGTACACGTTTTGCTCATAGGTCAAAACCTATAGCTTTGCGTGCAAAACACGACAATTAACCCTGGTCGCTGACGTCCAAACGCCACACGACTGAAACACAATACCAAATACCAAATTCAAGTCAAAACGAAGTCGTAAAACAATGCACCAACTCATGGAAATGGTCCCAGATTTTACCCTAAGCCAAATTGGTCAATTTTGCATATATGGAGGGCCTAATTTACATCTAAAGGGACCCCAGAACAAGTACGAATTAATTCTGAGCTACTCTGGCCGCAAATTGCGGCCAGATTGAATAAATATGCGGCCTGGGTACAGGGGATGGAGCTCAGGTCTTGGTGGTAGCTTCCTAGGTGCCTGCACGACTCCCAGTAATTGCAAAATCATTTCTAGTGTCCCCGGGTTGCTCCAGATTCCAAAATACCCTCACAATTCATATATTTATCTGATGTCAGGGTTTCTAAATCCGTATTCTGGGGTTCTAGTCTCTGGTTTGGGTCTCCAATCAATCACCACAGAGGTTGAATAGCCTCTATCAACCTTAATTTCACCATTGGTTCAGCCCAAACTCTAACCCTTATCTTAAAGTTTCCAAAGTTCCCAAAACCACACAATATCGATTCTAATCTAACATGGGGGTAAAAGCAAAAGAAATTCTAAGCTAAAGGTTCAGAAAATACCTCATTTGGCAACTCAAAAAAATTCTTGAGTTGCCCCAAGTGTCCAAAATCCTTACTTTCTTGGTCCAATGTGCTTCCCTTGAGCTTGTGCACCTTTTTAATGAAACGGGATTTGGGTTTTGAGGTGTTTATCATGGAGTTTTGGGGGGTTTTGTGGAGGAGGAAGAAGGGGCAGCAGTAGCAGTAGCTAGGGAAGAGGGAGAGGTGGGAAATGAGTGAAAAAAATTGAAGAGGGAATGGCTAAGTCCAATGGTTGACCCCTCACCCACTCTCTCTCTCTTACCCATACTTCTTATTATATTCTTTTCCTTTTATTTCCCCCTCTAATAAATCTACAACCATGATATAACAATGAAGGAAAGCCATGAAAATATAACAAGTGAAAAAATGATATGGTGCATGTTTTGCACAAAACACGCTTAAAGCTCGATTAGCGATTTTTAATCGCGATTAGCGTTAAATTAGCATATAATTAATCATAAAAACTTAAAATTTCATAATTCACATAAAACACCATCTTTTTAGTAATTTCTATAATTTTCTAAATTTCCCCCAATTTTATCGGTATTTAATTATACCGTCTTATTAAAATATTCAATATTTTATTATTAAATTATAAAAATTCCCAAAAATAATATTTTATTTTTTTGAAATATTACATTTTCATTTAAATACCACATAGTTTCAATTCTATATTTAACATCACAAAACTTTGCTATACCTTTAAGTAGATCACGAGGTAATGACTTACCTCCTCATACACTCATATGCAACATAGCACAATACCCTTGGGAATATAGAATACAGGAAAAACGATATCTTTACAAATAAATACCATAATTAATAAAACCGTTTTTCCTTAATGATTAATATTTATACAAATCTTTGCAAAACGCCGCTACAACCCATTTGGGGAACCCGTTGGGGATGGTGCGGATTATCGCACATCCTCGGGGTTAGTAGTGCGAGATGCAGACCTCCGCAAGGAGCATTCGGGTCTCGAAAGATTTAAAATACGACATCTTAAGAAAAACGAGATTTCTAGAATATAATATATATACTAAAATTATTTTCATATAAATATATGTATATGTAACATTAAAATATTTATTTTGAATTATTATAAATATTCCAACTCTTTTCAAAAATCACAAGAATCATTTACACTAAAATACCATGAATTCCATACAAATCAATATTACAAATAAATACCTTTTATTATGAATTTATGATATTCTCATTAGAAATGTCACATTTATAAAATCTACATTCATTACAACTCTAAAGTCGATAATAAATACTTGGGATGTATTTTGAAAACTATACAAAGTATTTTTACATAAAACCCCCTCAAGTTCTATAAATTACCCTAAGGACCCTAGTAAACATAGGTTTAAGCGGGACCAATCTCTTGAGCCTCAGGGGTCGGAGAAATGGGTGCTTGCCTATCTAAAATAGACAAATTAACAACAGTGTTATCAATACGGTAACCGTCTTTGAAAAAGACACAAATCCTGCCGTCCATATGCAGCGGTTACCGATAACATCAAAACAATCAGGACTTCAATTTACTTTTCTAATTGTCTAACTCAGTTTGAGTCTCAGTATAATCTGACTTGAATATGATTCAAGTACAATCTACAATCCACAATCTTCAATATTACAATTCAACATGAATTCATGAATCCAATAATCAATCTATACAACTTGACTGAACCGAACCATGAATATTACATGGTTCTCCAGTTATTCTATTCACATGATTCTACGGTTATATCTGTTTACTGATATCATGGTTTTGGTAAGTCGTCCAATTATACAATCAATACAATTTACAATACAATACAATACAAACAAGACATCTCGGGGTTTAAGGGGTAGATTGGTACGGAAGGTGTTAGAAGTGGCACGAGACAGTAAGACTTAATACACCTAACATGAATCCAGTTGCTGTTGTACCATGGCATAAACGGTTCCTTGTACTATACTTGCCTCTAGTCTCTGGCATATAGAGACTTCTCTCGTATACACTGGTATTCTCTGTACCAAACTACAAACAACAGGGTTAACACAACAATATACTACAACTTTAAAAGATACCTTCTTATTCTGTCTATCCTACTTTCTCTTATCTTTGGGATTTACCAAGCGATCTGTTCGCTGATGACATTCTCTTTCTTTATTCTTTGAATGTCGTCAGGTGATCTGGACCCGTCAGAGATCGAGCCCACTGCTGAAGACTTGGACCAGTTCAGTGAAAACCCCGAGCTCTAGTCATTGTACACTTTCCGTTTCAGTACTTTTCTTTTCTGTTATGCCATTGTTTAGGCATTGCTTTTTATTTCAGTTGTATTTACTTTCCATGTATTGTGCAGAAAGAATGTGAATAAATAAAGTTGATGTTTTATTATATCTTGTCTCTTGTGCTTTACTTTTATATTGCTTAGATACGCTTAGCGTATTTACTTCACAGTAAATACGTAGCGGCCTCGTCGCATCCTCTGCCTGTATACTGGGAAGCGGGGCGTGACATTAGCATTTCTGTAATTGAAGTTATGTCCTGTTTAGTGTAGCGGTGTAAGAGAGGTCACTGCAGAAACTGCAGAACATATCGGTACGCTAAAATGCAAATTAAATATCAAACGACGGTGAAACGGCACGGGACTAGATTCAGGTGTTAGATAATTAAATTACCTATGTATTCATATGGGGCTACGCGCATTTTCAATCTAAAGCGTGGATGCACAGGTGTTCAAAGTCTGGTATTGTAATACCCAGCCCCTTTTATACCAAAATCTGTATTTTGTTGCTTTATAATTTATTTTATTTTATTTTATAATCTTATTTATCTTACTTATAATTTTATTTATTTTATTTTATAATTTTATTTATTTATAATTTTACTTATCTTATTTATAATTTTACCTATCCTAAACCTAACTAATTTTTCCCTTTCCCTTCACAATTCTTTCATTTTCTCGGCCTGGCCCTCCTTCCCTTTCCCTTCACAATTCTTTTATTTTCTCGGCCCGTTTCTATTTCATTAAATAAATTTCTTTTCCATTTCCTTTAACTTATTTCTTTTCTCTGGCCCAATCTCTGCCGGCCCAGCCATTCCTTTTAATTTATTTTCTTTTAAATCTCCCATGCCACTCAGCCCGAGCCGACATTTTTTCTCCCAGGAATTTCCTTTTCTTTTAACCCAAGCCCAGCCCCGGCCCGCTCCTTTTCTTTTCCCTAATTGATTTTTCCTTTTATTTTTCTTTAGCCCAACTTTCCGAGCCCATCAACCTTTTCTTCAGCCGCAACTGCCTACCCGACCCGGCCCACTACCCTATTTCATCTCCTCCAACGTCTCTCCGTCCCTCCCGCTCAAATATGCCGTTACACCCACGCGCACGCGCTTCCTTCGCCGACGCCCACGCCCGCGCTCGAGCGCCGTTACTACCACGACGCGCGCCCTCCACATCTCTCCTCTACCCACTACTCCCTCTTCCTCGCTCGCTCTCTCCCTCGTTCTCATTTTTCCTCCTAAAACTTTTCTGCAACTAGTTTCCCGACGACGACGGCAGCCATCTCACTACTACGCCGTCTCCGCCTCCGACTACCATCATCGAACTCCCCCACTTCCTTCTCACCACTTCCACTCACTTCCTCTCTCTCTCCTGCACTCATTAAATGACCCCCTGCACTCCGATTTCCTCACTCGCTCCCCTCGTCGACGGCAACCACCATCACCACCGACCACCCCACCTCTTCCACATCCACCTCGTCGACACTTTCACCCTCAGCATCATCGTCGCCATCATTCACGACCGCTCTCCCCTCTTCCCCTGCTCCTCTCTCCTCCTGCTCACCATCTCTCAGGCCACGCACTCGAGCTCGGCCACCTTTCCCTCTCGCCGGCGAGCCCCTGCACCCTCCTCATCATCGCCATCATCGTTGTGATCTCTCAGCTCTCTCTCCCTCTCAGTTTTCTCTCTGTTCTCGAGCTCTCTGCCCCTTCTCTTCCCTCTTCCTCTAACTCCTCTCATTTCTCTCTCTCTCAGTTCTCTCTCTCATTACTCTCTCTCTCTCTGCTTACATCTCTCTCTCTCTCACTCTATCTATGGCTCTCTGCTTTCTCCCTCACTCTCTCTCTCTGCCCACACTCTACCTTTCTCTGTTTCCCTCTCTCACTCTCTATCTCTCAGTTTCTCTCACTCTCTAACTCTGTCTCTCTCTCTCCCTCTACAACTTTCTCTCCGTATCCCTCTCACTCCCTCTCCTCCATTAACAGCCCAGCACAATCGAGCATTCATGCATCAACAGCAAGGCTGCGACGCAAACCCAAGCCGAGTCGAGCCCCGGCATTCCGTCGAGCACCTACAGAGATCGTCGTTGCCGCTGCCGTGCATCACCATAACGTCTCCAGGCAAGTATTTTACTTGCTTACATGCTATATACCCTAGTTACAATCGTTAATTGCATAGATCATAGTGTTACACTTTTGGATTAATTATGTGTCATACATGTTCGACGTGTGTTCCTAGTGAAAATATTCTTCTGAATTGACGGAACTGGATTACTTACATTGGCCCTCGCTGTGATGTATACCGTGTGCAAGTTTCTCTGGAAAATATGACCGTTAATGACTAAAACAACTACCCCCAAGTTTAACCGTAAAACTGGAATTTTCTTGTACCTGAAAACTATTAAAATCGCCATAAATTGTATACACACTGGAACGACGCGCTCGAGGGCTTAAATTGAAGACGACTCGACGAACTATAACCCTATACTAATTTTCAGATATTCCTGTACTTAAACTATGTTAATATTTGGATCGGAGTGCGACTCTGGACTGCAGTCCAGAGCGACTCCAGTTGTTGCTTGCTGTTCCGTAATGGGTACCACAGGATTTCCTGAAATCTTAAATTGCGGAACTCTGCTGTTTAGTATAGGTGAATCTGTTATCTAGATAATACAGGTGGTTTCATCCTGTTTCGTCATCTTTTACTATTTTATCTGTAATTTAAAAGATCGGGACGCATAACGGTCCCAACAGAATCAGAACTGACATATTAGTGTTAAATAGTGTATAAATCCTGACGTGCAGATGCGATTGACGATCCATCTGTTGCGTTGAAAACCTTACTGAAAACCCTAGAATTCATACAACTGTAGCGTCGCTAAAATCTGATCTTAACTGGGATTAAAATGCATTGCGAAACGAACTTCTGATTCTGAAACCAGATTTCCAGCCGTGAACGCTTAAAATGAAATGGCTATAATTAGTGATCCTGGAATCCGATTGGCATGAAACTAAATTAGATGGATAGATAACTGAACATACTAATTAATACATGTTTATCGTTTCGCTAAACTGTACACATACGTTTCATGATAAATCGTGCAGGTGATAAAATACTGTTTCATAACATCCTAATCATGCTTATATATTGTTTACGTATCATATCATACCCATATCATTGCAGTGATAACCTAGTGATATCGTGCATTTACCCAGTGTTAGATTTTAGTGATGATTGTGGCAAGTACGTCAGTGTTCGTGTATCCGTAAATAAGTGAAAGTGATACGTACTTGTGCACAATCAGTGACCCTATTATTCTATTGCATTGTCGACGTCTGTGGGATGCGTGTACGTGTGATTATAAGTGGTATGGGACACTTATGGAAGCGCTTGCATGGGTGTCACAGATAAGGCATCAGACACTGCCATTTATCTTAGATATTAGTCGAGACATGCTTGATGGAGGTCCTGCCTCCAATTCTCGCGCAGACTTGTCACGGATCGATTAGTATTTAGGGTTATGGTTAGCGTTTGATGTAGACCACGGGGTATGGGGTAGTTTAAGTGTGAGTTCAACAGAATCTTGGGAGTCCCATGCCGGCTTATATATTTAGGGAGTTATATGGAGATTTACAGGGTATGTGATATTCACCGTGATATACATGTTGGGCCCGTGGTCCCTTGCCCTTGGGTTCTACCCTTGGGTGGAGGACACTCGCGAGTGGTTGACTCTCACACTTGGACTGACGATAAGCTTAGTGACCTGTACAGTGAAACTTAGAGACTGATAGGGATACTTGCATTGAAATATCTTACTTACTGTGTTGACATATGTGGCTTATCATTCTACTACTTTTACTATTTCGCTGCATTGATTACTGCACATTCATATCCATGTTGTCATTGATTTATTGTTACACATAACTGTTACTACTGTAGAGTTGTCATATGATTTATAGATATTATATTGCTATTGTGTCGCTCTGACGACCTGAGTATGCATGCTCAGTGTGAGGACAAGATTTAGTATGGACCAGGACTAGTCGCACTCCGCGGACATCTTGTTTAGCTATCCAGAGTTATATCTTTTGTTTCCCATCAGGTCAATTCATTTTACTGTTTTGTTCCAGTTACTGCATTTCTCATTACCTGTGCATTATTTACTGTTTACCATGACAAACTAGAAGCCGAAGTGTGACTACGGCGGGACATTTCCTTGACCGTAGGAGCTTGGCTGGCCTTCTCTACCCCTCGTATTCCGTATTTTAGGAAGCGGGGCATGACATGGTTTAGTTGGTATCAGAGCCCAGGTTTTGCTTCGTTTGGGATTGCAGTCTTCCGTGTAGAGCTTGACAATCTAAGATATCCCTCAGTCTAGATTGTAAACTTGATACTCTTGATCCATATTCACATTAAGCGTTCTGCTATCCATTCACTAGGGTTTTAGGTTACTTGGCAGGTTTCGTGGTTGTAATTGTGAACTGCATCACGATTACACCATCATACTCCGTTTAAGTGACTTAAAGTCATACAGTTGATTCTCCACTTGTAATAAATTCATCATCCCTGATATTCTTGAATCTTTGTCCTATCCATATTATATTTTGATTAGTTTGGCTTATGACTTATATCGTTCTCAAAATTGTTGTCTCAGGATCATGTCTTCCAACGACTCTTCATCTATATCCGCTCCCCAGAATCAGACCACTGAGATTCTGAGTGTACTGCAAGGTCTAAAGGAAGCCCAGGAGCGCACAAACGAATTGTTGGCTGAAGGACTGAGAAGACAGATAAATCAGGCACCAGCGGGAGTCTCCAATCATAGCGGGATCCCTATTAGACGAGGAAAAGAGAAGAAGATGAAGCGTCAATTTATTTCCCCACGACAGAAGCAGCAGAAGACCCCGTGTTGTGGGTACTGTAAGAGGCTAGGACACCTTCGGAGGGATTGTCGCCGTGCCCAAGGGAAATGTCTGTTATGCGGTTCCAACAAACATCTCATCAACGGTTTCCCAGAAAGAAAGGAACTACAAGGAGGAGACTCGTCCACTCTTCATACTTCTGACAAGTGATGATTATCGCGTAGTTCGAACTTGGACGATAAGGCAGACCTAACGCAGGATTCAACTCACGCGACGAGAAGGCAACGTTATAGTAGTCGAAGAAGAATTTTTATGTTTTCCAATTTCAGTATTATGTTGCCATCCTCTTATAAACATTTCTTTCCGTTTGAACCTTTGTATCCGTCGAACTTTTAGTTGAATGAAATAAAATTTGAATCGTAATATATGCATCATTCTCTTGTCATTTCCCTTGTTCATAATATTCATTAGCACAACATTTTAATCTTGATTCTTTTAAAATTTCTGCCACCGCATATCTTTCTATACTTCGTACACTTAACTATTCTTCTTGATGTGTTCCGTTGTTTAATCATGACACTTTCTTTTCAGGTCATGGCCCACCCCGGAGCAGCGCCACATCTAGACGAGGAGGCACAGTCATGCGTTTCCTTAGACCGCACGCTGATGAGCTCTGACGATGAGATCAACGGTCCCCAGGTCAATTTTGGAAACAACGATTCAGAGGACGAAGGAGCAGCCGCCCCAGAGTTTGGCATGATAGCTGATTCCGACGAAGAAGAAGGAGATCCTGAAGAGAACCCTATAGAGGAAGACCCGATAGAGGAAGATCCCGATGAAGACCCGATAGAAGAAAATCCAGTTGAGGAAAATCCCGTGGAAGAAAATCCAGAAGAAGAGAATCACATGGAATCGGACCTCGATGAAGAAGCTCCATCCGAGGAAGAAGGACCAGAAGATCAAGACCCTGCTGTGGAAGAACTTCCAATGGCGATGCCCGCGAGGCGATATGGAAATGGACGCCCCTACCTGAGTGCGCGAGCCTACCGCAACCTACTGAATCTCCACAACCGCGACTGATGGAATTTCTTTTGATGTTGTCTTCTGGACAAGTAAAATGTGTATAGTTTAGGGCCACTTTTCTCCTTTGGGAATGCCTTGTTTCAAATTTTCTTAAATGAAATAAATCTTCTGAATTCGCAAACCTTTTGATTATTGGTTCGCTTGATACTTGTTTATTGCCCATATCCATTTATTTTTCTGCTGAGTTCCCTGACTGTCCACCCCTACTCATTGTATAGTTTTCACCCTCGTTTCGATTAGAAAGTACCGCACCCTGATCCTTGGAATGAGCCACCATTCATCCTTCGTCTGTGTCTCGATTGAGATCCTTATGGGAGGAGAAGTTCATAGTGAAATTCTCGAGTTAGCTAACCCTTCAAATTCTTGATTCATATGATGTACCGAAAGTTATCCTCCCCATACTATTTCCCTTGTAGTCCTTTGTGGCTCACCCTTACTTCTTGTGCTGACCCGATCCCAATTTCCTTGATCTTCAGCCTAAAGCCGTCACACTTCGACCTTTTGTATCAGCCACATTCCATTGTAATCCCTACCCTACCTAGGCCTAGACATACTTGTGTTTTTCCCTGTTACCCCAACTAGATTTAGGGGCACTATTATTCGAAAATGTAGTTTTAGTATTTTGTATTTATCAAAGAGTACGTGTTATTGATTACTCCGTTTTATGTATTTTAAGTGCATTATTATTATTATTCTCATTTTCAGTAACGCGACCTTACACCGCGCACATTTTGTTCCATGTTTCTTATTTTCACTATATGAGTTTTCTAAGCTATGTTGAAACTATTTGACCGATGCATTATCCTAAAATGTTTTAACCTATCGACTAATCCTTCACTATTTTATTGTCGTTACTTTATTTTCGAGTATTGTGCCTATGGTTACTATTATCAATGTTTGTGCCTTATACTTACTATTTCTGATGTATTACTTTTGATATACCTACATGTACATATAATTGAGTTTCGATTTTGTCGAGTACGTCTCGAATATCACTGTTCATTATTGTTGATATTGCTATTCTTATATACATATAGGTTGCTTTTATAGTTGTTCATGTCGTATATTTATTTAGACTTATTCCTTCGTATGTTGTTCTTACATATATAAACTTTCAAATTTCGTTATCTGCCTATTTCAAGTAAAGCATTATGTGATAGTTGCAATATAATTGCTTTTGTCTATGTTTGTATAACTTATCGTTTATTTTAAATTTCGAGGATGAAATTTTTGTAAGGATGGTATGATGTAATACCCAGCCCCTTTTATACCAAAATCTGTATTTTGTTGCTTTATAATTTTATTTATTTTATTTTATAATCTTATTTATCTTACTTATAATTTTATTTATTTTATTTTATAATTTTATTTAATTATAATTTTACTTATCTTATTTATAATTTTACTTATCCTAAACCTAACTAATTTTTCCTTTTCCCTTCACAATTCTTTTATTTTCTCGGCCTGGCCCTCCTTCCCTTTCCCTTCACAATTCTTTTATTTTCTCGGCCCGTTTCTATTTCATTAAATAAATTTCTTTTCCATTTCCTTTAACTTATTTCTTTTCTCTGACCCAATCTTTGCCGGCCCAGCCATTCCTTTTAATTTATTTTCTTTTAAATCTCCCCTGCCACTCAGCCCGAGCCCACATTTTTTCTCCCAAGAATTTCCTTTTCTTTTAACCCGAGCCTAGCCCCGGCCCGCTCCTTTTCTTTTCCCTAATTGATTTTTCCTTTTATTTTTCTTTAGCCCAACTTCCTGAGCCCATCAACCTTTTCTTCAGCCGCAGCGGCCTACCCGACCCGGCCCACTACCCTATTTCATCTCCTCCAACGTCTCTCCGTCCCTCCCACTCGAATCTGCCGTTACACCCACGCGCGCGCGCTTCCTTCACCGACGCCCACGCCCGCGCTCGAGCACAGTTACTACCACGACACGCGCCCTCCACCTCTCTCCTCTACCCACTACTCCCTCTTCCTTGCTCGCTCTCTCCCTCGTTCTCATTTTTCCTCCTCAAACTTTTCTGCAGCTAGTTTCCCGACGACGACGGCAGCCATCTCACTACTACGCCGTCTCCGCCTCCGACTACCATCATCGAACTCCCCCACTTCCATCTCGCCTCCTCCACTCACTTCCTCTCTCTCTCTCCTGCACCCATTAAACGACCCCCTTGTTCCCGCCAAAAATTTCTGCGCAAAAGAGTCCAAGGTATCAAATGGCAGCGATACGCTTAAGGAAATACGAACCAGTATCTTCCGGGCTGTTTTTGACAAACTCCCGAAGGAGAAACGGATAAATTCTGATTGTATTGAAAGCGTATCGAAAAACCCTTCGATTTGATATATTATGGGCTTCATAATTCATCCGGGATCAAAAGTTATGAGCAAATGTCTATGCACATGTGATTTAAGGAAGAAGATGCGAACCAGTATTTTCCGAGCTGTATTTTGACAAACTCCGGAACGAAAAACAGCTAAATTCTGATGATATTGAAAGTATCTCGAAAAAACCTTCGATTTGATATATTATGGGCCTCATAATTCATCCGAGATCAAAAGTTATGAGCAAATGTGTTATACACGTGTAATCTAAAGTAATGCTCTACTACATGGGGAATGCATTTTTTTAGTCCCACATCGGGAAAAGGAGAGATGGTTTCTCTACCACTCCCATATAAATAAGAGGGCATACCTCTTAGAAAGGTAGAGTAAAAATCCTCAAAGGATTCAATACTCAAAGGAGCTTAGTTCTCCAAAGGAGCTTAGTTCTCCAAGATAGGAGCATGCTCCTCCATAATGCGCATATGCGCAAGCGCCATGTGCGCTACGTGCAACGCACGTGTGCCTGCCATGCGGCACTACGTGCAACGCACGTGCGCACCACATGAGAATATTTAATAATATTAAAAGGAGCTTGTTCTCCATATATAGAAGCTTTGCTTCTCCTCATAATGCGCATGTGCGCCACGTGCAACGCACGTATGCCCGCCATGCGGCACCACGTGCAACGCACGTTCGCACAACAGATAGTGCCTTGCACTTGCTATGAACCTCTGGTTCTCAGATAAATAAAAATAGTGCCTTGCACTTGCTATGAACCTCTGGTTCTCAGATAAATAAAAATAGTGCCTTGCACTTGCTATGAACCTCTGGTTCTCAAATAAATAAATAAATAAAAATAGTGCCTTGCACTTGCTATGAACCTCTGGTTCTCTGAGACAGAAAGAAAGAAAAGATTTTCTTTTCTCTTCTTTGATCTAAATTTAGATCATTAAAAAGTGCTCTGCACTCATTTTCTTGAATCCAAAAGATTCTTGGTGCTTTGCACTATTTGAAGGGCCAGGCCCAAATCAAAATGACCTGACAGGCCAAAATAAATTGCAAGGCAATAAATGGGCAGAGCCCAAATAAATTGATGCTTTGCATCCTTTATACAAGGGCAGAGCCCAAATAAAATTGATGCCTTGCATCATTCCTAAAAGGGCAGAGCCCAAAACAAATTGATGCTCTGCATCCTTTCTGGGCAAGGCCCAAATAAAAATAAAAAAAGAAATGTAATGCAAAAGCAAATAAAATGTTGAACATTTCAACTGGACTTAGCCCAATTTTGGCCATAAGTCCTTAAATTAAATTGACTGAGCAAAATTGCTCTTCTAAATCAATTTACATCCGGTTCGAGGGTACATCTCCGAACTCCTTTGACATCCGTCGTTGTAATTCCTCAACGACGTCAAAGAGGTGACGGGTCCCAACGACCATACATCGATATGGACCGTGGGGTCCTTAAACTCGTGGACCGAGACGTCCGCTAAACTAACATCGGACCGAAACGTCCCAAACTAAAGATGGACCACTACGTCCTTAAACTGGCGATGGACCGAGACGTCCGCTAAACTAATAATGGATCGCGATGGACCTAAACTACCATTGGACCACCACGTCCCTAAACTGGAACATGGACCACCACGTCCCTAAACTGGAATATGGACCACCACGTCCCTAAACTGGAATATCGGACCGAAACGTCCCTAAACTAACATCGGACCGAAACGTCCCTAAACTAAAGATGGACCACTACGTCCTTAAACTGGCGACGGACCGAAATGTCCCTAAACTAATAATGGACCACCACGTCCCTAAACTGGCGACGGACCACCACGTCCCTAAACTGGTGCAATAGGGCCCAAACGCTCTTTTGTCGGATCTAAACGGTCCCGTCTAAGTTGATCTTAACCCCAAATACGGTTAACGTGTCCTTAGATATTTAAATAAGCGATAAAACTCCAAACTAACTTTGGTTCGAAGGTACATCTCCGAACTCCTCTGACGCCTGTCGTTGTAATCACTCAACGACGTCAGAGAGGTGACGAGTCCCGACAGCCAGATAATTAAATCAATCACTAAGTCAAGTCGATCTTAGTCTCAAACAGGACTAACGTATCCTTAACGAATGTTTAAGTTGATCTTAGCCGCAACGCGACTAATGCATCCTTAAACTAAAAAAAAAAACACCAAACCCAAATCTAAGTAAATACGGATTTGGACTAATCCACGTCCTATGGACGACGGCATTACTCAGTCTCCGTATACAATCCACGGGCAACCACAAACAAAACAAACACACACGACACGAAGTGAAATTCTGGAAAAGGAGAAAGTTGTTACCGCGATGCGGTAGCGTAATTAACTGTAGGGGCTTGCGCCTGCAGGGAAGAGCGTCCCCACAATCAAAAACCCCTCACCCTGGGGGGGAATCTGACGAAGTCTGCTACATCGGCTGCATCCGTCTAAACCTCCGATACACGGTGCCATAAATCAACTTGGCATTTTCGGAGAGGTAGACGGATAAAACCAAATAGCATCTGCCCCGAACCCCAGGCTACGGACGCGAAGTCCGGGCCGCCGTTCGGAGGGGAACAGATTCTGGCACGCCCGGTGGGACCTCTTCCTCTTTCCACTCCATACTTCGTGTGTCGTGTTCGCGAACAAATCGTGGTTTGCTGTGATTGCCTGTGGATTCAAGGTACTAAGATTTGGTGTCTTGCTCCGTGCAGAAAACAGAAGATCAATGGCTTCGAACTGCATCGTCCGCAGCGATAACTCTCGCTCCGTCATTGCTGGAGGAGTGACTTATGGGCCCCAAGCGGCCTCCCTTTTCAAAATGCCGGTGGAGCAGGTGGCTCAAGCCACCACTGGACTATTTTTTGGGACCATGCTCCCATCAATGAGCTTCAACGCCCCAATGACATTGCAAGAAGCTCCAAAGAAGTCGGTCTTCGATCGACTCACCACTTCCGCGACCCCTCTCAACAGGTCGCCCAACTCCACTGCTTCAGGTTTTAATGGATTAGGCCAGAGCTCCATCGGGCCCATGAAGAAGCCTGCCATACCAGAAGGCGTTATCCCGAAGCGGATAGCCATCCCAACTCCCGTTCCTGGCAAAATCACTAAGGTTGCTTCCTATGTTCAGAAGTCCGCTTCTGACAAGTTGGCCGTCCCCGTTCAACGGGCGTTGATCTTTAAAAAGCTGGTACCGGTATATTCTGACCAACACAGTGGGCATGAGGAGGTCACCCCTATAGCGGAAACAACTCCATCAGCACGACATGCCCGACGTCGTTACTGGCGCCGAGTGAGGAAGGCTGGGGGCAACTCCCCCTCTGGACTTACTCCTCCAACTCCGATGGTGAGGATCGATGCTGCTGTTCCAACCAAGAACAGTTTTGAACTGCTCAACAAGGTGCGCAGAAACTCTCCTACTGCGATGTTGAAACGAACTCCTTCACCTGTGGAGAATACTCCAGAGAAGAAGTTAGAGCAGCCCCCTCAACGGCTGTCCTCTACAATTTACAAAGTCTGGCGACAGGTCCAAGAGTCGGTGATCGATCGAGACTGCCTCCAACGACAGAAAAAGATGAAGGTTCGACAGGGGAAGGATTACTCTGTCAAACCACAAGAAGCAAAAGCTACTCGGGTGCCCACTACAACGGTTCCCTTAACTCCAATCACTCAAAAAAGGAGGCCGCAAAAAGCCCATGTGTCTTCGGTAAATCGCAAAGACACCGAACACAAACGCCCCAAGTCTGGGGGCATGGTGGTGCACACTGTTTATATGGCTTCTGGAAAGGAGGAAAGCCGCACTTCTACGGGCCACCGACCGCTCACCCGATCCGTGACGAAAGCCCAGGAGCAACAACAAAAGCTTCAGGAAATAATGACTGCAATGGCTGCACTCACTGGGCCAAAAGAAAGCTCTGAAACGTCTTCGGATGAGCGTCAAGAACAAGAAACCGACGCTGACTTTTTACGCAGAGTCCTCGAAAAGAGGGACAAAGAAGCTGCAGAGCAAGCGGCTAACATAAAACAGATGGCGCTCCTCTTCAAAGATATGGTAGGGATGATGTTACAGCCGGACCCTCCTGCTGAAGATCCTCCGATCGTCCTTGAAGACGACAGGGGAGAAACGTCAAATCCTCCGCCGGCTCTATCAACAGCCAAGGAGGAGGCAATCTCCAAAGTCGACCTAGACGAATATATAGCTCAGCAGATCCGGGTTCATCAGGCGAATGAAGCGGCTGGGCAAATTGTTAGAACCGGACGACCGTATCCGAGCTGGTATGACCAAATCAATTACCCGCCAGGATATACGATCCCTAAATTCCACGTATATAAAGGGACAGGGAATCCGCATCCGCATGTCGCTCAATTCAGGGCCTTATGCGGCAATACAGGAGGCGATGACAAATTGTTGCTACGTCAATTCGTCGGCAGCTTAGCAGAAATAGCCTTTGAATGGTATTCGGAGCTACCTAACGACTCTGTCAAAACATTTGCAGAGATGGAACTGCTGTTTACACAAAGATTCGCAAGTGCTAGTGAACGCACCCCGATAACAGCACTGATAAATGCCAGGATAAGGCCCAGCGAAACGTGGGTCCAATACGCAACACGATGGCGAAACCTATGGTCGAAATGCGAACAACGCATAGAAGAGGCACCTGCGGTAGGCATGTTTGTGGGCACTCTCGATCCGTAGGCGACCATCTCGCAATTCATGATGTTCTTCAGGCCGACCACCTTCCAGGCCTTGATCGACAAATTAGCCCAAATGGACCAGATGGGCCATATACCGTCTCCTCCAAAACCCGATCCCCGAAATGAGAAAGGAAAAGCGATCATCGTCGCCAACGCTCAGCAACAGTCGAGCAACTCAAAGCCGGTCGTTCGTCAAAACAACGTGCGTCCACGCCCATCCCTCGAAGAGAGGCTAGGACGTCATTACTCGTTTCCTCAGAATAAAACGAGAAGACTGTTCGAGCTGGCAATGCGCAACAGACTCATTAATCTGCCGAATCCAAAACGTCCGTTGCAGCCAGGCGATCTTAATAATCCTAATTATTGCCCTTACCACCAAACGGTAAGTCACCCGATTGAGGATTGTTTCGTCTTTAAGGGATGGATTGAGGATCAATACCTGCAAGGCAAGTTCACGCTGTCTGAAAGCTGGAAGGTAAACCCCCCACAGCCGCACTCTCCAAAGAAGACGAACACGCCGGGGGCAACTTGTTCTTTCGTCGAGGATGAAAACGATGGAGAAAACTTATCAGATGAATCCGAAGACTACGTAGCGACTTGTCATGTGATTTCTCATTCACTGACGGATGAGGAGGAGGATCCTTGCGCTGAGAAATCAATGGTGGACCCTGAAACAGAAATTTCGCGGCCGTCAGACAAGTTGATCGATGCCTTCCTAAATGAAATTCGTCTGAAAGCAAAAGCCAATCAAGAGCATGAAATGGCCATACTGGAAAGAACCAAGGTGTTCCTGTCAAATCAAAAGCCATACACTGCGGGTAAAAACAAATTCAAGACGAGGAAACGGTTCGCCAAAGCTCTATCAGTAGGAATGAAGCTACCGCCCTCCGAAGAAAATTCTTTCTCTGAGGTAGAGAGGCACCCTAATTTCTGTTTATATCATCAGAAGATCATACATCCTACCGAAGACTGCGAATCCTTTAACTGTTGGTGGCAAGGGTATATCGCTCAAAAGCGACACTTCGACAGGACAAAGTGTGAAGCTTGTGGACATCGGAAAAATGCGATAGATGAGCGCAAAAGAGCCACCGCCGACTGTCATATAGCCGACTTCAAGGGATCACAAATTATCACCTTTGGAAGCGACTCTGACGAAGAAGCTAGCCCCAACTTTTCCCTCGGGGAATCTATTTCGAAAATAAAGGAATTGAGAAGCTGCGAGAACGTTCAGCCATGTAATCACACGCTATTCGAAAAAAATCTCGGCCCCGTAAACAAGGGACCGAGCAAAAAGAATAAAGGAAAAGGAAAAAAGGCCTCGTCGCCAGCGCTCACCAACAATCAGGTGACCCTAGACCAGTTGCTTGCCAAAGCAACAAGCGGCAATCCCTCCAGGAAAAGTTGAAACGTCCTTACTCGTTTCCGCAAGATAAAACAAGGAGACTGTTCGAGCTGGCAGTGTGTGACAGACTCATCAACTGCCGAGTCCAAAACGTCCGTTGTGGCCAGGAGATATTAATAATCCTAATTATTGCCCTTACCACCAAACGGTAGGTCATCTGATCGAGGATTGCTACGTCTTCAAGAATTGGGTTGAAGACCAATACCAACAGGGCAAGTTCGCGTTGTCCGAAATTTGGAAGGTGAACCCGCCACAACCGCATGCTCCGAAAAATATGGACACGCCGGGGGCATCATGCTCATTCATAGAGAAAGCCTAACGGACCGCTACGTCCTAAAACTGGACAACGGACCGAAACGTCCTTAAACTAACAACGGACCGAGATGTCCTTAAACTAACGACGGACCACAATGTCCTAAAACTTGCAAATGACCGAAATGTCGTTAAACTACTTCCAACCCGCAGCATCTTCAGGCTGACGTGTATAAAAAAAAAACGGTACGTCCACAAGCAAAATGGGCACGGATGAAAACCCGAAAGGGCTCCGTGAGTAAAAACAGCAGGGCTACCGACGAGTGTTCGTGAAAACCCGAAAGGGCGCGACCTCGTAAAAAAAAATAAAAAAATAAAAATAAAAATAAAAATAAAAAGAATAAAAAAAAACGGTATGTCCATAAGCAAAATGGGCACGGATGAAAACCCGAAAGGGCTCCGTGAGTAAAAACAGCAGGACTACCGACGAGTGTTTGTGAAAACCCGAAAGGGCGCAACCTCGTTGAGAAACACTTATAGGGTCCTCTCGACCCTGTAAGGAGAAACCACCTGCGTGAGATCCTTACGACTCACAAAGGAACAACACACTTAGGGATCCCCACGATTCCTAAGGAGAAAATACACTTGCGAGATCCTCACGACTCGTAAGGAGAACTCTCTTGTGGGACCCTTACGGCTCATAAGATTTGAAAGTCTTAAGTTACAGAGGCCTAAATCTGTGCTTAAGCAACCCCCACAACTTTCGACATTGCCCTACAAGTGGTCCGATATTGGCCCTTGTAGACAATCCACGGGCGCAAATAAATATTTCCCTAACAAAGTCCCATCCATGACTAGGGATATGCTTGTACAGCAAACAACACTTGTAAGTCCTCTCGACTTATAAGGAGAAAACCCTTTTGTAAGATCCTTACGACTTACAAGAGAACATGCACTTAGGAATCCTCACGATTCCCAAGGAGAAAACACACCTACAAGATCCTCACGACTTGTAGGGAGAAATACCTTTGTGAGACCCTTACGGCTCATGAAGTCAAAAGCCTTAGCCGACAGGACCCTTAACTCTGTTTACTAAGCCAGCTTTGTTCAACATCGACAGAGGCAAATGATGATTCGCTCCTGGCAATATACCGGTTGCAGCGATGCTGATGCCTAAATCGGTATCAAATTCCAAGTTCTTTCACGGCAAATGATGATTCGCTCCTGCCAATATTCCAGTCGCAGCGATGCTGATGCCAAGATTGGTATCAGATCCCAAATCCTCTACTCGCGAAAAAAAAAATCAGCGAGCCCCAAAAAAAATGCATACGAAATAGCCAAAATGATGGGACAACTTGCAAACAAAATCAGCAAGTAAAAATGTATGCATGCAAAATAGCCGAAATGATTGGGCAACTCGCAATAAAAAAACAGCGAGTAAAAATAAAATAAACAGCCGAAATGATTGGGCAACTCGCAATAAAAAGCAGCGAGTAAAAATAAAGTAAACAGCCGAAATAATTGGGCACCGCGAAAAATAGCCGAAATGATTGGGCAATCGCGACCTTCGCGATATAAAAGCTGAAATGATAGAGCATCGCGGAAAGAATAAAAAAAATGAAAGAATGAAACTTTTGCCCTACAGGTGAAATCACATCGATCCGTGTATACAATCCAGGGGCACAGATAAAAAGGGAACCATACCTTCCCAACAGGCTACATCAGAAAGCGAAGCCAAATCTCGACGGTTCATAGACAACCTAGAGACAATCTCGACATTTGTCGCAATATTACAGACACGATGTCAACAAATGAAGCAAACGAAGATCCCGAGCTTCAGGGTCTCGACGTCAACATCGACAACTTAGAGATCACCAACGGCGTTTCTCCTCACTCCAACTAAATGCAGACATGACGTCAACAACCGACCTCAGAATCGCAACGAAACGGAACCATGGCAAAGTCCCTAGTTCCAAATCTTAACGGCAATATCTACAGCCTAAGAATCAGCAACGACGTTCCTTTGCAGTCCAGCAGGATGCAGATGCAACGTCAACAAGAGACCCCACGGTCGAAACAAAATGGAGTACGGCAAAATCGCAGCTCCACCTCAGCATTCATCTCGTTACAGCAGACGCAATGTCAACAACGGCGTTCCTTCGCAATCCAGCAGGATGCAGACGCAACGTCAAAACAAAGCGGAGTGACGGAAAAATCCCAACTCCACCTCAGCATTCGTCTCGTTACAACAGATGCAATGTCAACAACGACGTTCCTTCGCAATCCAGCAGGATGCAGACGCAACGTCAAAACAAAGCGGAGTGACGGCGAAATCCCAACTCCACCTCAGCATTCGTCTCGATACAGCAGACGCAATGTCAACGACGGCGTTCCTCCACAGTCCAGCAGGATACGGATACAACGCCGACAAAAGACCTCACGGTCAAAACAAAGCAGAGCTGCGACAAAATCCCAGCTCCACCTTGACGTTCATCTCGATACAACAGATGAAATGTCACCCCAGCGTTCTTCCCCCAGCGGGATTTGGACGCGACAATCAAATAAACGGAGCCACGGCAAAATTCCAGCTCCACCTCGACATTCGTTTCGATACAGCAGACGAATTGTCAACCACAGCATTCTTCCTCCAACAGGATTTGGACACACCAAAGCAAACGAAGCGAAGGCTAAATTCCTAGCTTCAGGGTCTTAACGGCAAGTCATATAAAACCGGAAAGACAATCGGAGATCATCTCGCACCAGTGTGGAGTGGTCACCAATTCGACGTCCGTCTCGATACAGCAGACGAGATGTCACCCCAACGTTCATCTCGACACAGCAGACGTAACGTCATCAAACAAACGGAGCCACGACAAAATCCCTAGTTCCCACCGCGACATTCGTCTCGATACAGAGGACGCAATGCCAGCAAACGAAGCGAAGGCTAAATTCCTAGCTTCAGGGTCTTAACGGCAAGTCATATAAAACCGGAAAGACAATTGGAGATCATCTCGCACCAGTGTGGAGTGGTCACCACTTCGACGTCCGTCTCGATACAGCAGACGAGATGTCACCCCAACGTTCGTCTCGACACAGCAGGCGTAACGTCATCAAACAAACGGAGCCACGACAAAATCCCTAGTTCCCACCGCGACATTCGTCTCGATACAGAGGACGCAATGCCAGCAAACGAAGCGAAGGCTAAATTCCTAGCTTCAGGGTCTTAACGGCAAATCATATAAAACCGGAAAGACAATCGGAGATCATCTCGCACCAGTGTGGAGTGGTCACCACTTCGACGTCCGTCTCGATACAGCAGACGAGATGTCACCCCAACGTTCGTCTCGACACAGCAGACGTAACGTCATCAAACAAACGGAGCCACGGCAAAATCCCTAGTTCCAAACCTCGGCGGTTCACCAGTAACCTAGAGACAACCACGACATTCGTCTCGATACAGAGGACGCAATGCCAACAAACGAAGCGAAGGCTAAATTCCTAGCTTCAGGGTCTTAAAGGCAAGTCATATAAAACCGGAAAGACAATCGGAGATCATCTCGCACCAGTGTGGAGTGGTCACCACTTCGACGTCCGTCTCGATACAGCAGACGAGATGTCACCCCAACGTTCGTCTCGACACAGCAGACGTAACGTCATCAAACAAACGGAGCCACGGCAAAATCCCTAGTTCCCACCGCAACATTCGTCTCGATACAGCAGACGCAATGCCAGCAAACGAAGCAAAGGCCAAATTCCTAGCTTCAGGGTCTTAACGGCAACTCATATAAAGCCCGAAAGACTATCGGAGATCATCCCCACACCAGCGCGGAGTGGTTATGACTCATCGGGGCTCTCCAAAATGAGCCTAACCTCAAGTAAAAAGCGGCATGGCAAATTCCTAGCGCTTGCTCTTCTGACGGTCAAACTGCCAAGGAGGATTGCTTGAAGACGTCTTGTCCAGCCCCCGAAGGGATCAGAGACACGGCAGTCGTAGGGCTACTCGAACAGCACGATTGCCTATCGAGGACTATATCAGCTTATGCGACGGTACGATGGCCAAAACCCTAAGTACCACCAACCTTAACGGGCTTCTGTCGTAAAGAGCAGAGGTTAAATGCGACGTTAAGATGTTCTTGCGAGATCTGCTCGATCCGTTTCGACTCGTGAGGAAATTGATGTCTTTGCGAGATTTTCTCGATGCGTCTCGACTCGTGAGATAAAGCCTTAGGCAGTAGGGATTAAAAAACCTGTTTCCTAAGCACTGGGACCCTGCAAGTCGGCCCAAAACGGTCTCTTGCATACTATCCACGGGTCACACTCTCCAAAGTCGAATCTCGATAAGGAGGGAAACAACCGCTTACGGGTCCTCTCGACTCGTAAGAGGGAAAACTCTCTTATAGGATCCTTACGACTTATAAGAGAAAACACACTTAGGAATCCTCACGATTCCCAAGGAGAAAATACACCTACGAGATCCTCACGACTCGTAGGGAGAAAAGTCTTTATGAGACCCTCACGGCTCGTAAAGTTGAAAAGCCTTAGGTGGCAGATCCTACCCCTGTCTCCTAAGCCATCACTGCCCTGCAAAGAAGTCAAGATGGGCCGACCATCTATGGGCCACACTTGCCAAAGCTACATGCCACTGAAATGGAGAACTTACTCATAAGCGTGTGAACTACTCCACGCCAGAGTGAGACAAAAAAAAATAGAAGGATGCGGCTCATGGAGTTAAGGGTTGGAACTATATCCCTTAAGAGTTGAGATTTGAGTCAACGATAAATGACGACGCTTGTGTCCGCTCGTTATCTTCTCAGATCAAGATTCTGAAAGTGATACATCAACCCAAAACTGGTCATACGCCATGCATAACTCTGCATAACTCTGCACTACTTCACCCACGTACATACTTACGTGGGCAAAGTAGTGGGGGGCATTTGTTCCCGCCAAAAATTTCTGCGCAAAAGAGTCCAAGGTATCAAATGGCAGCGATACGCTTAAGGAAATACGAACCAGTATCTTCCGGGCTGTTTTTGACAAACTCCCGAAGGAGAAACGGATAAATTCTGATTGTATTGAAAGCGTATCGAAAAACCCTTCGATTTGATATATTATGGGCTTCATAATTCATCCGGGATCAAAAGTTATGAGCAAATGTCTATGCACATTTGATTTAAGGAAGAAGATGCGAACCAGTATTTTCCGAGCTGTATTTTGACAAACTCCGGAACGAAAAACAGCTAAATTCTGATGATATTGAAAGTATCTCGAAAAGACCTTCGATTTGATATATTATGGGCCTCATAATTCATCCGAGATCAAAAGTTATGAGCAAATGTGTTATACACGTGTAATCTAAAGTAATGCTCTACTACATGGGGAATGCATTTTTTTAGTCCCACATCGGGAAAAGGAGAGATGGTTTCTCTACCACTCCCATATAAATAAGAGGGCATACCTCTTAGAAAGGTAGAGTAAAAATCCTCAAAGGATTCAATACTCAAAGGAGCTTAGTTCTCCAAAGGAGCTTAGTTCTCCAAGATAGGAGCATGCTCCTCCATAATGCGCATATGCGCAAGCGCCATGTGCGCTACGTGCAACGCACGTGTGCCTGCCATGCGGCACTACGTGCAACGCACGTGCGCACCACATGAGAATATTTAATAATATTAAAAGGAGCTTGTTCTCCATATATAGAAGCTTTGCTTCTCCTCATAATGCGCATGTGCGCCACGTGCAACGCACGTATGCCCGCCATGCGGCACCACGTGCAACGCACGTGCGCACAACAGATAGTGCCTTGCACTTGCTATGAACCTCTGGTTCTCAGATAAATAAAAATAGTGCCTTGCACTTGCTATGAACCTCTGGTTCTCAGATAAATAAAAATAGTGCCTTGCACTTGCTATGAACCTCTGGTTCTCTGAGACAGAAAGAAAGAAAAGATTTTCTTTTCTCTTCTTTGATCTAAATTTAGATCATTAAAAAGTGCTCTGCACTCATTTTCTTGAATCCAAAAGATTCTTGGTGCTTTGCACTATTTGAAGGGCCAGGCCCAAATCAAAATGACCTGACAGGCCAAAATAAATTGCAAGGCAATAAATGGGCAGAGCCCAAATAAATTGATGCTTTGCATCCTTTATACAAGGGCAGAGCCCAAATAAAATTGATGCCTTGCATCATTCCTAAAAGGGCAGAGCCCAAAACAAATTGATGCTCTGCATCCTTTCTGGGCAAGGCCCAAATAAAAATAAAAAAAGAAATGTAATGCAAAAGCAAATAAAATGTTGAACATTTCAACTGGACTTAGCCCAATTTTGGCCATAAGTCCTTAAATTAAATTGACTGAGCAAAATTGCTCTTCTAAATCAATTTACATCCGGTTCGAGGGTACATCTCCGAACTCCTTTGACATCCGTCGTTGTAATTCCTCAACGACGTCAAAGAGGTGACGGGTCCCAACGACCATACATCGATATGGACCGTGGGGTCCTTAAACTCGTGGACCGAGACGTCCGCTAAACTAACATCGGACCGAAACGTCCCAAACTAAAGATGGACCACTACGTCCTTAAACTGGCGATGGACCGAGACGTCCGCTAAACTAATAATGGACCGCGATGGACCTAAACTACCATTGGACCACCACGTCCCTAAACTGGAACATGGACCACCACGTCCCTAAACTGGAATATGGACCACCACGTCCCTAAACTGGAATATCGGACCGAAACGTCCCTAAACTAACATCGGACCGAAACGTCCCTAAACTAAAGATGGACCACTACGTCCTTAAACTGGCGACGGACCGAAATGTCCCTAAACTAATAATGGACCACCACGTCCCTAAACTGGCGACGGACCACCACGTCCCTAAACTGGTGCAATAGGGCCCAAACGCTCTTTTGTCGGATCTAAACGGTCCCGTCTAAGTTGATCTTAACCCCAAATACGGTTAACGTGTCCTTAGATATTTAAATAAGCGATAAAACTCCAAACTAACTTTGGTTCGAAGGTACATCTCCGAACTCCTCTGACGCCTGTCGTTGTAATCACTCAACGACGTCAGAGAGGTGACGAGTCCCGACAGCCAGATAATTAAATCAATCACTAAGTCAAGTCGATCTTAGTCTCAAACAGGACTAACGTATCCTTAACGAATGTTTAAGTTGATCTTAGCCGCAACGCGACTAATGCATCCTTAAACTAAAAAAAAACACCAAACCCAAATCTAAGTAAATACGGATTTGGACTAATCCACGTCCTATGGGCGACGGCATTACTCAGTCTCCGTATACAATCCACGGGCAACCACAAACAAAACAAACACACACGACACGAAGTGAAATTCTGGAAAAGGAGAAAGTTGTTACCGCGATGCGGTAGCGTAATTAACTGTAGGGGCTTGCGCCTGCAGGGAAGAGCGTCCCCACAATCAAAAACCCCTCACCCTGGGGGGGAATCTGACGAAGTCTGCTACATCGGCTGCATCCGTCTAAACCTCCGATACACGGTGCCATAAATCAACTTGGCATTTTCGGAGAGGTAGACGGATAAAACCAAATAGCATCTGCCCCGAACCCCAGGCTACGGACGCGAAGTCCGGGCCGCCGTTCGGAGGGGAACACCCCTGCACTCCGATTTCCTCACTCGCTCCCCTCGTCGACGGCAACCACCATCATCACCGACCACCCCACCTCTTCCACATCCACCTCGTCGACACTTTCACCCTCAGCATCATCGTTGCCATCATTCACGACCGCTCTCCCTTCTTCCCCTGCTCCTATCTCCTCCTGCTCACCATCTCTCAGGCCACGCACTCGAGCTCGGCCACCTTTCCCTCTCGCCGGCGAGCCCATGCACCCTCCTCATCATCGCCATCATCGTTGTGATCTCTCAGCTCTCTCTCCCTCTCAGTTTTCTCTCTGTTCTCGAGCTCTCTGCCCCCTCTCTTCCCTCTTCCTCTAACTCCTCTCATTTCTCTCTCTCTCAGTTCTCTCTCTCATTACTCTCTCTCTCTCTCTCTCTGCTTACATCTTTCTCTCTCTCACTCTATCTCTGGCTCTCTGCTTACTCCCTCACTCTCTCTCTCTGCCCACACTCTACCTCTTTCTGTTTCCCTCTCTCACTCTCTATCTCTCAGTTTCTCTCACTCTCTAACTCTGTCTCTCTCTCTCCCTCTACAACTTTCTCTCCGTATCCCCTCACTCCCTCTCCTCCATTAACAGCCCAGCACAATCGAGCATTCACGCATCAACAGCAAGGCTGCGACGCAAACTCAAGCCGAGTCGAGCCCCGGCATTCCGTCGAGCACCTACAGAGATCGCCGTTGCCGCTGCCGTGCATCACCATAACGTCTCCAGGCAAGTATTTTACTTGCTTACATGCTATATACCCTAGTTACAATCGTTAATTGTATAGATCATAGTGTTACACTTTTGGATTAATTATGTGTCATACATGTTCGACGTGTGTTCCCAATGAAAATATTCTTCTGAATTGACGGAACTGGATTATTTACATTGGCCCTCGCTGTGATGTATACCGTGTGCAAGTTTCGCTGGAAAATATGACCGTTAATGACTAAAACAACTACCCCCAAGTTTAACCGTAAAACTGGAATTTTCTTGTACCTGAAAACTATTAAAATCGCCATAAATTGTATACACACTGGAACGACGCGCTCGAGGGATTAAATCGAAGCCGACTCGACGAACTATAACCCTATACTAGTTTCCAGATATTCCTGTACTCAAACTGTGTTAATATTTGGATCGGAGTGCGACTCTGGACTGCAGTCCAGAGCGACTCCAGTTGTTGCTTACTGTTCCGTAATGGGTACCACAGGATTTCCTGAAATCGTAAATTGCGGAACTCTGCTGTTTATTATAGGTGAATCTGTTATCTAGATAATACAGGTGGTTTCATCCTGTTTCGTCATCTTTTACTATTTTATCTGTAATTTAAAAGATCGGGACGCATAACGGTCCCAACAGAATCAGAACTGACATATTAGTGTTAAACAGTGTATAACTCCTGATGTGTAGATGCGATTGATGATCCGTCTATTGCGTTGAAAACCTTACTGAAAAACCTAGAATTCATACAACTGTAGCGTCGCTAAAATCTGATCCCTACTGGGATTAAAATGCGTTGCGAAACGGACTTCTGATTCTGAAACCAGATTTCCAGCCGTGAACGCTTAAAATGAAATGGCTATAATTAGTGATCCTGGAATCTGATTGGCATGAAACTAAATTAGATGGATAGATAACTGAACATACTAATTAATACCTGTTTATCGTTTCGCTAAACTGTACACGTACGTTTCATGATAAATCGTACAAGTGATAAAATACTGTTTCATAACATCCTAATCATGCTTATATATTGTTTACGTATCATATCATACCCATATCATTGCAGTGATAACCTAGCGATATCGTGCATTTACCCAATGTTAGATTTTAGTGATGATTGTGGCAAGTACGTCAGTGTTCGTGTATCCGTGAATAAGTGAAAGTGATGCGTACTTGTGCACAATCAGTGACCCTATTATTCTATTGCATTGTCGACGTCTGTGGGATGCGTGTACGTGTGACTATAAGTGGTATGGGACACTTATGGAAGCGCTTGCACGGGTGTCACAGATAAGGCATCAGACACTGCCATTTATCTTAGATATTAGTCGGGACGTGCTTGATGGAGGTCCTGCCTCCAATTCTCGCGCAGACTTGTCACGGATCGATTAGTATTTAGGGTTATGGTTAGCGTTTGATGTAGACCACGGGGTGTGGGGTAGTTTAAGTATGAATTCAACAGAATCACGGGAGTCCCATGCCGGCTTATATATTTAGGGAGTTATATGGAGATTTACAGGGTATGTGATTGTTCCCCTCCGAACGGCGGCCGGGACGTCGGGACGTCCGAATGCCTGGGGTTCGGGGCAGATGCTAATTGGTGCTATCCGTCCACCCCTCCGAAGATGCCAAGTTGATTTATGGCACCATGTGTCGAAGGTTTAGACGGATGCGTCCGATGTAGCAGACTTCGTCAGATTCCCCCTCATTTGAGGGGTTTTTTGATTGTGGGGACGCTCTTCCCTGCAGGCGCAAGCCCCTGCAGTTAATTACGCTACCGCGTTGCGGTAACAACTTTCTCCTTCTCCAGATGGTCACTTCGTGTCGTGGGTGTTTGTTTTATTGCCCGTGGATTGTTTACGGAGACTGAGTTATGTCGTCACTCGTAGGGCGTGGACTAGTCCAAATCCGCATTATCTTAAATTTGGGTTTGGGGGTTTGGTTTGAGGATACGTCAGCCATACTTGAGGCTAAGATCGACTCAAACGTTTGTTAAGGATACGTTAGTCTAGCTTTGTGACTAAGATCAACTTAACGGGATCGTTTAGATCCGACAAAAGAGTGTTTGGACTCTGATGTTCCAGTTTAGGGACGTAGTGGTCCGTCGTATGTATGGCCGTCGGGACCCATCACCTCTCTGACGACGTTGAAAGATTACAACGACGGATGTCAGAGGAGTTCAGAGATGTACCCTCAAACCGGAGTTAATTTAGGGGATTCGTAGTCCAATCTGTTTAAAGGTTTAAGGACACGTTAGCCATTTTTGGAGGCTAAGATCAACTTAAACGGGACCGTTTAGATCCGACAAAAGAGCATATGGAGGGCTCTATTGTTCTAGTTTAGGGACGTTGCGGTCCGTGGGTAGTTTAAGGACGTTGCGGTCCATGGGTAGTTTAAGGACGTTGCGGTCCGTGGGTAGTTTAAGGACATTGCGGTCCACGGGTAGTTTAAGGACATTGCGGTCCATGGGTAGTTTAAGGACATTGCGGTCCAGGTTAAGGACGTCATAGTCCATGGGTTTAAGGACTCCACAGTCCGGTATGTGCTCTGGATGCTTCACACGGGTTCACTGCCGTGCTAGGCGAGGACCAGGCTCCGCTCTGGATGCTTCACACGGGTTCACTGCCGTGCTCTGCGAGGACCAAGATCCGCTCTGGACGTTTTCCGCGGGGTCAAAGAGTGACGTTATCCACGTTCCACGTAACCAGGAATTTTGTATTATGCATGGGTTTAAGGACCCCACAGTCCATATCATGAGTGGCCGTCGGGACCCGTCACCTCTTTGAAGACATTGAGGGATTACAATGCCAAGTTTCAAAGGAGTGAAGAGATGTACCCTAGAACCGGAATGGATTGAATAGTCCCTGACCCAATCTGGGGGTCGAGACTGATTTAATTATGTTATGAGCTCATTAGCCCAGTTAATCACAAATTGAGGACTTATGGCCAGCTTGGGCTAAGTCCAGTCAGGTCTGAAACATTGACTTCTTGCTGGTCCATTGAAGGAGAGGCTTTGCCTCTATCCATTTAGCCAATTGGGCCAAAGCCTAGTGTTAAACACTACAGAGCAATCAGTGTTGAACACTGGGAATGTGGTTAACAAGTTAGTGTTTAACACTAAGAAATAATTGGTGTTAAACACCAGCAATAAGGCTTCTCAAATTAGTGTTAAACACTAAAACAGATCAGTGTTGAACACTGCAAATGAAGATCTCAGATTAGTATTTAAACACTAAGGTAATCAGTGTTGAACACTGCAGATAAAGCTTTTTTAATTAGTGTTGATCACTAAGGCCCAACAATATTTTAACACTGATTTCGAGAGTTTCAATTTAGTGTTAAACACTAAGACAAGAGGGGTCACGTGGCAGCACGTGAGAGCGCCCTTCCTTCATTTGTTCTGCTGAAATTACTGTGTCTTTGATAGCATCACGTGTCAGCACGTGATGGGCATTCAAATGCCTATGTGTTAAGGCTTCTGCTGAAAGTCACGTGGGTCACGTGGGGTGCTGCCTCCAAGGGGTTTTTTGTAGGGCTTTTTGGGGGGGGTCACGTGGTGACACGTGACCCTGCTTTAATGTGGTTTTTCAGAGGATTTGTTACTCCTTTTTTAGGAATTAAATTCCAGAGACTTTTAATTTCAGAGGAATTAAATCCTTCTTTCTTTTGAAGACTTGTATTCTGGAATAGAGTTTAACTCTGAATTTTCTGTGGGATTTAAATTCCTCGTTTATGTGAAGGGCTGAATAGGGTTAAACCCTAATAAAAGTTTTTGAGGAAATGATGATTAAGGGAATTAAATTCCCGTTGTTTCAACAGAACTAAGTTCTTTAATTAGGGTTAAACCCTGTCTCTTTTTTTGTTCTGAAGGAATTAAATTCCCATGATATAGGGTCTAGCCCTACTTTTATTTTGGAGGAATTAAATTCCTATAGTTCTGTGAGAATTAAATTCTCATGCCTGCACCCCTTCTCTATGTTTTGGATCTGCATGGCAGGATCTCAACCCATTGAGAATTAAATTCTCAACCTTAAGGGGAGATGTGCACTTTGCAGATCCTCTATCAAAGAGAGAAGAAACATGCTCTTCTGCTTTTATATTATCAGAGTTAAACTCTGTTGAGAATTAGATTCTGCTTCTTTCAAAAGGGCTTCCCTTTCTTACCTAGGGTTTTTTGCAGAAGATCTGAGTCTTTTCGAAGTATCAAAGCTCTTCTCTTTTTATCCTTTTCTTCTCTGCGCATGTATATCTTTTTTTGTCTCTTGGCTCCTATTTATAGGAGAGGCAGCCGCATCAATCAGTTTTTGACGAATCTTCATTGGGAGATTTGATTTGCATCCATCATTCATTTTGGGCCTTTGGATTATTAGGTGAATTTTATTCACCATTGGATCTTAAATCCAGAGATTCTCCTTTGATATTTTGGTTAGATTTAAGGGGGAAATCTTTCCCAAAGCCGCGATTTTCCATAGATAGATGATCTTTAATCGTCTCTGAATCTTTAATTTGATTGGTCCCAGATAATCACTTTCTTTTGGAAAGATTTAAATTTCCTTCAGAATTTAATTCTGTCGTCAACATGGGCTTTGGAAGCCGGTCACGTGTGACCACGTGATCCATGGTCACGTGTGAGCACGTGACCCCCTTTGGAACGAGCCTTCTGCACTGTGTCTTCTGATTGCTGCTTAAACATCACGTGCTACCACGTGACCCCTGGTCACGTGTGAGCACGTGACCCTTTATTTGAACTCTCTTTCCTTGGTTGTTCTGGAAACGCGCTTGCTGCCTTGAACGTCACGTGCCGACACGTGACCCTGGTCACGTGGGAGCACGTGACTCCTTCTGAACCCTTTTTCTTGACTCGATCAGAGAACTTGCGTGTTGGACGCTTGCATTTAAATGTCACGTGTCACCACGTGACCCTGGTCACGTGGGAGCACGTGACTCTTTCTGAAGCCCATTTTCTTCAGCGTAGCTAGGAGACTGAACTCGATCTGATGATGCTTTTTAGGTGTCTCGTGTTAACACGTGGCCGCTGGTCACGTGTAAGCACGTGACCCTCTTCCGAAGCTTTTCCAGAAGCTTTCCTGATTTTAAATCAGGAAACAAATGCCCCCACAGCGTTGTTCTCACGTGTCAGCACGTGAGTGCAACGCTGTCACCTCTTGTGACCGTTGGATTCCTCTAGGGATCTGGGGAGACGAAACGTTTTCATTGTCTTCTATAAATAGCTGCCTCTTCATAGAAGCCTTCACTTTGTTCATCTTCTTCTCCTGAGAACTTCTTCTTTGAGAATTTAATTCTCGTTTTTCAGAGCTTAGTTCTCTGTCTTGAAACAGCCTGCAGAGTTTAACTCTGTTCGAAAAGGATCTTTTTCCCTCAGGTAATGGTAATCGAAGCATCTTTGTTTTGTCAAAACTTTCTGGATTTAAAATCCAAATCGAGGGTTTCACAAAGAACTCATTTTTCTCTAAGTCATTTAACCAAAACGTGAGACCACTTGACTTCCCGCAGTAGGTCATTTAGGGTTTAGATGATCCCTTAGGGAGATGATGATGGCTGTTCAGACCCATGGAGTTTAATTCCCTTGATGGCGGTTTAAGGAATTTAATTCCATTCAAAATGTTTCTGGGAATTTAATTCCCTTTCCTTAGTAAGGAATTAAATTCCAGCAAAGAACTCGATTTCTTCACACAGAGAATCTTTGGGGTCTCTTGGCTCGAGGCGGTTCTTCTGCAATTAATGCGATGGGGATTTTGTAATGATGCCTTCTGTGGGAATTTAATTCCCTTGATTTTGTTGGGTTCGCTGTAGCGCCCTAGCCAGATCTTGTTTGAGGGGAATATGCATGGTTACCACCTTTTATTAAATGCGGACATTCCCTTTGTCTTATTGTAGC
Source organism: Agapanthus africanus (assembly GCA_030015575.1). Classification (NCBI taxonomy): domain Eukaryota; kingdom Viridiplantae; phylum Streptophyta; class Magnoliopsida; order Asparagales; family Amaryllidaceae; genus Agapanthus; species Agapanthus africanus. The sequence goes on from JASDDO010000004.1 coordinate 4,078,798, forward strand.
GTTTTGGCCTTATTATTGATGTGCCGTCATCTGGATTCTGTGGGGCCCATGTGTTTTGTAGCCCATGGTCCCAGGAAGCTTTGTTTTTGCTTTCTTTACTTAGTCTTCATGTTCATGCATGAATGTACGTTGCCGACTTTTCTTCTAACGGTCTTCCTTTATTGGTTTTCAGGTGCGATGACTTCTGCTCCACGCTTTCCTTTCTCTCGCTCGGAGGCGGCCTTTCCTCAGTCACCGTCTGATGAAGAGGCGATGGCGATGATTAGAGCCCATGACCCGAACTGCGCCAACCTTCTTCAATGGGGACCTTGGTACAGTCAGATTATTCAGGGTCGCAGGAGTTTTCTTTGCGCGGTGCCAACGGAGCCTACTTTCCCATTTTTACCGATGGATCCTCCAAGGACAGCTTTCGCCGTGGAAATGCCCAATTGGACTCCAACGGGGAGACTGGAGCCTTCGACGACCGGCATTCCGAACCATCCGATCCCGGCTATAGACATCTTGGGACGGCGCATTTGCCAGGGTGAGGCCCACCCGTGGGGGCAGATTTATAAGATAGGGCTCACTCCCAGGCATCCTACGGGCTACCTTCTTTGGGCTCGCTACATCCTTTCTGCCCATCGGGCGCGATTGCAGAAAGTCGGGCTTTATCAGGCCGTATACGCGTCGCTATTCCATTACAAGTCCCCGCATGCTTGGTGGGTTAAGGCGTTTCTGAACCAGTGGAATCTTCCCACTAATACCTTTCTTCTGGGAGATCGCGAGGTTTCGATTTCTTTAGCCGAGTTTTATGAAATTTCGGGATTGCCGATAAGGGGTAACATGTACGAGGAGTTGCTGCCCCCTGACGAGTACATTTTTGAGCCCGAGTCTGCCCCAGTTGACGGTCTGTCTGCTGAGAATGCCATTCGCCATAAGCGTCCCAGTTTAATCAAGGCCCTAGGTATCTTCGACCGATTGTTCACCGAGTCCGAAGAGCAGGGCGTTACTTTCAAGAGCTTCATCGCTCGTTTCCTTCGTGAGGACGCCGTATCGAAGACTGCTCCGAAGTTTGCTAACATCGGAGACCCCTTTGGATTTGGTCCGAAGAGGCTACCGACTGCTGAATCGGACTTGCCACAATATTATATCCCCATCGTGTCGCCGATGCCTTTTGAGTCCATTGCAGCACCCGGTATGGATGAGGAGACGTTTTTTGTGGGGTTTATCAGTGTTTGGCTTAGCTGGTTTGTTATCCCGATGCATCGCCGCTTCATGAGGGCTTCGGTCATCTACCCGGCGCATCGTATCGCGGAGGGGACGCGGTTGGCCATTGGCATCCCAGCCCTGGCGCACCTCTATAATGGATTGGGTACTGCGGCTAATACTTCTATGCCTGGCGTAGACGTAGTGAACTTTTCGCTTCATTACTTCACGTCATGGATTGAGATGCACGTGCTGGGGTCTTTCGCTATGCATCAGAGGCCCGCTTTTTACGATGCCTATACCTTCCCGCGACTCATGCGACTGGTGGGCGCTTCTGCTGCCGATCCAACTCAGTTAGGGGCTATTCGGGTGCTGATTTCCCCTCACGCCACCGCTGGCGGGTTAGTCTTTAATGATCGAGTTCTTTCTTCTCCTTCGGGGCCCGTTCAGCAACTTTGGGACCAGTCAAAGGACGACGCGCCTTCTCTGAAGCCTCGGGAGGCCATACACTTGTATTCAATTAGACCGGGCTACTTGGTGTTTCGCCAGGATAGTGCAGCCCTTTTTATGCGGTACAATCCGCACCGATTTGCCCGGCAGCTTGGATACGACCAAGGCGTTCCTTTTGAGGCTTTTATAATCGCCCCGATCCCTTCGCTCGATGCTGTTCGCGATGCCGCTCATCATTTTATGCGGCTGAACACCGGCTCCCATTTCATGGTCCCCGAAGCCGAGTACATGCCCCGATGCGTGGGTGCATTTACGGGCTGGTATCTTCATCGAGTCAACCCAGTCATTATTGAGGAAAGGAGGGTGCTTCTTGGTGGAGATGTCCCTTTTCTAGCTCCCAGGACTGGGTTACGACCGAGGGTTCCAGTCCGCTTTCCTTTGAGAGAGGTCGGCACTGCGCTCATTCCAGGGGAGTCCGGGGTGGACCTTACTCCGACAGCTGGTATGCCCTTGGGTTCTCGATCGCGAGGTAGACGGGCTCCAGTGGCAGCACCTCTGCCGGTGGCGGCGCCGCCTCCCACAGCGTCGACGACGCCGACGTCTTCCAGGGACGAAGGCATCGAAGGCGATGTGGGCCAGCGTCGCCCTAAGGCTTCGCGAGGGAGGAAGCGGCCATCTTCGGCGACCGGCCCTGGGTCTAAGCGACAAAAGAAAGTGGCTACTACCCCGCTCGACTCTGTGATGGAATCTGAGCCTATCCTTGACGACGAACCCTTGGCCTTGCCCGCGTCTGATACTGCACTCCTCCTTCCGAGTTCGGCTGACGAGGAGGCCGCACAACTGGCTGAAGCCTTACGGCGTTCGCAAGACCCGTCCCATGATGCCAAGGTTCCGAGGAAGTCGTATCCCGCTGTAATTTTTTACAAGGACCCTTCGTGGATTCGGCGGCGATTTATCGGCCCTTTGGAGGAATGGGGGGAAAGGGCTTTGAAGCAGGTCGCTTCAGAGGATGCAGCTGATGCACTTTCTCTATGGACCGGTGGTCATGAGTCTACCCTTAAGCCTCGGCGAGCTTATCTCCTTGAGAAGGAAAAGCGGCTTGAAGAAGCCATGTTAAAGGCTTCTTTGCGTATAGGTACGCTGTGCTTCTTTTGTAGTCTTTCTGATTATTTATGCTCATGGGTTTGTATCATTATTTTCATTTGAACCGTGCAGAATCTTCAACGCTGGGGGAGCTTCCTACTGGCCCCTTAAAGCTAAAGCCCGCCGAAGTTCTCAACGAGGCCTTGCTAGGTGTGGAGGGGGCTGATGAGGCTGCTCCTATCGTGATAGAACCTCCAGCGGCGGCTCTTGATCAGGGAGTGCTTGCCCCTTCGGGGGATGCTCTTATGGAGGCCGCCATCCCAATGACTCTTGCTGAGGGTGGCCCAAAGGCTGGAAGTGAGGTAGTCGGGACTACTCTCCCTTTGTTGGAGCCTGAGGTTACGGCGGAGACCGTCGAGGCTGCTATCCCCCCGGCTCAGAATGGGAGGAGTGTCGAAGGTATCTTTCTGCGTTTTAATTTAGTAACCCCTTCATGGTCTGAAATCTTTTATCTTTCCCAGAATTACGCGGTTTGGCAGCCACGATCGCGGATCTATCGCCTCGCCAATCATTTCAGCGTCTATTGGAGATGGCAGCCCCGCAGGCGATTCCCCCTCAGCGTATCATCCTTTCCTCCGGGCAGGGTTAGTGTCATTCGCCATTTTTTTATCATAGCATTGTCACTATTTTGTGAAATGACGTTAATGTCTCTTATAGTTCTGGAAGCCGATGATGAGGTCGAGGTCGTTGAAGGGCCAGGGGAACCTTCAGCTCCTACGTGCATGACTGTCGGTGAGTGACATTTTATCATAGTCTCGTTCATCCTGTGTTTAAAAGTTTTACTAACATCTGCCAAATCTGAACAGCCCTGCCAGTCTCCATGGCTTTGGAATCGCGCATTGTGATGCCGTCCGGCCCCTACGCTTTGCGGGCTTCAGAGCGCTTGGCCCAACTGAGCCTGGTCTCCTTATCTTCTTTCATCGAAGAGCTCCGTGCTGGTAGTGCAACCACGGCCGAAGCGTTCGCCGCTGAGGCTAACGGCTCCCTCCCTTTTCTCGCCACTTATCATAGCGAGGAGGTGGTGCGGGTCTGGGTGGAGTTCTGTAGGAAGGTGGAGGCTTGTCTGCACGCTCTCGAGTGTTCTCGCCTTTCCTCGGAGGCCGTGACTGCAAAGGCGGAGTTACGAAATCTGATAGCACGACATGCGGCCAACATGACGTCGTGCGAGAAGAGACTTGGCCGCAAGTTCTCGGAGAGGGAGCTAGCCTCCAAGGCGTTGGGCGAGCTTCAGGCCAGTCTTACAGCCAAAGCCAATAAAGCATATGAGCTATGGCGGGTGCTTCAGGAGTCCATCACAGAAGTGGTGGCTCTTGATAAAGCCGCCACGTTTACTCGCGAGAGAGTTGAGGCTCATAAGGCCACTGAAAAGGAGCTTGAAGCCCGGCTCGCTTCATATCAGGCCCAGCAAGCTCAGGCAGAGGCGCGTCTTATGGAGATCTTGCGTCACGAAGCCGTAGCTCAACAACAAAATGATGAGCTGGTAAAATTATTGCACCGCCCGCCGGCTTGAGGACTTGTATCTTTCTTTTTTTTTTGTACATACTCATGAATAAGAGTATTATTTTTTTTTTTGTTTTGAATTGTATTTTGTATCCATTTTGGGTCATGAATAAAAGATACAATTTTCCTCTCAGTGACGTGTCCCCTTTTCATTGAATGCATTCTGCGGACAATCTATCTTAATCTTCTTGCAAGACGGCCGTGGCTTAGGATTCAGGGTTGGGATCTGTTTCCTACGGCTTTTGCATCTTATGAGCCACGAGAGTCTCATAAGGAGTCTTTCTCCCTATAGGTCGAGAGGATCCCATAGGTGTGAGTTTTTCTTAAGGATCGTGAGGATCCTTAAGCGGGTTTTCCCCTGAGAGTCGTAAGGATCTCACAAGAGAGTTTTTCTTCCTTACAGGTCGTGAGGGCCTGCAAGTGCCGGGTGTGATCACCCCTTTTTTTTTGTATTTCGCGGGGTTAGGGATCTCTCAAGGTAGTTTAAAGACGTCGCGGTCAAGGTTAAGGACCTCATAGTCCGTGGATTTAGGGACTCCACAGTCCGATGTTAGTTTTAAGACATCACGGTCAAGGTTAAGGACTTCATAGTCCGTGGATTTAGGGACTCCACAGTCCGATGTTAGTTTTAAGACATCACGGTCAAGGTTAAGGACCTCATAGTCCGTGGATTTAGGGACTCCACAGTCCGATGTTAGTTTTAAGACATCACGGTCAAGGTTAAGGACCTCATAGTCCGTGGATTTAGGGACTCCACAGTCCGATGTTAGTTTTAAGACATCACGGTCAAGGTTAAGGACCTCATAGTCCGTGGATTTAAGGACTCCACAGTCCGATGTGCGGTTGCAGGGACCCGTCACCTCTCTGAAGACGTTGAAGAATTACAACGCCAGGTATCAAAGGAGTGAAGAGATGTACCCTTAAACCAAGGCAAAATCCGTAGGGAATCGGGGTGGTTGATCGTTAGTTTTAAGACATCACGGTCGAGGTTAAGGACATCATAGTCCGTGGATTTTAAGGACTCCACAGTCCGATATTTGCTCTGGATGCTTCACACGGGTTCACTGCCGTGCTTGGCGAGGACCAGGCACCGCTCTGGACGTTTTCCACGGGGTCAAAGAGTGACGTTATCCGCGTTCCACGTAACCAGGAAGTTTGCACTAGATGCTTCACACGGGTTCACTGCCGCGTTAGGCGAGGACTAGGCTCCGCTCTGGATGCTTCGCATGGGTTCACTGCCATGCTCTGCGAGGACCAGGCTCCGCTCTGGACGTTTTCCACGGGGTCAAAGAGTGACGTTATCCGCTTTCCACGTAACCAGGAAGTTCGCACTAGATGCTTCACACGGGTTCACTGCCGCGTTGGGCGAGGACTAGGCTCCGCTCTGGATGCTTCGCATGGGTTCGCTGCCATGCTCTGCGAGGACCAGGATCCGCTCTGGACGTTTTCCACGGGGTCAAAGAGTGACGTTATCCGCTTTCCACGTAACCAGGAAGTTTGCACTAGATGCTTCACACGGGTTCACTGCCGCGTTAGGCGAGGACTAGGCTCCGCTCTGGATGCTTCGCATGGGTTCGCTGCCATGCTCTGCGAGGACCAGGATCCGCTCTGGACGTTTTCCACGGGGTCAAAGAGTGACGTTATCCGCTTTCCACGTAACCAGGAAGTTTGCACTAGATGCTTCACACGGGTTCACTGCCGCGTTAGGCGAGGACTAGGCTCCGCTCTGGATGCTTCGCATGGGTTCGCTGCCATGCTCTGCGAGGACCAGGATCCGCTCTGGACGTTTTCCACGGGGTCAAAGAGTGACGTTATCCGCTTTCCACGTAACCAGGAAGTTTGCACTAGATGCTTCACACGGGTTCACTGCCGCGTTGGGCGAGGACTAGGCTCCGCTCTGGATGCTTCGCATGGGTTCGCTGCCATGCTCTGCGAGGACCAGGATCCGCTCTGGACGTTTTCCACGGGGTCAAAGAGTGACGTTATCCGCTTTCCACGTAACCAGGAAGTTTGTTGATTGTATCCGCATTTCACGGAATGGAGGTTTGACTCTTGGTGATGTGTATATCACCGAGTCATGGAACTGGGGGTTGCCGCTGTTCCGTTTCGTTTGAAGTCATGTCCGTTGTTACGAGACGAGTGTTTGGATGATCTCTAGGTCGCTTGTGGCCCATCGAGACTTGGCTTCTTCTTCTGATGAAACCTGGGGGAGAAGTATGATCCCTTCTTTGTTTACGCCCTTGGATTGTGTACAGGGTGCGACGGAATATCACCTGTAGGGCATAAATTTTATTTTTATTTTATTTCTTTTTCCGCGATGCTCTATCATTTCAGCTTTTATATCGCGAAAATCACGATTGCCCAATCATTTCGGCTATTTTTCGCGGTGCCCAATCATTTCGGCTATTTATTTATTTTCTGCTCGCTGCTTTTTGTTGCGAGTTGCCCCATCATTTCGGCTATTTTTTATGCCTTCATTTTTACTTGCTGCTTTTTATTGCAAGTTGCCCCATCATTTCGGCTATTTTGCAGGCATGTTTGGCTTGCTGACCTTCTCGCCGCAAGCTTGGATTTTAGGCACCGATCTCGGCATCAGCATCGCTACTACTGGAATGTTGCCAGGAGCGAATCATCATTTGCCTTTGTCGATGACGAACAAAGGTTGCTCAGCAAACAGGGTTAAGGGTCCTGTTAACCAAGGCTTTTGACTTCATGAGCCGTAAGGGTCTCACAAAGGTATTTCTCCCTACAAGTCGTGAGGATCTTGCAGGTGTATTTTCTCCTTAGGGATCGTGAGGATTCCTAAGTGTGTGCTCCTCTGTAAGTCGTAAGGACCCTACAAGAGGACTTTCCCATTATGGGTCGAGAGGACCTATAAGGGTTGGACTTTGTTGGGGAAGTGTTAATTCGCGCCCGTGGATTGTATACAAGGGTTAGTATGGAGCCGCTTGTAGGACAATATCGGAGGTTGTGGAGGATTTGCTTAAGAACAGGTTCAGGTTTCTGTAACTTAAGACTTTCAAATCTCATGAGCCGTGAGGGTCCCATAAGAGAATTCTCCTTATGAGTCGTGAGGATCTCGTAAGTGTGTTTTTCTCCTTAGGAATCGTGAGGATCCCTAAGTGTGCAGCTCCTTTGTGAGTCGTAAGGATCTCACGCAGGTGGTTTCTCCTTACAAGGTCGAGAGGACCCTATAAGTGTCTTTTAACGAGGTTGCGCCCTTTCGGGTTTTCACAAACACTCGCCGGCAGTCCTGCTGTTTTTACTCACGGAGCCCTTTCAGGTTTTCATCCGTGCCCATTGTGCTTATGGACATACCGTTTTTATTATTTTATATACTTTTTTTTTTTTTTTTTTTCTCGTCAGCCCAAGGATGCTGCGGTAGTAGTTTAGGGACGTTTTCGGTCCGTTGTTAGTTTATGGACGTTTCGGTCCGTCGTTAGTTTTAAGGACGTTTCGGTCCGTCGTTAGTTTAAGGACGTTTCGGTCCGGCATTAGTTTAGGGACGTTTCGGTCCGTTGATAGTTTAAGGACGTTTCGGTCCTAGATAGTTTAAGGACGTTTCGGTCCGGCATTATAGAAAGGCCGGCTGCTGCTTGTAAAGTCCGAGCCTGGGAAGATAGCGAGCGGACATAGTCGTCGTCATCTATCATTGACCTAGGCTGCAGCTTATTAAGCATAGTATTTCTTTAGGAAGCGACCGTTTATTGGCCTGAAAGGTCTTTCACCGTGCATGTCCATGAGTAGATAGGCTCCACCCTGGTAGACCTTGTCTATGATGTACGGGCCTTCATAGTTTGGCTCAAATTTTCCCCGCTTGGCACGATTGGGGATCATAGGTCTTTTGACCACTAGTACGAGTTCGCCTTGGCGGAATGTTCTCGGCCTGGTCAATCTTTCGTATGAGCGCGTCATCTTTGCTTTGTAGGCTTCTAGATATTGTTGCGCTACGAGCCTGGTTTCGTCGAGGGCATCGAGCTCCTCAAGCCGAAGGTGAGCATTTTCTTCGTTCGTCAGCTCATGGTGGACTGCTACTCGTAGAGAGGGTAACTCTATCTCGAGGGGAAGAACTGCTTCCGTCCCAAATACCAATGCGTACGGCGTTGTGTTCGTGGCTGTCTTGAATGTAGTTCGATAAGCCCAAAGGGCTTCTTGCAGCCTTTCGTGCCAGTCTCTCTTATTCCTGGAGACGGTCTTTTTCATGATCTTCGTCAAGGTCTTATTGAAAGCCTCGGCCAGACCGTTAGCTCGTGGGTTGTAAACTGAAGAATATCTCCAGTTTATATTGTGCTGCTGTGCGAAGCGGCTAATCTTATGGCTTCGGTAGGCCGGCCCATTATCGGAGATAATCCGCCGTGGGGTTCCAAACCGATAGATGACGTGCGTTTTGAAGAAATGGAGGATATTCTCCGTCTTCACTTCCCTCAGTGGTACTGCTTCTGCCCATTTGGAGAAGTAATCAGTTGTCGCTAGGATAAAACGATGTCCCCGGGCTGATGCCGGCTCTATGGGGCCGACTATGTCAGTCCCCCACATTTCGAATGGCCAGCTGGCCACCGTTGGGTGTAGTGGATTCGGATGTTGGTGGATGAAGTCCCCATGGATCTGGCATGAGTGGCATTGCTTCGCGTACTCGAGGCAGTCCTGGATCATCGTGGGCCAGTAGTAACCCATCCGTTTAATTTTTAACTTCATCTTTGGGCCTGCTTGGTGAGAACTGCAAAGTCCGTCGTGAACTTCTTGAACGACTCGTTCCGCTTCGTCAGGTCCTAAGCATCTCAGCCATAGAAAATCAAACGATCTCTTGTACAGGGTATCGTTGACGAAAGCGAAGGATAGAGCTCGTTTCATAAGCTGATGTCTTGAGGACGCTTCTTCGGGCATTCGGTGGGACTTAAAGTAGTCTATGAAGACTTCCCTCCAGTCCTCAGCCTTCTCACGGTCTTTTATTTGTAGGGTCGCTTGCTGAATCGATCCCTTTTCTTCATATAATTCCGGAGGTATTTCTGCCGGGGCGAGCACTCGACGGCTTTGTATTACGATTCTGACGTCATCGAGGTTCTCGTCAGCCAGTTCTTTAGCGAGTTTGGCCAACGCGTCTGCTTTGCTGTTTTCCGCGCGCGGTATATTCTCCAAAGTATAGGAGGGAATTTGGGCCAACAGTTGTTGCACCTTTTCGCCGTATCTCACCAACTCCGGTTTGCACGTTTGGTAGTCACCGTTAACTTGGCTAACGACCAGCTGAGAATCCCCATATATGAGGAGGTCTTCAATTCCCATGTCAATGGCAAGCTCGAGACCTGCTATCAGGGCTTCGTATTCAGCTTCACTGTTTGTCCTCGGCTCTGTTAAGGAGAAGGCGAAGCGCATTATCCCTCCTTGTGGAGTCGCAAAGATGAGGCCTATCCCTGACTTGATCATTGGGATACCTTGCTTTTGTTTCTTTATAGAGGACGCTCCATCGAAATAGAGTTCCCATCGGGTGCTTCCACCGCTAATCGCATCAAATGCATGCTCGTCCGGCAAGTCACAATTCAAAGGAGAATCGGCCGGTATCGGGTGCTCAGCGAGGAAATCGGCAATGGCCTGGCCTTTCACTGCCTTGAGAGGTTGATATGTTATCGAGAACTCCATCAAGAGCAGGGCCCATTTAGCGAGTCGTCCCGTCAATATGGCTTTTGACATCAAGTATTTAAGAGGATCCACTTTCGAGATGAGGCAGACTTCGTGTGCCAACGCATAGTGCCTGAGCTTTGTTATCGCGAAGATTAACGCCAAGCAATGTTTTTCAATGGGAGAGTAATTGCTTTCTGCCCCCAGTAGAACTCGACTTAAGTAGTAGAGTGCTCTCTCTTTCCCCTGATCGTTCTCTTGCGCCCATAGTGCGCCCAAGGAACCTTCGAGGGCGGTCGTATAAAGAATGAGGGGTTTTCCCTTGACCGGCGCAGCTAATACCGGCGGGTTCTGCAGGTACTGCTTGATCTCGTCTAGTGCGCCTTGGCATTTTTGATCCCAGACGAATGGGGTTCCCTTCTTCATCAGGTGACTGTAGGGGCGGCATTTGCCTGAAAGATTTGCGATAAATCGCCGGATGTATGCGAGCTTCCCTTGGAGAGACCGCAACTGTTTGAGGGTTCTTGGCGGGGGCATTTCCATGATCGCTTTAATCTTTGACGGATCTATCTCAATACCTCGGTGTCGGATGACGAATCCCAGGAATTTTCCCGAGGAGACTCCAAACGCGCATTTGAGGGGATTCATCTTCAAATTATATTGCCGAAGGCGTTGAAATACAGTCTCTAGGTGCTTTAAGTGATCTTCATATGACATACTCTTTACTACGAGGTCGTCGATATAGCACTCGACGATGTCATGTATGAGGTCATCGAAGATCTTTGTCATGGCCCTTTGATAGGTAGCGCCGGCGTTCTTTAGACCGAAGGGCATAACCCTGTAGCAAAATACACCCAAAGGGGTCCGGAAAGCGGTGTGCTTCTGGTCTTCGGGATGCATTTTTATCTGATTGTATCCTGAGGAACCGTCCATAAAGGAGAAGATCTCGTGAGTGGACGTGTTATCTATCATTAGCTCGGTTACCGGCACTGGGAAATCATCTTTTGGACAGGCTTTGTTGAGATCCCTGAAATCCACGCATATACGCACCGTCCCATTCTTCTTCATCACCGGGACGATATTGGCGATCCAATCGGGATATTGGACTTCTTGAATAAATCCAGAATCGATCAGTTTCTTGACTTCGGCGTTGATGCTCATCTCAAGCTCGAGTCGCATCCTTCTTGGTGCCTGCTTGACTGGCCTGATGTCTGGGGATATTGCTAATCTGTGCACAGCGACCTCCGGATCTAATCCTGGCATCTCAGAGTAGTTCCACGCGAAGCAGTCTTTATGCCGTAGAAGCACGTTCTTTAACGCGGCCACCCTTTCTTCAGAGAGTAGCTCACTGACAAAGGTTGGTCGCGGGTCCTCTGCCGATCCCAACTCAATCTTTCTGAGGTTATCTGCGGTAGTATGTATACCGTCTTCCAGTTCTTTTGGAGCGGGCGGGAATTCCGAGATTACCTCATCATCGCTGTTCTCGAAGCACCGGGGAAGGTCATCTATGTTCTCGGGCTCTTCTTTTAATATCGTAATCGTATAACAGGTACGAATCCATTCCCAGGACCGAGGCGGATCCGGTTCTGCTCTCGTAGCTTTAGGTTCGTGCCTTTGCGGCGGCGTTACTTTCCAACCATCGGATAAAGCGAATCTACCCCGTCGGTATTGGTCCTCGACCCAATTCTTGAAGGTGAAGCAATCTTCGGTCGGATGTCCTATGGCTCGGTGATAAGAGCAATAACCCGGATGAGAGACCTTGCTAGCTTGCTCAGGATGCCTAGACTCTGGAAGCGTGATCATCTGATGTTTTAGGGCGAGCTTGAGTAACCGTTCCGTCTTGTCTCGAGGGAAGGAGTATGCTCGACTCATCTTCTCCATGAGGGACGAGTCTGAGCCGCGCAATACCCGTAACCCTCTAATCCTTCGTCGTTGTTGTCGACTTAATTTATTCCCGTCCCTGCGTCGAGCCTTTCGTATGACGGGTTGACGATGGTGAACATCTTTATCTTTTGCAGCCTGTGCAGCCTGTTGGAATAGACGTTGCGTCCTGGCCTTCTCATAGATGGCCACTTCGCGGTTGTGATCTTCCCGAATTTTCTGATCCGCTTTCGTGGTAGGCTTGCCCATTCGTCCTTTAAACAACGGGTTTGGCGCTTCGGTCGCGGGGTTTAGTTTTGATGAGGGGTTGGCCTCTCCTGACAGGGCGCCCTCTTCTTCATCAAAGGTATATATGGCGTAGCTGCCGTGGGCTCGCTCCCGTTTTCCGGTTCTTGTGTACCCAAGCCCAAGTGTTTCCATTTTCCCATTGGGCAATTTGCGTTGGGTTCCAGGGACATCCCAAATCCTGTTGTAGAACCGAGCCTGCCGCACAGTCTGTTTTAAGGGTACTCCTTGGCGCTTCAATAACTTCTTCAATCCACTTGTATAGTATCTAGGCAGACGGATGGGTTGGAGCCTGTCAAGTGTAACGTCCACGCCGTGCCAGATCTCTTTCTCCACCTTCGACTCTGAGGATTGGTAAAATAGGATCACCTTCTCACCCCTTCGCCTGGGAGGGACGTAAAATGTTTGCAGGTCCTGTATGCTGTGGGTTCGAAGCGCGTCGAGATCCTTATAGTGTTCTTGCGGTACCATGGTGATTTGCAGACTATGGTCATCGCAAAGGGGTGCCTGTATTGACAGCCGACTGGAGAACACGGCGTTAACCTCGTCCTCCGAATCACTCCCGAAGACCGGTATGGGGGTGGGTGCCCCCAGGTTGTTGTGTTGGGATGGTCCCATATACACTATCTCTTCCTCTTCTTCGGTATCGCTCCCGAAAACAGGGATGGTGGCGGCGGTTTTGTTTTCCGGGTCGCGACACCTTTCTGTATCCTCGAAATCTGGCAAAAAGTATTTCGCATCTTCGTATTTGCGAACTTCGTTCACAGAAAACGGGTTTAACTCGCCTGTTACAGTGTACTCGAAACCATCCTTGAAGTACTTCATACACTGATGTTGTGTAGAAGGGATGATGTTGTACTCGTGTAGCCAAGGACGGCCGAGCAAGGCGTTGTAGCAGGTCTTGGCGTCAATGACATGGAATTTGATGTCTGTGACGAGAAGTCCGAAGCGTAACGTCAGTATTACAGATCCGAGGGTCCGTGACGATTGAGAGTCGAAACCGGAGATAGTAATTTTGTCACGAGCGAGGTGTTGCACACTCATGCAGATTTCCTTCAACACCCGAACGTTAAGGAGGTTGACGGAGGATCCATTATCCACCAGGATCTTGCCTATCTTGATGTCATGGCAGTATCCGGAGACATATAGGGGGCGGTTGTGGTCGCACGTCCCTAAAAGGAGGTCTTCATCACCGAAAGTGACATCGGCTGTATGCACTTCCTCCAGTTCGTCCTTCATCCTTTCAGTGGCGAGAAAGGCTTGGAATTGTTCAGGTTCTTGCAACGCTTTAATAAGTGAGTCTCGCGCTTCTTTTGATAATAGAAGGGCATCAAGAATGCTAAGCTGAGAGGGTAGTTTCCTTAAGTGCGCGAGGATGTTATAGTCCACCTTACCCTTTTTGGGAGGGTCTTTATTAGTTAGCTCTTTTGTGACCTGGTCATCTAAAGTGATATCTTCAATGACCTTTTCCTTTCCCTTATCTTTTCGGCCGACGGGCCCGAGATTCTTCTCCGGGAGCGTGCGATTGCGCAGCTGGATGTTCTCGCAGGCCTCTGATTCCCCCTTTTTTCCTAGGACGGATTCTGTAAAGAGAGGGCCCAGAGCCATTTCTTCATCAGAGTCGCTCCCAAAGGTGAGAACTTGTGACCCTCTGGCGTCAACCATGTAACAGTTGCCAGTAGTCTTGTTGTGCCCTTCGACAGTACTCCTTCGCTCCCGACGGCTTTTGCGTTTCATGCGCTTAAACTGTTGCTGACGGATAACATATCCTCGCCACCATATTTTGAAGGCATCGCACTCCTCCGTGGGGTGTGAGATCTTCCGGTGATATGCGCAATAGTCAGGGTGCCTTTCCGCCCCTTCGTGCGTATTTGCTTCCGAAGGTGGTAGCATCATTCCCATTGACATGGCTTTGGCGAACCTTTTCCTTGTCTTGAATATTTTCTTGTCCACTTCGGATGCCTTTTGTTCTGGCAGGGGTAACTCCACTCTTCCGTCCAGTCGCCCGCCTCTGGTTCCCGTTAGCGTCGCCATTTCGCGTTCTTGATCCGCTTTACTTTTTAGACGAATCTCGTCTAAGAAGGCATTGATCATTTCCGTTGTCAGCCTCGCACGCTCTGGCTCGGGCTCCGTCTCTAGCTTCCTGGTGCTAGGAGTTTTCTTATTCTCGGTAAACGAGTGGGAGATCACGTTGCAACTCGCCACATACTCTTCGGATTCATCCGACAAGCTCTCTTCGTCATCTTTATCTTGCAAGATGTGGCTAAGGAACTCTCGCAGTGTGACAGGAGTTCGCGCCTTTTGATTGTATTCTTCCAGCGCGTCAATTTGCTTCTGTAAGTCTGTTCGCTGATCTCCAAGCCTCGCGGGCTTCTTGGATTTCTTCTTCTTTTTCTTTGAAGATTTTGACGGTTGGGCGTGAGTATTTGGGCCCTTATCACGAGTCTTTGCAATGGTGCGGGGCTTCAACATCCCTTCGATAATTTGAGGTTCAAGAGGGTCCTTCCATTCGATCGCAGGGCATGCATGGAGGTCTCTCAGCATTCTTTTGGTCTTCGTTGATAACACGACCTCCCATGGAGCTTCTTCGATAAAGGAGCAGGTTGCCCCCGGTGTATCGGCCTTCTTAGGAGTATGTGGTTGTGGTGGGTTCACCTTCCACTTTTCGGACAGTACAAATTTCCCCTGAAGGTATTGATCTTCGATCCATCCTTTGAAGACGAAGCAATCTTCAATCGGATGACTTACCGTCTGATGATAAGGGCAGTAGTTGGAGTTATTCATCTCGGTGGGTTGTGGCGGTCGTCTTGGATTTGGTAGGTTTATAAGTCTGTTGCGTATTGCCAACTCGAATAACCGCTTCGTCTTGTCTTGTGGGAACGAATAGGGACGCTTCATCTTCTCATTATAGTATCGGCGTCTTTCCTCCAGTTGATCCGTCGATTTCGGGGCGTTAGGTTGCTGTTGGGCATTCGCAACAAAGGTTGCCCTCCCTTTACCCTTGTCATTCCGAGGCTCCGACTTCGGTGTAGGTGGTCTATGACCCATCTGGTCCATCTGAGCTAACTTGTCAATCAGAGCCTGGAATGTGGTTGGCTTAAAGAACATCATAAACTGGGAGATAGTTGCATGAGGGTCTAGAGTTCCCACGAACATGCCCACCGCAGGTGCTTCTTCGATGCGCTGCTCACATCTCGACCACAAGTTCCGCCAGCGTATAGCGTACTGGACCCAGGTTTCACCCGGTTTTACCCTGGCGTTAATAAGTGCAGTTATTGGAGTGCGTTCGCTGGCACTTGCAAATCGCTGAGTGAATAGCAACTCCATTTCAGCGAACGTTTTGATGGAATCATTCGGGAGTTCCGAATACCATTCGAACGCCGTTTCTGACAAGCTGCCTACGAATTGGCGAAGCAACAATTTATCGTCACCGCCGGTGTTACCGCATAGGGCCCGAAACTGGGCGACATGTTGATGGGGATTGCCGGTCCCCTTATACACGTGGAATTTCGGTATCGTATAACCTTGTGGGTATTTGATTTGGTCGTACCAGCTCGGATACGGCCGCCCGGTTTTCACGGTTTGACCAGCTGCCTCAGTTGCGTGATGAACTCGGATTTGCTGGGCTATGTAGTCAGCCAAGTCAGCCTTAGAGATCGTCTCTTCCTTGGCCGTTGAGAGGGCTGGTGGTGGATTTGACGTCTCTCCTCGGTCGTCCTCCAGAATAATCGGAGGATCTTCGGCTGGTAAGTCTTGCTGGATCATCATTCCTATCACATCTTGAAAGAGAAGGCCCATCCGTTGTATGTTGGCCGCTTGTTCAGCAGCCTCTTTGTCCCTTTTCTCCAGCGTCCGGCGAAGGAATTCAGCGTCGGTTTCTTCCTCCCGGCGTGCGTCTGAGGACGCTTCTGGGCTTTCCTTTGGCCCGGTGAGCGCGGCCATAGCATTCATCATTTCTTGGAGCTTTTGTTGCTGCTCCTGGGATTTCGTTATGGATCGGGTCAGTGGTCGATGGCCTGTAGAAGTGCGGCTCTCCTCCTTTCCAGAGGCCATGTATACAGTGTGGACCATCATGCCCCCAGACTTAGGGCGTCTAGGCCTAGTGTTTTTAGCCGTCGTTGCATGCTGTGGGGTCCTCTCTGGCCTCCTCCTTTTATGAGTCAGTTGATCAACAGCCTTTTGGGGTTTAGCCTGGTGACCAGCTTCAGGTTGGATTTTCAGCTTCTTGTGCTGGCGGGAGAAGTTTGGATCGATGATCGAATCTCGGGCTTGCCGCCAAACCTTATAGACTTTGGAAGACAGCCATTGAGGAGATCGGGGCTGTTCTGATTCTGTTTCCACAACCTTTTCTGATGGGGGAGGAGACCTCTTCAGCACTGCGGTAGGGGAATTCCTTCGCACCTTATTTAGCATTTCAAAGCTGTTCCCGGTAGGAACAGCAGCATCAACTTCTACCGCCGGGGCTGGTGGAGTCAATCCGGAGGGGGAGTTGCCCCCAGTCTTCCTCACTCGGCGCCAATGGCGACGTCGGGAGTGTCGAGCGGACGGTGTAGGGTCAGCGGTAAGAATGGTTTCGTCTTGCTCCCTGTGTGGATGGGGGGTTGTTGTTGGCGTTAACCTATCGAAGACCGATGTCCTCTGGGAAGCGGGAGCAAAGGCCGGAGCCGTCAATCTTGTAAAGACTGACTTTTTGGCTGGAGAGGTTGCCTTGGCGATTTCGGGGATGGGAGCGGTCACTTTCTTAGAAGCAGCCTTCTTTGAAATTGTAGGCCCCGTAATGAGCTCGCATGATTCCTGGCCCAGTCTAGAGAAGACCGAGGCGTTGACGTTGGGCGACTCGTTGAGAGGAGCCGCGGTAGGGGTAAGACGATCAAAGACCGACTTCTTGAGAGTTTCCTTCGCCAGCACTGGAGCGGTAAAGTTTGTCGGCGGGATCATGGTCCCAAAAAACAATCCTGTGGTGGCGCGGGTGACCTGTTCCACCGGCATTGTGAACAGCGAAGCAGCTTGGGGTCCATAGGCTATACCTCCTGGCGAGGCAGAGCGTCGGCTGCAGTTGCCATCTGAGCAGTTGGAGGATTTCGCAGGGATGAAAGCCATCGATCCTTTGCTTTCTGCAATAAGCAAGATGCCAATTCTCAGTACCTTGAGACCCAAGGGCAACTATTAGCGAACCGCGATTGGTTCGCGAATCACGACACACGAAGTGTGGAGTGGAAAGAGGAAAAGGTCCCACCGGGCGTGCCAGAATCTGTTCCCCTCCGAACGGCGGCCGGGACGTCGGGACGTCCGAATGCCTGGGGTTCGGGGCAGATGCTAATTGGTGCTATCCGTCCACCCTTCCGAAGATGCCAAGTTGATTTATGGCACCATGTGTCGAAGGTTTAGACGGATGCGTCCGATGTAGCAGACTTCGTCAGATTCCCCCTCATTTGAGGGGTTTTTTGATTGTGGGGACGCTCTTCCCTGCAGGCGCAAGCCCCTGCAGTTAATTACGCTACCGCGTTGCGGTAACAACTTTCTCCTTCTCCAGATGGTCACTTCGTGTCGTGGGTGTTTGTTTTATTGCCCGTGGATTGTTTACGGAGACTGAGTTATGTCGTCACTCGTAGGGCGTGGACTAGTCCAAATCCGCATTATCTTAAATTTGGGTTTGGGGGTTTGGTTTGAGGATACGTCAGCCATACTTGAGGCTAAGATCGACTCAAACGTTTGTTAAGGATACGTTAGTCTAGCTTTGTGACTAAGATCAACTTAACGGGATCGTTTAGATCCGACAAAAGAGTGTTTGGACTCTGATGTTCCAGTTTAGGGACGTAGTGGTCCGTCGTATGTATGGCCGTCGGGACCCATCACCTCTCTGACGACGTTGAAAGATTACAACGACGGATGTCAGAGGAGTTCAGAGATGTACCCTCAAACCGGAGTTAATTTAGGGGATTCGTAGTCTAATCTGTTTAAAGGTTTAAGGACACGTTAGCCATTTTTGGAGGCTAAGATCAACTTAAACGGGACCGTTTAGATCCGACAAAAGAGCATATGGAGGGCTCTATTGTTCTAGTTTAGGGACGTTGCGGTCCGTGGGTAGTTTAAGGACGTTGCGGTCCATGGGTAGTTTAAGGACGTTGCGGTCCGTGGGTAGTTTAAGGACGTTGCGGTCCGTGGGTAGTTTAAGGACATTGCGGTCCACGGGTAGTTTAAGGACATTGCGGTCCATGGGTAGTTTAAGGACATTGCGGTCCAGGTTAAGGACGTCATAGTCCATGGGTTTAAGGACTCCACAGTCCGGTATGTGCTCTGGATGCTTCACACGGGTTCACTGCCGTGCTAGGCGAGGACCAGGCTCCGCTCTGGATGCTTCACACGGGTTCACTGCCGTGCTCTGCGAGGACCAGGATCCGCTCTGGACGTTTTCCGCGGGGTCAAAGAGTGACGTTATCCACGTTCCACGTAACCAGGAATTTTGTATTATGCATGGGTTTAAGGACCCCACAGTCCATATCATGAGTGGCCGTCGGGACCCGTCACCTCTTTGAAGACATTGAGGGATTACAATGCCAAGTTTCAAAGGAGTGAAGAGATGTACCCTAGAACCGGAATGGATTGAATAGTCCCTGACCCAATCTGGGGGTCGAGACTGATTTAATTATGTTATGAGCTCATTAGCCCAGTTAATCATAAATTGAGGACTTATGGCCAGCTTGGGCTAAGTCCAGTCAGGTCTGAAACATTGACTTCTTGCTGGTCCATTGAAGGAGAGGCTTTGCCTCTATCCATTTAGCCAATTGGGCCAAAGCCTAGTGTTAAACACTACAGAGCAATCAGTGTTGAACACTGGGAATGTGGTTAACAAGTTAGTGTTTAACACTAAGAAATAATTGGTGTTAAACACCAGCAATAAGGCTTCTCAAATTAGTGTTAAACACTAAAACAGATCAGTGTTGAACACTGCAAATGAAGATCTCAGATTAGTATTTAAACACTAAGGTAATCAGTGTTGAACACTGCAGATAAAGCTTTTTTAATTAGTGTTGATCACTAAGGCCCAACAATATTTTAACACTGATTTCGAGAGTTTCAATTTAGTGTTAAACACTAAGATAAGAGGGGTCACGTGGCAGCACGTGAGAGCGCCCTTCCTTCATTTGTTCTGCTGAAATTACTGTGTCTTTGATAGCATCACGTGTCAGCACGTGATGGGCATTCAAATGCCTATGTGTTAAGGCTTCTGCTGAAAGTCACGTGGGTCACGTGGGGTGCTGCCTCCAAGGGGTTTTTTGTAGGGCTTTTTGGGGGGGGTCACGTGGTGACACGTGACCCTGCTTTAATGTGGTTTTTCAGAGGATTTGTTACTCCTTTTTTAGGAATTAAATTCCAGAGACTTTTAATTTCAGAGGAATTAAATCCTTCTTTCTTTTGAAGACTTGTATTCTGGAATAGAGTTTAACTCTGAATTTTCTGTGGGATTTAAATTCCTCGTTTATGTGAAGGGCTGAATAGGGTTAAACCCTAATAAAAGTTTTTGAGGAAATGATGATTAAGGGAATTAAATTCCCGTTGTTTCAACAGAACTAAGTTCTTTAATTAGGGTTAAACCCTGTCTCTTTTTTTGTTCTGAAGGAATTAAATTCCCATGATATAGGGTCTAGCCCTACTTTTATTTTGGAGGAATTAAATTCCTATAGTTCTGTGAGAATTAAATTCTCATGCCTGCACCCCTTCTCTATGTTTTGGATCTGCATGGCAGGATCTCAACCCATTGAGAATTAAATTCTCAACCTTAAGGGGAGATGTGCACTTTGCAGATCCTCTATCAAAGAGAGAAGAAACATGCTCTTCTGCTTTTATATTATCAGAGTTAAACTCTGTTGAGAATTAGATTCTGCTTCTTTCAAAAGGGCTTCCCTTTCTTACCTAGGGTTTTTTGCAGAAGATCTGAGTCTTTTCGAAGTATCAAAGCTCTTCTCTTTTTATCCTTTTCTTCTCTGCGCATGTATATCTTTTTTTGTCTCTTGGCTCCTATTTATAGGAGAGGCAGCCGCATCAATCAGTTTTTGACGAATCTTCATTGGGAGATTTGATTTGCATCCATCATTCATTTTGGGCCTTTGGATTATTAGGTGAATTTTATTCACCATTGGATCTTAAATCCAGAGATTCTCCTTTGATATTTTGGTTAGATTTAAGGGGGAAATCTTTCCCAAAGCCGCGATTTTCCATAGATAGATGATCTTTAATCGTCTCTGAATCTTTAATTTGATTGGTCCCAGATAATCACTTTCTTTTGGAAAGATTTAAATTTCCTTCAGAATTTAATTCTGTCGTCAACATGGGCTTTGGAAGCCGGTCACGTGTGACCACGTGATCCATGGTCACGTGTGAGCACGTGACCCCCTTTGGAACGAGCCTTCTGCACTGTGTCTTCTGATTGCTGCTTAAACATCACGTGCTACCACGTGACCCCTGGTCACGTGTGAGCACGTGACCCTTTATTTGAACTCTCTTTCCTTGGTTGTTCTGGAAACGCGCTTGCTGCCTTGAACGTCACGTGCCGACACGTGACCCTGGTCACGTGGGAGCACGTGACTCCTTCTGAACCCTTTTTCTTGACTCGATCAGAGAACTTGCGTGTTGGACGCTTGCATTTAAATGTCACGTGTCACCACGTGACCCTGGTCACGTGGGAGCACGTGACTCTTTCTGAAGCCCATTTTCTTCAGCGTAGCTAGGAGACTGAACTCGATCTGATGATGCTTTTTAGGTGTCTCGTGTTAACACGTGGCCGCTGGTCACGTGTAAGCACGTGACCCTCTTCCGAAGCTTTTCCAGAAGCTTTCCTGATTTTAAATCAGGAAACAGTGATATTCACCGTGATATACATGTTGGGCCCGTGGTCCCTTGCCCTTGGGTTCTGCCCTTGGGTTCTACCCTTGGGTGGAGGACACTCGCGAGTGGTTGACTCTCACACTTGGACTGACGATAGGCTTAGTGACCTGTATAGTGAGACTTAGAGACTGATAGGGATACTGGCATTGAGATATCTTACTTACTGTGTTGACATACGCGGCTTATCATTCTACCACTTTTACTGTTCCGCTGCATTGATTACTGCACATTCATATCCATGTTGTCATTGATTTATTGTTACACATAACTGTTACTACTGTAGAGTTTTCATATGATTTATAGATATTATATTGCTATTGTGTCGCTCTGACGACCTGAGTATGCATGCTCAGTGTGAGGAGAAGATTTAGCCTGGACCAGAACTAGTCGCACTCCGCGGACATCTTGTTTAGCTATCCAGAGTTATATCTTTTGTTTCCCATCAGGTCAGTTCATTTTACTGTTTTGTTCCAGTTACTGCATTTCTCATTACCTGCGCATTATTTACTGTTTACCATGACAAACTAGAAGCCGAAGTGTGACTACGGCGGGACATTTCCTTGACCGTAGGAGCATGGCTGGCCTTGTCTACCCCTCGTATTCCGTATTTTGGGAAGCGGGGCGTGACAGGTATCCAAAACGAAACGCTGTCCTGGATTGCAATCCAGTGCCGCGTTTGCCACCAAGTATCGTTACAGTGATCTAAAATTCTCGAGAAATAAACTATGGATGGTTTTAGGTTATCGAGTCGGCTTCGATATGAGCCGTAGAACGTTGTGTTCCAAACTGTATTTAATTTACAATGATTTTAATAGGGTAACATGCGCGGTAAGGTTCAAATTTTGTGTCGCCTTTAGGGGCGACTCTAGTTATGCACACGATATTTTGCATCCAAATTATTACACGCTATTCGCAACCAGTAACGGAATCGAACTATCACAAATTCCGCCATCACAAAAAATATATTTTGGTTTATAGTCCGCATCAAATACTCGGGTAGCATTTGGTAATTGGTCAAAAACACAAGATTCTCTTAACCAACGAGCGATAATTTATTCCTAAGCTTCTAAATGGTATCAATATGACTAACTAACCGGGTTGGGCTTGATTCATTACCACCAACATGATGGCTCACGTACAAATGTTAACACCATGTCGATGTCTATCTTTATTTTTGCATACATCCATATAACTTATAAAAATAAATTAACATGGTTGTTAACCTAGTTTTGTAATAGCATAAGCAACATGAGATGGATTTTTCTCTTGTCTGGAGATGGCGACGATGGAGGTGGCAACGGTCACGACGACAGTGACGAGCTTGAGTGCGGCCGGGCTCGTCGGCGACATGGTCGGGCAATGGCCTGCAGTGCTGTGGCACGGAGGCGTCGGGTGCTGCGGTTTGCAGAGAGCTCGGCTCGTCGGCGACGGGGTCGGGTGCAGGGTGGCGGGTTTTAGTCGCAGTGGAGGAGAGGGGTGGCTCCGACGATCGTGGATGCCGGGGGTCACGCTCGAGTGAAGGAGGAGGAGCTGGGGTAGCTCCGACGATCGTGGACGCCAGGGGTCGCGCTTGGGTGAAGGTGGAGGAGCTGGGGTCAGCTTGGGAACCCGAGGGCGTCGGTGGTCATCTGATGGGGAGTCGGCGGTGGAGAAGAAGAGGTGATGGAGATAGGTTGATGGTGGAAATGATGAGGGGGTCGACGATGGTGAGGTGGTCGGGGCTCGTCGGCGAGGTGCAGGGGTTGGTGGGTGGCTGCGGCGAGTTTGAGTGTTGGCAGTGGGTGTAGAAAAAGGAGATGGGGTTGCAGAGGGGAAGGAGGGGATAATAATGAGGGGGAACGAAATGGGAAGGAAGGAAAAGGGGCTCAGTCGTCGTTGTGGGTGAGGTGAGGACGTGGGGGAGCGGGTCTCGCGGCATGGACGAGGGAGGGAGAGCCGTTGGAGTCGAAGGGATTTGGTGGAGGGGATCACGGTGAGTTTGTTGGCGACGGACGCAGGTCTTGTGGACATGGACGCGATCTTCCCGGCGAGCGCGAGAGGAAGGAGCCGTTAAGGAAAAGTGGGCGGGAAAGAAAAAAGAACGAGGGAGAATAAGAGGAGTGGGTGAGGGGTTCGGGTCGGATCGGGTATGGTGAGCACGGGTCGGGTTCGGTAGAGTTAAGTAATGGGGTAGGCTTAGGATTTATATAGTTTAGGTAATTAATTAAAATATAATAAAATATATATATATATGATGAAAAAAATTGGAATAAAATCTGGAAAAATACGGAAAAATTGTATACGGAAACAGGGGATTTACAGGATCTGTTGTTCCTCGAGAATATTGCGCACATCTATATCAGCAACGTCAGCGCTATCTTTCCTTTGATCTCTATCTGGTTAGTTTTATATCGGTTTTGGTAGAATTAGTGACTGCATTTTTCATTACGTGTGCTATAATTACTGATTACCATATAATACTAGAAGCCGAAGTGTGAGTACGACATGATATTTTCTTGACCGTAGGAGCATGACTGGCCTTGTCACCCCTCGTATTTCGTATTTTGGGAAGCGGGGCGTGACATGGTTTTGTTGGTATCAAAGCTCCAGGTTTAGATTGGGATTACAGTTTCTGGTTAGGGCTTGACAATTTAAGTCGCCCATACGGTCCAGATTATAAACTTGTTATTCTTGACTAGGATCCCTATAGTTTGTCAAGCTACATTTTCGACTCCATCCGCTAGAGTTTTGGGTGACTTGGTAGAGTTATGTGATTGTAACTATGAACTGCAGCATAGTTACAAGGCATCACTTTGCTTGAGTGACTTGGAGTTCTACAATTGATTTGCTATCGATTGAGTTTCATCTCACCACTTGTTCTTGTTTCGTTCTATATCTTATTCTGATTCTTATACCTTGTCTCTTATGCCGTCCTAAAATTTGTTGTTTCAGGACAATGACTTGCAACAACTCTCCTTCCTCCTCCACTCCCAGAGTCAGACCGTCGAGATTTTGGGTGTACTGCAAGGTTTGGTGGAAGCTCATGAGCGAACAAATGATCTCTTAGCTGAAGGACTAAGAAGGCAAATGACTCAGACACCAGCGGGAGCCCCCAATCGTAGGGGAATCCCTGTTAAACCAAGAGGTAGTGTGCAGATGAAGCGCCAATTTGTTCTTCAGCAACAGAAGCAGCTGAGAACCCAACGTTGTGGTTATTGCAAGAGGCCAGGACACCTTCAGAGGGACTGTCGCCGGGCCAAGAGGCAGTACTTGATTTGTGGATCCGACGAGCATCTTGTCAATGGTTGCCCTCAAAGGAAAGTGCTACAAGGAGAAGATTCGTTAGCGCTCTCCACCTCTGCTTGAGTAACTTGGTTGTTATCATAGTTTGAGATTCGAGGATGGTACAGACCCGACGTAGGATTCAAACTCGCTTTATGAGATCACGGAGATCTAGCTAACAGCGCGGAATCGTTACCCTTCCTGCTTTCAATAAAAACCTTGTTATTTTATTTAATAATTGTTTTCTTTCGTCTGAACCTTGTATTTGTTGAACCCCTTGGTTTAAATGAAAAAAACCTATGTGAGTTGTGATTTATTTATCGTCCCCTTACCGCTCACTTCCTTATACTATTTACTGCATCATTATTCAAAATTTTGATTTTACATTCTTTACCTACCTTATATTTTCCATGTGCTCCACATCTTTAGTTATTTTTGTGTGTTCCACTATCTGATCACGACTCTCTCTTTTCAGGCCATGGACAACCCTGGGGCAGCGCCGCCTCTCAATGAGGACACTCGGTCCTGCGTTTTCTTGGACTGCATGCTGGCGAGTTCAGATGACGAGTTCGATCGCCCGCAGGTTATTTTCGACAACAGCGATCCCGAGGACGAGGAAGTCATATACGCGTCTCCAGAAGTTAACATGATCAGTAACTCTGACGATGAAGAAGAGGACCCCGAAGAAGACCCAATAGAGGAAGATCCTAAGGAGGTCCCAGTAGAAGAGAATCCAAAAGAGGAAGACCCAGTGGAAGAAAACCCAGTAGAAGAGAATCCAGAAGAGGAAGATCCTGAGGATGACCCAGTGGAAGAAGATCAAGAAGAGAAGGATCACATGGAAGAGGACCTCGATGAGGAAACTCCCGCCGAGGAAGAAGGGCCGGGAGAAGAAAACCCCGTGGGGGAAGAGCCTGAAAACGAGGCCCCAGCCTAGAAAGAGTTGGAGGATGAAATCTCGAGTGAGGAGGAACTCGAGGCTGAAGAACCTCCAGTAGCGATCCCTGTGAGGCGGTATGGGAATGGATGCCCCTATTTTAGCGTGAGAACTTATCGTAATCTGTTGAACTTTCATAATCGTGAATGACGCGACTTATTTTTGTTTCCTCTGGCCAAATAAAATCTATGTATAGCTTAGGGCCACTTTTATCTTTCGAGTATACTTTGTTTAAAAATTTTCTGAAAAAAAATAAAGTTTCCGATCACACAAATCTTCTTTGAGTATTGTACCTTTAAGATCCGCATGATGCATCAACTGTTCCCCCTCCCAATAATTTCTTTCCCTCCTGAGATTCATTACTCTTACTTCATTCTTAAATCTTGTAGTAACCTGACCCCAGTCTCTTCAACATTCTAATTAAGCATCGCATTCCCGACTTCTTTTCGATTAGGTCATATTCTACTGTAATCCATGCTCTGGCTAGTCTCTTGTACATTATTAGTGCTATTTGCTATTATTGTAATTACATTCAGTGACGCTTGTTACTCGAGATTTAGTTTTCTCTATTTTGTGTTTTTCAAAATTGCGTATTATTAACTACTTTTGTTTTACTTATTTTAAATGCTCCACTATTCTTCACATTTTCAATAGTGCGAACTTATATCGCATATACTATTTTGTTTTATTTTCTCTTGTATTTTAGCGTATGGGTTTTCTCAAGTTATTTTAAATTGCTTAATCTGTAGTTTTACTAAAATATTTTTGGCTTATCAGCAAATCCTTCACAGTTGTTTATCAATGTTATTATATCTCTCATTTCGTATATGTATAGTGTATTACTACGAATGGTTATACCTTGTGCTTACTTATGACTATTCTTTTAGCTGTGCAAATTCTTATATATATATATATATATATATATATATATATATATATATATATATATATATATATATATATATAATGTCCATCTAGTTGCTTTTACGTAAATCGCGATAAAATAGTAATTGATTTTTGGTTGCTTTTCACATGGAATTTATCTTACCGTTTATTTTAAATTTTGAGCACGAAATTTTATATAAATGGGGTATGATGTAATACCCAGTTCTTCTTAAATAATTTCTGTATATATTTTTTTAAAAACAAAGATCACTAAATTTTTATAAACTCAAATATTTCTAAATTATAAACCCTAACCCTTTTTATTTTTTTTCTAATTCTTTCTTCTTACCCCTGTCCAGCCCACAAACCCAAGCCTAAACCTTTTCCCTCTACCCTACCCGAACCCGACCCTACCCGTTACAACACTCCTTTCTTCTTCTTCTTCTCTCTTGCCTTCTTTCCCGCCTCTTTCCCCCAGGACCCGTTCCCCCTCGTCCCAACGTCCCCGCGTCCACTTTCATAACGACCGTGCCCACTCCCTCAACTACCCCGCGAGATCCCCTCGTTGAACCCCTCCATCTCCTCAACATCCCCTAACTCACCACCGCTGCCTCATCCCATCAGCTCCAACTACTACCTCCATCATCTCGTCCTCGTCTCAACGGGTCCGCGCGGCCCGCTTCTGCAACGGCCTCGACAACGAATCCTAATCCCCGGCGTCCTCGAGATCTCGCCCACCTCCTGTGAGATCCACCCGTATGCCCTCCTCCTGCAAGATCCACCCGTCTGCCCTCCTCCCTCTCAACAACCGACCCTCCCTCTCCGCCTCTCCCTATCTCCTCCCCCCTCGAAGACCCAAGCACCCACTCCCCTTCACTGCATCCCCACTCCCTGCACCTCACCAACCCACATCACCTTTGCCCGCCACGACTCGCTTCTACCAACCCACGGCTCCAATCCCTATCGCCTTCGCCGTCCCCGAGCCTCCTTGCCACCATCTTCACCTATACCGACCGCCTGCTACTGTCGTCGTCGTCACCACTTCCTCCACCCTCGCCCATCTCCCCGACCTCGTCTCTTCCTCCTCAACCTCACTTCCCTCTCTCCTCTCCCCTGCAAGCACCCGGCGACAACCAACCCAAAAACCCGCAATCCCATCGCCTCTGTCCTCGTCGCCGTCAACCTCCATGTCGCCGCCAACACCGCCTCCATCTCCTCCTATTATCCCCCTCTCCCTTTCATCCCCGACGACGAGACCCCGGCAACCCAAACCCCGACCACTGCAACCTATCACCGAGCGATCACTGCTGCCCCCGTCTACACACTCACGTCGCTGAGCCGCCGCCGCCGAACCCTTGGACCACCTACAGCCGCTGCTCCGAGCCCAGACCATCGTGCCCACCGTGCCCTGGACTGCGTCTATCCAAGCACAAAGTCCAGCCGAACCCCTCAAGTATTTCATCGAACACCAACATTTTGTCATGGTCCCCGCTGTCCTGGTCGCCGTTGTTGCTATCCAAGCTGTGGCCTCGGTCTCTGTAGCCATCACGGCCGTCAGCGCAGTCACCATCGCAACACCATACACATCCGTCGTAGCCGTTTCGAGCTCGAGCTTCACGTCGTACCGTGCCCGGTTCCGTAACGTTCGTAGCCGCCTTGTATGCCGCAGTGATCCTCGCGTCCGTGTCGCCTTCAAATCAGCGATCAAAGGAAAATGAAATCCCTCGCTTGTTTATCATGCTATTTTAAATATGAGTAGAAGCAATTTCATAATAACTTGATATATATATATAACTATATTTAGATCGTAACCACTGTTGGAATTGCATAGTGAACCATAGTACGGTTTTATTGATTGGAGCTTGATTAAGGCTTATTACTGCGTTAGTATTACATAGAGGCTATATGGGTAATATTTAAATTCAATTGGTTAAAGAAAACTGGTGTTTCGATCGTTTACCGGATGCTATCCTAAGTGTTTGATTTGAACTATAAATGATAGATAAATCCCATATGGCGGAACTCATGATATTTAGACCCTAACACTATTAACAAATGCTATGTACAAATTTGGTGGCAAATAGATATCATTTTCACACATAAGTGACGCCCTAACTTTAATACCGAAACTTGCGTTTTACCGAACACCTGATACCGTTAACTTCATAATTAATTCCAGGAAAATCCAATAGCATCTTTTCTGGGTTCATTGCGAAGGGTACTGCATAATATTTAATATGATGTGTAACTTTACTGTTAGATATATCGTATGAACATCAAAAACAAAGAACTTACGTAACCTTGGACCGCAGTCCAGTGCAGGAACTTACCCCTTGACATGCATTTGTACCCCAGAAACCTTGTTTTTTAATTGCGATAATGTGCGGATCTAATTACCATTGCGTAGACAGGTGTCTTGGCTTTCTAACGGTACCAGTTTTACTAAATTTCAGTATCTTTTGGTATTTAAATCATATTTTAAACGGATGACATGTACGACAGATTTCTGTCATTTCAGGTTACACCCTGCATCAGTAATCTGATCATAACTCCTAAACCAAGATGACTATTGTTAATCTGTCTCATGCGTTGGAAATATAACAGATAAATCTAAATATTATCTAACTGTAGCGTCGCCTAATTATACTCCTAATAGGGAGTAAAACGTGTTACGAAACGGACTTCCAGTTCAGAAATTGGATTTCCCGCAGTAAACACTTAAAATGAAATGACCATAACTAGCAATCCTGAAACCCGATTGACACAAAACCAATTTTTCTGTATAGATGATTAAATATACTTCCTACTCCTTTTATATAGTTTTGCTTAATTATGTACGTGTGATTTTATATGAATTTTTCTAGTCCAACTGACATATGTTGCTCATATATTTTAGCAGTGCATTTACTATATCCCCAACATGTGCATGATTGTCATACTCTTGTAAATAGTGTTCATTTGTATCGATAACCTAGTGACCACGTTACATTACCAAGTGATAATATTAGTGATTGGATTGTGGTAAGTACGTTAGTGTAAAAGCGTGCCTGAATAAGTGAAGTGACACGTACTTGTACACAATCAGCGGAACCAGTTAATTATTGCATTGTCGACGTCTATGGGGCATATATAAGTG
This sequence comes from Agapanthus africanus, assembly GCA_030015575.1. Taxonomy (NCBI): domain Eukaryota; kingdom Viridiplantae; phylum Streptophyta; class Magnoliopsida; order Asparagales; family Amaryllidaceae; genus Agapanthus; species Agapanthus africanus. Next base: position 4,107,960 of record JASDDO010000004.1, read on the forward strand.
TAACTATAACTGGTATGAGATAGTTATGAAAGCACTTATATTAGTGTTATAGGTAAAATATCGAGTACTGTCCATTTATCTTGGATACTAGTCGAGACTGTTGGGGTAAAAATTTACACCCCGGTTGACCAAGTCAAAATCAAAGTCAACCCCAAAGCTAGGTGGGCCCAAGCCCAGGTCAAGCGGGCCCATGCCCAATTCGAGCCCGCAGCCAGCCTTCCCATGCCAACAACAAAATCATGTAATAAATAATTTTTATGTAATTTTTTATGCATGAATGTAAACAAAATGGGCATAAAGCCAATATTTTGTAAGCCCATGGCTTATGTGCAAAAATGAAATGGCACATGAGCCATGGGATGGCTAAAACGCCATTTTTGTAAAGCCTAAGGAGCTATATGTAAATATGTAGGCCTATAAAAGGCAACATGATGATGAATAAAGCATAACACTTTTCATTCCCATAAAAAAAAACCTAGGGTTCTTTGTGCCTCCTGCTCCTTCTCCAAGGTTCTAAACCCTTTTTATTTCTTTTGAATTAAATCGAGAGTTTTACTCTTTTTCTTCAAAAACTAAGTAGTTTTCCACCACAAAACCCACAAAGGGGAACTCAGATCTCCCATCAGATCTCAAAAAAGAGTGATTTTTTTTTTAAAATCTCCTATTTCTTGATCTTCAAGATCCGGCCAAGCAACAGGAGGAAGAAGAAGAACCCCCTTTATCAGCTTCAAAACATCATAGGAGTTTAACTTCATACATATATACATAATAAATATTTCCCTTCTGAAGCATAGCTTCTGTTTGTTAGGCTAAAAGCCTCCTTTTCTCGCCGGCGCTCAAGCGCAGAGCGCCCGCGTGCTGACACGTGGCGTGCTTGCGCTCAGCGCTCAGCGCTCGAGCGCAAAGCGCCCCGGTGTCGACACGTGGCGCGTTTGCGCTCGAGCGCAAGCCGCCCCCGTGCCGACACGTGGCGCGCTTGCGCCCCAGCGCAAGCGCTCGAGCGTAAGCCGCCCCCGTGCCGACACGTGGCGCGCTTGCGCCCCAACGCAAGCGCTCGAGCGCAAGTCCCCCCGTGCCGACACGTGGCGCGCCTGCGCCCCAACGCAAGCGCTCGAGCGCAAGTCGCCCCTGTGCCGACACGTGGCACGCTTGCGCTCAAGCGCAAAGCGCCCACGTGCCGACACGTGGCACTCTAGCGCCTGAGCACACAGCACCTAGGCGCACAGCGTCCAAGGTGCTGCCCCACGCATCCTTTGGATGCTCTTTCCCCCTCTTTCTTTTATATATACATTTATACATATGTATACATATGTGCATACACACATACTCCACGACACTGTCCCTGTTAGAAAAAATTTCTAACGAGGCGCTGCCCCGCACCCCGCAAGGGGGCTGCTATCCCCCTTGACCCCCGGCCTGCTATCCGGGTAGCAGGACCCCCGTAAAAAACTCTGTGTGGCTTCCGATATATTTAAACCCCCCCTCCAAAACACAACACACGTACACTGCACATTGAGTTCGCATGACCAGTTTGACCCGTCAATCGGAGGTTCCCTCGCCCCAAAGGCCGGGGGTAATTAACGGCAGCTTAGTTCGTGGCTGCCGGAGATTCGGATCCCCACAATCATTAAACCCCGGCCTACCCTAGGTAAGGGGAATCTATAGTACGCCTGACAAGCGCGCGCGTATTCCCATCTCAATGGGGTGACGAAAAACACCCTACAGATTCTGGCACGCCCGGTGGGACCAATCTCTCCTCCCATATTTCGGGTTAAGCGTTCATGCGAACTCAATCAATATACATACCTGTATTTATACTAAAAATAATGCTTTTTCATGCAGATTTGCAAGCAATCACCTTCCGACGATGTCTTCGATGATGAACTCAGCTCCCGTCTCCTACACGATGAGGATAGACTCTAGGACGGTCCTTCCGTCCAGTCTCGAGCGACAATGGGAGGAGCCGCTGCTACCATTCGGCTCTATTATGTTCATGCCAGTTGGCGCCATCCCAGCTCCTCAAGCCCCGGTGGCAGACAAACCGGTCTCGAAAGGCAGGACACCAAATGTGGTGATCTCAAGGGCGCCCCAACACAAACGCAAGTCGGTATCTGAACGACTTTCCTTGGCCCCAGCTGGGGGCAAGGCCATCAACACCGACAAAGTAACAAGGCCTCTCGAGCAAGCTCCGGCGGTGCCCTTGACAACTGCTCGATCGGGTATCTTCTCAAGCATCCCCATCACTCGGCCTATGGCGGCTTCCCGAAGAGCAGAAGCCTGCCAAGCGCTTAAGGCATAGAAGCTGAGTCAGAAGCGGCTCAGATATAGAGCCAACAAAAGGGCTAGGGCTCTGGCCATGTTAAAATTTATGAATTTCCAAAGCCCGAACCGCTCCGCGAAACCAGCTGCCAGTGGTGAAAGAATGGTTGAATGTGTTATCCACACTGTCTACATGGCCGGACATGAAGAAACGAACCCTCTTCTTCTTCACAGCCATGGTAATGATACGGTTGACGCTACCCAGCATCGGCTCGATCTAAATGATGAAGAGCCCATTCAGGCCGATAAGCTAGAGGAGCCCGTGGTTCCTACGGAATGGAGCTCAGGCAATAAAGATTACCCGGTTGTCATAGCCGGAACTACAGAACAAGCATTATTCCAATGGCTTCAAAGGCAATTTCAGGACAGGGATGAGAAGATGGCCGAGGTCTATTCCAAAGTCGACAAGCTGGCAAACGTCGTGGCAGATCTCGCGACCCAAGTCGCCCGATTGCAATTACAGCAGAATCAAATTTTGGCTCATGAGCCAGGGATTGGTACCCGGGAGCAGCCATCTGATATCTCTTTAAACCTAAAAGCGGAGCGCCTTCGCGAAAAACGGCCACAATCAGCCTCCAGTCCTCCGATACATACACCGGGGGGGAATCGCCTCTGAAAGAGAAGATGGAAAAGGTCTATTCCTTCAAGAGGGAAAAGATCTACAAGATATTCAGGGACGCCCTAAGAAACGGTCTACAACTGCCAGAATCAAAAAGACCGCAAGAAGAGAATATGACCGACGACCCAAAATATTGCCCCTATCACAGGGTGATAGGTCATTCCATTGAGGACTGCTTCGTCTTCAAAGATTGGGTCGAAAGGCAATACAAGACGGGAGAGATAAAACTGTCTAAAGGCGTGTTAGCAAACAGTCAAGCTACGACCGCCGATTTTATGCAAATGAAGACCGAAACCTTTCGGGAACCTAACCCTCCCAGACATGTGCAGGGCGAACCAAAGATTGATCGGCCTCAGGGACCGGCGTCAGTGAGGGCACCTACTCTGATGGAGAGAAGGAAGAAGGTGTACTCCTTTAGGAGGGATGAGGTCCGCGATATATTCGAGGAAGCCCTGAACAATGGCCTGCAACGGCCTATTCCGAAGAGGCCACATGAAATGAATATGACTGGCAATCCCATATACTGCCCATACCATAGAGTGCTGAGTCGTACCATTGAAGACTGCTGTGTTTTCAAAGATTGGGCAGAGGACCAATATAAGCTTGGAAAAACCTCTCAATCCTCGATGTGTCGGCAAGCCACAGAGCTAGGTCATCAACATAGCTCCGCCAAGATCAATGTTCTAGGAGCTGGGATAAGCAAAGAGGACCGCCACGTCGTTAAACTGGGAAACAATCGACCTCTAAGTCGTTAAACTGGGAATGTACAAAAAAATGTAAATAAACAAAAAATGTGTAAATAAAAGAAAAATAAAGAAAAGCCGAAATGATGGGGCAACTTGTAATAAAAATCAGCGAGTAAAATAAAGATGAAATAAAAGCCGAAATGATGGGGCAACCGTGAATAAAAGCCGAAATAATAGGGCAATCGCGACCTTCGCGATAAGAAAAGCTGAAATGATAGAGCAATCGCGGTAAAACAAAAAAAAAAACAACAACAGAAAAAACAACTGGCGAATGATGAGTTGCTCCTGGTACCATATTCCAGTGCAGCGATGCAGACGCCAACAAAAATCCATTTTTTCAAAATTCTTCCGGCCCTACGGTTAGTCCCCAAATTGACTACCGTATACAATCCACGGGCTCAAATAATTCTCATCACCCTCATGCCCCACCACAATCACTAGTTACGCGGCTGGTCTTCGCCTTTGGAATTATGCTCCATTGAGAAGACCCACTCATGTGTCTTCACGATACATGAGGAGAACAAACATTTGTGGGATCCTTACGACTCACAAAGGAAAAACACACTTAGGAGTCCTCACGACTCCTAAGGAGAAAATACACCTGCGGGATACTCACGACTCGCAGGGAGAAAATGCTTTTATGGGACCCTCACGGCCCATAAAATTGAAAAGCCTTAGGCGATAGGGACCTAAACCCGTCTCCTAATCCATCGCTCCGCCAACAAGAGTAGGAAAATGATGAATTGCTCCTGGCACCTCTGCTTCAGTGTTAGCAACGCTGATGCCGGCCCCTACCCCAAAATTCTAAGCTCGCCATCAATAGACCCCTAAGTCTTTAAACTGGAAACAGATGATCTCCAAGTCGTTAAACTGGAAACAGATGACCACCAAGTCGTTAAACTGGAAAAAGATGACCTCTAAGTCGTTAAACTGGAAACAGTAGACCTCCAAGTCGTTAAACTGGAAACAGATGACCACCAAGTCGTTAAACTGGAAACAGATGACCTCTAAGTCTCTAAACTGGAAACAGATGACCACCAAGTCGTTAAACTGGAAACAGATGACCTCCAAGTCGTTAAACTGGAAACAGATGACCACCAAGCCGTTAAACTGGAAACAGATGACCACCAAGCCGTTAAACTGGAAACAGATGACCACGAAGTCTTTAAACTTGAAATAGATGACCTCTAGGTCGTTAAACTGGAAACAATCGATCTCCACGTCTTTAAAACTGGAAACAGATGACCACCATATCGTTAAACTGGAAACAGATGACCACCACGTCGTTAAACTGGAAACAGATGACCTCTAAGTCGTTAAACTGGAAACAGTCGACCTCTAAGTCATTAAACTGGGAACGAGGGAAATCCACTCATGTGTCCTCACGATACATGAGGAGAACAAACCTTTGTGGGATCCTTACGACTCACAAAGGAAAAGCACACTTAGGAGTCCTCATGACTCCTAAGGAGAACATACACCTGCGGGATCCTTATGACTCGCAGGGAGAAAATACCTTTATGGGACCCTCACGGCCCATAAAATTGAAAAGCCTTAGGCGATTGGGATCTAAACCTGTCTCCTAAGCCATCGCTCCCCAGTCCCCAAGTGGCGAATGACGAGTCGCTCCTAGTACCATATTCCAGTGCAGCGATGCAGACGCCAACCAAATTCCAAATCCAAATCCCAAGTGGCGAATGATGAGTCGCTCCTGGTACCATATTCCAGTGCAGCAATGCAGACGCCAACCAAATTCCAAATCCCATACCCCAATGGCGAATGATGAGTTGCTCCTGGTACCATATTCCAGTGCAGCGATGCAGACGCCAACCAAATTCCAAATCCCATACCCCAATGGCCAATGATGAGTCGCTCCTGGTACCATATTCCAGTACAGCGATGCAGATGCCAACAAAGCCCCGAAAGTTTTATGGCCCTACGGTCTGGATCATACATCCTATAAAACCGTATACAATCCACGGACGTAAAACAATCCCGATCCCTAAAAAAACGGTATGTCCAGAAGCAAAATGGGCACGGATGAAAACTCGAAAGGGCTCCGTGAGTAAAAACAGCAGGACTGCCGGCGAGTTTGTGAAAATCCGAAAGGGCGCAAACTCGTAAAAGAAGGAAAAGAAATGAAATGCACTCGCAAAGTCCTCTCGACTTTGTGAGGAGAAAATTCCCGCGTGAGATCCCTACGACCCACAAAGGAGCAACACACTTAGGAGTCCCCACGACTCCTAAGGAGAAAATACACCTACAGGATCCTTACGACCCGTAGGGAGAAAATGCTTTGTGAGACCCTTACGGCTCACAAAATGGAAAAGCCTTAGGTGACAGGGATCTAAACCTGTCTCCTATGCCACCAATTCCCAAATCCTCTCGGGGCAAATGATGAGTTGCTCCTGGCATTATTCCAGTACAGCAATGCAGATGCCAAACAAAAAAAAAACAAATCCAAATCCCCTCGGGGCACATGATGAGTTGCTCCTGGCATTATTCCAGTGCAGCAATGCAGAAGCCAAACAAAAAAAACAAAAAAACAAATCCAAATCCCCTCGGGGCACATGATGAGCTGCTCCTGGCATTATTCCAGTGCAGCAATGCAGATGCCAAACAAACCAAATCCAAATCCCCTCGGGGCACATGATGAGTTGCTCCTGGCATTATTCCAGTGCAGCAATGCAGATGCCAAACAAAAAAAAACAAATCCAAATCCCCTCGGGGCACATGATGAGTTGCTCCTGGCATTATTCCAGTGCAGCAATGCAGATGCCAAACAAACCAAATTCAAATCCTCCCGGGGCACATGATGAGTTGCTCCTGGCATTATTCCAGTGCAGCAATGCAGATGCCAAACAAAAACCAATTCCCAAATCCTCTCAAGACAGATGATGATTCGCTCCTAGTACTATATTCCAGTGTAGCGATGCTGATGTCAACCCAAATCAAATCAAACCAACAACCCATATGGCGGAATCATGCTCCGTCCCAGAATTTACCCCGTGTCGAAATCATGCTTCGTCTCGGGATATCTACCTTCCCTGCAGGAATTATGCTCCGCCTCGGAAAAAAGTCAACCCGCGACACTCTGCGCCGAGGAAAAGTCGATCAGCGACACTCCGTGCCGGGGAAAAGTTAACCACCGACACTCCGCGCCGGGGAAAAGTTGATCAGCGACACTCCGTGCCGGGAAAAAGTCAACCCGCGACACTCCGCGTCGGGGAAAAGTCGATCAGCGACACTCTGTGCCGGGGAAAAGTCAACCCGACACTCCGCGCCGGGGAAAAGTCAACCCGACACTCCGCGCCGGGGAAAAGTCGATCAGCGACACTCCGTGCCGGGGAAAAGTAAACCCGCGACACTCCGCGCCGGGGAAAGTCGATCAGCGACACTCCGTGACGGGGAAAAGTCAACCCGACACTCCGCGCCGGGGAAAAGTCGATCAGCGACACTCCGCGCCGGGGAAAAGTCAACCCGACATTTCGCGCCGGGGAAAAGTCGATCAGCGACACTCCGTGCCGGGGAAAAGTCAACCACCGACACTCCGCGCCGGGGAAAAGTCGATCAGCGACACTCCGTGCCGGGGAAAAGTCAACCCGCAACACTCCGCGCCGAGGAAAAGTCGATCAGCGACACTCCGTGCCGGGGAAAAGTCAACCACCGACACTCCGTGCCGGGGAAAAGTCAACCCGCGACACTCCGCGCCGGGGAAAAGTCGATCAGCGACACTCCGTGCCGGGAAAAAGTCAACCCGACACTTCGCGCCGGGGAAAAGTCGATCAGCGACACTCAGTGCCGGGGAAAAGTCAACCCGACACTCCGCGCCAGGGAAAAGTCGATCAGCGACACTCCGTGCCGGGGAAAAGTCGACCAGCGACACTCCGTGCCGGGGAAAAGTCGACCAGCGACACTCCGTGCCGGGGAAAAGTCGACCACCGACACTCCGCGCCGGGGAAAAGTCGATCAGCGACACTCCGTGCCGGGGAAAAGTCAACCCGCGACACTCTGCGCCGGGGAAAAGTCAACCAGCGACACTCCGTATCGGGGAAACGTCCAACAACAGACACTCCGTACAGGGGAAACGTCCAACAGCAGACACTCTGTCTCGAGGAAACGTCAACCAGCGACACTCCGCATCGGGGAAACATCCAACAACAGACACTCCGTACCGGGGAAACGTCCAACAGCAGACACTCCGTCTCGGGGAAACGTCAACCAGCGACACTCCGCATCGGGAAAACGTCCAACACAGACACTCCGCACCGGGGAAACGTCCAACACAGACACTCCGTACCGGGGAAACGTCCAACAGCAGACACTCCGTCTCGGGGAAACATCAACCAGCGACACTCCGCATCGGGGAAACGTCCAACACAGACACTCCGCATCAGGGAAACGTCCAACAGCAACACTCCGTGCCAGGGAAACGTCAAGCAGACACTCCGTGCCGGGGACACGTCAACCAGAGACACTCTGCATCGGGGAAACGTCCAACACGGACACTCCGCATCAGGGAAACGTCAACCAGCGACACTCCGTGCCGGGGAAACGTCAAGCAGACACTCCGTGCCGGGGACACGTCAACCAGCGACACTCTGCATCGGGAAAACGTCCAACACAGACACTCTGCCGGGGACACTTCAACCAGCGACACTCCGTACCGGGGGCACGTCTACCAAATCGCTCCGGATCAGAGCGTCGACCGTCCACGTCGTAAAAAGGGCAGTGCAGGTTTCCCACAAATCGGGAACCAAATCGCTCCGGATCAGAGCGTCGACCGTCCATGTCACAAAAAGGGCAGTGCAGGCTTCCTACAAAGCAGGAACCAGATCACTCCGGGCCAGGGAAACGTCTACCACGGACACTCCGTCTCGGAGACGCATCAAGCGCCGACCGTCCATGTCGTAAAAAGGGCAGTGCATCCCAAAAAGTGGGAACCAAAGCAAGTCGCCTCCACGCAATAGAAGATCCATCAATTTCATGTACACGACCCACATATGCTGTGTGCATTTATTGATGGGGGCAATTTGTTGGGGTAAAAATTTACACCCCGGTTGACCAAGTCAAAATCAAAGTCAACCCCAAAGCTAGGTGGGCCCAAGCCCAGGTCAAGCGGGCCCATGCCCAATTCGAGCCCGTAGCCAGCCTCCCCATGCCAACAACAAAATCATGTAATACATAATTTTTATGTAATTGTTTATGCATGAATGTAAACAAAATGGGCATAAAGCCAATATTTTGTAAGCCCATGGCTTATGTGCAAAAATGAAATGGCACATGAGCCATGGGATGGCTAAAACGCCAATTTTGTAAAGCCCAAGGGGCTATATGTAAATATGTAGGCCTATAAAAGGCAACATGATGATGAATAAAGCATAACACTTTTCATTCCCCTCAAAAAAACCCTAGGGTTCTTTGTACCTCCTTCTCCAAGGTTCTAAACCCTTTTTATTTCTTTTGAATTAAATCGAGAGTTTTACTCTTTTTCTTCAAAAACTAAGTAGTTTTCCACCACAAAACCCACAAAGGACAACTCAGATCTCCCATCAGATCTCAAAAAAGAGTGATTTTTTTTTTAAAATCTCCTACTTCTTGATCTTCAAGATCCGGCCAAGCAACAGGAGGAAGAAGAAGAACCCCCTTTATCAGCTTCAAAACATCATAGGAGTTTAACTCCATACATATATACATAATAAATATTTCCCTTCTGAAGCATAGCTTCTGTTTGTTAGGCTAAAAGCCTCCTTTTCTCGCCGGCGCTCAAGCGCAGAGCGCCCGCGTGCTGACACGTGGCGTGCTTGCGCTCGAGCGCAAGTCGCCCCGGTGTCGACACGTGGCGCATTTGCGCTCCAGCGCAAGCGCTCGAGCGCAAGCCGCCCCCGTGCCGACACGTGGCGCGCTTGCGCCCCAGCGCAAGCGCTCGAGCGCAAGCCGCCCCCGTGCCGATACGTGGCGTGCTTGCGCTCAAGCGTCCAGCGCAGAGCGCCCACGTGCCGACACGTGGCACTCTAGCGCCTGAGCGTACAGCACCTAGGCGCACAGCGCCTAAGGTGCTGCCCCACGCATCCTTTGGATGCCCTTTCCCCCTCTTTCTTTTATATATACATATATACATATATATACATATGTATACATATGTGCATACACACATACTCCACGACACTGTCCCTGTTAGAAAAAATTTCTAATGGGGCGCTGCCCCGCACCCCGCAAGGGGGCTGCTAGCCCCCTTGACCCCCAGACCGCTATCCGGGTAGCGGGACCCCCGTAAAAAACTCTGCGTGGCTCCCGATATATTTAAACCCCCCTCCAAAACACAACACATGCATACTGCACATTGAGTTCGTATGACCAGTTTGACCCGTCAATCGGAGGTTCCCTCGCCCCAAAGGCGGGGGGGTAATTAACGGCAGCTTAGTTCGCGGCTGCCGGAGATTCGGATCCCCACAATCATTAAACCCCGGCCTACCCTAGGTAGGGGGAATCTGTAGTATGCCTGACAAGCGCGCGCGTATTCCCATCTCAATGGGGTGACGAAAAACACCCTACAGAGACATGCTTGATGGAGATCCTGTCTCCAGTTCTCACGTAGACTTGTCATGGAGCGACTAGTATTTGGATTTATGGTCGATGTTTAATGTAGACCGCGGGTGTGGGGTAGTTTGAGTGTGAGTTCGATCAACGGAATCTCAGGAGTCCCACTGCCGGCATATATAGCGATTTCGGGAGTCGTATGGATGGAATTACTGATTAGTAGCGAGCGTGATTCGGGCCCGTGTTCCCTTGCCCTGAAGCCTATCCTTGGGTTGGGGACACTCCTGCGGTGGTTGACGCTCACACTTGGACTGTCGATAGGTTTAGCGACCCGGACATTGAAACTTAGAAACTGATAGTTTTAGTGACATGGACATTACATTGATTACTGATCTGATACACTTGCTTTATCATTATCTATACCGGTTATTTCATGCTCGCGTCATTGTTCTATATTTACTGCTTCATGTTTACCATCATTGCAAATTATATATGTATATATTGCTATTGTGTCGCTCTGATTACCTGAGTACGCATGCTCAGAGTGAGAAGTGGACTTAGTTCGGATCAGGATCTGTCGTATCTCGAGGATATTGCGCACATCTATATCAGCAACGCCAGCGCTATATTTTTCCCTTGATCTCTATCTGGTTAGTTTTATATCGGTTTTGGTAGAATTAGTGATTGCATTTCTCATTATCTGTGCTATGATTACTGATTACCATGTAATGCTAGAAGTCGAAATGTGACACGGCAGAATATTTTCTTGACCGTAGGAGCATGGCTGACCTTGTCACCCCTCGTATTGCGTATTTTGGAAAGCGGTGCATGACAATTCCTCTTATGTAATTCAAGATGTCCATATATATTGAAAAAGGGGCGCGCGGCGCAACACACATATAGAGAATAATGGAGGAAAGAAACCATATGAGGGAATTTCCTTTTATGGCGTCGAAAAAATACACGCTCTCTTATTTTTTCCGACGATCAACATCCATCATCTTCATCATTATCATCTAAGATATTGTTACATCAAATTTTATATGATTCTACAACCTTTTCACCGTTGATTTAGTGAGTTCAAAATTAACGGTTTACCGACAACGGAACTTTTTACATTGCCAAATCAATGGTGAAAAAGTTGTAGAATGACATGAAATTTGGTGTACCCACATCTTAGATGATAACGATGAGGTTGATGGATGCCGATCGTCATGGACCAAGACAGCGACAGATTACCCGTAATTGCTTGGCATCCATTGTAAATCAAGATCCGATGATCGAAACGGGCGAGTGTGTCGTTCATAATACGTACCGTATCTTTGGCCATTAGACTATTTGGTTATACGTACGGAAAATTCTTTTTCTGCCGCCACGTGTCATCCCTCATCCCCCAATGACCACTCAGCACGTGTTCCCCGTAGAGGACCCCACCACCTTCTTCCTTCGCCATTAAGCTATAATGTATATATATATATATAATAATGCTCCCGCCACCTCTTACACCACGTGCCATTTTTATAACCACCTCAGTGCCCCCCGACTCACTGGGCCCCACCTCCAGCAGCTTCCCCTGCCCGCCACGTCACCACCCATTTCAGCCGCTGGGCCCCACCATCCCTCCTATAAATTGGGCTCCCCTTCTCCTCAATTCTTCCCTTTTCTCTCTCCCTCTCCTCTCTCTCTCTCCTCTTTTTTCCAAAAAAAAATCCCAAGTAATTTTTTCTTATTTAGCAAAATGGTGGCGTCCGGTTCGGTCGAGCCCGATGAGCGAAAAATCCGTCGAATGATATCGAACCGCGAATCCGCGCGAAGGTCGAGGATGCGGAAGCAGCGGCATCTCGAGGACCTCCTGTTCGCTCTGAACCGGCTCAAATTAGTGAACCGGGAACTATCGGACCGGCTCGGTTCGGTCAGTTACTGTACCCAGCTCGTCCGGTTCGATAACGACTCGTTGCGGTCCGAATCGATTAACCTCCGAACTCGATTGAATGATATCCGACGGCTGATAATGAGTGTGCAGTTGCAGACGATGGCGTCATCGTGTGCCGGACAAAATATTGCGTCGTCATTAATCATATAACAATAACGGACCTAAATTTATAATAAAAAGAACGGTTTTGTTTCCTTTTGTAAAAATTGGGGATTTGGTAGGGTGGTTTTAGTAATTAATATGGCTAGGCTGACGTGGAACTTTTAGAGGACCGATGGTTGCACTTGGTGGAGGGTGGGCCCCACAACAAAACAGTGCATGTGTTGTCGATTTCTGCTTCCTCGGAGAAAAAGCCGATGTTTTCTTTTCTCTTTTCTTTAAGTGACGTGGGAGTAAAGAGTTATAGCATGATGCTATAGACTTTGGTAATGTTTGTAAATGTTATGTATATTTCTTCTTCTCTTTGGTTTGTTTTGCAAAAGAGAGTATTTTCTTTCATTTGAATTTGTGTTATTATTGCTTACTTGTTGCATGTAACTTATGTAGCATATATCCATAGTTTCTTACCTAAACTGGAATTCTTTGTTTCATATATTAAGACGGTATCCAAATATTAATAAACCAAGTGAGATATTGCAGTTTTTGAACTAACATGTTTGCGAAAAAATGATAATGATGGTGGTGGTGGTGTATTACGACCATGATGATCTTAATGCTTGTAAGAATTATGGCGAATTTGCTAATGAATAACTTGTATATCTACGAACATTTTATAAAATAATATCTTATTGACAACCGACAAAATTTTATGGCCGACTATGTGAGATATCGATTTTTCTCTCTCCTCATTTATGTTGATCAGACTTGAGGGAAGAGTAGTTAATATATAGTGGGAATCTGGAATTTACTATGGAAGATTACATTCTATTATGATATAACGCAAAGGTGAGATATAAAATTAGGTCAGAAGCCATGCATATTAGCCCCGTGAATTTTCCCATGAATCTGGAATAAAACAAGAAAACTAGTGCCTACTGACGTATATGGAACCCATCTGTGTGTCCCGATTCGCAAGGGATTTTGCGGGGCCTAATTCTCAGGGCCCTTTTTCCTATTTAAAAAAACCCCCTAATGTTTAACATTTTAGTGAGCCAACCTAATTAAACGCAACACGCGTATGTAAGAAGTTTGGAACGAGGTGTGATGTTGATTGTTTTGTTCACATGCGGATTAGATGTAAGTTAATAATACCCACTTGAAGCATGCTTATATATGCACGAAATGGTTAATTAATTTTAATTAGTTTTGATGAATTGACGTCCATTAATTGAGTTAATTAGGTCGCGTATATATATTTATTTATCTATACTTAACATTACACTTGTGATAGCACTACAAAAATTAATTAGTCTAGGTAGCAAGTGTCTTCACATCTATTGGCTTATTTAGTTGCCATTTTTTTGCTCTTAATCAAAAGAATATTATCAGTTCTCAATCATACAAAGAGTATTGTATTTGTACCTCAGCTCTAGCTAGAGCATACTTCTAACTCAATCCGGTATTATCCGAATAACCGGAAGAAACATTATAACTCTTCTGCGCTTAAATATGAAACTGTTATAATCAATACCTACCTGAGCTGAAGAAGTGAATATGAAACTGTTACAATCAATACCTACCCACCTGAGCTGAAGAAGTGAATATATATATATATATATATATATATAAAAGTTGTAATTAATTAACGACTTTCACCTAGCTCTATATTTCTAACTTTCGCAGCATAGTGATCTCGGTCTTTGATGGCGTGGATTATCTTATTATGGTGACTGATATTCATATAGGGTATCATCGATATCTACAGCCGGAACTCTATATCTATCAAAGAAGTTGAATTTTTATGTTGTTGATTTATGATTTTTAATGAAGTCTTGGATGTAAAAATTTAGCAAAAAAGAAAACGGTCTCCGCGGGAATGGATTGGATCCAAATTGTTTATTGCTATACGTTAAAGCCTACAGGGCCTAACCAGAAATGGAAAATCTTGACATTAAGCCCATACAAAGGCCCATATGAACAGCTGTCCTAGACACAATAAGACTACAGCCCAACGCTAACCTCCCCCAATCAAATTCAAAATCCCGCTCTCTCTCTCTCTCTCTAAAATTCTCAAAAATGGAGAAAATCTCAGTCGCCGTTCGATTTCGGCCATCGATCGCCGACGATTCTTCCGAGGATCGCGGATGGAGGATCGACGACAATCGGATCTCGCTCCATCGGCCTCTCGGGACGCCAATCTCCGGCGTCTCCTTCACTTTTGGTACTCATCTGATCTCTTTCTCTAAAACCCTAGCTGCAAGTTTGGTTTTTTCTTCTCTCATTTTTTGAAAAGTCTCTTTTTTGTGAAGATCACGTGTTCGATCAGAGCTCGAGGAACGCTGCCGTTTATAATCAGATTACCAAGCCCATTATCCAAGCTGCAATCGACGGATTCAATGGTAACACCTGACCCCATTTTTGCCCTAGGTTTTGAAATTGGTGATGTGATGAAAGTTTTGGACCAAATCTGTGCTAAAGTTGAAATTTTTAGCGAAATTTCAGCCTGTCTTGGCTAGATTTTTGTAGATTCTTTCCCGAAGCTAATAAAGTTAAATTAGTATCTTGTTTCATTTACCGGTTTTGATGAAATGTTGGTTGAGGTCTGCTATTTATTTAACTTGCTTTGTGGTATTACTGTGGCCGGTATCCGGTTTGCACTTGAATGTGAGGCCTAAACATTGTTTTAACTAGGAAATTGAAGTCATGAATCTTTTTAATGATTTCTCTTTCAGGAACCGCTTTTGCCTATGGCCAAACCAGCAGCGGCAAAACCTTCACCATGAATGGTTCCGAAAATGATCCCGGCATTATCCTCCTTGCAGTAAAAGATATATTTCATTCTACTAAAATGGTATTCAAACACATAAATTTTTATATTAATTTAATCAATTGCAGATTTTCTATTTTAAGTCTGTATTGCTGTTTGATTATTGATATATAAACAGATAACAGACCGTGAATTCTTAATTAGAGTCTCCTACATGGAGATATATAATGAGGAGATCAACGATCTCCTCTCATTGGGGAACCAGAAGGTCCCGATCCACGAGAGCTTAGAGGTAAGGTGCACGTGAGCTGCGTATTTCCATGCTTTCTGAATACTCTAATAAAGTTGTTATGATATTTGTAGCGAGGTATCTTTGTGGCGGGCCTTCGTGAAGAGATTGTGAATAGTGCTGAGCAAGTACTTGAACTCATCAAACTTGGTGAAGGTATAATTTGTAGTATTTAAAATGTAAGTTCATTTATATGTGCATATCATTACTATGAGGGGTGAAAAGGCTAAAAATGAGGTTTTTCTTTTTGGGCAGCAAACCGACATTTTGGAGAAACAAATATGAATGTTCGGAGCAGTAGGTCACACACTATATTTAGAATGGTAAACATCACTGCATTCTGATTGCTTCTGCATTTTTTTTCTTTTTATACATTTACTTTTTATATAATTATCTATATTACTTTAGGTTATTGAAAGCAGTACCAAGGATCCAATGTCCTCTTCTGGTGATGTTTCCAATGCAGATGCTATCCGAGTCTCTGTTTTGGTTTGTGATTTTTTTCATCTTATCTAAAAATGACACTACATCGATTTCTTAAAGAACAGTTTTATGGGTAGGCCCTTAATTGTTTATGCAGAATTTGGTAGATCTAGCTGGGTCAGAACGGATTGCTAAGACAGGGGCTGGTGGAGTACGTTTGAAGGAAGGAAAGTACATTAACAAGAGTTTAATGATACTTGGGAATGTGATCAATAAGCTGAGTGAAAGCGGAAAGCAAAGGTAATTACCATATCATGTAACCATGCACGTAGCTAGTTTAGATGTAAGCTTCAAAGTTATTCCTGATATGAATAATACTGCACCTATTAATGCTTTTAGTACTGGAACAATCCTATTCATATGTAATTATTAAGTAAAACAATATTAATTTTCACTACACCAATCACCATTTCACTTCTGAGTTCTGATGTGGGCAACTGGTTCATGGTGTCATTTATGAATAATTCATGTACTTGACCCCCAATTTTCTTTTTCTGTAATTGTTTTAATACGATTAGTGAGTTACTTTGTGAACAGACAAATCTCTATCCGTAACTAATATTCCAATAATACAACATATGTATGAAAAACTTGCTATCTGAACTGCTACAATTGTTGTTTCAGGGCACATATTCCATATCGTGATAGTAAGCTAACGCGCATACTTCAACCAGCTCTCGGTGGCAATGCTAAGACTTCTATAATATGCACTGTTGCACCGGAGGAGGTAATTTCTTTCATCAACTTCTTCATTCCCCATAATTTATCTTGCATTTTAACTGCTTGCCTTGCTACATTTGGCTTTAGGTTCACATTGAGGAAACAAGAGGCACCCTCCAATTTGCAAGCAGAGCTAAACGTGTTACAAATTGTGCGCAAGTGAACGAGGTTATAATGCTACCTTCAGAATAGCAATATGATTAATTAGCATCGACTTGTTATTCTCTATCTTGATTCTTGATATAGTTTTGTTCAGCTCGTGCACCAGTTGTAATAACAATATATATCCCCTGGCAGGAATCATGCAACATTTATGGATATCTTTATGATCCTATGAACTTTTTGTCATATTAATTTTTAAACTAGGCATGATCTTGTTTTCCTGTCATCGTCAATCTAGTTCAGTATGCCTTTATAAGTCTATGAATAACAATTCCTGAGCGTGTTGGGTGTTGGTTGTATTTTTTTCTGTATAACTTATATCAGCCTTTTAATTCTTTTCTCAGCCGCATCTCAATTGGTGAAGTACATACTATTATTTCATTTCATTATTTTTTCTTTCTGCTCAGTCTACTGATTCTTCATACTAATCACTTCTAATTTATTTTATAGATTCTAACTGATGCTGCACTGCTGAAGAGGCAAAAATTAGAGATCGAAGAACTCCGTAAAAAACTTCAGGTAAGGAGTCATCTGTGTAACTCAGTTGAAATCATACCAAAGCTCAATTGCTCACATGTTCTCATGGCCAGGGGCAACATTCTGAGGTACTTGAGCAAGTCATATTAAAACAGAGAAATGACATGCACAAGGTAGGTTGCTGTGCTCTATCATTTGTTGTTATTACATAGACAGTGAACTTTATATGCTTTCTTTATCTTTAATAAAAATATGCTCTTCCTCTATTCTCTCTCTTTTTCTTCAGTCTGAGCTGGAGTGTGAGAAACTCGCAATGGAACTTGAGGAAGAAAGGAAATGTCGTGAAGCCCTAGAGCATCGCTTAAAGGAGCAAGAAAGAAAGATTGAAAGATTAAGCAAATCTGCTATTTCCTTGGATCAAGCTAGTAGTCAAGTGAGTTTGTTGTTCTTAAATAATATTAAATACACATGCAGTACTTTCGATGACTCTAATGAAGTAATATCTACTGTAGGAACAAGCTGATTCAGGAAGTATCTATGAGGAATTATCCAATGGTAATCATGACATGATACAAGGAGATGGGTTTCGAACTCCCAACTTCAGAGCTATACCAAATGGTTTTGTTGCAAAACGATCATATTCTTCCCGGGCGCTTGATTTGAGTCCCATCCCCGATAATTTTTCCAGTGTAGCGGATGAAGACTTGTGGTTACAATTGAACAAGGGTTGCACGACCAATCTTGATATGCTTCAGATGACGCCCAACATACATCACTCTATGCCCTCAGCTAATGCATCTATTGTAAGTAACCCTAACAACTTTACACTCATACTGTGCATTTTCCATCTTTAACACATGTCCCTTGTGTGAATTCTCGAATTTCCATTTGAGACCTTGTGAACTGTATTTGATTAGTGTCAACAACACATCAATTTTGACAACATACGCCATCATAAAAAAGGCTTTATTTAACAATACATTCTTACTAATACAAATATTCATTATTTCCATTAAAATTCTCACAAATATCGGATGCAGGAACTGTACATGGCATTATAGTAAAATTCCCACTGAAACCCTTCTTTATTCCTTTACTTGTATCAGCTACTTGAACCTATTCCAATATCTTGGCCAACTACTATATTTTTTACTCTGCAGTTAGTATTTGGATCACTAGTTGATCTCTTCACCAATTCAAGGATGTTAAAGCCACAACTCTACATCAATAATGCTACAATGTTATTGTTTTAAAAACCGTAATAATCTCTTAGATTCTGCACTTGTTCATTGTTAATATTGCTTGGTCATGTTATACAATTCAAGCATGCTTATATTAGGTTTTAGGACTTTATTATCTAAAGTCGGTTGAATGTTTCAACTGGCTCAACTTTTAAAAAGAAACCTGTTTTTCTATTTTCCAAGCATTGATCAATCATTTTGCCTATAGCGGTTCGCCTCTCAAGAAGAGCAAGCTACCAAAGAAAATTCTAATAGCTTCGAATTTGAGTCCAGCATGAACAACCCACATCTGAATGAGATTAAGGAACAGTGCGCTGTTCTAGAAAGAGAGTGCACTCAACTGAGGGAAGAAAAAACATCCCTCGTTCAAGCTCTCTCGATATCCAAACAAGAAACGGAGCTCCTTAGAGCTGAAAAAGAAGGACTCTCAAAGGACTTGAACATCGAAAAGCAGAAGATGCGGGATCTCAAAGAAGAGATCAGGCTCTTCAGTTTGGCCTTTGCACAGCGAGAGGGCTTACTCACATCGCTATACGCCAAATCTAAAGCTATGATGGAGAACATCAAATCCTCTCATGCTCCGATACCTGAAGTATGTGATTATTGAAGCCAAAATTGATCGGTTTCTTTGTTCAGGTTAGTTTTAGACTTTTATAGTCCTTGCACTCCGAGTACTGTTCCATTATTTGTTGTATGTATTTGATACCGTGCTAGTGTCTTATAAAAAATTGTACTTTAATCATACTCATATGATACCTATGGTGCATAATTTGCTTGTATGTATGTTTTTTTCTCCAAGTTGCATCGATCGACAGTTTCAGTTGTCTTCTGCCTATAATCCCACTTAATGTTTTCCCCTTGTTTAGCTTTGCGCCACCGCAGCAGCGCCATATATCTTTATTGCTAATGTATATGAATATTAAGTGTACTATTGTGGCCTATCTTAGTGATCCCAATCTGGGATTACAAGAGACCCAAAGCAAAGTGTACAGCCACGGTCCAAATTTTACATGCACGTGCGATGCATGCTTGTATAAATTTTTTTGATTTACAATCAGTAAAGTGCATCATAAAGATTTAGAAAATTCATTCAATGATGTAATTTTAGTTTGGGGTACACGTGTTGTCGGGAGTCGGTTCTTGCTCACAGAATAAAGTGCCATGCCAAGGGGATGGGAGCGTGACAGAATGGTATCAGAGCTGGTCTCTCGATAGTAGGTCTGTGGTTCGATGACGAACCATTGTTCAAAGGTGGGGAGGGTGTCGGGACCCGGTTCTTGCTCACGGAATAAAGTGTCATGTCAAGTGTCATGCCAAGGGGGTGGGGTGGGACACGTGTCGACCGAATTCATGTCACCCATACTGGGGCCCATCAATCTCCCACCATATGACTAATCCATGTTAAATGCTGAATACAGATGTATTGAGCCAATAGATGGAACATTTCAGTCCACGCAATGCAAGATACCATGGAGGAGGTCCATATTTGTTCCATGGATTGCTGCCTTCTTAGGTTGAGGAAGGGAATTAGAATATATAAGAGAAGGGAATTGTGCATCCTTTGTTGAAGGAACACACATGATTTCAGATTTATAAAAAGGGATTAGGCCAAAATCTCATGTTCTCAGCAATAGATTACTTCATTTAGTGCCTGTTTGGTTGCAAGATTATGATATTTGGATTCCAAAATAGTATGGTTGAAATTTCTGGATTTGGTAATTTGTTGTTTGGTTGGTTTTAGATTCATAGTATTGGATTTATAGATCCGTGTAATCTTTGTTTGGTTGGTGAAAATAAAGTGGGATTTGGATTTGAGGATTTTAGAGATAGATAGATAGAGAGAGGATTATTAAATAAATAAACTACACGGGTCCTATCTAAAAATATAATGAATAGTGCCAAATCCTGGAAAATCCTTAAAATCTTTTAGGATTCAAGAATTCTTGTTTTGTGGTGGCCCCCCATAAAAAACAAAGGAATCCTAGAAATCCAAATCTATCAATCAAACACAAAATTATGAAATCTTAGGATTCCACAATCCAAATTCATACTAATCCTGCAACCAAACAGGCCCTTGTGGTACATTGGCTCTTCTTCTCTTTGTTCTCTTGGACACAGGGGTGACTCAACTACCAGGCAAAGATTGTGGTGTCCACTATGGGACCCATTTGAGCTCGTAGGTGGGAACCATCCAAATCAGACATGTGCTGATAACAGGTGTTATTTCGTGTGGACACATTGAGGTAGAGACTTTAATATCCTATTATAGCCATCCAAATTCAAATCGAGTTGGTCAAAAATCAAGTTTAAAAATATAGCAAAGTGGCGGATGATGTTGTTCGGTTTGACGAGATAAAGATAGAATTCCTGATCGATTGCTATTAAATTATAAAAAGAAATTTTTTTCTCACATGAACCTTGATGATATTGATGCATGAAGTTTAATATATTGCAACCTAGGGACAATATGGTTCCAAATATTGGATACATTTGGCTTGATTTTCACCTCCACTGTATGATACGAGGGGAGGTAGATGTATCCTCTGAGAGAGAGAGAGAGAATCCTAACAAACCTCCGAACTTTGGAATACAAATAATGTTAAAATTTCTCTACTTCCCTCCTTTCTATTTATATAAACAACCTCCAAAATCCTCAATAAACTCCTCTCTTCAATCTTGGAAGCACAAATGGCATCCAGAAGAAAGCTGCTAGAGTTGCTAAAAGGAAAGCAAGGGCCATTCTTGTTAGATGTTTACTTATTAGAGAATGGATGTTCAAAGAGGATCAAGAGAAGAGATAGGGTTAGTGTTGGATTCTTGAGGTCCATACTAAGCAAGCTTGTCCAAAAGAAGCCTTTAAGCAAAGCTCAGAGTTCAAATCTCAACACATTTGGTATCACTTCGAGAGAATTTGAGATGGAAGAATCCAAGCAGCTCAGCCCTATAACAGCCTTAGAATTTCATGATCACAGCAAGTTTCTCTCATCTGTGTCCTAAAACAATCTTTAAATTACACAGCAGGGTTCTGCATGCTGAGAGCCGAAACGGACTTTCAGTTTGAGACCCCTTTTCCTTCTAAAGTTAAAATAGTAATAGAGATAAGTTACGTATCGGAATAATAAATCTTGCATGTTTCTTTCTCTGCATTAGTATTCAAGGATGGGAACCAATCATCGACGTCGAGTTCTGATTCGCCGAGGGAAGCAATGGTGATCTCTGCATTTTCCCTTGGCATCAAATCAAAGAAGGTGCTCTCATGGAAGAGGATGCAAGGAGATGAGACTAGCTTGACAAAGTTGTTGAGTTCAGATATGTTAGAGTTGATGTGTAGCAGCTTCAGGCCTGAGGTTACAGAGTTAGGAGTTGAGATAGAAGCAGATATCTTTGAAAAAATGGTAGATGAAGCAGTGGTAGAGATTTTAGGTATGCATTGTATATTATGAACGCTAAAATTAAATTTAAATATTATTTTGTCAGTTTACTAAGTCTATTTTCAGAAAGATGAGTTTGATAATATATAAATCATTTATTTATGTCGAGCTTCTCGATTAAACTAACAGCTAAACTTTTTAATTGAAGTTAGGTTGTCTGCTTTATTTTACACTGTAAATTATGTAGAGATCCATTTTCTCATTAAAAAAAACTTTTCTTCAATATGCTGGACTTAATATGAAAGAACTCAAAGAGGATAACTTCAGTCCCAATGAGATTTTCTCATCAAAAAATCTCATTTTTACACATTATAAATTAAATACCGATGTTGGTGAAACAATAAAAGTTGTTTGCGAAACAATGGAAATGATTCAGAAATTCGAAGTTATAACTTTGGAGTAAAGGAAGTGGCTTGGAGTAGCCCAGTGGTGGAGGAGTTGGAGTTTGTGGAGGAGACCTGGATTCGACGTGGGATGGATGGCTAATTTATTCCATCTATTATCTCAAAATAAAAACCTTTGGACTAAAGGAGGATCCAACATGATTAGAATTCTTTCTCAAACCAATTCCGGCTCAAACGATTTGGTTAACTATCGTTTTCAAAATAGATTTTTTTTTGCTTGTTACAAAAAAACTTTTATTATTTTGCATAAATACACAAATCAGCTCCCAAAAAATTGCTAAATTAACTCTAACTCATTTGATTTTCTCCCATATCATAAAATGAGTAATAATCCTGGAAGAACAGTTTATCCAAATTCTTCCACTGGAAATGTAATCCTAATTTTCATATAAAGAATTCTTTATTCCAAGACCTTGAAGCAGAGATTATAAATGTTACACCTTCCTTTAGAAGCATGCCCTTTCACATGAGCACATCACGCAAAATGATAGAAGAACATCCCAATGGATAGGATCATTCGGTTTTTCTCTTCTTACATCTTATACTAAAGACTTAAAAGTTCACCGAACTTCCAAAATGTTTGGCCGGTTTTTAGAAAACTATCATGGCTAACAATAACATGTCATCACCGTTAATACCATGTCACCGCCACGTCAACCAACTACAACATTAGCACATTTTTCTTCTAATTTCCAAAATTAAGCTCATCGTCTTTCTCCACTGACTAATTTGCTTGAAACTCTAAACGCTAGCACATCGCCAGCGCCGCCGTCACCTATATCGCCGCCGTCGTCACCTATATTGAGTTGCCGCGGTACACCAATTTTTTTTGGGTTTTTTTTGAATTAGGTTATTTTAATTTTTAAATTATAAAAATAGGATAGTTAGATTTATTTTTGTGAAAATAGGATGGTTTGTGGGCCCTCCGTAATTTAATTTTTTTTTTATAACAGAGGACGGGTTCTCTTCAAAAATGAGGGGAGGGCGGGTTCCTAGAACCCGCCCTCCCCTAAAATAGGTAGAGAGCGGGAACCCGCCCTCTAAACTGGGAAGGGGGATGGGGTCCACCAAACCGTCCTATTTTCACAAATATAAATCTAACTACCCTATTTTTATAATTTAAAAATCAAAATAACCTATTTCAAAAAAAACCCATTTTTTTGGGGGTTTAGCCCTGAAACCCTAGGAAAGTGTACTTCAGGAAGTTAGTAAGCTTGATGTCAAACCTGTTTAAAAGGATGCGTCGTTACAAAAGCCCATTAACTAGCCCAGCCCATCAATGAAGTAGGGATAAAAATCTAGGGTTAGGGTTTCTTTACCCACTTTCCTATTTCAAACATCATGCTTTCTCCTCCTCTGGATTTTCTTTTTCCCATTCTTTTGTTGTGAAATAATACAATTTTTGTTTTTAATTTTGTTAAGATTAAGGCAGTGATGACAACAAGTCTCATATCTCTCAATGCTGATGCATTTGGAATCGACCTCTGATGACTTGAATTTGTGCGTGTCTTAGCCTATTTTATTTCCGCTTAAACTTGATATTTTCGTTCTTAGAAATCTCTACTTTGATTATTTTGATTGATATAATCTACTCTTAATGTAGCAAGTTCAGCTTTGTTAACAATGTTTTTTCTTGGTTGAACTTTGTTAACAATGTTAGTTTCCTTATAAGGTTTCTGCTTTTTGCATTTGCTAAAGCCTAGAGCAGGAAATGAAAATTTCTGTCTTTCTTTCTCTTTTGTGTCAAATGGATTTTCAAGAACTTTAGCATGCGAATTACTAAAAAATTCGAGAAAAATAAAATATTCTGGAGAAATCATTGGCATAGCATGTTGAACTTGTTGATGCTGATCTGAAGTGGAATGAATGGAAAATTTTCGGACCATTCTGAAATTTAATATTTTGTTAAACTTCAAAAAATGTAAGTTCCCCAATTTGCGTAAGCCATATAAGAAATATTGAAAAACTTGGGCAAACTGAAAGCCCATGATTTTCGTAGCCTAGTTTGCTAGACCCGAACCGACCCATTTATAGGCCTACTGAAAATCCGTGATTTTCATATTCTATAGCTCACGATACATTGAAAACTTTAAAAAACCGGAAAATCGCAATTTTCATAGTCTAAGAAGCGAAATATTCAAAAATTGGAGAACATAAGATTACAACATTTTCTTGGACCATGTGAATTAGTGAAAGATCCGAGAAAATAGAAAAAATATGAGATTTTCATAGGCTATATATAGCATATCTTGCGGAAAAAATCGCAATTTTTGTATGCTATACGAAATATTAAAAAAACTCGGGAAAACTGAAAATCCATGATTTTCATAAGCCAGCATGCGAAATATCGAAATTTTTTAGAAAACTGAAAATGCGCAATTTTCATAGTCTAAACTTAAAAAAACATAAAAATAAGCGATTTTCCTGAATTACAGTAGGTGAAATATTAAAAACACCTTGAGAAAAGAGAAATTTTGGATTGTCATGTACTTGAGTAAATGAAATATTAAAAATCCAGAGAAAAATGAATAGTAACATCAACTAAACTTACAACAACGACCAATAGATGCAATTAATGTGCTCAGCAATGTTTAAAATAGCTAGCTCACAATTATAGGTGCTCGCTACGTAGCTTTGGAAAAAATCTTAAACACTGTAGCTTACGTTTTTTCTTAAAATAGCTTACACTTTTAACAAATGGTATACGCTACGCTATATCAATGTTATTTTCATATAAGATTTTCTATTGAAATTCGTAAGATTTTAATATCTAATTCTAAACTATATGAAGACGGTCTCATTAATGTTCTAACCTTCAATTTGAAATAATATTTAGCAGCCATGTTTCTCAAATAAAAATTATTTAATTGATTTTCCATAGATTTAATACTAGAACGAATCATATATATGAGCTCAAGAATTTAAAATTTTGAAAATATTGTTTTTTTTTTGGAATTTTGGGAAGCGGAGAAATAGCAAACCGCAAAACATATTGTTATATTACTTATTGTTCTATGTTCTCAAGCTAATTTTATATTTTTATAACAATATAATTTATTGTAAATGAGATGATCATAATAATAATTAATAATTCATTTGCTTACGCTATGCACAACGTTTTTTGCGCCTTTCGCTATTTAGTGGTGAAACGTTGTGCTACGCATTATCTCTATTTTGAACACTGGTGCATAGTGATAATACATTCAATAATTATAAAGGAACATTTTTTTCTTTGTGCTAAACAACTAATGTAAGTCCCTAGTGCCCTTACCGCGGAGGCCGTGGCCGATGCGGAAGCGGAAAACAAAAATTATCGAGAGGTCAACTAGAGACTAAAACCTAAAATCGATCCAAAGCGGAAGCGGAAAACAAAAATTATTGAGGGGGCAACCAGAGACTAAAACCGAAAATCGATCCAAACACCTAAAACTAGAAACTAACATGCAAGAGTTTAGAAAATACAATCTTCGACGCATGTCCACCTTATTGTGGAAGATCCCTCCAAACTCGTAGACGCCGCGAACGTGCTCTTGTTTAAGATGATCGAGAGGTAGCCACTCTTTCCGAAGATGATCCACCCAAAAGAAACTGATCCAGGCTCCGACCAATACTCCAAACTTGCTTCAACTCTCTCTAAATTTTCCATGCTCAAGTGAGCAAGAAGAAGAAGGAAAAGGCGGTGAGAAAATCCATGACAAGAAAATAATGACTCATTTTCTTTTAACAACCATACAACAATAGTATACCCAAATGATTTTATAAATATATAATAATAGCCATGCCTCTCTTCCATGCTCCTTGCCACCTCATCAAGCTACCACATTATTTGAATTTCTAAAAAGGAAAATCAATTATGAGGTGTTCTTCTTCTAAGGTATTTCCGTATAAATATAGAATACTTCACTCGATAAATGTATTGCTATATATACGTGTATCCGTATAAAAATATGGATAGCACCAAAGAGAGAAAATGAATAGTGAACAATATAACACACACACACACATATATAAATTATTAAATCAAAACTTGATTTAATAATCCGGTTTAATCATAAGCCGGCTAGTATTATCAACTGCCCGATAAAAATCCGTGTATCCCATGTTGGGGTTCGGTGCCCGCGGCCGAGATGGAAGCGAAAACAAAATTTTATTGCGAGTACCAAACACTCGCAACCCAAGAAATCGATCTAAAATCTTAAACTAGAAAATTAGAATTGCAAGGGTGCAGAAATTACAACCTTCGACGCGTGTCTACCCAATTGTGGAAGACCCCTCCAAGCTCATAACCGTCGAGATCGGGCTTGAAAGTTGACCACTCTCGCCGAAGAAGATCCACCTGAGAGAAACCGGAAGAGATTTCAACCGGTGATCCAAACTTGTTAGGGATGGATGGTGGGTGACGTAGGAATATTTCTCCAGACTTTTCTCTCAAAACCCTTGCTAATAAGAGATCAAGAAGAAGAAGGAGAATGAGATGAGGAGAGAATGGCTATGTCATGAAGCACGAAGGCTCTCATGTGAAGCATGAAGCTTGTATGATGAAGAAATGATCAAGTGTTAAAAGAAAAAAGAATGGCTATACAAAAGCAACCATGGATCAATAGTGCACCAATAAATGCACATAAATGATTACACCAAACCATACCTCTCTACATGCCCATGCCACCTCATCTCCATCTCATTTTCTCATTTGTTTTACAAAAAAGAAAAACAAATATGAGGTGTCTTTTTTCTAGAAGAATTCTCGTATAAATACGGAATATTTCACCTGATATATGTATCGCTATATATACGCGTATCCATATAAAAATACGGATAGCACCAAAGAGAGAAAATGAATAGTGAACAATAATACTAAAATATATATATCAAAATAAATATATAAATTCATAAATCAAAACTTAATTTAATAATCCGGTTTAATTCTAAACCAGCTAGTATTATCAACCGTCCGATTAAAATCCGTGTAGCCTGTACACGTACTTAATCGGACCCCTGCACATATCGACGTACGGCTCCTACATCTATCATCTGAACCAGGAAAACCCTCTATGTGGGACTCTGAAGACTCGATAATACCCTGACAGTGGGTTTAACCACAAGCATGTCAACGACACTAGTTATACGTAACGGCTACTCAGGTACTTGCTAAAAGTGGGGTCGACAATCAAGTACGTCCTTACCCTGCTGAGCCTGAATGTGACAATCTCCGTACAGTCCGGTCTCTTCGTCAAAAAATATCGTATATCGGGTCTAGGGGGTGGATAACGTCAGACCCCCACTAACCCGATAAGTCGTGTCTGAGTCAAGCTCATCACCAACAGAGATTGTCACGACTTGGAAAAGACACGTGACTAGCACTTGAATCATGTGAAGTCTATAGAACCCCACCTAATTCAAGCAAACCAAAAGCCCAGAAATCTTAACCATTTTAGGAAAAATAGTGGAGGTGGAGTTTTGAAATAATGGTATAATGAAATCAAGTTCTTCTTTTACAAGCATAAGTAATAACATATGAAAATGTAACGTTTATATCTGTCTTGAAAACATTTTTCGACGTTTGAAATTTCGGCAGCACCCCCTTTGTAATTTTTAACTCGAAAACAATACAAACATGATAATAATAGGCATCCCCAAACGGGAGTTAGCTCTTCCCTAATTGGCGGAAACAACCATGCAAGATATAAGTATACAAAGCCAAAGGTGAGGATCAAAACACAGAAATAAAACAAAGAAAACCAATGCATCATCAAGAAAACCAGAAACAAGAATAAATACATGAGCGTGACTCTAAATCCGAAAGAATATACAAACTGCAATTCTAAGTCTACGAATATACATAGTTTGGTTGATGGAGATTTTAACTAGATACAATTGAACAAATAAACAAATGCAACCGGTGATCACAATGCAAGTGTATCCTACCTATCAAAGCAATCATCCGGAAGAAAGAGGTGTGCCAGCAGGCCGCTACTGGATATGTGCGGTCAAACCTGCAAGAAACTGTGAAACAACGGGGGTGAGTTGCCAACTCGTGAGTAAAAGACATCACCGAGTAGAAACCGAATGTATGATGATCTCCTAGGTCATACAGTAATATAATAATAATAACACGATAACATCGAGTAGTAGCAAAGATAATAATATAACCATATGTATAATATCAAGTACTCGTGTCCGTGTCACAAAGTAACTACATGTCATATGTATCATGTATAAATGCATCATCAAATGGGTGTGTCCAGTATCTACACACAAAATCATGATAAAACCTGAGTGCCAAGTATCGATACTCGAAAACATCATGAAAACCGTGTCCATCAGTGACATATGATCCTCATATCTCGGGCTCTGTCTGTCCGGATCGGCCCAATATCATCTGATCTTACGACTATGGTCGGTATCCTCCGGATATCCGCCGCGCCAAACTATCACCGGTCGGTAGTGCTCCCTTGCCGGGCTCAACGTCTCTCTATATGGCCTTCTTGCCCCGCGGTACCGCACCGAGCCCACCATGTACCCGCAGACGGTGTCTCCTCGCTCTTCGAATCGGGTAAACATATATGCTCGGAACCGAGAAATCTCATGGTGGACGCCACACATCATATCACAAGAAACCGTATTTTCTTTTAAATTGAGCATAAGTTTTCAAATTCACACGCGGTTTCCCAAATCCAGAAATCTCATGAAAAACCGAAATCTCATAATCATGAATCAATAATGATGAAACGAATACCGACATAGAGCCAATCTACAACGCATAACCAGAGGGTATGTATATAAATGCATGTGATATTTAAGTAAGAATGCAAAGTCTAAACTAGCATATGAGATCATGAATGCTAAACAATACTACTTAGCTACAATTCATTAGGGTATACGAATGAAGTAACGGTTACTAAAGTGTACGTGACATGGCAATTACCGATGCTGATGTGTGTGAGCCGGCAAGCAAGTGTACTTATAGTTTACACATCATCGGTAATGGTGCAGGTGCCCTAGCAGGCGAATCATACAGCTAATGAAAACACATGTATATATCTACAATGCAATGAGAATAACATCGGCATAGTAGAAAGTAAACAGTAAACGCAATATTATATAAAATATACCTATATACGAGCCATACGGTTACCGTATTTAAAAATAGCACGAATCGTCGTTTTTAGAAAAGTAGGAGATACGGTATTTTTGAGAAAAGAAATACTTTTGACAGTCCGTAGCGTCCCTCGGTTTATCCTTTGAAAATGCATACGATTCGTTAGATTGAAAATAGATATGACTCGAGTCTAATCTAATATCTACCTATGCAACTAAAAGACTAAACTAAGAACCGAGTCGAAGGTGATAAGAAAATCTATAGCATTTTCCGAGTCGATATATCTAGAAGTCGACGATCCAGCCTCATAGCATCACGTACGGTATAGCCCATCGTACGGCATCCTCGAGTGAAGAGTGCGGATCAATCATCATAAATATATCTCATACGGTAAAATCCATCGTACGGCATCCTCAAATCGAGGGTACGGGTCAATATCATATATATATCATATAGTTCGTACGGTATCATCCGCCGTACAATATCATAATTAAGGGTACGGAGCTAAGATCGCGTACATTCTATTACATTATCAAGTCATATGTTATCGCATGTTATGTATATAACGCCCAACGATCCATTAATATATCGCATCATATACGATGTCTCATCTCAAATCATATATCAAAATCTCTTGACATCACATCCGATCATATCGACTCAAAACCATATAACCTATCATATCCTCATCTTACACGTATAGGTATACTACACACACACACCCCTATATACATATACACACGTATCATGTCATGTGTGCGTGCGCGCGCAACAATAAAAATAACGACTCACGACTAAGGAAATAACATTAGGGGTAGACTTTCCTATGAGTACGCAAAATCTAGCCTAAAGTCTCCTAGAAACCCTATTTGCTAAGTATCCATCTCGTATAGGCATATATTGTTGGAGATAGTGCCCTCAGAGTCGATTATTGGATCACAGGCACGTGATTGCAATGATTGAGGGAGGACCTATCCCGGTAGGACAGTCTTACTCGAGATGATAGTATGCTATCTGGTTTACCTTTATCATCGTGTACTGCTTTAGGTGACAGGACAGGTCACTATTGCACGTTGATAGAGCCCCTAGGATTCTTGCTTGGCTACCGGCAGTATGAGGGCGATCATATACGTAGGAGCTGGTAGTCTATAAGCATATCCTTAAAAGGTTCCTAGTCGTAGGAGTTTCGAGACAGGGCATCGATTCTCTAGAGTAGACTAGTGTATACAGTCGAGACCCCGACGAGGGGCGGTGGCCGGTCTCACAAGCCACTGGTGTCAGTTGGTTCACCTAAGATGTATACAGGTGCTCATTGGGTTATGAGTACACCGGACAGGACTGGCCGGGAACCTGCTAGTTGGGATTATACCTGACGTCAGATAGCAGTTCCCAGGTGACATGTGTACAGGTTAGTTCATCGACCTGGGGATCGTCATTTGTCTCGTGTGAGTTCCCACTGTGCTTTGATTACTACCCTACCACGACTCAAAGGAGTCGTGCAAACAGGTTTTAGTTGGGTACAGTCCCGAGCCACATGGAGGCAGTGAGCGGATCTTCAGGGGTTCGTCTCTCCCGGTATTGGGGGTGAGGTCGCGCTGTGTCTAGGAGAGCCATTACATGAAGTCCTTGGCCAAGGCAGGAGATTTACTGGTAGGTATTCCAGTAGTATCTCATGGTGTTCTGGGCTACACTCCGACACGACTTGTACCGCTTTTGGGGGTCTGACTTTTACCAACCCCCTAGGCCCGACATGCGATGCTCATAGACGAACGGACCGGACTGTACGGATATTGTCACTGACAGGCTCAGTGGGGTGTCAGGATGAGTTCGCTCATCGACGTCCCTTTTAGTCAATAGCTGGTGGCCCGTCACGTATTGGCTTATACCTCTGACGTGCTAGTGGTTAAATCCACAACCATAGTATTGACGAGTCTTTAGAGTCCACCACACTTTCAGTTACTCAAGCTTTCGGGCGAAACGCTGTAGAGGCCGTATGGAGATATGGCAGGGTTCGATCAGATACGTGCGGTATTGCACGGATCGTGATCGGACGGTTTTTACTAGCCGGCTTTGGTTTAAGCCGGATTCTAGTATTTGATAGTGTAGTTTTGTCTCTTTGCATTTGTATCCGGACGGAATACAGATGCGCGTGTGTATGCACAGTATCGGGGTTTTCCTGTAATTTATTACGGGACCAGTTTTCTGGAGTTGCCAGTTTGCATTCCGTTCCGGCCGGTTTTCCTTTGTTCTTTCCCGGCCGGACTTTTCCGATGGAGGGGATTATTTGCAAGTTTGCAAATAACACTTTGTGGAGGGTTTTCTTGCAAATGTATTTATTATGATAGCATCTTTTTGATACCATTCTCATCACTTGCTTTTTGTTGATAAGAAAGGATTAGAAGTGATTAGAGTTTGATGTGAGATAGTTATGATTATGTTTTTGGATGTGGTCACCACTTGTGCTCCTACCATCACCTCCCTTCATGCTTCATAATCTTTCCTCCACCATTTTCTAAAGAATATAAGTTTTTCCATGGTTGAGAGTGAAGAAGATGAGAGCTTCATCTTTGAGAGAGTAGCATTCTTGATCTCATTTTTCATGTTAAGAAAAATGCAAGCACCATTTTTCTTGTCCTGATTCCTCCATCATCTACAAATGGCAACAAACCCCAAAAGAGACATAGGTTCTACACTACACATTCTACAGCAAATCTTGGACGCGTCGGCTAGCCTACTTCGCGCCCGAGTTGCCTCGGTATTGAAGTGGGAGCCCGTAAAAGTACCCGGCTTCGTGGTGCCCTTTCCGACGAGGAGGAGACGGACGGAGATCCCGCGAGGAGATCGGAGTGGAGATGAAGACCGGAGGACTCGGATCAGTCGGTATATCTCTTTCCCTTCTTATAGTTTGCTAGATCTAGTTTAATGGCACGATCCGGGGTTTAGTGCGCGGTGGTGCCGGTTTGCTAAGTCCGAAAAATTAAAGTTTATCACCGTTTCCGCATTTGGCCGTCGGATTGACGGCCGGGGCGCCGCCGTGCACTTACATATATAATATATATAAGTATCCTAATCTACGGTTGCGGGGGTGCTATACGCCATCCATCCGACTTCCCCCATAGATATACATCTACTCACCTTCGATCCTCGCTTTGCCGAAGTCGATGATGCCTTGCTCTCCCTTATCGTCCTGAAGTCCACGCGAAGGTACCTACAGTTTCAAGCACATCGTATCGTAAAAAAGAATCGAATACAAACCGATACGGCACGTGGAGTGTATATAGGTTAGAACCTACGGCCTACGCATGCAAGAATAACCAACAACTCTCGACGTCGACGTACAAACGTCTAACGACCAATCCAAAACCTCAAATACCAAAACTCAAGTCTTTAAAAGTCGTAAATGAAACAACAACTTGAGTAAACATCTCCAGATTTTACCCTAAATTGAATTAACCAATTTTACATATAGTATAGGTCTAATTACAAGATATAGGAGCCATGGACAAAACACGAGGCCATTCATCCATACCCTGGCCGCAATTTGCGGCCAGAAAGAGTTTGTTTGCTGCCAAAGGTAGGAGTTGGGGTCTCGGGTCTCAGGTGTAGCTTCTAGGTGGCCTGCTTGTCTCACTATGATCACTATATATTTTTCAGAGCTCATGAGTTGTAGCAGATTCCAAAATATCATCATAATTCCCACAAAATCCGATATCGGCAAATTCAAAGTTCAAGCCTTGGGGTTTCTATACTCAGTTTGGTCTAGGATTTGACACTAGAGGGGTTGTGGTCACCAATTACACCTCAATTACACCTTTTCAATTCACAAAATCTCCTAAACCTCATCTTGGAATTTTCCAACATCACTAAACCACATTAGTTAGCTCTAAACTACTATAGGATATTAGGAAAACTAGAAACTTAACTAAAAGGGTAGAAATATATCTCATGTAGCAACTCAAAAAAATTTTAGGATTGCCTAAGTGCCTCAAAGTCCCAACTTGATCTACCCATAGGGTTTAGACTGAGGTAAGGAATAAGTTTTTATGAAGATGGCATGGTGGTTTGTGGTGTTTTGGAGGGTGTTTTATGGGGTGGTAGTGGAGGTTGAGGAGGAGAAGAAGGAGATGGAGAAAAGAAAATAATGAAGTGAGGTGGAGAATGATGAAGGCCGTGGTCAAAAGCCAAAGAAGAGTGTGGAAGCTTCTCCTCCTCTCTCTCTCCCCCCCTTTCTTTCTCTCTCCCTCTCTCTAGTCCATGCCTCATGGTCCCCCTCATGTCCTCTCTCTCATCATGCCATGTCACATTTTCTTTTCTTTTTCTTTTATCTTTTATCTTTTCATTTTAAAACAAAAACAAAAACCATATATATATATATATATATATGCAAGTGAAGAATTAAAGCCATGGTTCATAAAAATGTAACAAGTATTTTGCAACATGATTTGTTGCATGTCATGAACATAAACAGGATTAATGCATAATTAGCGAAATATTAATCAAATATAACATTAACTTGTATACAATTAATTGTATAATAATTTATAAAACGCCCAGATCACATAAAATACCTTCAAAATCAATAATTCATATTAATTTTCCAATTATTTAACCAAACTATAAGTATATAATCGTACTACTTCATTAAAACCAATCTCCATACTTTATATGATATTCATAAAATTTATCATTTTAATTATTTAAATTCCAAAAATAATATTTTATTTTCCGAAATGTTACAGAGATACTACTGATCAACTATTAATAAATCTCATCCACCGTGGCCATGGATTTCTAGTGATAGCCAACTTAACACAACGCGGCATCGACTCTTAATATCAGGAGAGACAAATCCTTGACAATCGACCGCAGCCTTCATGTGGTTCGGGACTGTACCCAACTAAAACTTATTTGCACGACTCCTTTGAGCCGTGGTAGGATAGTAATCAAAGTACAGTGAGAAATCACATGAGACAAATGATGATTTCGGGTCAAAGGACTAACTTGTACTCATGCCACCTGAGAACTTTCATCTCACGATAGATATAATACCATCTAGAAGTTCTCGGCGAGTCCGTCCGTTGTACTCATCTCCAGTGAGCACCTGCATACTATCTTAGGTGACACAACACCAATGGCTTGTGAAACCGACCACCGTCCCTCGTCGGGGTCTAGAAACCTATACACTAGTCTACTCTGAAATATCAATACCCAGTCTCGATACTTCCACGGCTAGGGACATTTAAGGATGTGCTTATGAACAACCCATCTCCCACATATATGATCGCCATCATAATGCTGGTTGTCAAGTAACAATCCTATGGGCTTCATCAATGATGAAGACAAACCAGATAGTATACTATCATCTTAAGTAAGACTTTTATACCTGTATAGGTCCTCTCTCAATTATTATAATCGTCTGCTTGCAATCATAATAATTGCCTTGAGGGCACTATATCCAACAATCTCCCACTTGCACTTAAGGCCAATTATTGCGGTATCACGTACCCATAGCTCGTGTGCTACCGAATACCCAACTTCTCTACTAATCAGTTTCGTAAACCATGTTTGTGAAACTTAATGTGTTCGAGAAAACAACCTCAGTGAGTGGATCCGCTACAATGTTCCAACTTCATCTTTCTATATATCAACTTTGTAGAGATCAACAATTTCCCAAACTGAGCGATACCCCGTCTCAAGAATTTGTCTGGATACTTGATGGGACCAAGTTCATCAATGAACAACTCCATCCAATAAAGTTCTTGGGCTGTATCCTCTATTGAGTCATAACCAGCATTCTGCACCATGATTACTTTAGTATCACTATTGGAACTGTAACAACCCTAATTTTCTTATACACTTTTTCCTATACAAATCTTTTTCAAAATATTTTTAAAATCCACAAAGGGGTATTTAAGTCTGAGCACAAGATTTAGGTAATTATTTTTGTTTTTAATTACAAGCTAAAAGAATGAAATAACTCCATTTTTAGTGTACAAGAAATTACTTTAAATTTAATGTATACTAGGAGTATTTATTCTTGCTGCTATCAGTTTAAGTAATTAAAAACCACAATAATTATAAGAAGGAGCTTGTAGCTCATTGGTAATACCTTGCACTGCTAAACCAAGCCACCGGAGTTCAAATCACATGCCCCACATTATTTTTGTATTTATTTTGTTTTATTTTTTTGGAAGTCAACGGTAAAAAGGCCATAACTCCAAAAATATGTACTGGACAACAAAAGTAAAAATACCAAGTTGTTCCTCAGGAAAACCCCCGGCCATTGGACCCTTGACTCGGCCCGACTCGGCGCCGCCGGCCGGCGACTCGGCCGACTCGGTACAGCGCCGCCGGCCGGACTTGGCCGGACGGCTGAGTCACCAACTGAGAAAAGTTGGCTCTTGACTTGGCCAACCCTCTTGCACACTTATTATACCTGGATCGGTTTTGATTTGGCCAATAAATCCCTTTTACTCCTAGGTTTAATGATTTTTAAAGAATTTTTAATGTTTTTTATTTTCTTTTAATATTTTTATCCTAACCCTAACCCTAGCCTAGCCCTATATAAACACCCCTACCCTCTACCATTTTACCCTACAACTCTAAGTCCACTCTCCCAAATTCTCAAGAGAACTCGGTACGAAGAGCGAGAAGCGAAGCGCTGCCGAAATCGACGACGGGTTCCGGCGACCGGATCAGAACCTTCGCGACGTTTTCGACGAATCGACGACCACCACATCCCTTAGCTACCTTAGCTTGTCCAAACCGTAAGTCCCATCCCCTCTATCTCTCTTTTTTATAAGTATAAAAATACGACTTTTTGGAACCCGACGGAAATCGGACAAACCGATTTTCGATTCGGTTTTTCTATAA
This sequence comes from Agapanthus africanus, assembly GCA_030015575.1. Lineage (NCBI taxonomy): Eukaryota > Viridiplantae > Streptophyta > Magnoliopsida > Asparagales > Amaryllidaceae > Agapanthus > Agapanthus africanus. Next base: position 4,144,162 of record JASDDO010000004.1, read on the forward strand.
ATTTCCACTTGTCACCTAATACATACTATCTACCCATATTCATGTTGACTATTAATCACCCATAAACCAATTTAATCAAACTTTTTCACATGAAATGATAAGTTCTTTGCAAAACCGTACTCTTTTCATAAAAATACCATGAAGTTCATTTTTCTTAGTTTAATTAATTCCTTCACTCCTAATTAGGTTTATCTTGATCACTAAACTTGTAGAATCCAATTTGAATGAAATTTCACACATAAAATGATAACGTTTTTAAATACCGTATTCTTGCACTTTAATACCTTCAACTTTAACTTGTCATGTTTTACCTTTAAACTTCACCAAAACTTAATATAAGTCACGGGGTAATGACCTACCCCTACACACACTCAATATAACCCTAATTGATAAATATCAAAATACAGAATACGGAATTACAGGACTTTTCACCAAAATACCCTAATCTTTATTTAAAGTTTTTAGTTGTAAACTTTTCTAGATAAAATCTATTAATAAAATGAAAACACGATTGGTCATGGATATCGATCCTTTATCTAAACTGTCTTGTGGTGCCTAGGCAAGTGTGTCTAAGGCTAGTGGTTTTTAATTAGGCTCACGACTGTGGTTCCTTCCCACTTACCTGGCACTTACCTGGCCGCAATTGACAGTGAAGAGGCGATTTGAGGCTTCTAATGACTCATCGTTTAGACCTTAGAAATAGGCTAGTTGGTTTAGGAAACCCTAATAACTAAAATACGGAAAACTGTACTCTTTTGCAAATAAATACCCCATACTTATAAAACCGTTTTCCCAAATGAAAAGTATTTATAAACCTAAGCAAAGCGCCGCTACAACCCACTTATGGGGAACCTGTTAGGGATAGTACGGTTCATCGTGCACCCGCAGGCTAGTAGTGCGACATTCAGACCTCCGTAAGGAGCATTCGATCTCGAAGGGTTTAAAATACGTCATTTAAGGAAAATGAGATTTTTGAAAATAAAATATTTATATAAAATTATTCATGTGTTAATATATATATAATTATCATTTAAACACCTATTTTATCATAATATAAAGTTTTCCACATTTTTCTAAAAATTACAAGATTAAAAGTTACACTAAAATACCATGAATTTCAGATAAGATAATTAATACTTTTATTAGGATATATTCACTAGAATAATACAAATAAAATTCATATTCATTATAACAATTAAGACGATTATTAAATACTTGATGTATATTTTGAAAACTATACAAAAGTATTTTTACATAAAACCCCCTCAAGTTTTACAAATTACAATAAGGCCCCTATCTAATATTGAACTTCAAATTCTCTTCTTTTAGTCTGACTCGGGTTAGAGTCTGACTATTTCTGACTTGAATATGATTCAAGTCAATCTATATTCTTTTATATTCCAATACAATTTGAATACATGAAACCCTGAATCCAGTTAACAATATATTCTTTTTGACTGAATCAAACCATGGATATTCATCCATTATCCTGATATTCCATTTACCTGATTATACAGTTGCAACAAGCTTACTGATATCATGATTTTGGTCAGTCATCCAACTTACATATTCCAATACTACAATACTGTTAAAACACTACGGGGTTAAAGGGGTAGATTGGTACGGAAGGTGTTAAAGGTGGCACGAGACGGTAAGATTAAGACACCTAACCTGAATCCAATTGCCGTTGTTCCGGGTTGTATAACGGAGCCTTGTACTTCCATTTGCCCTGGTCTCTAGCATACTGAGACCCCTCTCGTATACACTGGCATCCTTCTGTACCAAGCTATAACAACAGCGTTAACACCATACTACTATAATATGACAATTCAATACAACATTAAAAGCTACTCTCTCTCTCTCTCTTACTCTCTGTCTATTTCTTCTTATTCTTTTGGGACTTACCGAGCGACCTGTTCGCTGACGACATTCTATCTCTTTCTTCTTTGAATGTCGTCAGGTGCGTTGGACCAAGCTGAGATTGAGCCCACCGGTGAAGATTTGGAGCAGTTCCAGGCAGACCCAGAGCTCTAGATCATTGTACCTTGTTCTTTCCAGTTTATTTCATTTCCTGTTATGCCACTGTTTAGGCATTGCTTTTCATTCCAGTTGTATTTTCTTTTCCTGCATTGTAAAAAAGAATGTTATTAATAAAAGTTGCTGTTATTTCCATATTATTCGTCTCTTGTGATTTACTTTATATTGCTTAGTTACGCTTAGCGTATATACTTCTGAGTATATACGTAGCGGGCCTCGTCGCGTCCACTTCGCCGTACACTGGGAAGCGGGGCGTGCCAGGTTTTTGTTGGTGGCCCATGCAGGTCAGAGCTGTATGAATCCCTGTCATGCAGTTCTGGTCTGCGTGAACAACCTAAGCAATATAACACAAGAACCAGCAACTAAAACATTCTTTACAATTCATGTTCTTTGAAACTTGCAAATCTCTATTCCTTGAATCTCATCATTTCATGTATTTGATTCTGTCCTATTCCAAATTTTTCTTTAGGATCATGGATTCCCCGAACAACACCAGCACCAACGTCAACAACACCCCATCAGCACTACCTCTCACACCAGCTGTTCCCGCACCACCCACTGAGCAGACGATGTTATTTGATGCGATCCGAGTCTTCTCGAGGGACAGCAACAACTTCTGAGCCGTCCTGATAACGATGCACCAGGAGTAAAGCAATTCAGAGCTTTGCACCCAAAGCAGTTCTCTGGTAAAGGAAGCCCTCTCGAAGCAGAAGAATGGGCACAAAGCATCGAAGACGATCTGGCAGCAGCTCAAGTGCCAGACCATGCTTGGGTCCGTGTAGCGAAGCTACAGCTCACGGATAATGCTCGCAATTGGTGGAAGACGGAAGAAACCCGTCTAGCACAGCCGATTGTGTCACGCCCCGCTTCCCAAAATACGGAATACGAGGGGTAGACAAGGCCAGCCATACTCCTACGGTCAAGGAAATGTCCTGCCGTAGTCACACTTCGGCTTCTAGTTTTTCATGGTAAACAGTAAATGATGCGCAGGTAATGAGAAATGCAGTAACTGAAAGAAACAATAATATAAACTGACCTGAAGTGGAACAAACGAATGTAACTCGGAATGGCAAGTCAAGAAGTCTGTGATGCACGTCTAGTTCGGGTCCAGGCTAAATCTTCTCCTCACACTGAGCATGCATACTCAGGTCGTCAGAGCGACTAAATAACAATATAATATGTATAAAATCAAGTGACAGTTCTAACAGTGATAATAGATATGTGAAGCAGTAAATCAATGACATCATGAATATGAATGTGCAGTAATCAATGCAGCGGAACAGTAAAGCAGTAGAACGATATGTCAACACAGTATATAAGTTATATAAATGTCAGTATCCCTATCAGTCTCTAAGTCTCACTGCACGGGTCACTAAGCCTATCGTCAGTCCAAGTGTGAGAGTCAACCACTCGCGAGTGTCCTCCATCCAAGGGTAGAACCCAAGGGCAAGGGACCACGGGCCCAGCATGTAACATGTATATCACGGTGTATATCACGTACCCCGTAAATCTCCATATATCTCCCTAAATATATAAGCCGGCATGGGACTCCCGAGATTCTGTTGAACTCACACTTAAACTACCCCACACCCCGTGGTCTACATCAAACGCTAACCATAACCCTAAATACTAATCGATCCGTGACAAGTCTGCGCGAGAACTGGAGGCAGGAGCTCCATCAAGCACGTCCCGACTAATATCTAAGATAAATGGCAGTGTCGGATGCCTTATCTGTGACACCCGTGCAAGCGCTTCTATAAGTGTCCCATACCACTTATAGTCACACGTACACGCATCCCACAGACGTCGACAATGCAATAGAATAATAGGGTCACTGATTGTGTACAAGTACGTATCACTTTCACTTAATCACGGATACACGAACACTGACGTACTTGCCACAATCATCACTAAAAACTAACACTGGGTGAATGCACGATATCACTAGGTTATCACTGCAATGATACGAGTATGATATGATGCGTGAATAGTATATAAGCACGATTAAGGTGTCACAAAAACAGTATTTTATCAATTGCACTGTTCCCCTCCGAACGGCGGCCCGGACTTCGCGTCCGTTGCCTGAGGTTCGGGGCAGATGCTATTTGGTTTGATCCGTCCACCTCTCCGAAGATGCCAAGTTGATTTATGGCACCTTGTATCGGAGGTTTAGACGGATGCGGCCGATGTAGCAGACTTCGTCAGATGCCCCCTCAGGGTGAGGGGTTTTTGATTGTGGGGACGCTCTTCCCTGCAGGCGTAAGCCCCTGCAGTTAATTACGCTACCGCGTCGCGGTAACAACTTTCTCCTTCTCCAGAATTTCACTTCGTGTCGTGTATGTTTGTTTTGTTCGTGGTTGCCCGTGGATTGTATACGGAGACTGAGTGATGTCGTCACCCGTAGGACGTGGATTAGTCCAAATCCGTATTTACTTAGATTTGGGTTTGGTGTTTTTTGGTTAAAGGATACATTAGTCGCGTTGCGGCTAAGATCAGCTTAAACGTTCGTCAAGGATATGTTAGTCCTGTTTTAGACTAAGATCGACCTGACGTAGTGATTGATTTAATTATCTGGCCGTCGGGACTCGTCACCTCTCTGACGTCGTTGAGGGATTACAACGACAGGCGTCAGAGGAGTTCAGAGATGTACCCTTGCACCAAAGTCGATTCGGAGTTTTATTGTTTATTTAAAGATCTAAGGACACATTAACCGTATTTGGGGCTAAGGTCAACTTAGATGGGACCGTTTAGATCCGGCAAAAGAGCGTTCGGGCTCGATTGCGCTAGTTTAAGGACGTGGCGGTCCATCGCCAGTTTTAGGGACGTGGTGGTCCATTATTAGTTTAGGGACGTTTCGGTCCGTCGCCAGTTTAAGGACGTAGTGGTCCATTATTAGTTTAAGGACGTTTCGGTCCGTCGCCAGTTTAAGGACGTAGTGGTCCATTATTAGTTTAAGGACGTTTCGGTCCGTCGCCAGTTTAAGGACATAGCGATCCATATTCCAGTTTAGGGACGTGGTGGTCTGTTATTAGTTTAGGGACGTTACGGTCCGATATTAGTTTAAGGACGTTCCGGTCCGATATTAGTTTAAGGACGTCTTGGTCCACGAGTTTAAGGACCCCGCAGTCCAATATTAGTTTTAAGGACGTCTCGGTCCACGAGTTTAAGGACCCCGCAGTCCAATATTAGTTTTAAGGACGTCTCGGTCCACGAGTTTAAGGACCCCGCAGTCCAATATTAGTTTTAAGGACGTCTCGGTCCACGAGTTTAAGGACCCCGCAGTCCAATATTAGTTTTAAGGACGTCTCGGTCCACGAGTTTAAGGACCCCGCAGTCCATATGGATGTGTGGTTGTTGGGACCCGTCACCTCTTTGACGTCGTTGAGGAATTACAACGATGGATGTCAAAGGAGTTCGGAGATGTACCCTCGAACCGGACGTAGATTGATTTAGGAGAGCTATTTCGCTCAGTAAATTTAATTTAAGGACTTATGGCCACGATTGGGCTAAGTCCAGTTCAACATTTTATTTGCTTTTGCATTGCATTTTTTATTTAGGCTCTACCCACAAAAGATACAGAGTATCAATTTATTTTGGGCTCTGCCCCTTTGTAGATGGCACAAAGTATCTACCTTGTTTGGGCTTTGCCCCTTTTAAAATGCATAGCATTCTGAATATTTTGTTTGGGCTCTGCCCATTTATAAATGATGCAAAGCATCTGTTCTTGTTTGGGCTCTGTTCCTTAAAACAATGCATTTGCGCTTTACTGAGCCTGTTAGGCCTTCTCTTAATTGGGCTTGGCCCTTTTTAATGCATCTGCGCTTTGCGCTAAGTAATGAGCGCAAGTCCATATGGTGATGACACGTGTCGTGCTCTGATGAGCGCAAGCGCACTAGCGCAGTGCGCTGCGCTGTTGCGCTGCGCTATTGCGCTGCTGACACGTGGCGCGCTCTCAGCGAGTTGCACCAATTCCAGAGAGCAAAGCTCTATCTTAAGGGCGCTTAGCGCAAGTGGTTTTATAGCCGACACGTGGCGCTCTCTTAAGAGCGCAACGGCGCAACTTGGAAGTGCAAAGCACTAAGAATCTTTTAGATTCAAGAAGGGAAGTGCAAAGCACTGTTTAATTTCTTCGTCTAAATTAGATCAAAGAAAAATAAATTTTTCTTTATTCGAAGAACCAGAGGTTCTTAAAAGTGCAAAGCACTATTCTTTTATTCTTTTATTATTTTTTATTGTTTTTTAGAGAACCGAAGGTTCACCAGAAGTGCAAAGCACTGTTTTCTTTTTATATAAAGATCATCCATTTTATTTTTAGATGAATGATCTATTAAAAGGCCTTTCTTCTACTTCATGAAGGTTCTTTACCTTTTTCTTGAGATCTTCTCAGAGTTTTCTCTGCTTGGAGTTCTTGATTTTTTTTTGAGAAAATTGTTCCTCCTCCTTTTTTTTTTGAATTGAGGCTTAGGGTCCTATTTATAGTGACCACAAATCTGTTGAATTTGTTAACAAGATCTTTCCTGAGTGATTTTGGGAATTTTCCCACCGCTGGATCTTTGATCCAAAGGCAGAAGAAAATCTTCTAGTTCTGGAAAGAACAGAAAAGATTTCATAAAAATCTTAATTTAGTTTGGCGCAGATGCCCCAGCGCATGACACGTGTCGCGGAGCGCAGAGCGCAGCGCAAGTGCGCTAGCGCATCTGCACTGACACGTGTCACGCAGCGCAGAGCGCAGCGCAACTGCGCTGACACGTGTCACGCAGCGCAGTGTGCAGTGCAGTTGAAGCGTTGCTTCGTTTAAACAGAGCTTTGCTCTGATTGGGTGCGCTTTCTGGGCGCTGCGCTCGGCGCGTTGCGCCAGACACGTGGCAAGTTGCGCCCAGCGCAGAGGATCTGAAGCGTTGCTTCACCTGAGATATCTTTTCATCTCCCCTTTTCCAAGTCGAACTTGTATTTCCAAGATTTTGATTTCCCGGGTCTTGGAAATAATTCCATTGTGCACAAAATCTTTTATGTTTGGGTCTATATATAGTTCAGGGCCGAGCTTTTTATTCTCTCATCTTCAGAGAACTTTTTTGATCATGGCTTACAACCGCCCTCATGCCCGCCGACAACCATGGGAGGTTCCGATTCGGGACATCGTTCCCCGTTTTGCTGCGCGCCTGGTGGACCCTTCTCTCTCGGACGAGCAATGCGACGCTGCAATGCATGAGCTTTTGACTCATGTGGGGTCTCCTCTTCCTCCGAATTCCATTTGGCTTCGGATGGCCCTTGCCTCGGTGCTCTCCGACATTCCCCCTCCTCCAGCAGAGATGTCCCCGGCAATGCTGGATGCCGCCGAGGACAAGATCGAGGGCCTTCTCGAAGCGCACTTGATCACCAAAGCCCTGAAGGACTGCTCCTTCCATTTGCTGAACCAGATATGGGCTCGTCGGGTTGTCATCGCCACTTTTTCCCAGGAGTGTGGCGTCGACCGTTGGATGGCCACCCCTCGGGAGGATCGCCGCTTCGATGTGGTGGAGAAGACAGAGAGGGAGCTGGGGAATCTTCTTCTTCTTTTTGCGAATCCTTGTCTTTCTGATCCCGTATTCGGTGATCTTTTTTAAATGTAATATCAATAATAATGAATAAGCATTTTTCTTTTTAATCAAGTATTTCATTGCCTGTTAAGGGTTCTTTTATTTTAGTTCTTTGTTATGTTCGTGCATCATATGATTTTAATTCGTTATTATCAAGTGTACGTAACTTTGCATGAATAAATTGCTTTTGGTGTTTAAACCCCTTCTTCTGCGCGAGCGCATCTGCGCTGACACGTGTCGCGCAGCGCACAGCGCAGCGCGGCTGCGCTAGCGCATCTGCGCTGACACGTGTCGCACAACGCAGCGCGATTGCGCGAGCGCATCTGTGCTGACACATGTCGCGCAGCGCAGTGCCTGAGCAACTGAAGCGTTGCTTCCTTTATTGAAGTTTAAATTTTCAAAGCAAAGCTTTGTTTCTGATTGGGGAGTTGTTTCATCTTCCACCTCGGAATTTGATCGGAGCTTTGCTCCGATTGGGGTAAACAAATGCCCCCCGCACCGTTGCGCTTACGTGGCCCCAAACGTGAGCGCAATGGTGGCGAAATTCCAACCGCCGTGACGACTTTTGGAAGTCGAAGAGGCACTTGGTGCCTATAAATAGGACCTCTGGTCCCCCACAGATGCTTATCATCTTTCCGTTTTTTATTTTCAAAAGCTTCAGAGCTTTGCTCTTGCCTTCAAGAACTCTAGAGCTTTGCTCTTCTTTCCAAAGTTTTTTGGAGAAAACTTTAGGTAAAATTGAATCTTAGATTAAATTAACTTTAATTAATCTTAAACAGCAGAGCTTTGCTCAATTTCAAAGTTAGAAACTTTAAGTAAAATTAATATAAATCAAATTAACTTAAATTAGTCTTAATCAGAGAGCCCTGCTCTCACTGATCTTTTGATCTAAAGAGATCCCCATTGGGGTTTCACTAGCAGAGCTTTGCTCAACTCCAAAATTGGAAACTTTAGGTAAATTTTAATGTAAATCAAATTAATCCAAATTAATCTCAGTCAAAGAGCTTTGCTCTCACAGATCTTTTGATCTAAAGAGATCCCCACTGGGGTTTCATTAAGCTTTTGTTCGCGGGTTTTAATCCTTGAATAAAGCTCTGCCCTCTAAAAATTTGTAATTTCTTGATTCATTAATGGAGCTTTGCTCCTTTTAGATTATATAACATAGCTTTCAAGGGTTACTGATTGTTGTCAATCTTCTTCTACAGGAACAATGGACGCCCATATGTATGCTCTTAACGAGATCATCTCTTACGGGGACATCCGCCGACTTGGCCGCTCTCAAAATCGAGAGTTCACAAACGCGGAGTGTGCTGAAATCATGAGCCGCTTTGACGCATACAATGGTCCACTGCTTCCCCGGCGTTCCTCTCTTCTCAAGCTTATAGTGGGAGCCATCTGGGAGGTGCTTCCCCTCTTCTGTTCCGGCGTACCGCTTAGGGCGTTGGATGCTGCTGAGGACAAGGTGCACTCGGTGTACCTGTTGAATTTTATCTCAAAGAGGCGACGAGACAGCCTTATCGATCTCCTGCATGAGGTCTTTCAACAGTCCGCCATACTCGCCGCTTATCGAAGGGTGGAAGACATCAGGAGGGACCCTGACGCTTGTGCTCGTGAAAGGAAGCATACCAGGATGGTCCGCGCGGCCTGGAAAGTCATAGATAGGGTAGCTTTCGAGTTCCTCAATCCATGCCCTGGGTTCGAGGTTATTCCGTTGTAATAACATTTTTAATTTATCGCTTTTATGATTGTAAGAACTTTGGGCGATATTAATGAAAATTTTGTCTTTCTTATCCTGTCTTATCTTCTGCTCTGAATCTTTCACCTGACTGAATGCGTCTCATATGCTCGATCAAGTGTAAATCATATGCTTTTTTTTTTTGTTGCTTTTCCTCTTTTTCAGCATTTCGTCACAATTAGCAGGTAGTAGAGTAAGCTTCTTGATTTCTTCGAGATATAGCGATGGCTTAGGCCGCAGTTTCAGGTCTGCCGCCTAGGACTTTTCAACTCCATGAGCCGTGAGGGTCTCATGGAGACTTTTCTCCCTACGGATCGAGAGGATCTCGTAGGTGGGTTTTCTCCTTAGGAATCGTGAGGATTCCTAAGTGTGGTTTTCTCTTTATAAGTCGTAAGGATCCTATAAGAGAATTTTCCCTCTTACGAGTCGAGGGGATTCGTAAGTGGTTGTTTCCCTCTTTGTCGAGAATCGATTTCAGAGAGTGAGACCCGTGAATAGTATGCAAGAGACCATTTAGGATTGACTTGCAGGGTCCCATTGCCCTCTTACGAGTCGAGAAGGCCCGTAAGCGGTTGTTTCCCTCTTTGTCGAGAATCGACTTCAGAGAGTGAGACCCGTGAATAGTATGCAAGAGACCATTTAGGATTGACTTGCAGGGTCCCATTGTTCAGGAAGCAAGTTTTTGAATCCTTACTGCCCGAGATGTGAGTCAAAGAAGCTCTCGTCACGGAGTGTTTGTATCCGTGAGTTGAGAAGTTTTGCGAGGGATTATTTGTTTTCCAAGCGCCAAGGATTATTTGTTTCCTTGGGGTTCGAAGCGAGTCGAGGGTTCCTACGGAGGCACTGGTGGCTCTGCGGGTCGACGCGGATCAGGAGGCTCTCGTCAAGGAGTGTTTGTATCCGTGAGTCGAGGAGTTTGCTGGGATTATTTGTTTCCCGAGCGCCAAGGATTATTTGTGTCCTTGGGGTTTGAAACGAGTCGAGGGTTCCTACGGAGGCACTGGTGGCTCTGCGGGTCGACGCGGATCAGGAGGCTCTCGTCAAGGAGTGTTTGTATCCGTGAGTCGAGGAGTTTGCTGGGATTATTTGTTTCCCGAGCGCCAAGGATTATTTGTGTCCTTGGGGTTTGAAACGAGTCGAGGGTTCCTACGGAGGCACTGGTGGCTCTGCGAGTCGACGCGAATCAGAAGGCTCTCGTCAAGGAGTGTTTGTATCCGTGAGTTGAGAAGTTTTGCGAGGGATTATTTGTTTCCCAAGCGCCAAGGATTATTTGTGTCCTTGGGGTTTGAAACGAGTCGAGGGTTCCTACGGAGGCACTGGTGGCTCTACGAGTCGACGCGAATCAGAAGGCTCTCGTCAAGGAGTGTTTGTATCCGTGTGTTGAGAAGTTTTGCGAGGGATTATTTTTTTCCCAAGCGCCAAGGATTATTTGTGTCCTTGGGGTTTGAAACGAGTCGATGGTTCCCACGGAGGCGATGGTGGCCCTGCGAGTCGACGCGAATCAGAAGGCTCTCGTCAAGGAGTGTTTGTATCCGTGAGTTGAGAAGTTTTGCGAGGGATTATTTGTTTCCCAAGCGCCAAGGATTATTTGTGTCCTTGGGGTTTGAAACGAGTCGATGGTTCCCACGGAGGCGATGGTGGCTCTGCGGGTCGACGCGGATCAGAAGGCTCTCGTCAAGGAGTGTTTGTATCCGTAAGTTGAGAAGTTTTGCGAGGGATTATTTGTTTCCCAAGCGCCAAGGATTATTTGTGTCCTTGGGGTTTGAAACGAGTCGATGGTTCCCACGGAGGCGATGGTGGCCCTGCGAGTCGACGCGGATCAGAAGGCTCTCGTCAAGGAGTGTTTGTATCCATGAGTCGAGGAATCTGCTGAAGATACTGGTTTCTTCAGAGTTGGACTGAACCGTCGAGATTTGGCTTCATCTTCTGGCGGAGCCTGTTGGGAAAGTATGGTTTCCTCTTTGTTTACGCCCTTGGATTGTATACAGGGATCGATGTGATCTTAACTGTAGGGCCAAAGTTTTATCATCATTTTTTTTTATTTTATCTCCGCGATGCTCTATCATTTCAGCTTTTATATCGCGAAGGTCGCGACTGCCCAATCATTTCGGCTATTTTTCGCGGTGCCCAATCATTTCGGCTATTTATTTTATTTTCACTCACTGTTTTTTATTGCGAGTTGCCCAATCATTTCGGCTATTTTCCATGCATACATTTTTTCTACTTGCTGTTTTTTTTATTGCAAGTTGCCCTATCATTTCGGCTATTTCGTATGCATGAGCGGCCTACTGGCTTTCGCCGTCAACCTGAAATTGGACACCGATTTCGGCATCAGCACCGCTGCAACTGGGATATTACCAGGAGCGAATCATCATTTGCCTCTGTCGTTGTTGAACAAAGGGGGCTTAGCGACCAGGGTTAGGATCCCGTCGGCTAAGGCTTTCGACTTCATGAGCCGTAAGGGTCTCGTGAAGGTATTTCTCCTTACAAGTCGTGGGGATCTTGTAGGTGTATTTTCTCCTTAGGAACCGTGAGGGTTCCTAAGTGTTTTGTTCCCCTGTAAGTCGTAAGGATCCTACAGGAGGGCTTTCTCCTCATAAATCGAGGGGATTTATAAGGGTTGCTTACCATGCGAACGCATTCCCAGTCATGGATGAAATTCGGCTCGGGAAATGCTTATTCGCGCCCGTGGATTGTATACAAGGGTCAGTATTGAGCCACTTGTAGGGCAATATTGGAAGTTTGTGGGGATTTGCTTAAGCACAGGTTTAGGTCTCTGTGACTTAAGACTTTCAAATCCTATGAGCCGTGAGGGTCCCATAAGAGAGTTCTCCTTACGAGTCGTGAGGATCTCGCAAGCGTATTTTCTCCTTAGGAATCGTGGGGATTCTTAAGTGTGTTGTTCCCTTGTAAGTCGTAAGGATCTCACGCGGGTGGTTTCTCCTTACAGGGTCGAGAGGACTCCATAAGGGTTCTTTAACGAAGTTGCGCCCTTTCGGGTTTTCACAAACATTCGCCAGTAGTCCTGCTGTTTTTACTCACGAAGCCCTTTCGGGTTTTCATCCGTGCCCATTTTGCTTATGGACTTACCGTTTTTTTTCTTCATCTCGTCAGCCTAAGGATGTTGTGGTAGTAGTTTAAAGACATTTCGGTCTGCTATTAGTTTAAGGACATTTCGGTCCATCGTTAGTTTAAGGACATTTCGGTCCGTTGTTAGTTTAAGGACATTTCGGTCCGTTGTTAGTTTAAGGACATTTCGGTCCGTTGTTGGGAGACTGGCTACTGCTTATAAAGCTTGAGCGTAGGCAGATAGCGAGCGGACATAGTCGTCGTCATCTATCATTGACCTAGGCTGTGGCTTATTAAGCGTAGTATCTTTTTAGGAAGCGACCGTTTATTGGCCTGAAAGGCCTTTCACCGTGCATGTCGATGAGTAGATAGGCCCCACCCTGGTAAACTTTATCTATGATGTACGGGCCTTCATAGTTTGGCTCGAATTTTCCTCGCTTGGCGCGATTGGGGATCATAGGCCTTTTGACCACTAACACGAGTTCGCCTTGGCGGAATGTCCTCGGTCTGGTCAAGCTTTCGTATGAGCGTGTCATCTTTGCTTTATAAGCTTCCAGATTTTGTTGCGCTATGAGCCGTGTTTCTTCAAGGGCATCAAGCTCCTCAAGCCGGAGGTGAGCATTTTCTTCATCCGTCAGCTCGTAGTGAATTGCTACTCGCAAAGAGGGTAATTCTATTTCAAGAGGGAGTACTGCTTCTGTCCCAAATACCAACGCGTACGACGTTGTGTTTGTGGCAGTTTTAAATGTAGTCCGATACGCCCAAAGAGCTTCTTGCAGTCTCTCATGCCAGTCTTTCTTATTTCGGGACACTGTTTTCTTTATGATTTTCGTCAATGTTTTATTGAAGGCTTCAGGTAGACCGTTGGCTCGCGGATTATAAACTGAGGAATATCTCCAGTCTATATTGTGCTGCTGTGCGAAGCGGCTAATTTTATGACTTCTGTAGGCTGGCCCATTATCGGAGATGATCCGTCGCGGATTTCCGAACCGGTATATGACATGCGTTTTGAAGAAATGGAGAATGTTCTCCGTCTTTACTTCCCTCAACGGCACCGCCTCTACCCATTTGGAGAAATAATCAGTCGTCGCCAAGATGAAACGATGTCCCTTTGACGATGCTGGTTCGATGGGGCCGACTATGTCAGTTCCCCACATTTCGAACGGCCAACTAGCTACTGTTGGATGCAGTGGATTGGGATGCTGATGGATAAAGTCCCCATGAATTTGGCATGAATGACATTGCCTCGCGTATTCCAGGCAATCCTGCATCATCGTGGGCCAGTAGTAGCCCATCCGTTTTATTTTTAACTTCATCTTAGGGCCTACTTGGTGGGAACCGCAGAGTCCGTCGTGAACTTCTTGGACGATCCTTCTCGCTTCGTTAGGTCCTAGGCATCTCAGCCACAGAGAATCGAATGACCTCTTGTATAGAGTGTCGTTGACGAAGGCGAAAGACAGAGCTCGTTTCACGAGCTGATGTCTTATGGACGCTTCTTCAGGTATTCGATGGAACCTGAAGTAATCTATGAAGACTTCTCTCCAGTCTTCGGTCTTCTCATGGTCTGTTATTTGCAGGGTCGCCTCCTCGTTCGCTCCTTTTTCTTCGGATGATTTGGGATGTATTTCTGCTGGGGCGAGCACTCGACGGCTTTGTATCACGATTCTAACGTCATCGAGGTTCTCGTCAGCCAATTCTTTAGCAAGTTTGGCCAGTGCGTCCGCTTTGCTGTTTTCCACGCGCGGTATACTTTCCAACGTGTAGGAGGGAATTTGGGTTAGCAGTTGCTGCACTTTTTCACCGTATTTTACCAATTCCGGTTTGCATGTTTGGTAATCGCCGTTCACTTGGCTAACGACCAGTTGGGAGTCCCCATATATGAGGAGGCTTTCAATTCCCATATCAATGGCGATCTCGAGGCCTGCTATCAAAGCTTCATATTCAGCTTCATTATTCGTTCTCGGCTCTGTCAAGGAGAAGGCGAAGCGCATTATTGCTCCTTGTGGAGTCACAAAGATGAGTCCTACCCCCGATTTGATCATTGTCGTACTTAGTTTGTGCTTTTTCATGGAAGATGCTCCATCGAAATAAAGCTCCCAACGGGCATCACCATTGTCGATTGCGTCAAACGCATGTCTGTCTGGCAAATCGCAATTTAAAGGAGAATCGGCAGGTATGGGATGCTCAGCAAGGAAGTCGGCGATGGCCTGGCCTTTTACTGCCCTGAGAGGTTGATATGTTATCGAAAATTCCATCAAGAGCAGGGCCCATTTAGCGAGTCGTCCGGTCAATATGGCTTTTGACATTAGATATTTAAGGGGGTCCAATTTTGAAATAAGACGGACCTCGTGCGCCAACGCATAGTGTCTAAGCTTTGTTATTGCGAAGATCAACGCCAGGCAGTGTTTTTCAATGGGAGAGTAGTTGCTTTCTGCCCCCAGCAGAACTCGACTTAAGTAGTAGAGCGCTCTTTCTTTCCCTTGATCGTTCTCTTGTGCCCATAATGCGTCTAAGGAACCTTCGAGGGCGGTTGTATAAAGAATAAGAGGCTTCCCTTTAACCGGAGCAGCCAACACCGGCGGGTTCTGCAGGTATTGCTTGATCTCATCTAGTACGCCTTGGCATTTTTGATCCCACAGGAATGGGGTTCCCTTCTTCATCAAGTGACTATAGGGACGGCACTTTCCTGAAAGGTTGGCTATAAATCGCCGTATGTATGCGAGTTTCCCTTGGAGAGACCGCAGCTGTTTGAGAGTCCTCGGCGGAGGCATTTCCATGATCGCTTTAATCTTTGACAGATCTATTTCAATACCTCGGTGTCGAACAACGAATCCCAGGAATTTGCCCGAGGAGACCCCAAACGCACATTTAAGAGGATTCATCTTCAAGTTGTATTGCCGAAGGCGTTGAAATACAGTCTTCAGATGCTCGAGATGTTCCTCGTATGATTTGCTTTTAACCACGAGATCGTCGATATAGCATTCAACGATTTCGTGTATAAGGTCGTCGAAGATCTTTGTCATGGCCCTCTGATAAGTAGCACCGGCGTTCTTCAGACCGAAGGGCATTACTTTATAACAAAATATACCAAGAGGAGTCCTGAAGGCTGTATGCTTCTGGTCTTCTGGATGCATTTTTATTTGATTATACCCTGACGAGCCGTCCATGAAGGAGAAAACCTCGTGAGTGGATGTATTGTCTATCATCAGTTCAGTGACTGGCACTGGGAAGTCATCTTTTGGGCAGGCTTTATTGAGATCCCGAAAATCCACGCATATACGCACCGTCCCATTTTTCTTCATCACCGGGACGATGTTGGCGATCCATTCAGGGTATTGGACTTCCTGGATGAAGCCAGAGTCTATCAGCTTTTTGACTTCGGCGTTGATGCTCATCTCAAGCTCGAGTCGCATTCTTCTCGGCGCTTGTTTGACTGGCTTGATGTCCGGGGATATTGCCAATTTGTGTACAGCAATTTCTGGATCTAGTCCCGGCATTTCAGAATAGTTCCACGCGAAGCAGTCTTTGTGCTGTAGAAGCACGTCTTTTAACGCAGCTACCCTTTCTTCAGATAGTAACTCGCTGATGAATGTCGGTCGTGGATCGTTTGCCGTCCCCAACTCAATTTTCTTGAGGTTATCTGCAGTGGTATGGATTCCATCTTCCAGCTCTTTTGGTGCTGGTGGAAATTCTGAGATTATTTCGTCGCCGCTGTTTTCGAAGCACCAAGGAAGGCTGTCCAGGTTCTCGGACTCTTCTTTCAATGTCGTTATCATACGACAGGTGTAAATTTTCTGCCAATCCTAATATGGAACTGGTTTTTCTTTCGCGGCTTCGGGCTCGTGCTTCTGTGGCGGCGCTACCCTCCAGTTATCAGACAACGCGAATTTGCCGAGCTGATATTGGTCCTCAACCCAATTCTTAAAGGTGAAGCAATCTTCAAGAGGGTGTCCCATTACTCGATGGTAAAAGCAATAATTTGGCTCGAACACCTCGCCTGCGTGCTCAGGATGATTAGATTCTGGCAACGTAAGCATTTGATGTTTTAGAGCGAGATCGAATATCTTCCTCGTTTTGTTCCGAGGAAATGAGTATGCTCGACCCATTTTCTTCCTGAGGGCTAGGTCAATAACGCTCGACTCTCGGATACGTGGCTTCTTAGCTCTGCTTTGTGGCTGTCGAGCGCTTCTCTTACCTTTCGACTTGTTTTTGTTTTCGCGTCGAACCTTTTTTGTAGCAGGTTGACAAGGAGCGGCATTTTCTTCCTTCACCGCCTGTTGAAGGAGGCGCTGTGTCTTGGCTTTCTCATAGATTGCCATTTCACGATTGTGATCGTCTCGGGCTTTTTGACTCGCATCCCTTATAAGTTTGCTCATCTGGTCTTCAAATGATGGACTGGGCGGTTTTGTATCAGGAACTTTTGCTGGCTCAGGATTAGCGTCCTCCCATTGAGCGTCCGCCTCTTCGTCGAAGTCATACATAACATAACAGCTATTTACTAGCTTCCGTTTCTTTGAACGGATGTACCCAAGCCCTTTTGTTTCTACTCTCCCGTTAGGCAGTTTGCATTGAGTCCCTGGAATATTCCAGACCTTGTCATAGAATTTAGCTTTTCTAGCGGTCTGTGTGAAGGACATCCCTTGGCGTTTCAACAGTTTCTTCAAACCTTCGGTATAATATCTGGGAAGACGGATAGGCTGAAGCCTGTCGAGCGTGGGATCCGCGCCATGCCAAGTTTCTTTTTCCACCTTGTTTTCTTCAGAACGGTAGAATAGGATTGCCTTCTCGCCTTTTCGTCCGGGAGGGATATAGAATGTCTGCAGTTCTTCTACGCTGTTGGTGTTGAGTGCATCCAGTTCTTTGTAATGTTCAAGCGGCACCATGGTTACCTGCAGACTTCGCTTTTCATCAGTGGAAACCCGTATTGAAGGCCGAGCAGGGAATACAGCGTGAACTTCATCTTCGGAATCACTGCCAAAGATCAATGAAGGAATGGATGGTCCTGGCCTGGTGGACTGGGATGGACCCGCATAAATTATATCCTCTTCGTCCTCGGTGTCACTGCCGAAGATAGGGATGGTGGCGCTAGTCTTGTTCTCCGGCTCATGACACTTCTCCGTGTCTTCGAAATCCGGTAAGAAGTATTTGGCATCTTCATACTTGCGAACTTCATTCACAGAAAACGGATTCAATTCTCCTGCCACAGTGTACTCGAGGCCATCCCTACAATGCTTCATGCACTGATGCTGTGTGGAAGGGATGATATTGTACTCGTGTAGCCATGGTCGGCCGAGTAGAGCATTGTAGCATGTCTTGGCGTCTATAACATGGAATTTGATATCCGTGACGAGCAACCCGAAGCGCAGCGTCAATATCACAGATCCCAGAGTCTTCGAGGATTGGGAATCGAAACCGGAGATAGTGATCTTGTCTCGGGCGAGGTGTTGTATGCTCATGCAAATTTCTTTTAAAACCCGCACATTGAGTAAATTAACAGACGATCCGTTATCGACCAGGATTTTACCTATCTTTATGTCATGGCAGTATCCCGAGACATAAAGGGGGCGATTGTGTTCACACGTCCCGAGGAGAAGGTCTTCATCACCAAAAGCAACGTCGGCTGTGTGCACTTCTTCTAATTCGTCTTTCATCTTTTCTTCGGCTAAGAAGGCTTGGAACTGGTCCGGATCTTGTAGCGCCTTAATCAAAGAGTCTCTGGCCTCCTTTGATAGTAGCAAGGCATCAAGAATGCTGAGTTGTGAGGGCAGCTTCCTCAGATGCGCCAAGACATTGTAATCCACCTTACTTCTCTTCGGCGGATTTTTGGCGTTTAGCTCTTCCAGAACTTGATCATCCAAAACGATGTCTTCAGAGACCTTTTCTTTCCCTTTATCTTTTCTATTCGAAGGTCCGAGGTTCTTTTCAGGCAGTGTTCGATTCCGCAGCTGTATATTTTCGCAAGACTTCGGTTCTTCTTCTTTTCCCGAAGTGGATTCTTTGAAGAGGGGGCCAAGTTCTAGTTCCTCATCAGAGTCGCTCCCAAATGTAGGCACTTGCGACCCGCCAGTGTTAACCATGCAACAATGGCCGGCAGTTCTTTCAAGCTCTTTGGTCGTGTTTCTTTGCTCCAGACGACTCTTACGCTTTTCCCGTTTAAAGCATTGTTGATTAGCGACGTATCCTCGCCACCATCCACCGAAAGCTTTGCAATCCTGGGTGGAATGCGAGACCTTCTGATGATATAAGCAATAAGAGGGGTGCATTTCTACCACGCCAGTAACTTTTTCTTCAGAGGGTGGTAGCTTCATGCCCATCGATATGGCCTTAGCAAACTTCTTTTTTACCTTGAATTGGCTTTTGTCAGCGGTGGAGGCATTTTGCTTCAGAGGGATCATCTCAGCTCTTTCCTCAAGTCGCTGGCGCTTGGCCCTTTCGAATATAGCCGTCTCGCGTTCTTGATCAGCTTTGCTTTTCAATCGAGCTTCATTAAGAAACGCGCCAATCATTTCAACTGATAACTCCGGAACCCTTGACTCAGTATTTGCCCCCGGCGTTTCAGTGCCAGAAGTCCCTTCATCGTTCGTGGTCACATGGGAGATCATATGACAGCTTGCCACATATTCGTCGGATTCATCCGATGAAGTTTCTCCCTCATCTTCTTTTTGAAAGACGTGCTGAAGGAAATCTTAGAGCGTAATGGGAGTCCGCGCCTTTTGGTTGTATTCATCCAGCGCGTCGATTTGCTTTTGTAAGTCCGTGCGCTTGTCGCCAGGCTTCACGGGCTTCTTAGATTTCTTCTTCTTCTTTTTCGAAGATTTTGACGGCTGGTCATGAACGCTTGAACTATCACCATCGGCCTTCGGAGTCGGACGCGGCTTCAACATCCCCTCAATAACCTGCGGCTCCAAGGGGTTCTTCCACTTGACCGCTGGACATGTCTGAAGATCATTTAGCATTCTCCTCGTTTTGGCCGATAATACGACTTCCCAGGGAGTTTCTTCAACGACGGAGCATGTTGCCCCCGGCGTATTCGTCCCCTTAGAGGTGTGAGGCTGCGGGGGATTTACCTTCCATTTGTCGGATAGCGCAAATTTGCCCTGGCGGTACTGGTTTTCAAGCCAATTTTTGAAAACGTAACAGTCTTCGATCGGATGTCCCAGCACTCGATGATAAGGGCAGTAATTAGGCTCGTTGACGTCACTCGGTTGCGACGGACGTTTTGGGTCTGGCAGATTTATGAGCCTGTTGCGCAATGCCAGCTCAAATAGCCTCCTCGTTTTATCACGGGGAAAGGAGTAAGCACGTCCCATCCTGTCCTCAAGGGGTACGTATGGGCGTGTATTGTTTGGACGAGCGACCGGCTTCGAGTCGTTCGGTTGTTGTTGGGCATTAGCGACTATGATCGCTTTTCCCTTTCCTTTATCGTTTCGGGAGTCTGGCTTCGGGAGAAGGGGTTTATGGCCCATCTGGTCCATCTGTGCCAATTTGTCGATCAAAGCCTGAAAGGAAGTCGGCTTGAAGAATATCATAAACTGTGAAATGGTTGCTTGTGGATCAAGGGTTCCAACAAACATTCCCACCGCAGGGGCTTCTTCTATGCGCTGTTCACACTTAGACCATAGATTACGCCACTGTATAGCGTACTGGACCCACGTCTCGCCGGGCTTTACCCTGGCGTTAATCAGCGCCGTCATCGGAGTACGCTCACTGGCACTTGCAAAGCGTTGGGTGAAGAGCAGCTCCATCTCCGCAAAGGTTTTAATAGAGTCGTTGGGGAGCTCGGAATACCACTCGAACGCCGTATCTGATAGGCTTCCAACGAACTGGCGAACCAGAAGCTTGTCGTCGCCGCCGGTGTTACCGCAAAGCGCCCTGAACTGGGCGACATGTTGATGGGGATTGCCGGTCCCTTTGTAGACATGAAATTTAGGAATTGTATAACCCGGCGGGTACTTGATTTGGTCATACCAGCCCGGATACGGTCGCCCCGTTTTTACCACGTGGCCGGCTGCTTCGGCCGCGTGATGAACCTTTATTTGCTGGGCTATATATTCGTCCAGATCAGTTTTAGAGATTGTGTCTTATTTAGCCGTCGATAGAACGGGCTGAGGGTTTGATGTTTCTCCCCTATCATCCCCAAGGACGATCGGGGGTTCTTCAGTCGGGGGCTCTGGTTGTATCATCATCCCTATCATGTCCTGGAAGAGGAGGCCCATACGCTGTATATTGGCTGCTTGTTCAGCAGCCTCTTTGTCTCTCTTTTCCAATACTCGGCGGAGGAACTCAGCGTCAGTCTCTTCCTCTTGGCGTTCGTCTAGGGACGTCTCAGGATTCTCTTTTGGCCCCGTGAGTGCAGCCATTGTAGTCATCATTTCCTGGAGCTTTTGTTGCTACTCCTGAGACTTGGTCACTGACCGGGTAAGCGGTCGGTGACCCGTAGAAGTACGACTTTCTTCCTTTCCAGAAGCCATATAGACCGTATGAACTGTTATGCCCCCTGACTTGGGGCGTTTAGGTTCACCGCTTTTAAACTTTGCCAGTGTCACGGGAGCTTTTTCTGGCTTCTTCCTTTTATGGACCTTTGAGGTTGAAGGAGCCGTTGAAGCGGGCATTCTAGCATTTGTTGCCCCCTGCTGTTTAATGGGGCGGTTCTTGTCCTTTTCCACCTTTGCCTTTTTCTGGTGACGAAAGTGGTCTGGGTCAACCACGGAGTTTTGAACCTTCCGCCAAACTTTATAAATCTTTGACGACAGCCGCTGAGGGGGCTGTTCTTGCTTTGTCTCCGAAGTTTTTTCTATAGGCGGAGGAGATCTTTTCAATGTAGCAATCGGAGAGTTCTTTCTCACCTTCCTCAGAAATTCAAAGCTGTTCCCAGTTGGAACAGCAACGTTGACCTCCACCACTGGAGCAGGTGTGGTTAGCCCTGAGGGGGAGTTGCCCCCTGCTTTCCTTACTCACTGCCAATGGCGACGTCGCGCACGACGAGCCATTGGGACGGGCTCGGAAATCGAGATGGTTTCTTGCTGCCCCCTGTTTGAGTGTGGGGTAACTGCTGATGTCAGCCTATCAAAGACTGATGCCTTTTGACCAGCTGGGGGAGGAGTGGGAACCGTCAATCTTGTGAAGACCGACTCTCTGATAGGAGAAGCCGCTTTAACGACTTCCAAAGCAGCGGCCGTTGCCCTCTTTGGGACAGCCATTCTGTAATTCTGACCTAGCCTGGTGAAAACGGAGGCTGTTGGTTCAGTAGCAGGCGACCCGTTGATAGGGATCGTGGCAGCAGTGAGCCGGTCGAACATTGACTTCTTGTTCACTTCCGGTACAGGTGTCGGCATAGAGAAGCTTACAGGTGGGACCATGGTCCCGAAGAACAAGCCGATGGTGGCTTGAGTCACCTGGTCTACCGGCAGAGTCAGGAAGGAAGCCCCTTGGGGCCCATATGTTACACCTCTCGGTGAGGTGGAGCGTTCGTTGCAGCGGCATTTCGAGCAGTTGGTGCAGTTGGTGGCCATTGAATCTTGAACTCCGCGCCAGGTAAAAGACCAAATCTTAGCAACTTGAAATCCGAAGGCAACCATTTAACAAACCGCGATTGGTTCGCGAAGACGACACACGCAGTGTGGAGTGGAAAAAGGAAAAGGTCCCACCGGGCGTGCCAGAATCTGTTCCCCTCCGAACGGCGGCCCAGACTTCACGTCCGTTGCCTGAGGTTCGGGGCAGATGCTATTTGGTTTGATCCGTCCACCTCTCCGAAGATGCCAAGTTGATTTATGGCACCTTGTATCGGAGGTTTAGACGGATGCGGCCGATGTAGCAGACTTCGTCAGATTCCCCCTCAGGGTGAGGGGTTTTTGATTGTGGGGACGCTCTTCCCTGCAGGCGCAAGCCCCTGCAGTTAATTACGCTACCGCGTCGCGGTAACAACTTTCTCCTTCTCCAGAATTTCACTTCGTGTCGTGTATGTTTGTTTTGTTCATGGTTGCCCGTGGATTGTATACGGAGACTGAGTGATGTCGTCACCCGTAGGACGTGGATTAGTCCAAATCCGTATTTACTTAGATTTGGGTTTGGTGTTTTTTGGTTTAAGGATACATTAGTCGCGTTGCGGCTAAGATCAGCTTAAACGTTCGTCAAGGATATGTTAGTCCTGTTTTAGACTAAGATCGACCTGACGTAGTGATTGATTTAATTATCTGGCCGTCGGGACTCGTCACCTCTCTGACGTCGTTGAGGGATTACAACGACAGGCGTCAGAGGAGTTCAGAGATGTACCCTTGCACCAAAGTCGATTCGGAGTTTTATTGTTTATTTAAAGATCTAAGGACACATTAACCGTATTTGGGGCTAAGGTCAACTTAGACGGGACCGTTTAGATCCGGCAAAAGAGCGTTCGGGCTCGATTGCGCTAGTTTAAGGACATGGCGGTCCATCGCCAGTTTTAGGGACGTGGTGGTCCATTATTAGTTTAGGGACGTTTCGGTCCGTCGCCAGTTTAAGGACGTAGTGGTCCATTATTAGTTTAAGGACGTTTCGGTCCGTCGCCAGTTTAAGGACATAGCGGTCCATATTCCAGTTTAGGGACGTGGTGGTCTGTTATTAGTTTAGGGACGTTACGGTCCGATATTAGTTTAAGGACGTTCCGGTCCGATATTAGTTTAAGGACGTCTCGGTCCACGAGTTTAAGGACCCCGCAGTCCAATATTAGTTTTAAGGACGTCTCGGTCCACGAGTTTAAGGACCCCGCAGTCCAATATTAGTTTTAAGGACGTCTCGGTCCACGAGTTTAAGGACCCCGCAGTCCATATGGATGTGTGGTCGTTGGGACCCGTCACCTCTTTGACGTCGTTGAGGAATTACAACGATGGATGTCAAAGGAGTTCGGAGATGTACCCTCGAACCGGACGTAGATTGATTTAGGAGAGCCATTTCGCTCAGTCAATTTAATTTAAGGACTTATGGCCACGATTGGGCTAAGTCCAGTTCAACATTTTATTTGCTTTTGCATTGCATTTTTTATTTAGGCTCTACCCACAAAAGATACAGAGTATCAATTTATTTTGGGCTCTGCCCCTTTGTAGATGGCACAAAGTATCTACCTTGTTTGGGCTTTGCCCCTTTTAAAATGCATAGCA
Organism: Agapanthus africanus; assembly: GCA_030015575.1. Taxonomy (NCBI): domain Eukaryota; kingdom Viridiplantae; phylum Streptophyta; class Magnoliopsida; order Asparagales; family Amaryllidaceae; genus Agapanthus; species Agapanthus africanus. The sequence continues at coordinate 4,167,711 of JASDDO010000004.1, forward strand.
TTCTGAATATTTTGTTTGGGCTCTGCCCGTTTATAAATGATGCAAAGCATCTGTTCTTGTTTGGGCTCTGTTCCTTAAAACAATGCATTTGCGCTTTACTGAGCCTGTTAGGCCTTCTCTTAATTGGGCTTGGCCCTTTTTAATGCATCTACGCTTTGCGCTAAGTAATGAGCGCAATTCCATATGGTGATGACACGTGTCGTGCTCTGATGAGCGCAAGCGCACTAGCGCAGTGCGCTGTTGCGCTGCGCTATTGCGCTGCTGACACGTGGCGCGCTCTCAGCGAGTTGCGCCAATTCCAGAAAGCAAAGCTCTATCTTAAGGGCGCTTAGCGCAAGTGGTTTTATAGCCGACACGTGGCGCTCTCTTAAGAGCGCAACGGCGCAACTTGGAAGTGCAAAGCACTAAGAATCTTTTAGATTCAAGAAGGGAAGTGCAAAGCACTGTTTAATTTCTTCGTCTAAATTAGATCAAAGAAAAATAAATTTTTCTTTATTCGAAGAACCAGAGGTTCTTAAAAGTGCAAAGCACTATTCTTTTATTCTTTTATTATTTTTTATTGTTTTTTAGAGAACCGAAGGTTCACCAGAAGTGCAAAGCACTGTTTTCTTTTTATATAAAGATCATCCATTTTATTTTTAGATGAATGATCTATTAGAAGGCCTTTCTTCTACTTCATGAAGGTTCTTTACCTTTTTCTTGAGATCTTCTCAGAGTTTTCTCTGCTTGGAGTTCTTGATTTTTTTTTGAGAAAATTGTTCCTCCTCCTTTTTTTTTTGAATTGAGGCTTAGGGTCCTATTTATAGTAACCACAAATCTGTTGAATTTGTTAACAAGATCTTTCCTGAGTGATTTTGGGAATTTTCCCACCGCTGGATCTTTGATCCAAAGGCAGAAGAAAATCTTCTAGTTCTGGAAAGAACAGAAAAGATTTCATAAAAATCTTAATTTAGTTTGGCGCAGATGCCCCAGCGCATGACACGTGTCGCGCAGCGCAAGTGCGCTAGCGCATCTGCACTGACACGTGTCGCGCAGCGCAGAGCGCAGCGCAACTGCGCTAGCGCATCTGCGCTGACACGTGTCACGCAGCGCAGTGTGCAGTGCAGTTGAAGCGTTGCTTCGTTTAAACAAAGCTTTGCTCTGATTGGGTGCGCTTTCTGGGCGCTGCGCTCGGCGCGTTGCGCCAGACACGTGGCAAGTTGCGCCCAGCGCAGAGGATCTGAAGCGTTGCTTCACCTGAGATATCTTTTCATCTCCCCTTTTCCAAGTCGAACTTGTATTTCCAAGATTTTGATTTCCCGGGTCTTGGAAATAATTCCATTGTGCACAAAATCTTTTGTGTTTGGGTCTATATATAGTTCAGGGCCGAGCTTTTTATTCTCTCATCTTCAGAGAACTTTTTCGATCATGGCTTGCAACCGCCCTCATGCCCGCCGACAACCATGGGAGGTTCCGATTCGGGACATCGTTCCCCGTTTTGCTGTGTGCCTGGTGGACCCTTCTCTCTCGGACGAGCAATGCGACGCTGCAATGCATGAGCTTTTGACTCATGTGGGGTCTCCTCTTCCTCCGAATTCCATTTGGCTTCGGATGGCCCTTGCCTCGGTGCTCTCCGACATTCCCCCTCCTCCAGCAGAGATGTCCCCGGCAATGCTGGATGCCGCCGAGGACAAGATCGAGGGCCTTCTCGAAGCGCACTTGATCACCAAAGCCCTGAAGGACTGCTCCTTCCATTTGCTGAACCAGATATGGGCTCGTCGGGTTGTCATCGCCACTTTTTCCCAGGAGTGTGGCGTTGACCGTTGGATAGCCACCCCTCGGGAGGATCGCCGCTTCGATGTGGTGGAGAAGACAGAGAGGGAGGTGGGGAATCTTCTTCTTCTTTTTGCGAATCCTTGTCTTTCTGATCCCGTATTCGGTGATCTTTTTTAAATGTAATATCAATAATAATGAATAAGCATTTTTCTTTTTAATCAAGTATTTCATTGCCTGTTAAGGGTTCTTTTATTTTAGTTCTTTGTTATGTTCGTGCATCATATGATTTTAATTCGTTATTATCAAGTGTACGTAACTTTGCATGAATAAATTGCTTTTGGTGTTTAAACCCCTTCTTCTACGCTAGCGCATCTGCGCTGACACGTGTCGCACAGCGCACAGCGCAGCGCGACTGCGCAAGCGCATCTGCGCTGACACGTGTCGCGCAGCGCAGTGCCTGAGCAACTGAAGCGTTGCTTCCTTTATTGAAGTTTAAATTTTCAAAGCAAAGCTTTGTTTCTGATTGGGGAGTTGTTTCATCTTCCACCTCGGAATTTGATCGGAGCTTTGCTCCGATTGGGGTAAACATGCACGATTTATCATGAAACGTACATATATGATTTAGCGAAACGATAAACAGGTAGTAATTAGTATGTTCAGTTGTCTATCCATCGAATTTAGTTTCAAGCCAATCGGGTTCCAGGATCATTAGTTATAACCATTTCATTTTAAGCACTAGCGGCTGGAAATCCAATTTCAGAATCAGAAGTCCATTTCGCAATGCAATTTGATCCCATTTGGGATCGGATTTTAGCGACGCTACAGTTGGATGAATTCTAGGATTTTCAGTAAGGTTTTCAACGCAACAGACGGATCTTCGATCACGTCTGTATGTCAAGAGATATACTCTATTTAACTCTAATATGTCAATTCTGAATCTGTTGGAACTGTTGTGCGTCCCGATCTTTTAAATTACAGATTAAATATCAAACGGTAACGAAACAGAATGAAACCAATTGTGTTATCTAGATAACAGATTTATATATAATAAACAGCGGAGTTCCGCAACCTACGAGTTAAGGAAAATCCGGTGGTTCCCAATACGGAACAGCAAGCAACGACTGGAGTCGCTCTGGATTGCAGTCCAGAGTCGCACTCCGATCCAAATATCATCACAGTTTAAGTACAGGTATATCAGGGAACTAGTATAAGGTTAAAGTTCATCGAGTCGGCTTCGAATTGAGCCCTCGAACGCATCAATCCAGCGTGTATATAATTTATGGCGATTTTATTAGTTTTCAGTTACAAGGAAATTCCAGTTTTACGGTTAAACTTGGGGGTAGTTGTTTTAGTCGTTATCGATCATATTTTCCAACGAAACTTGCACACGTTATCCATCCCTACAAGGTCCAATGCAATATATCCAGTTCCGTCAAATGTGATAATGACTTTCTAAGAGGACAAGTATCGAACAGTTTTGTTGCAATATTTAACATAACGCAAAACATGGGATATATATACGATTTTAATTTGTAAACTAATAATAAATAGCATGTAGCAAGTGGGGACTTGCCTGGAGGCGTCTAGGCGATGCACGGCAGTGGTAATGGCACGAACGCGACACACGCACGGCACGGCAACGCCGATTCCGACACGGCACCACAGTGACAAAAGTCTCGATCCTGGCTCGAGCTTGTCGGAGTTGGCTGTTGCGGGCTCGGGCAATGTCGTGCGGTGGTGTAGGTTGATAGAGAATGGAAAGACGGTGAGATTTGGAGAAAGAGAGAGAGAGTGTGCTAGAGAGAGAGAGAGAAATGAGAGAGACAGAGTGTGTAGACAGAGAGAGAGGCAGTGAGTGAGAGAGTTACAGAGGGAGAGAGAGGCAGTGAGTGAGAGAGTGTTGAGAGAGAGAGAGTGTTAGAGAGCTGAGAGAGAGAGTTAGAGAGCTGAGAGAGAGAAAAATGAGAACAGAGAGAGAGAATGATAGAAAGCAGAGGAAGAGAGAGAGAGCTGATGGGGTTAGAGAGTGAGAGGGAAAGAGATGGTGAGGAGAATGACGACGACGATGTTGATGATGAGGTCGACGAGATGCGATGGATGTCGACGACGAGACGAGGGGTTCTCCGGTCGTCGGCACAGGGGTGGCCGAGTTGGTGTGCAGGGCGCTCGACAGAGGGTGCTCGGGTGTGGGTGCGAGGGTGGTCGGTTGCTGGTGAGCGAGGGAGGAGAATGGAGGTGAGATGAGGGAGGGAGCGGGTGAGGCGGTGGTGGTGATCGGGAATGATCGACGATCGTCGAAGGTTGCAGGTGGGTGCAGAGCGAGAGAGGAGGAGGTCGGTGATGGGTGCGTGGATCGGGAGTGTAGCGAGGAGAGGGGGAAAATGAGAACAAGGGAGAGAGAGCTCGGGTTGCAGTGGCGAGGGTGGCTTAGGGAGGAGGTAGGAGGGGCACGAGCGGCCGAGGGCGCGGGTTCGAGAGGGGAGCGGAAGCAGAGAGAGAGAGGGAAGAGAAAGAGAACGTGGAGGTGAGAGAAGAGAGAGAGAGAGACGTGCGTAGTGGGAGTAACGCGCGCGAGCGGAGGCGGAGGCGGAGGCGAGAAGCGCGGGCGACACGGTCGCGAAGGAAACGCGCGCGGGAAAAACGCAACGGGAAGAAGATGGCACTGTTGGTGCGGGTCGGGTCGGGGGAAACGGCGCGGTTGGAGAAGGCGGGCTGCTGGGAGTGGGCTGGGCCAGAATTTAATAATAAAAGAGTTAGAGAAAAAGGGAGCGGGCCGAGGAAAATAGAAGTTTAATAAGGGAAAAATCTTGTGGGCTCGGGAAAGAGTTGGGCCGCAGGAAAAAAAACAAAAGGAAATGAAATGAGAGGGCCGGCTCATAATGGTAATAGTATTAGGAAGAAAATGGGTAGTGAGAAAAATAGGTTATAAGAAATAGGATATGGGCTGAGGGATTTAGAGGAAAAATCAAAGGAAAAAATAAAGGGATTGGAATTTGGGTTTGAGAAAATAGCGGGGGAAAATGGATTGGGAGTTTAGGGTTTAATGGAGTTTCGAAAATAACTAAATAGATAATTGTAAATAAATTATATAGGTGAAAAGAATTACGGATATAGGCGTATAAAATGGGCTGGGTATTACATCATACCACCCTTACAAAAATTTCGTCCTCGAAATTTAAAATAAACTATAAGTAATACAACCATATGCGAAAGCTATTATTTTGCAATTTAACACATAAAGATTTACTAGAAATGAGTGGACGAAGAAATTTCGAAGATATAAAATACGTAAGAATAACATACAAAATATAGATTTAAGTAGGTATAAAATAGGAACAACTATAAGGGTAGCTACATATATACGGAAATATAAATAACAACAATCCGACAACATCATTCGAGGCGTACTCGATAAGATCGAAACTCAGATATATGCATATGTAAGTATGTCAAAAGTAGTACGTCAGAAATAAATAGTATAAGGCACAAACATTGATAATAATAAACATAGGCACAAAACCTGAAAATAAAATAACGAGAATAAAGCAGCGAAAATTTATCGGTAGGTTAAAACATTTTAGAATAATGTATCGATAAAAAGGGGTTTAAAATAATTTAGAGAGCTTGTATAGTGAAATTTAGGAACATGTAACGAAATATGCGCGGTGTAAGGTTGCGCTACTGAAAATGAAAAGAATAATAGTTGTACTTAAAATACAAAAACGGAGTAATCAATAACACGAACCAAAATAATGAAAACTAAATCTTTGAATAACACTGTCCCTATATATAGTTAGGGTAATAGGAAGAACACAAAAATGTAGGTTAGCTAGGGTATTGACTACAAGGATGTGTGGATCATTCAAAGGTTGGTGAGTGGCGGCTTTAGGTTGAGGATCAGGGAATTGGGATCGGGTCAGCACAAGAAGTAAGGGTGAGCAGTAGAGGACTATAAGGAGAGAATGTATGGGGAGAATACTGGTCGGTACATCATGGGAATCAAGAATTTGACAAGTTAACGAACTCGGTATTTCATAAGAAAGGTCCTCCTCCCAAAAGGATCTCAAACAGGGTACAGACAAAGGATGAATGGTGGCTCATTCCAAGGATCAGAGTGCGGTACTTTCCAATTGAAACGAGGATGAAAAACTATACAACGAGTAGGGGTGGACAGTCAGGGATCTCAGCAGAAAGATAAATGGATAAGGGCAATAAACAAGTATTAAACGAACCAATAATCAAAAGGTTTACGAATCTAGAAGATTTATTTCATTCAAGAAAATTTGAAACAAGACATTCTCAAAGACGAAAAGTGGCCATAAACTATACACATTTTATTTGGCCAGAAGGACAACATCAAGAGAAATTCTGTCAGTCGCGGTTGTGGAGATTCAGCAGGTTGCGGTAGGCTCGCGCGCTCAGGTAGGGACGTCCATTTCCATAGCGCCTTGCGGGGGCCGCCATTGGGAGTTCTTCCACAGGAGGGTCCTGATCTTCTGGTCCTTCTTCCTCGGATGGAGCTTCTTCATCGAGGTCCGATTCCATCTGATTCTCTTCTTCTGGATTTTCTTCCACGTGATTTTCCTCAATGGGATTTTCTTCTATCGGGTCTTCATCGGGATCTTCCTCTATCGGGTCTTCCTCTATAGGGTTCTCTTCAGGATCTCCTTCTTCTTCGTCGGAATCAGCTATCATGTCAAACTCTGGGGTGGCTGCTCCTTCGCCCTCTGGATCGTGGTTTCCGAAATCGACTTGGGGACTGTTGATCTCATCGTCAGAACTCATCATCGTGCGGTCTAAGGATACGCAAGATTGTGCATCCTCGTCTAGATGTGGCGCTGCTCCAGGGTGGGCCATGGTCTGAAAAGAAAAGTCATGATTAGACAGTGGAATACATCAAGGAAAAAGCTCAAGGTACGAAGTATAGGAAAATATGCGGTGGCAGGAATTTTAAAAGAATCAAGATTAAAATATTGTGCTAATGAATAGTATGAACAAGGGAAATGACAAGGGAATGATGCATATATTACGATTCAAATTTTATTTCATTCAACTAAAAGTTCGACGGATACAAAGGTTCAAACGGAAAGAAATGTTTATAAGAAGATGACAACATTACAACCGAAAGTAGAATACATGAAAAATTCTTCTTTGATTGCTAGACTGCTGCATGCGAGTTGAATCCTGGGTCGGGTACGCCTTATTCTCAAAGTTCGAACTACGCGATAATCATCACTTGTCAGAAGTGTGGAGAGTGGACGAGTCTCCTCCTTGCAGCTCCTTCCTTTTTGGGCAACCGTTGATAAGATGTTCGCTGGATCCGCAAATCAGACATTTCCCTCGGGCGCGGCGACAATCTCTCTGAAGGTGTCCTAGCCTCCTGCAGTATCCACAACATGGGGTCTTCTGCTGCTTCTGTCGCGGGGAAACAAATTGGCGCTTCATCTTCTTCTCTTTTCCTCGTCTAACGGGGATTCCTTTATGATTGGAGACTCCCGCTGGTGCCTGATTCACCTGCCTTCACAGTCCTTCAGCTAACAAGTCGTTTGTTCGCTCCTGAGCTTCCTTCAAACCTTGTAGTACACTCAGGATCTCAACGGTCTGATTCTGGGGAGTGGAGGTAGAGGAAAAGTCGTTGGAAGACATGATCGTGAAACAATGATTTTGAAGATGATATAAGGCACAAGCTATAAGAATCAAGATATAATATGGATTGGACAAAGATTCAAGAATATCAGATGTGATGAAATTCATTACAAGCGGAAAAATCAACTGTATGACTCTAAGTCACTTAAACAGAGTATGGTAGTGTAATCGTGAAGTAGTTCACAATTACAACCACGAAACTTTGCCAAGTCACCAGAAACCCTAGAGTATGGATAGCAGAATACTCGATGTGAATATGGATCAAGAATAACAAGTTTACAAGCTAGACCGATAGATGTCATAGATTGCCAAGCTATACACGGAAAACTGCAATCCCAATCGAAGCAAAACCTGGGCTCTGATACCAACTAAACCATGTCACGCCCCGCTTCCCAAAATACGGAATACGAGGGGTAGACAAGGCCAGCCATGCTCCTACGGTCAAGGAAATGTCCTGCCGTAGTCACACTTCGGCTTCTAGTTTTTCATGGTAAACAGTAAATGATGCGCAGGTAATGAGAAATGCAGTAACTGAAAGAAACAATAATATAAACTGACCTTAAGTGGAACAAACGAATGTAACTCGGAATGGCAAGTCAAGAAGTCTGTGATGCACGTCTAGTTCGGGTCCAGGCTAAATCTTCTCTTCACACTGAGCATGCATACTCAGGTCGTCAGAGCGACACAATAACAATATAATATGTATAAAATCAAGTGACAGTTCTAACAGTGATAATAGATATGTGAAGCAGTAAATCAATGACATCATGAATATGAATGTGCAGTTAACAATGCATCGGAACAGTAAAGCAGCAGAACGATATGTCAACACAGTATATAAGGAATATAAATGCCAGTATCCCTATCAGTCTCTAAGTCTCACTGCACGGGTCACTAAGCCTATCGTCAGTCCAAGTGTGAGAGTCAACCACTCGCGAGTGTCCTCCACCCAAGGTTAGAACCCAAGGGCAAGGGACCACGGGCCCAGCATGTAACATGTATATCACGGTGTATATCACGTACCCTGTAAATCTCCATATATCTCCCTAAATATATAAGCCGGCATGGGACTCCCGAGATTCTGTTGAACTCACACTTAAACTACCCCACACCCCGTGGTCTATATCAAACGCTAACCATAACCCTAAATACTAATCGATCCGTGACAAGTCTGCGCGAGAACTGGAGGCAGGAGCTCCATCAAGCACGTCCCGACTAATATCTAAGATAAATGGCAGTGTCGGATGCCTTATCTGTGACACCCGTGCAAGCGCTTCCATAAGTGTCCCATACCACTTATAGTCACACGTACACGCATCCCACAGACGTCGACAATGCAATAGAATAATAGGGTCACTGATTGTGTACAAGTACGTATCACTTTCACTTAATCACGGATACACGAACACTGACGTACTTGCCACAATCATCACTAAAAACTAACACTGGGTGAATGCACGATATCACTAGGTTATCACTGCAACGATACGAGTATGATATGATGCGTGAATAGTATATAAGCACGATTAAGGTGTCACAAAAACAGTATTTTATCAATTGCACGATTTATCATGAAACGTACATATATAATTTAGCAAAACGATAAACAGGTAGTAATTAGTATGTTCAGTTTTCTATCCATCGAATTTAGTTTCAAGCCAATCGGGTTCCAGGATCATTAGTTATAACCATTTCATTTTAAGCGTTCGAGGCTGGAAATCCAATTTCAGAATCAGAAGTCCATTTCGCAACGCAATTTGATCCTAGTTGGGATCGGATTTTAGCGACGCTACAGTTGGATGAATTCTAGGGTTTTCAGTAAGGTTTTCAACGCAACATACAGATGTTCGATCGGGTCTGTACGTCAAGAGATATACTCTATTTAACTCTAATATGTCAATTCTGAATCTGTTGGAACTGTTGTGCGTCCCGATCTTTTAAATTACAGATTAAATATCAAACGGTAACGAAACAGAATGAAACCAATTGTGTTGTCTAGATAACAGATTTATCTATAATAAACAGTGAGTTCCGCAACCTACGAGTTAAGGAAAATCCGGTGGTTCCCAATACGGAACAGCAAGCAACGACCGGAGTCGCTCTGGACTGCAGTCCAGAGTCGCACTCCGATCCAAATATCATCACAGTTTAAGTACAGGTATATCAGGGAACCAGTATATGGTTAAAGTTCGTCGAGTCGGCTTCGAATTGAGCCCTCGAACGCATCAATCCAGCGTGTATATAATTTATGGCGATTTTATTAGTTTTCAGTTACAAGGAAATTCCAGTTTTACGGTTAAACTTGGGGGTAGTTGTTTTAGTCGTTATCGATCATATTTTCCAACGAAACTTGCACACGTTATCCATCCCTACAAGGTCCAATGCAATATATCCAGTTCCGTCAAATGTGATAATGACTTTCTAAGAGGACAAGTATCGAACAGTTTTGTTGCAATATTTAACATAACGCAAAACATGGGATATATATACGATTTTAATTTGTAAACTAATAATAAATAGCATGTAGCAAGTGGGGACTTGCCTGGAGGCGTCTAGGCGATGCACGACAGTGGTAATGGCACGAACGCGACACACGCACGGCACGGCAACGCCGATTCCGACACGGCACCACAGTGACAAAAGTCTCGATCCTGGCTCGAGCTTGTCGGAGTTGGCTGTTGCGGGCTCGGGCAATGTCGTGCGGTGGTGTAGGTTGATAGAGAATGGAAAGACGGTGAGATTTGGAGAGAGAGAGAGTGTGCTAGAGAGAGAGAGAGAGAAATGAGAGAGAGAGAGTGTAGACAGAGAGAGAGGCAGTGAGTGAGAGAGTTACAGAGGGAGAAAGAGGCAGTGAGTGAGAGAGTGTTGAGAGAGAGAGAGAGAGTTAGAGAGCTGAGAGAGAGAAAAATGAGAACAGAGAGAGAGAATGATAGAAAGCAGAGGAAGAGAGAGAGAGAGCTGATGGGGTTAGAGAGTGAGAGGGAAAGAGATGGTGAGGAGAATGACGACGACGACGATGTTGATGATGAGGTCGACGAGATGCGATGGATGTCGACGACGAGACGAGGGGTTCGCCGGTCGTCGGCACAGGGGTGGCCGAGTTGGTGTGCAGGGCGCTCGACAGAGGGTGCTCGGGTGTGGGTGCGAGGGTGGTCGGTTGCTGGTGAGCGAGGGAGGAGAATGGAGGTGAGATGAGGGAGGGAGCGGGTGAGGCGGTGGTGGTGATCGGGAATGATCGACGATCGTCGAAGGTTGCAGGTGGGTGCAGAGCGAGAGAGGAGGAGGTCGGTGATGGGTGCGTGGGTCGGGAGTGTAGCGAGGAGAGGGGGAAAATGAGAACAAGGGAGAGAGAGCTCGGGTTGCAGTGGCGAGGGTGGCTCAGGGAGGAGGTAGGAGGGGCACGAGCGGCCGAGGGCGCGGGTTCGAGAGGGGAGCGGAAGCAGAGAGAGGAAGAGAGGGAAGAGAAAGAGAACGTGGAGGCGAGAGAAGAGAGAGAGAGACGCGCGTAGTGGGAGTAACGCGCGCGAGTGGAGGCGGAGGCGGAGGCGAGAAGCACGGGCGACGCGGTCGCGAAGGAAACGCACGCGGGAAAAACGCAACGGGAAGAAGATGGCACTGTTGGTGCGGGTCGGGTCGGGGGAAACGGCGCGGTTGGAGAAGGCGGGCTGCTGGGAGTGGGCTGGGCCAGAATTTAATAATAAAAGAGTTAGAGAAAAAGGGAGCGGGCCGAGGAAAATAGAAGTTTAATAAGGGAAAAATCTTGTGGGCTCGGGAAAGAGTTGGGCCACAGGAAAAAAAACAAAAGGAAATGAAATGAGAGGGCCGGCTCACAATGGTAATAGTATTAGGAAGAAAATGGGTAGTGAGAAAAATAGGTTATAAGAAATAGGATATGGGCTGAGGGATTTAGAGGAAAAATCAAAGGAAAAAATAAAGGGATTGGAATTTGGGTTTGAGAAAATAGCGGGGGAAAATGGATTGGGAGTTTAGGGTTTAATGGAGTTTCGAAAATAACTAAATAGATAATTGTAAATAAATTATATAGGTGAAAAGAATTATGGATATAGGCGTATAAAAAGGGCTGGGTATTACAGATTGAATGGAAGACATTTCGCGAGAAGTTCGACGTGAAATATTTTCCTGTGACTGCCAGGTTCGCCATGGAGCAGCCGTTGTTTCATCTACAGCAAGGATCAATGTGGGACAAATCGGTAGATGAATACGACGCTGAATTCACTATGTTGAGCCGATTCGCGGCACAATTGATACCGACGGACGACATCAGAGCCCGTCGCTTTCAACAAGGTTTGGACACCGAGATTAAGGCTGCTCTAGCCACAGGAAAGTTCTTGACTCACGAGGAAGCTCTAGAAGCTGCCCGCAGTTATGATGCAGTAATAAAAGAGAGGGGCAGACCTCAGTCATTAGGAGTCAAGCGTCCTGCCAACCAGATGGCAGGTGGAGCCTCTTCCAGGCCATTGTTTGAACCCAGAAAGACTGAAGAAATTTGCCATTACTGCCATAGAAAGAGACATTTGTGGAAGGACTGTAGGCGCGCAAAAAGCCTGTGTCTAATTTGTGGCGCATCTAACCACGGAATTGGGAACTGTCCTTACAACAGCAACTCATCTCACACATACACCAACCAACCGCAGCGGCCAACCATCCAGGCTCCTGCAACTCGTCCTGCACTACCTGCTCCACCACCTGCACAGCCTACTCGCCAATTCCAACAGGAAATGAGGGACATGCCTAGAGGGCAGAGAAATAGGTCTCAAAGGCAGAATGTGCCTCCAGCTAGAAGGAATATACCACGGCGACAGACCTTCACATTAGAAGCTGTAGAAGCCGAGACTGTAGGTCAAGGTAACACCGGTAAGCCTTTTTTTTCCACCATCGTATCACTTTTATTCGCCAAACTTTTTTTTGCACTGTTACACTTTCCTTTTACAAATTTCGAGGACGAAATTTTTATAAGGAGGGTAGAATGTAACAACCCTAATTTTCTTATACACTTTTTCCTATACAATTTTTTTTCAAAATATTTTTAAAATCCACAAAGGGGTATTTAAGTCTGAGCACAAGATTTAGGTAATTATTTTTGTTTTTAATTACTAACTAAAAGAATGAAACAACTCCATTTTTAGTGTACAAGAAATTACTTTAAATTTAATATATACTAGGAGTATTTATTCTTGCTGCTATCAGTTTAAGTAATTAAAAACCACAATAATTACAAGAAGGAGCTTGTAGCTCATTGGTAATACCTTACACTGCTGAACCAAGCCACCGGAGTTCAAATCCCATGCCCCACATTATTTTTGTATTTATTTTGTTTTATTTTTTTTTGGAAGTCAACGGTAAAAATGCCATAACTCCCAAAATATGTACTGGACAACAAAAAGTAAAAATACCAAGTTGTTCCTCAGGAAAACCCCCGGCCATTGGACCCTTGACTCGGCCCGACTCGGCGCCGCCGGCCGGCGACTCGGCCGACTCGGTACGGCGCCGCCGGCCGGACTTGGCCGGACGGCCGAGTCACCAACTGAGAAAAGTTGGCTCTTGACTTGGTCAACCCTCTTGCACACTTATTATACCTGGATCGATTTTGATTTGGCCAATAAATCCCTTTTACTCCTAGGTTTAATGATTTTTAATGAATTTTTAATGTTTTTTATATTTTCTTTTAATATTTTTATCCTAACCCTAACCCTAGCCTAGCCCTATATAAACACCCCTACCCTCTACCATTTTACCCTACAACTCTAAGTCCGCTCTCTCAAATTCTCAAGAGAACTCGGTACGAAGAGCGAGAAGCGAAGCGCTGCCGAAATCGAGGACGGGTTCCGGCGACCGGATTAGAACCTTCATGACGTTTTCGACGAATCGACGACCACCATATCCCTTAGCTACCTTAGCTTGTCCAAACCGTAAGTCCCATCCCCTCTATCTCTCTTTTCTATAAGTATAAAAATACGACCTTTTGGAACCCGGCGGAAATCGGACAAACCGATTTTCGATTCGGTTTTTCTATAAATTTCCACTTGTCACCTAATACATACTATCTACCCATATTCATGTTGACTATTAATCACCCATAAACCAATTTAATCAAACTTTTTCATATGAAATGATAAGTTCTTTGCAAAACCGTACTCTTTTCATAAAAATACCATGAAGTTCATTTTTCTTAGTTTAATTAATTTCCTCACTCCTAATTAGGTTTATCTTGATCACTAAACTTCTAGAATCCAATTTGAATGAAATTTCACATATAAAATGATAACGTTTTTAAATACCGTATTCTTGCACTTTAATACCTTCAACTTTAACTTGTCATGTTTTACCTTTAAACTTCACCAAAACTTACTATAAGTCACGGGGTAATGACCTACCCCTACACACACTCAATATAACCCTAATTGATAAATATCAAAATACAGAATACGGAATTACAGGACTTTTCACAAAAATACCCTAATCTTTATTTAAAACTTTTAGTTGTAAACTTTTCTAGATAAAATCTATTAATAAAATGAAAACACGATTGGTCATGGACATCGATCGTTTATCTAAACTGTCTTGTGGTGCCTAGGCAAGTGTGTCTAAGGCTAGTGGTTTTTAATTAGGCCCACGACTGTGGTTCCTTCCCACTTACCTGGCACTTACCTGGCCGCAATTGACAGTGAATAGGCGATTTGAGGCTTCTAATGACTCATCGTTTAGACCTTAGAAATAGGCTAGTTGGTTTAGGAAACCCTAATAACTAAAATACGGAAAACTGTACTCTTTTGCAAATAAATACCCCATACTTATAAAACCGTTTTCCCAAATGAAAAGTATTTATAAACCTAAACAAAGCGCCGCTACAACCCACTTTTGGGGAACCTGTTAGGGATAGTACGGTTTATCGTGCACCCGCAGGCTAGTAGTGCGACATTCAGACCTCCGTAAGGAGCATTCGGTCTCGAAGGGTTTAAAATACGACATTTAAGGAAAATGAGATTTTTGAAAATAAAATATTTATATAAAATTATTCATTTGTTAATATATATATAATTATCATTTAAACACCTATTTTATCATAATATAAAGTTTTCCACATTTTTCTAAAAATTACAAGATTAAAAGTTACACTAAAATACCATGAATTTCAGATAAGATAATTAATACTTTTATTAGGATATATTCACTAGAATAGCACAAATAAAATTCACATTCATTATAACAATTAAGACGATTATTAAATACTTGAGGTGTATTTTGAAAACTATACAAAAGTATTTTTACATAAAACCCCCTCAAGTTTTACAAATTACAATAAGGCCCCTATCTAATATTGAACTTCAAATTCTCTTCTTTTAGTCTTACTCGGATTAGAGTCTGACTATTTTTGACTTGAATATAATTCAAGTCAATCTATATTCTTTTATATTCCAATACAATTTGAATACATGAAACCCTGAATCCAGTTAACAATATATTCTTTTTGACTGAATCAAACCATGGATATTCATCCATTATCCTGATATTCCATTTACCTGATTATACAGTTGCAACAAGCTTACTGATATCATGGTTTTGATCAGTCATCCAACTTACATATTCCAATACTACAATACTGTTAAAACACTACGGGGTTAAAGGGGTAATTGGTACGGAAGGTGTTAAAGGTGGCACGAGACGATAAGATTAAGACACCTAACCTGAATCTAATTGCCGTTGTTCCGGGTTGTATAACGGAGCCTTGTACTTCCATTTGTCCTGGTCTCTAGCATACTGAGACCCCTCTCGTATACACTGGCATCCTTCTGTACCAAGCTACAACAACAGCGTTAACACCATACTACTATAATATGACAATTCAATACAACATTAAAAGCTACTCTCTCTCTCTCTCTTACTCTCTGTCTATTTCTTCTTATTCTTTTGGGACTTACCGAGCGACATGTTCGCTGACGACATTCTATCTCTTTCTTCTTTGAATGTCGTCAAGTGTGTTGGACCAAGCTGAGATTGAGCCCACCGGTGAAGATTTGGAGCAGTTCCAGGCAGACCCAGAGCTCTAGATCATTGTACCTTGTTCTTTCCAGTTTATTTCATTTCCTGTTATGCCACTGTTTAGGCATTGCTTTTCATTCCAGTTGTATTTTCTTTTCCTGCATTGTAAAAAAGAATGTTATTAATAAAAGTTGCTGTTATTTCCATATTATTCGTCTCTTGTGATTTATTTTATATTGCTTAGTTACGCTTAGCGTATATACTTCTGAGTATATACGTAGCGGGCCTTGTCGCGTCCACTTCGCCGTACACTGGGAAGCGGGGCGTGACAGGAACACTATCTAATATATTGATCCTTAAAAGTGGTAAACTCAAAACTCTGACAGCATCTCTGTCATCTAGGTCATCTTGGAAGCCTTAAACCGATAACCGCCTCCCAGAGGAGGCTGCCGTTATCTTATACCAAGAACATTCTCTTATGTTCATGATAACTTTCCTTTGTTTCTCGAGAATTGGATTAATATATGCTTGTTGCAACTAGTGCAAAAGAAATATCTGGTGTAGTACAAGACTTTGCATGATTGACTCAATTGTCTAAGAAAATAATATGTCATTCATGTTAGCCCCTCTCCTTATTAGTCTAGAAGACATCCTTTTTAGAGAGGGTGACTCCATCACCTGCGAGTACACCACCACGTCGGGAGTCGTCCATTCTAAAATACTTTTAGAATGCTGTCCAAGTACCCAATTGGGAAACTTCCCAAATCCCTATCGAAAACCAAAATCCCTGATACATTATCCATCTGGTTTTGTACAAGATATTGCATGATTGACTCAATTGCCTAAGCAAATGATATGTCATTCATACCAGTCCCTCTCTTCATCAGTCTAGAAGACATATATTTAAATAGGGTGACTCCATCACCTGCGGGTACACTACCATACCAGGCGTCATCCATTCTAAAATACTTTTAGAATGTTCAAAGAGGATCAAGAGAAGAGACAGGGTTAGTGTTGGATTCTTGAGGTCCATACTAAGCAGGCTTGTCCAAAAGAAGCCTTTAAGCAAAGCTCAGAGTTCAAATCTCAACACATTTGGTATCACTTCGAGAGAATTTGAGATGGAATAATCCAAGCAGCTTAGCCCTATAACAGTCTTAGAATTTCATGATCACAGCAAGTTTCTCTCATCTGTGTCCTAAAACATTCTTTAAATTACACAGCAGGGTTCTGCATGCTGAGAGCCGAATCGGACTTTCAGTTTGAGACCCCTTTTCCTTCTTAAGTTAAAATAGTACTAGAGATAAGTTACGTATCGGAATAAAAAATCTTGCATGTTTCTTTCTCTGCATTAGTATTCAAGGATGGGAACCAATCATCCACGTCGAGTTCTGATTCGCCGAGGGAAGCAATGGTGATCTCTGCATTTTCCCATGGCATCAAATCAAAGAAGGTGCTCTCATGGAAGAGGATGCAAGGAGATGAGACTAGCTTGACAAAGTTGTTGAGTTCAGGTAGAGTTGAGAATGAATGGAGCAGCTTCAGGCCTGAGGTTACAGAGCTAGGAGTTGAGATAGAAGCAGATATCTTTGAAAAAATGGTAGATGAAGCCGTGGTAGAGATTTTAGGCGTGCATTGTATATTATGAACACTAAAATTAAATTTAATTATTATTTTGTCAGTTTACTAAGTCTATTTTCAGAAAGATGAGTTTGATAATATATAAATCTTCATTTATTTATGTCGAGCTTCTCGATTAAACAAACAGCTAAACTTTTTAATTGAAGTTAGGTTGTCTGCTTTATTTTACACTGTAAATTATGTAGAGATCCATTTTCTCATTAAAAAAAAACTTTTCTTCAATATGCCGGACTTAATATGAAATAACTCAAAGAGGATTACTTCAATCCCAATGAGATTTTCTAATCAAAAAATCTCATTTTTGCACATTATAAATTAAAAACCGATGTTGGTGAAACAATAAAAGTTGTTTGTGAAACAATGGAAATGATTCAGAAGTTCGAAGATATAACTTTGGAGTAAAGGAAGTGGCTTGGACTAGCCCAGTGGTGGAGGTATTGGAGTTTGGGAAGGAGACCTGGATTCCACGTGGGATGGATGGCTAATTTATTCCACCTATTATCTAAAAAAAAAAACAACTTTGGACCAAAGGAGGATCCAACATGATTAAAATCCTTTCTCCAACGATTCCGGCTCAAGCGATTTGGTTAACTGTTATTTTCAAAATAGATCTTTTTGCGTGTTACAAGAAAACTTTTATTATTTTGGATAAATACACAAATCAGCTCCCAAAAAATTGCTAAATTAACTCTAACTCATTTGATTTTCTCCCATATCATAAAATAAGTAATAATCCTGGAAGAACAGTTTATCCAAATTCTTCCACTGGAAATGTAATCCTAATTTTCATATAAAGATTTCTTTATTCCAAGACCTTGAAGCAGAGATTATAAATGTTACACCTTCCTTTAGAAGCATGCCCTTTCACATGAGCACATCACGCAAAATGATAGAAGAACATCCCAATGGATAGGATCATTCGGTTTTTCTCTCGCTACATCTCATACTAAAGAATTAAAAGTTCACTGAACTTGGACATTTTTTTAGAAAACTATCATGGCCAACGATAACATGTCATCACCGTTAATACCACGTCACGGTTACGTCAACCAGATGCGACATCAGCACATTTTTTTTCTAATTTCCAAAATTACGCTCATCATCTTTCTCCACTAACTAATTTGCTTGAAACGCTAAACGCTAGCCCATCGCCAGCGCTGCCGTCACCTATATCGCCGCCTTCGTCACCTCTATCGAGTTGCGGCAGTACACCAATTTTTTTTGGGGTTTAGCCCTGAAACCCTAGGAAAGTGTACTTTAGGAAGTTAGTAAGCTTGATGTCAAACCTGTTTAAAAGGATGCGTCGTTACAAAAGCCCATTAACTAGCCCAGCCCATCAATGAAGTAGGGATAAAAATCTAGGGTTAGGGTTTCTTTACCCACTTTCCTATTTCAAACATCATGCTTTCTCCTCCTCTGGATTTTCTTTTTCCCATTCTTTTGTTGTGAAATAATACAATTTTTGTTTTTAATTTTGTTAAGATTAAGGCAGTGATGACAACAAGTCTCATATCTCTCAATGCTGATGCATTTGGGACCGACCTCTGATGACTTGAATTTGTACGTGTCTGAGCCTATTTTATTTTCGCTTAAACTTGATATTTTCGTTCTTAGAAATCTCTTCTTTGATTATTTTGATTGGTATAATCTACTCTTAATGTAGCAAGTTCAGCTTTGTTAACAATGTTTTTTTTTGGTTGAACTTTGTTAACAATGTTAGTTTCCTTATAAGGTTTCTGCTTTTTGCATTTGCTAAAGCCTAGAGCAGGAAATGAAAATTTCTGTCTTTATTTTTCTAAAATCAAATTGTCAAATGGATTTTCAAGAACTTTAGCATGAGAATTACTAAAAATTTCGAGAAAAATAAAATATTCTGGAGAAATCATTGGCATAGCATGTTGAACTTGTTGATGCTGACCTGAAGTGGAATGAATGGAAAAATTTCGGACCATTCTGAAATTTAATATTTTGTTAAACTTCAAAAAAGTGTAAGTTCCCCAATTTGCATAAGCAGTATAAGAAATATTGAAAAACTTGGGCAAACTGAAAGCCCACGATTTTCGTAGCCTAGTTTGCAAAATATCGGAAATGTCAAGAAACCTGTAAAATTGCAATCTTCATAGTTTAAACCCGAAAATAATAGAAACTTGCGTGATTTTCATGGGCAAGCATGCGAAATATTGAAAAATCAAGAAAACTGAAAATCCACGGGTACAGTGGGCCAGTATGGGAAATATTAAAAACTTGAGAAAATAGAAGATTACATGATTTTCGTTAGTTATAGTATGTGAAATATTAAAAAACTCGAGTAAACTGGAAATTAGGCATGTCAATGGGCTGGATCAAGACCCAGACCAGATCCATACCCACTGATAAAATCCGAGTCTTGTATAAATTCATCTAGGCCTAAACCCTAATCCGACCTATACCCATTTAACTACTTAATAATGGGTCGGATATCGGTGTGTTTGGTTCGTACCAGTTTAGACCCGACCCATATATCTTATATTAATAATTAATCTTGATCCTAATTTATATATATGAAAGTAACATATTTCTTAACTACTAATTTTCTGTCTATGTATCTCATCTGCATCTAGCTTCAAGTTAGTTTTATATGGTGTGAATTATAATTATTAAGTTATATTAGCTGCTAATTTTAAAAATACATTCCAGTTGATTTTTTATTATATTCTAAGATTTAAAAGTTATTCCTAAACTTTCAATGCACTTATAAAAATTAAAGTTGATAATGGGTCGGGGTCGGTATCCATTCCGTACAGATCCGTCTGGTAAATGGATGGGTCTAGGTCCATAAAAAATAAACGGGTATGGATATGGGACACGCTAGACCCGAACCGACCCATTTACAGGCCTACTGGAAATCCGCGATTTTCATATTCTATAGCTTACGATATATTGAAAACTGTAAAAAAAAACCGGAAAATCGCAATTTTCATAGTCTAAGAAGCGAAATATTGAAAAATTGGAGAACATAAGATTACAATATTTTCGTGGGCCATGTGAATTACTGAAAGATTCGAGAAAATAGAAAAAATACGATATTTTCATAGGCTATATATAGCATATATTGCGGAAAAAATCGCAATTTTTGTATGCTATAGCATGCGAAATATTACAAAAACTCGGGAAAACTGAAAATCCATGATTTTCATAGACTAGCATGTGAAATATCGAAAAGTTTTAGAAAATTGAAAATTCGCAATTTTCGCAGCCTAAGGTTATAAAAACATAAAAACAAGTGATTTTCCTGGATTACAGTACGTGAAATATTAAAAAGAAATTTCGGATTGTGAGTAAATGAAATATTAAGAATTGAGAGAAAAATGAATAGTAACATCAACTAAACTTACCACCACCAATAGACGCAATTAATGTGCTCATAAATGTTTAAAATAGCTCGCTCACAGTTATAGGTCCTGGATGGTAGTTCTGTGTATAGCTCATTTTTTTGCGCTATATAGCGTAGATTAGTGTATTCGCTACGTAACTTTGGAAAAAATCTTAAACACAAAATAGCTTACGTTTTTTTCTTAAAATAGCTTACGCTTTTAACAAATAGTATACGCTACGCTATACGTATGCTATTTTCATATAAGATTTTCTATTGAAATTCGTAAGATTTCAATATCTAATTCTAAACTATATGAAGAAGGTCTCATTTATGTTCTAACCTTTCAATTTGAAATCATATTTAGTAGCCATGTTTCTCAAATAGAAATTATTTAATTGATTTTCCATAGATTTAATACCAGTACGAATCATACATATGATCTCAAGAATTAAATTTTTTGAAAATATTGTTTTTTTTTGGGAATTTTAGGGAGCAGAGAAACAGCAACCGTAAAACATATTGTTATATTACTCATGTTCTATGTTCTCAAACTAATTTTATATCTTTATAATAATATAATTATTGTAAATGAGATGATCATAATAATAATTAATAATTCGTGTAGCTTACGCTATGCACAACGTTTTTTTACGCTTTTCGCTATTTAGTTGTGGAACACTGTACTATACGCTAACGCTAATTTGAACACCGGTGCATAGTGATAATACATTCAATAAGTTATAAAGGAACATTTTTTTCTTTCTGCTAAACAACTAATGTAAGTCCCTAGTGTCCTTACTGCGGAGGTCGCGTCCGAAACGGAAGCGGAAAACAAAAATTATCGAAGGGGCAATTAGAGACTAAAACATAAAATCGATCCAAACACCTAAAACTAGAAATTAACATGCAAGAGTTTAGAAAATACAATTTTCGACGCGTGTCCACCTTATTGTGGAAGACCCCTCCAAACTCGTAGACGCCGCGAACGTGCTCTTGCTGAAGATGATCGAGAGTCAACCGTCCTTGCCGAAGATGATCCGTCCGAAGGAAACTGATCCAGGCTCCGACAGACACTCCAAACTTGCTTAGGATGGATTATGGGTAATGCAATAATTTTTTCACTAACTTTCTCTAAATTTACCATGCTCAAGAGAGCAAGAAGAAGAAGGAAAAGGAGATGAGGAAAGCCATGACAGAAAATAATGTCGAAGTCTTTTTTGTAGGGAAAAAAATATGGTAGAAAAAATGACTCACTTTTTTTTTACAACCATACAATAATAGTATACCCAAATGACCTCTCTACCATGCACCTTATTATCTCATGAAGCCACCTCATTATTTGAATTTCCAAAAAGGAAAATCAATTATGAGGTTTCCTTCTTCTAGAAACATTCTTATATAAATATGGAATACTTCACACGGTAAATATATCGCTATATATACGCGTATCTGTATAAAAATACGGATAGCACCAAAAAGAGAAAATGAATAGTGAACAATAATACTAATATATATATATATATAGAGAGAGAGAGAGAGAGAGAAAATAATGGAGGAAAGATGCCATAAGAGAGAATTTCCACCTATGGCGTCGAAAAAGTACGCCCTCCATCGTGTTTTCCGACGATCGGCACCCATCATCTTCATCGTTATCATCTAAGATATGGATACACCAAATTTCATGTGATTCAACAACTTTTTCACCGTTGAATTAGTGGGTTTAAAATTAACGGTTTACCGACAATAGAACTTTTTACATTGCTAAATCAACGGTGAAAAGGTTGTAGAATCACATAAAATTTGGCGTACCCATCTTTTAGATGATAACGATGAAGATGATGGATTCAGATCGTCGAAAAATACGACGGAGGGCGTACTTTTTCGACGCCATAGGAGGAAATTCCCTCATATGGCCTCTTTCCTCCATTATTCTCATATATATATATATATATATATATATATATATATAATTAAATCAAAACTTGATTTAATAATCCTGTTTAATCATAAACCGGCTAGTATTATCAACCGCCCGATTAAAATCCGTGTATCCCGTGTTGGGGTTCGGTGCCCGCGGCCGAGACGGAAGCGAAAACAAAAACATTTTGCGAGTACCAAACACCGGCAACCCAAGAAATCGATCCAAAACCTTAAACTAGAAAACTAGAAATGCAAGGGTGCAGAAATTACAACATTCGACGCGTGTCAACCCAATTGTGGAAGACCCCTCCAAGCTCGTAACCGCCGGGATCACACTTGAAAGTCGACCACCCTCACCGAAGAAGATCCACCCGAGAGAAACCGGAAGAGACTCCGACTGACGATCCAAACTTGCTAGGGATAGATGATGGGTGATGTAGGAATATTTCTCAAGACTTTTCTCACAAAACCCTTGCTCAAAAGAGAGGAAGAAGGAGAAGGAGAATGAGATGAGGAGAGAATGGCTATGTCATGAAGCATGAAGGCTCTTATGTGAAGCATGAAGCTTGTATGATGAAGAAAATGATCAAGTGTTAAAAGAAAAGAGAATGGCTACATAAAAGCAACCATGCACCAATGGTGCACCAATAAATGCACATAAATGATCACACCAAGCCATACCTCTCTACATGCTCATGCCACTTCATCTCCACCTCATTTTCTCATTTGTTTTTCTAAAAAGAAAAATAAATATAAGGTGTCTTTCTTCTAGAAGAATTCCCGTATAAATACGGAATACTTCACTTGGTATATGTATCGCTACATATACGCGTATCCATATAAAAATACGGATAGCACCAAAGAGAGAAAATGAATAGTGAACAATAATACTAAAATATATGTATCAAAATACATATATAAATTTTTAAATCAAAACTTGATTTAATAATCCGGCTTAATCCTAAACCGGATAGTATTATCAACCGTCCAATTAAAATCCGTTTAGCCTATACACGTATTTAATCGGACCGTGCACATACCGACGTACGGCTCCTACATATATCGCTTGAACCGGGAAAACCCTATATATGGTACTCTAAAGACTCGACAATACGCTAGCAGCGGGTTTAACCACAAGCACGTCAGCGACACTAGCTGTACGTAACGGCTACCCAGGTACTTGCCGAAAGGGGGGTCGACAATCAAGTACGTCCTTACCCTACTGAACCTGAATGTGACAATCTTCATACAGTCCGGTCTTTTCATCAAAAAGTATCGTATATCGGGTCTCGGGGGTGGATAACGTCAGACCCCTATTAACTCGATAAGTCATGTCTGAGTCAAGCTCGTCACCAACAGAGATACTACTGATCAACTATCAATAAATCTCATCCACAGTGGCCATGGGTTTTTGGTGATAGCCAACTAAACACAGCGCGACATCGACTCCTAATACCAGGAGAGACGAATCCCTGACAATCGACCACAGCCTCCATGTGGTTCAGGACCGTGCCCAACTAAAACTTGTTTGCATGACTTTTTTGAGCCGTGGTAGGGTAGTAATAAAAATACAGTGGGAACTCACACGAGATAAATGATGATTTCAGGTCAAAGGACTAACTTGTACTCATGCCACCTGAGAACTTCCATCTGACGATAGATATAGTACCATCTAGAAGTTCTCGGCGAGTCCGTCCGGCGTACTCACCTCCTGTGAGCATCTGCATACTATCTTAGATGACACAACACCAATGGCTTGTGAGACCGGCCACCGCCCCTCGTCAGGGTTTAGAAACGTATACACCAGTCTACTCCGGAATATCGATGCCCAGTCTCGATACTCTCACGACTAGGGATATTTAAGGATGTGCTTATGGACAATCCAGCTCCCACATATATGACCGCCATCATATTGCTGGTTGTCAAGCAACAATCCTATGGGCTTCATCAATGATGAAGATAAACCAGATAGAATACCATCATCTCGGGTAAGACTTTTATACTTGTGTAGGTCCTCCCTCAATTATCATAATCGCCTACTTGCAATCACAATAATTACCTTGAGGACACTATATCCAACAATCTCCCACTTGCACTTAAGGCCAATTATTGCGGTATCGCGTACCCACAGCTCGTGAGCTATCGAATACCCAACTTCTCTACTAATCAGTTTCGTAAACCATGTTTGTGAAACTTAATGTGTTCGAGAAAACAGTCTCAGTGAGTGGATCTGCTACAATATTCCAACTTCATCTCTCTATATATCAACTTTGCAGAGATCAACAATCTCCCAAACTGAGTGATACCCCGTTTCAAGAATTTGTCAGGATACTTGATGGGACCAAGTTCATCAATGAACAACTCCATCCAACAAACTTCTTGGGTTGTATCTTCTGTTGAGTCATAACCAGTATACTGCACCATGATTACTTTAGTATCGCTATTGGAACACTAACTAATATACTGATTCTCAGAAGTGGTAAACTCAAAACTCTGACAGCATCTCTGTCATCCAGGTCACCTTAGAAGCCTTAAACCGATAACCGCTTTCAGAGGAAGCTGTCGTTATCTTATATTAAGAACATCCTCTTATGTTCATGATAGCTTCCCTTTGTTTCTAAAGAATTGGATTAATATATGCTTGTTGCATCTAGTGCAAAAGTAATATCTGGTGTTGTACAAGACATTGCATGACTGACTCAATTGCCTAATAAAATGATATGTCATTCATGTCATCCCCTCTCCTCATTAGTCTATAAGACATCCTTTTTAGAGAGAGTGACTCCATCACCTGCGAATAAACCACTACGCCAGGAGTCGTCCATTCTAAAATACTTTTAGAATGCTGTTCAAGTACCCGATTGGGAAACTTCCCAAATCTAAATCGAAAACTAGAATCCCTGATACATTATCCATCTAGTTTTGTACAAGACATTGTATGATTGACTCAATTGTCTAAGCAAGTGATATGTCATTCATGTCAATCCCTCTCTTCATCAGTCTAAAAGACATCTCTTTAGAGAGGGTGACTCCATCACCTGCGGGTACACTACCACGTCAGGAGTCGTCCATTCTAAAATACTTTTAGAATGTTGTCTAATTATCCAATTTGGGAAACATCCCAAACCTAGGTCTAGTCACCAGAATTCCTGATATACTATTCATATTCAATGTGGAGAAAACACTATGTGACAACAAAAATTTGATCGATTGTAGTATAGGAACATCACTTCCTATCTGGAGTATGTCATCCAAATCTCAGGACAGTACTCCCTACATCCTTCTTACTAGGTCCATCTATTGTTTTGATGAAATCAATCACCTTGACTGTCACATAAAAATATATGACCCGTCTTCGCTATCCATATTTTAGTCTACTAATAGACATAAGCAACTTGCACACCTTTCGCTGCTCCCACTGAGTATGATAACCCTCTGGCAGAGTCATATAGACGTGCACTTCTAAATTCCCATTTGGAAAAACGTCATAGTCATCCATCTGCCAGATATCATAGCCAAGAATAGCATTAGCGCCAAGTCATATCCATATGGACTTCATCATAGACACTGAAGTAAAAGTCACATCACAATCCACAACGGGTATTTGATGAAAACGCTTTATAACAAGTCTAGCCTTATTAGGTTAGTATCTTTCCACCTGCACAGATCTTAAAAGATCTACTTGCTCCTAATGGGTTTCACCCCTTCAGGAGCATCCAGCAAAATCCAAAATCCATGATTTGCTGAAATACATGGAGTCCATCTTGGGTATGAAGCATCTAGTCATCTTGAAGTTACTACTTCCTATGACCTGCTGATAACAAGTAGGGGGAATAGCAGTGCCAAGTCATATCCGTATGGACTTCAGTATAGACACTGAAGTAAAAGTCTCATCACAATCCACGACGGGTATTACATGAAAACTATTTACAACATATCTAGCTTTATTAGGTTAGTACCTTTCCGCATATACAGACCTCGAAAGATCTACTTGCTCCTAATGAGTTTTACTCCTTCAGGAGCACCCAGCAAAGTCTAAAATCCATGATTTGTTGAATTGCGTGGAGTCCATCTTGGATATGAAGTTGTTTCCCCCAATCAGAGCAAAACTCTGTTTGAAATTTGAATTTCAAAAATTGAAGCAACGCTTCAGATCCAGCGCGAGGCGCGCTACGCGCCACGTGTCAAACACGGATGCGCTAGCGCCAGGTGCGCTGCGCCCTAGGCAGTGCACCATGTGTGCGCTAGCGCTAGGCGCGCCACGTGTCAAACACGAGTGCGCTAGCGCAGGCTGTGCTGCGCTCTAAACAGCGCACCGCGTGTCAAACGTAGGTACGCTAGCGCAGGCTGCGCCGCGCTCTGAGCAGCGCACCACGTGCAAAGCACGGGTGCGCCAGCGCTGGAATTATAAAATTCCCCCACCGTCAGATCAAAAGATCTAATAATAATGATAAATCATTAATTAATCAGAATTAAACTCTGTTATGGAAAGATTTTCCAATCTTGTTAAAAACAGGAAGATTGCCTTCTGTAAAACAGAAGCCCTAGGATCAAAGATCCAATGGTGGGAAATATCCCCAAATCAATCAGAGAAAGATCTCTTTAACTGATTCAACAAATCAGCTTGTCCTATATAAAGGCCCCAAGACTTCAAGTCTGATATAGAGAACCCCCCCTAAACTTTGAGAAAACTCAAAAGAAAGAGAGCAAGCTCTTGAAAGAAGACCATTTCTTCAAGGTAAAGATGATGAATGATGAGAACAGAGATGAAATCATCTCATAAAAAGAAGAATTATCTTCTTAAAAGATCATAGATCTACAAAGACCAAAGTCTTTCATAAAAAAGATCAAAAGATCTCATCACATAATAAAAGAAGAACATATTCTTCACACAGATCATTGATCTATAAAGGCAAAGCCCTTTCAAAAATAAGAACTATTGTTCTTGAATCTTGAGACAAAGTCTCTTTTAAAAGAACATAAATTTGTTCACAGATCATAAAATTGATCAACTGCGCCTTGCGCTTTTAAAATGCGCCTTGCGCTCTTGAAATGCGCTTTTGCGCTCTTTGGAACGGCGCTCAGCGCCAAATGCGCCACGTGTGCGCCAATTAAATAGCTTGCGCTTTTGCGCTTCTTAAACAGCGCACTGCGCTCATAGGCTGGTGCTCAGCGCCAAGCGCACCACGTGTTATTCACGTATACGCCAGCGCAATGCGCTCATGGACTAACGCTCAGCGCTCACAAACTGGCATCTGCGCTCATCATCTGGCGCTTACCGTAGAGCGCGACACATGTCATCTGCGTGTGCGCTACTCAGCAGAAGCGCACTGCGCTCTTTGACTGGCGCAAAGCGCCAAGCGCACCACGTGTCCCTCACGTGGGCGCTGACAGAATATAAATTGTTATTTTGCAAGCCCCAGAGCTATGATGAATGCTCTGCATTCAATAAAAGACAAAAACATTGTCAAGATATAAATCAATGCTCAGCATTGTTAAGAGGGCTGAGCCCAAATAAAGGCTCAACAACCCAAAGTAAAATGTTAAACATTTTAACCTGATTGAACTTAGCCCAATATTGGCCATAAGTCATCAACTCATATTAATTGAGCCCATCTGCTCATAAATATTTTAACAGATTTTAGCCCTAAATTGGACTACAGATTATGCAACCAATTCACACAGGTTCAAGGGTACATCTTTTTACTCCTCTGATATTTGTCGTTGTAATCCTTTAACGTCTTCAGAGAGGTGACGGGTCCCGACAACCAAACACTTTACGGACTGTGGGGTCCCTTTAAACCCACGGACTACGATGTCCTTAAACTTGACTGTGAGGTTTTTAAACTCACGGACTATGTCCTTAACCTTGGACCATCATGTCCTTAAACTGGTAATGGACCATTATGTTCTTAAACTGGTAATCGACCGCAATGTCCCTAAACTAAACAATAGAGCTCAATTGCTCTTTTGTTGGATCTAAACGATCCCGTTAAGTTGATCTTAGTTTAAAATTAGACTAACGTATGCTTAACAAACGTTTAAGTTGATCTTAGTTTCAAACGAGACTAACGTATCCTTAAACCCAACCTCCAAACCCAAATCTAAGAAGATACAGATTTGGATTAATCCACGCCCAACGGACGACGACATAAATTAGTCTCCGTATATAATCCACGGGCAACCAAAAACAAAACAAAAACCCACGACACGAAGTGACCATCTGGAGAAGGAGAAAGTGGTTACCGCGATGCGGTAGCGTAATTAACTGCAGGGGCTTGCGCCTGCAGGGAAGAGCGTCCCCACAATAAAAAACCCCCTCAAATGAGGGGGAATCTGACGAAATCTGCTATATCGGCCGCATCCGTCTAAACCTTCGATACACGGTGCCATAAATCAACTTGGCATTTTCGGAGAGGTGGACGGATAGCACCAATTAGCATCTGCCCTCGAAATTCAGGCCCCGACGTCCCAACGTCCCGGTCGCGATTTTCGGAGGGGTACAGATTTTGGCACGCCCGGTGGGGCCTTTTCCTCTTTCCACTCCACACTTCATGTGTCACGCCCCGCTTCCCAGTATACGGCGAAGGGGACGCGACTGGTCCGCTACATATTTACTCAGAAGCAAATACACTAAGCGTAACTAAGCAATATAAAAGAAATTGTACACAAGAGACAAGGTATAATAAAAACAGTAACTTTTATTTATTAACATTCTTTTGTACAATGCATGAAAAGGAAATACAACTGAAATAAAAGCAATGCCTAAACAATGGCATGATAAGAAATTAAAGGTACTGAATAGAAAATGTACAATGTCTAGAGCTCAAGGTTTTCGCTGTACTGATCCAAGTCTTCTGCAGTTGGCTCGATCTCTGACGGGTCCAAATCACCTGACGACATTCAAAGAAGAAAGAATAGAATGTCGTCAGTGAACAGGTCGCTCGGTAAGTCCCAAAGATAAGGGAGAAAGAGAATAGACAGAATAAGAAGGTAGTTTTTAAAGTTGTATTATATTGTTGTAATGTTGTGTTAACGCTGTTGTTTATAGCTTGGTACAGAAGAATGCCAGTGTATACGAGAGGGGTCTCTATATGCTAGAGACCAGGGCAAACGGAATATAGAGTACAAGGCTCCGTTAGAAGGCCCGGAACAACGGCAATTGGATTCATGTTAGGTGTCTTAAATCTTACCGTCTCGTGCCACTTTTAACACCTTCCTTACCAATCTACCTCTTAAACCCCGTAGTGTTTTGATTGTATTATTAGTATTGTATAGTTGGATGACTGACCAAAACCATGCTATCTGTAAACGGATGTAACCGAATAATCATGTAAATGGAATAACTGAATAATGGATATATATCCATGGTTTGATTCAGTTAAGTTGTATAGATTGATAACTGGATTCATGGATTCATGCATTCATATTGAATTGGAATATTGTAGATTGTACTTGAATCATATTCAAGTCAGATATAATCAGACTCAAACTCGAGTCAGACAATTAGAATGTAAATCGAAGTCTTGATTATTTCTTAAACCTATATTTACTAGGGTCCTTAGGGTAATTTATAAAACTTGAGTGGGTTTTATGTAAAAAATACTTTTATATACTTTTCAAAATACACTCCAAGCATTTATTATTCGTATTTAGAGTTGTAATGAATATGGATTTTATATTTTGATATTTTTAGTGAAAATATCATAATTTCATAAATAAAGGTATTTATGTGTAAATATTGTTTAAATGGAATTCATGGTATTTTAGTGTAAACCGATTCTTGTGATTTTTAGAAAAAGGTGGAATATTTATATCATAACAAAATAGGTATTTTAATGATAAATATACATATATTTATACAAAAATAATTTTAATATATTTTTTTATATTCTAAAAATCTCATTTTCTTAAGATGTCGTATTTTAAATCTTTCGAGACCGAATGCTCCTTGCGGAGGTCTGAAACTCGCACTACTAAGCCCGAGAATGTGCGATAATCCGCACCGTCCCGAATGGGTTCCCCAAAGTGGGTTGTAGCGGCGCTTTGCAAAGATTGTAAAGTACTAAATTCTTTAGAAAACGGTTTTATGAAGTAATTGGGATTTATTTGTAAAGTTGTCATTTTTCCGTATTCCGAGTTCTCGAAGGTATCGTGTTAGGTTGTATGTGAGTGTGTGAGGAGGTAGGTCGTTACCTCGTGATATGTATAGCAAGTTTAATAGAGCTAAATGTAAAGTTGAAACAATATGGTATTTAAGTGAAAAAATACGATAAATTGAAATAGCTATCATTTCATGTGATGAAACTTGATCAAATTGTTTGATTAGTATTTAATAGTCAACATGAGAAAGTTTAAGAATGATCGTATTAGTGAGAAGTGGAATTTTATAGAAAATCGAATCGGAAATCGGATTTGTTCCGATTCCGTCGGGTTTTGTAATTTCGTATTTTTAGAATAGAAAATAGAGATAGAAAATGGGACTTACGGGTTTTAGATCACACAAGAGAATAAGAGGGAAGTAGAGAGATCGCCGATGTATTGCGTCATCGCCGGTAGTTCCTAAAACGATCGCCGGAAGTTTCGCCGGGAATTCGTCGTAGCTTCTCCTCGTGCTCACTTCGATTGCACACTAGGGTTCTAAGGATTTTTCTTGAGAGTTGGCTCAGAAATGTGAGTGAGAGGGTAGAGGGTTGGGTGATATTTATAGGGTTAGGCTAGGGTTAGGGTAGATGAAGGGTTTTTAAATAAAAAATGTAAAAATATGTAAAATCATTAAAAAATGGAGTAAATAGGGTATTTCAAAGGTTTTTGGAACCGATCTAAATAAATAGAGTATACAGGGGTGTTAGGAATGCAAAGAGGCAGAATTTTCATCTTGGGGACTCGGCCGTCCGGCCGAGTCGGGGTGCCAACGGGTAGGGGGTCATCAGGTGTAGGCTCTGGTACTTTTAGTTTTTAAGGTTCGGTTCAAGTTTTGGGAGTTATGGTATGTGGGCTGTTGAGCTTCCAAAGAATTTAAAATAAAATAATATTAAAAATAATGTAGGGCATGAGATTTGAACTCTGGTGGCTTGGTTCAGCAATGCAAGGTATTACCAATGAGCTACAAGCTCCTTCTTGTAATTAAATTGCTAATTAATTACTTATCTTGTGCTCAGGCAATAAATACCCCTTTATGGATTTCGAAAAAAAACAATTTAAAAATTTGTATGGAAAAAGTGTATAAGAAAATTAGGGTTGTTACATTCTACCCTCCTTATAAAAATTTCGTCCTCGAAATTTGTAAAAGGGAAGTGTAACAAATCCAAGAAAAGTTTGGTTCTGGTGTACTGACAGTATGTGAAAAATAACAAGGTGGTGCAAGAGTTTTAAAAATGTGAAGATTGTGTGAAGGAATGAAAGAATGCGAAGGTTTTGGTAAGATTGTAAAAGAGCTGAGAGAATTTTGGGTTAGGACAGATTCAAAGTATATGATTCAAAGAATAAGAAATGATGGGATTCAAGAAACATGATTGTAAAGAATGTTTTAGTTGCTGGTTCTTATGTTTTATATTGCTTAGGGTTCCATACAGCTCTGACCTGCATGGGCCACCAACAAAACCTGTCACGCCCCGCTTCCCAGTATACGGCGAAGGGGACGCGACTGGTCTGCTACGTATTTACTCAGAAGCAAATACGCTAAGCGTAACTAAGCAATATAAAAGAAATTGTACACAAGAGAAAATGTATAATAAAAACAGCAACTTTTATTTATTAACATTCTTTTGTACAATGCATGAAAAGGAAATACAACTGAAATAAAAGCAATACCTAAACAATGGCATGGCAAGAAATTAAAGGTATTGAATAGAAAATGTACAATGTTAGAGCTCAGGGTCTTCGCTGTACTGATCCAAGTCTTCTGCAGTTGGCTCGATCTCTGACGGGTCCGAATCACCTGACGACATTCAAAGAAGAAAGAATAGAATGTCGTCAGTGAACAGGTCGCTCGGTAAGTCCCAAAGATAAGGGAGAAAGAGAATAGACAGAATAAGAAGGTAGCTTTTAAAGTTGTATTATATTGTTGTAATATTGTGTTAACGTTGTTGTTTGTAGCTTGGTACAGAAGAATGCCAGTGTATACGAGAGGGGTCTCTATATGCTAGAGACCAGGGTAAACGGAATATAGAGTACAAGGCTCCGTTAGAAGGCCCGGAACAACGGCAATTGGATTCATGTTAGGCGTCTTAAATCTTACCGTCTTGTGCCACTTTTAACACCTTCCGTACCAATCTACCCCTTAAACCCCGTAGTATTTTGATTGTATTGTTAGTATTGTATAGTTGGATGACTGACCAAAACCATGCTATCTGTAAACGGATGTAACCGAATAATCATGTAAATGGAATAACTGAATGGATGTATATCCATGGTTTGATTCAGTCAAGTTGTATAGATTGATAACTGGATTCATGGATTCATGCATTCATATTGAATTGGAATATTGTAGATTGTACTTGAATCATATTCAAGTCAGATATAATCAGACTCAAACCCGAGTCAGACAATTAGAATGTAAATCTAAGTCTTGATTATTTCTTAAACTTATATTTACTAGGGTCTTTAGGGTAATTTATAAAACTTGAGGGGGTTTTATGTAAAAAAATACTTTTATATATTTTTCAAAATACACCCCAAGCATTTATTATTCGTCTTTAGCGTTGTAATGAATGTGGATTTTATATTTTGATATTTCTAATGAAAATATCCTAATTTCATAAATAAAGGTATTTATGTGTAAATATTGTTTAAATGGAATTCATGGTATTTTAGTGTAAACCGATTCTTGTGATTTTTAGAAAAAGGTGGAATATTTATATCATAACAAAATAGGTATTTTAATGATAAATATACATATATTTATACAAAAATAATTTTAATATATTTTTTATATTCTAAAACTCTCATTTTCTTAAGATGTCGTATTTTAAATCTTTCGAGACCGAATGCTCCTTGCGGAGATCTGAATCTCGTACTACTAAGCCCGAGGATGTGCGATAATCCACACCATCCCGAACGGGTTCCCCAAAGTGGGTTGTAGCGACGCTTTGCAAAGATTGTAAAGTACTAAATCCTTTAGAAAACGGTTTTATGAAGTAATTGGGATTTATTTGTAAAGTTGTCAATTTTCCGTATTCTATATTCTAAGATCTCCTAATTCAACTAGACTATTCCTAACTGGTCCAAACGACAAGTTGTGAGATACCTCAAATCGCCTCTTCACCGCCAATTGTGGCCAGGTAAGTACAAGTGAAGAAAGGAGGGATCCGCTCATGAATCACCGTGAGACGGGCCTTTTAAAGTTACCTTTCTCACTTGCCTAGCCTAGACACCATAATGTCAGGTTTAGATAAATGACCGATGTCCACAATTTATCGTATTTTCATAATAAGAGATATTTATTTAAAAGTGTATCAATACTAAAACTTTTAGTGATGGCTTTATTTAGTATAGAGTATTTAAATGAAAATGTTTGTTTTCCGTATTCTGAGTTCTCAAGGGTATCATGTTAGGTTGTATGTGAGTGTGTGAGGAGGTAGGTCGTTACCTCGTGATCTACTTTAAATGTATAACAAGTTTAATAGAGCTAAATGTAAAATTGAAACAATATGGTATTTAAGTGAAAAAATACGATAAATTGAAATAGCTATCATTTCATGTGATGAAACTTGATCAAATTGTTTGATTAGTATTTAATAGTCAACATGAGGAAGTTTAAGAATGATTGTATTAGTGAGAAGTGGAATTTTATAGAAAACCGAATCGGAAATCGGATTTGTTCCGATTCCGTCGGGTTTTGTAATTTCATATTTTTAGAATAGAAAAGAGAGATATAAAATGGGACTTACGGGTTTTAGATCACACAAGAGAATGAGAGGGAAGTAGAGGGATCGCCGATGTGTTGCGTCGTCGCCGGTAGTTCCTAAAACGATCGCCGGAAGTTCCGCCGGGAATTCGTTGTAGCTTCGCCTCGTGCTCACTTCGATTGCACACTAGGGTTCTAAGGATTTTTATTGAGAGTTGGCTCAGAAATGTGAGTGAGAGGGTAGAGGGTAGGGTGGTATTTATAGGGGTTAGGCTAGGGTTAGGCTAGGGTTAGGGTTTTTAAATAAAAAATGTAAAAATGTATAAAATCATTAAAAATTAGAGTAAATAGGGTATTTCAAAGGTTTCTGAAACCGATCTAAATAAATAGAGTATACACGGGGGTTAGGAATGCAAAGAGGCAGAATTTTCATCTTGGGGACTCGGCCGTCCGGCCGAGTCGGGCCGAGTCGGGGTGCCAGGGGGTGGGGGGTCATCAGGTGTAGACTCTGGTACTTTTAGTTTTTCAGGTTCAGTTCAAGTTTTGGGAGTTATGGTATGTGGACTGTTGGGCTTCCAAAGAATTTAAAACAAAATAATATTAAAAATAATGTGGGGCATGGGATTTGAACTCTGGTGGCTTGGTTCAGCAATGCAAGGTAATACCAATGAGCTACAAGCCCCTTCTTGTAATTAAATTGTTAATTAATTATTTATCTTGTGCTCAGGCAATAAATACCCCTTTATGGATTTCGAAAAAAAAACAATTTAAAAATTTGTATGGAAAAAGTATATAAGAAAATTAGGGTTGTTACATTCTACCCTCCTTATAAAAATTTCGTCCTCGAAATTTGTAAAAAGAAAGTGTAACAAATCCAAGAAAAGTTATTACCATTATTCCGGTCTTTGGGAGCAATACCAAAGAGGAAGAAGAGATAGTTTATTCGGGGCCGCCCCAATGCAACAAGTCAGGACCGTCCATCCCTATTCTGGTCTTCGGCAGCAACTCGGAAGATGAGATCAATTCTATATTCTCCGCTCGGCCATTAATACAAGCCTTCGCTGATGAAGATAAAAGTTTGCAAGTTGCCATGGTTCCGAGGCAGCACTATAAAGAGCTCGACGTACTTGATGCCCACAGTGTGCAGGAACTGCAGACATTCTACGTCCCTCCTAGGCGAAGAGATGAAAGGACGATCCTCTTCTACCGATCCGGGAAAATCAAAGTGGAGAAAGAAATTTGGCATGGTACGGTTTCTACACTTGACAGACTCCAGCCCATCCGTTTGCCCAGATACTGCACAGACGGATTAAAAAGACTGTTAAAGCGCCAAGGCGTACCCCTTAAGCAGACTGCTCGACAAGCTCAGTTCTACAATAGGATCTGGGATGTCCCCGGAACTCAGCGAAAACTGCCCAACGGGAGAATGGAAACGATCGGGCTTGGATACGTTCAATCCAAGGGACGGGAGCGAGTCCATGGCAGCCACGTCATACATGAATTCGATGAAGAAGGAGATGCTCTGTAGGAATATGCTAACCCTGAACCAAAACGAGCTCCCATCGTGAAAATGCCAAGCCCATCGTTCGAAGAACAGATGGACAAGCTGATAAGAGAAGCGGGTCAAAAGGTTCGAGATGATCATAACCGCTAAATGACCATCTACGAGAGAGCCAGGATGCAACGCCTCGTTCAGCAGGCCGTGGAGAATGATGATGCCCTTCGTCGCCAGCCCGTCGTACAAAAGACCCGACGCAGAGGCAGAAATAAACCCAAGAACGGAAAATATGTTCGACGGCAGCGTAGCGGGTCTAAAAAGACACGCGAAGCAGAATCGAGCAATCAGGATCCGTCCCTTGTAAAGAAGATGGGTCGAGAATATTCTTTTCACCAAGACAAGACGAAGAAGATATTCGATCTTGTCATAAAACATCAGATGATGACACTCCCGGAGTCCAAGCACCCCGAGCAAGCAGGCGAGGTCTCTCACCCGGATTATTGCTCCTATCACCGAGCGATAGGACATTCCCTCG
Organism: Agapanthus africanus; assembly: GCA_030015575.1. Taxonomy (NCBI): domain Eukaryota; kingdom Viridiplantae; phylum Streptophyta; class Magnoliopsida; order Asparagales; family Amaryllidaceae; genus Agapanthus; species Agapanthus africanus. The sequence continues at coordinate 4,203,910 of JASDDO010000004.1, forward strand.
AAGACTGCTTCACGTTCGAAGACTGGGTAGAAAACCAATATCAGCAAAGCAGGTTTGCTCTATCCAGCAGTTGGAGGGTAACCCCGCCGCAGAAGCATGAACCGAAAGCCACGTATGCAGAAAGAGTAGAACCAGATCAACGTCGGTCTTGGAAGCGATCTCGCACCTGTCACGTGATAACGCTGTCAGAAGAAGAACCCGAGAATACGGATGACCTCCCCTCGTGCTTTGAAAACGAAGATGAGTTGATCTCAGAATTTCCACCGGCACCAAAAGAGCTGGAAGATGGGATACATACCACTGCGGATGACCTCAGGAAAATCGACTTGGGAACGGCAAAAGACCCGCGGCCGACATTCGTCAGCGAACTGTTGTCTGAAGAAAAGGAGGCTACGCTTAAAGACGTGCTCATGCAGTATAAAGACTGCTTCGCATGGAACTATTCCGAGATGCTGGGACTAGATCCAGAAATAGCCGTGCACAGATTGGCGATATCTCCGGACATCAAGCCAGTCAAACAAGCACCAAGAAGGATGCGGCTCGAGCTTGAGATGAGCATCAACGCTGAGGTCAAGAAGCTAATCGACTCCGGCTTCATCCAAGAAGTTCAGTACCCTGATTGGATTGCCAACATTATCCCAGTGATGAAGAAAAATAGGACGGTGGGCATCTGCGTGGACTTTCTAGATCTCAACAAAGCTTGCCCAAAGGACGACTTTCCAGTACCAGTCACCGAGCTGATGATAGATAATACGTCCACTCACGAAGTTTTCTCCTTCATGGACGGCTCATCAGGATACAATTAGATAAAGATGCATCTCGAAGACCAGAAGCACACCGCTTTCCGGACCTCTTTGGACATATTTTGCTACAATGTGATGCCGTTCGGTCTAAAGAACGCCGGTGCCATCTATCAGAGGGTCATGACGAAGATTTTCGATGACCTCATACATGAAATCGCCGAATGCTATATCGACGACCTCGTAGTTAAAAGCAAATCATACGAGGAACGTTTAGAGAATCTGAAGATCGTGTTTCAGCGTCTTCGGAAATACAACTTGAAAATGAACCCTCTTAAATGCGCGTTCGGAGTTTCCTCGGGCAAATTCCTAGGATTCGTCGTCCGACATCGAGGCATCGAGCTAGACCCGTCGAAGATCAAGGCGATCATGGAAATGCCTCCGCCAAGGACTCTCAAACAACTGCGGTCTCTTCAAGGGAAGCTCGCGTATATCCGGCGATTTATAGCCAATCTCTCCGGCAAGTGTCGTCCCTACAGTCACTTGATAAAGAAGGGAACTCCGTTCATCTGGGATCGCAAATGACAAAGCGCACTGGACGAAATCAAACAATACCTGCAGAACCCGCCAATACTAACTGCTCCGGTTAAGGGAAAACCCATCATCCTTTATACAACAGCCCTCGAAGGTTCTTTAGGCGCGCTGTGGGCACAAGAGAATGACCAAGGGAAGGAGAGAGCCCTCTACTATTTGAGTCGAGTTCTCCTGGAGACAGAAAGCAATTCCTCCCCCATTGAAAAACACTGCCTAGCGTTGATCTTCGCAATAACGAAGCTTAGACATTACGCGTTGGCACACGAGGTCCATCTCATATCAAAGGTGGATCCTCTCAAGTATTTGATGTCAAGATCCATACTAACATGACGACTCGCTAAATGGGCCCTGCTCTTGATGGAGTTCTCGATAACTTATCGTTCCCTCAAGGCAGTAAAAGGCTAGGCTATCGCAGACTTCCTCGCTGAGCATCCGATACCTGCCGACTCTCCCTTGAACTGCGAATTTCCAGACGAACATGCATTTGACACAATCGACGGGGAGAGAAGAGAGAATGATACCCAGTGGGAACTCTACTTCGATGGAGCATCTTCCATGAAGAAACGCAAACAAAGCACCCCTATAATCAAATCTGGGGTAGGCCTCATCTTCGTGACTCCACAAGGAGTAATAATGCGCTTTGCCTTCTCCTTAACAGAGCCGAGGACGAATAATGAAGCCGAATATGAAGCTTTGATAGCAGGTCTCGAAATCGCCATCGACATGGGAATGAAAACTTCCTCATATACGGAGACTCCCAACTGGTCATTAGTCAAATAAACGGTGACTATCAGACGTGCAAGCCTGAGTTGGTGAAGTACGGCGAGAGAGTACAGCAATTGCTGACTCAAATTCCTTCTTACACCTTAGAAAGCATACCGCGTGCGGAAAATAGCAAAGCAGATGCATTAGCCAAGCTCGCTAAAGAATTGGCCGATGAGAACCTCGATGACGTAAGAATCGTGGTACAAAGCCGGCGGGTTCTTGCACCGGCAGAAATATCTCCGGAGTCATCCGAAGAAAAAGGAGCGACCGAGCAAACGACCCTACAAATAAGAGACCAAGAAAAGGCAGAGGATTGGAGGGAAGTCTTTATAGACTACTTCAAATCCCGTCGAACACCTGAAGATGCTTCCTCAAGACATCAGCTTATGAAACGAGCTCTGTCTTTTGCTTTTGTCAATGATACCCTGTATAAGAGATCATTTGACTTTTTATGGTTAAGATTCCTGGGACCAGACGAGGCAAAGAGAGTCGTCCAAGAAACTCACGACGGACTCTGTGGTTCTCACCAAGCCGGGCCGAAGATGAAGCTGAAGATCAAACGGATGGGTTATTATTGGCCCACGATGATCCAAGACTGCTTAGAATACGCGAAGCAGTGCCACTCGTGCCAGATTCACGAGGACTTTATCCATCAACATCCGAATCCGCTACATCCGACAGTGGCTAGCTGGCCGTTCGAAATGTGGGGGACCAACATAATCGGCCCCATCGAACCAGCATCGTCCAGAGGACATCGGTTCATTTTGGCGACAACTGATTACTTCTCCAAATAGGCAGAAGCGGTACCGCTAAGGGAAGTGAAGACGAAGAATATTCTCCATTTCTTCAAGACGCGCGTCATTTACCGGTTCGTCACTCCGCGACGGATCATCACCGATAACGGGCTAGCCTACAGAAGCCACAAGATCAGCCGCTAAGCACAACAGCATAACATAGACTGGAGATACTCTTCAGTCTATAATCCCCGAGCTAACGGTCTAGCTGAGGCTTTCAACAAGACCTTGACGAAAATCGTAAAAAAGACGGTGTCGCGAAATAAGAAGGACTGGCATGAACGACTACATGAAACTCTCTGGGTGTATCGAACTGCGTTCGAAACGGCCACTAACACAACGCCGTATGCGTTAGTATTCGGTACAGAAGCGGTACTCCCACTTGAGATCGAGTTACCCTTTCTATGAGTGGCAGTTCACTACGAGCTAACAGACGAAGAAAATGCTTACCTTCAGCTTGAGGAGCTCGATGCCCTTGATGAAACCCGGCTTATAGCGCACCAAAATCTGGAGGCTTATAAAGCAAAGATGACGCGCTCATACGAAAAATTGACTAGGCCGAGGACATTCCGCCAAGGCGAACTCGTGCTAGTGGTTAAAAGACCTATGATTCCCAATCGTGCCAAACAAGGGAATTCGAGCCGAACTATGAAGGCCCGTACATCATAGACAAAGTTTACCAGGGTGGAGCCTATCTACTTATGGACATGCATGGCGAAAGACCTTTCAGGCCAATAAACGGCCGCTTCCTGAAAAAATACCACGCTTAACGAGTCACAGCCTGGGTCAACGATAGATGACGATGCCTATGTCCGCTCGCTATCTTCCTAAGCCCAAACTCTTTAAGTAGTAGCCGGCTTTTGGACCGAAACGTCCTTAAACTAACGATGGACCACCATGTCCTAAAACTAGCTGTTGACCGAGACGTCGATAAACTACTGTAGACTGCAGCATCCCAAGGCTAACAAAAAAAAAAGAAAAAAAGAGAAAAAAAGAGAAAATAAAATAAAATAAAATAAGGTATGTCCATAAGTAAAATGGGCACGGATGAAAACCCGAAAGGGCTCCGTGAGTAAAAACAGCAGGGCTACCGGCGAGTTTTGTGAAAACCCGAAAGTGCGCAAGCTCGTTAAAAAACACTTACAAGGTCCTCTCGACCTTGTGAGGAGAAACCACCTGCGTGAGATCCTTACGACTCACAAGGGAGCAACACACTTAGGAATCCTCACGATCCCTAAGGAGAAAATACACTTACGAGATCCTCATGACTCGTAAGGAGAACCCTCTTATGAGACCCTCACGGCTCATAAGATTCAAAAGTCTTAAGCTACAGGGATCTGAACTTGTTCTTAAGCAGCCACCACAACCTCCAATTATTCCCTACAAGCGGTTCAGTATTGACCCTTGTATACAATCCACGGGCGCAAATAAACATTTCCCTAACAAAGTCCCACCAGAGACTGGGGATATGCTCATATGGCAAAAGACACTTGTAAGTCCTCTCGACTTATAAGGAGAAAATACTCTTGTAAGATCCTTACGACTTATAAGAGACCATGCACTTAGGAATCCTCACGATCCCTAAGGAGAAAATGCACCTATGAGATCCTCACGACTCGTAGGGAGAAATACCTTCATGAGACCCTTACGGCTCATGAAGTCAAAAGCCTTGGTCGACAGGATCCTAACGCTGTTTACTAAGCCACCTTTGTTTGAACCGACAAAGGCAAATGATGATTTTCTCCTGGTAATATCCCAGTTGTAGCGATGTTGATGCCTAAATCGGTATCAAATCCCAAGATCGCAGTAAGGCAAATGCATATGAAATAGCCGAAATGATGACGCAACTTGCAAATCAGCAAGTAAAAAAATATATGCATACAAAAATAGCCGAAATGATTGGGCAACTCGCAATAAAAAGCAGCGAGTGAATAAAACAAATAGCCGAAATGATTGGGCACCGCGAAAAATAGCCGAAATGATTGGGCAATCGCGACCTTCGCGATATAAAAGCTGAAATGATAGAGCATCGCTGAAAGAAATAAAGAAAAATGAAATTTATGCCCTACAGTTGATATCACATCTATCCCTGTATACAATCCAGGGGCGCAAACGAAGAGGAATCACACCTTCCCTCCCCAGGCTCCATCAGAAAACGAAGCCAAATCTCGACGGTTCAGGGATAGCCTAGAGATCATCAACAACGTTCTTCCCCATTCCAGCAGGATTCAGACGCTGCAGTCAACCCTGGAGCTACGGCAAATCCCCTACTCCAAATCTCGGTGGTTCCCAGACAACTTGGAGACCACTTCTATATTCGTCTCATTACAACAGACGCAACGTCATCCACATGACCCCGTCGCGGAAATACGTCATCCACATGACCCCGTCGCGGAAATACGTCATCCAAATGACCCCGTCTCGGAAATACGTCATCCAAATGACCCCGTCTCGGAATTACGTCATCCACATGACCCCGTCACGGAAATACGTCATCCACATGACCCCGTCGCGGAAATACGCCATCCAAATGACCCTGTCACGGAAATACGTCATCCACATGACCCCGTCTCGGAAATACGTCATCCACACGACCCCGTCATGAAAATACGTCATCCACAGGAACCCGTCGCGTAAATACGTCATCCACATGACCCCGTCTCGGAAATACGTCATCCACATAACCCCGTCATGGAAATACGTCATCCACATGACCCCGTCATGGAAATACGTCATCCAAATGACCCCGTCTCGGAAATACGTCATCCACATGACCCCGTCGCGGAAATACGTCATCCACATGACCCCGTCTCGGAAATACGTCATCCATGACGCCGTGAAATGAGGATAACGTCAATCTCATTAAACACTTACGGGTCCTCTCGATTCGTAAGGAAGAAAATTCTCTTATAAGATCCTTACGACTTATAAGGGAAAACACATTTAGGAATCCTCACGACTCCTAAGGAGAAAGGACATCTACGAGAACCTCACGACTCGTAGGGAGAAAAGTCTTTATGAGACCCTCTCGGCTCATAAAGTTGAAAAGTCTTAGCTAGCAGATCTCAACCTGCTTCCTAAGCCATCACTATCCCTCGAAGAAGCCAAAACAAGATGCTCACTCTATCATCTGCCGGCTATGCTTGCTAAGGTGACATGCTGATAACAAAAGAAAGAAGAAAGCAGAGAGATGACATAAGACATTGCGAAAGAAATGTATCTTTTATTCATGAATTCAATTAGGTACAAAATACATCGTATGAAAGAATAAAAAACGAATACATTTTATTCAAAATTACAAATGGTAAAAAAACAATTATTGAGAGGGAAGCGCTTTCAGTAGTTCGATCAGCCGCTCGCGCACTTCCCTCAGCCCCTTTTCTTGATCAGCTGCCGCGGCCAACTCTGCTTCGACCTGGGCTCGCTGCTGCAAGTAAGACGAAAATTGTTCCTCGACGGCCCGCTGAGCGGCTTCATGATTTTGTGCACCCCGCTCGACGACATCGAGCTTCTGCCTCAGTGTTAACCAGTCAGAGATGCATCACAGAAGGCCTTCAAAGATAACTTTCAACTGGGCAGCATTTGCATCAACCTGAGCATGCAGTCGAGCAGATTCGCTTGAAGTTTCTTCACATTCCTTATGCTTTAAGGCCACTTATTATTCAAGATGGCGGAAGTAAGAAGTACTCTGCTCGACCCACGCAGCCCGTTGAGTGTTCACAGCCAGAATCTCAGGAGCAGGACGCCTAAACTCAAGCTCATGCAGGCAAGCCTTAATTTCCCTGCAGTGATTAACCCAAGACTCAACGACGCCCTCACTATGAAAATTCACGAGCGTCGCCAGCATAAGGTTAACCTCCGCAGCAAAATCCGCGGCGAATGTGGGAGTCTCCACGTCAAGCTCCTCAATGTAGTCGCTCAACATGCGCAGACTATTCACAGCACCTTTTGAGGATGGACGTCTGGAAAAGGGTCTGGCCGGCATTATGATGCAAGACTCGAACGGGGCTGGAGTTGATGTGACCGCTACAAAACAAATCACAATCAGATGTCGGCTCAAAAAATAAAGAAAATACACGAACAATAGAGTCTACTATACCGGCTGCAGCAGGGGGCAGAGCTGGGAGTACTGGTGGCGCAACGATACACTCGTCCCCTCCTTCAATTGGTAAGGCTACAAGCAATGCAAAGAAGAATTAGCAATAACGTGACTGCCCGTTAAAGAAAGGACGTCGGTTAGAAAAGATACTCACCGACACCAGCGGGCGGACTAATCTTCGACTGGAAAGAAAAGTGTGGGTGTAGCACCTGATACAGGTGATCAAAAAGGATTCCTGCAAGGACGCAGTAATGCAATGTCAGTACATAAATTATACAGCCTAGAAATAAAACTGATAGGTCACAAGTCCGCACCTTCCAACATCTGAGATGATACAAGAGAAGGTAGAGGAGTGGTCACCGTCAAAGCGGTAACTGATGGCACTGCCTCGGGTAGCTCAACCTCAACGCTCACCACGCCTGCATTAGAAACGAGATAAATATTGTCAGGAAAGATTGACAGGGATTGCAGAATAAAAAGAAAAGCAATGACCCAAAGTCTACCTGGTGAGTCGTTGGTCGAGACCGCGACAGGGGCATCATCGGATGCAGCAACTGCCTCACCCTCCTCTAACGGAATGGTATCGCCTCCCGTCGCATCATCCCCTGACTCTACAAGAGCTGTCGTAACGCTCGCGATGCCAGAAGATGGCAGAAAACCGCAGGCGGAAAGAGTGACGATAGGAGCAGTGCCCGACTCTTAAGAAAGAGTGGCTACCTCGGGCTCAGCGATGATAGCTATCTCACCTACCGCTGCCTCGGGCTCGGAGGTTGTAGCCGTCTCACCTACCGCTACCTCGGGCTCGATGGTTGCCACCACGTCACCCACCGCTTCTTCGGCAAGACTCGACCCTACAAGATAGGATATATGAGAACCTGAAAATTAAAACTTTGACGAAAAGAAATCAATGTCACGTTACCTTGGGTCAATTTTTCGATTGCTTCCTGAGCCGCACGTGCCGCCTGTCTGTGGGCGGTAGACAAGACGGCCGGAGCATCCCCCCGAAGGAGTAGGGGCAAAGGTAGCAACGCTTGAACCTGCACCCGTGGCCAAGGCGGCGTTACGCTCCCTTGCTGTGCGCATTCTACGCTTCCTTTCCACCCGGGCCATGAGAGCAGATCTTCTCAAGACCTCCGTCAATGGGACGTCATCGTCTGCACCAAGGATTACCTCTGGAGCCGTTATGGCGTCCGTCATCGGTTGCTTAAGTGAAGCTTCTTTCAGCAACGCCGGCGGAACTGAAACTTCGATAGCTGATCTTAGGGGCATCTCCGCACCGCCCTGCGAAGTTGGTGCCACGCCTGGAATAACCTGAGTAGAGCTAGTTCCTGTAATAAGATGAAAAGGAAATGTTATATTACCCATAAGAAACGGGAACGGAGACGCGGTGAACCGAAATGTACCGATGCCTAAGGAAGCGCGAAGCCTTTCTTCCACCTCAAAAGTCTTGAGAGAAGCTGCGAGAGCTTCTTCAATGGAAATGCCTGTTAAAAAGGGAAAAGTGTCAGTCGAAACATGATAACAAAATATAATGCAATGGCAAAAAATACAGCTAATGGTTACCTGATTTCGCGAGGATGGCTAGTCCCGTTTCGTGGCTTGCCAATTGCTTAGAAGCTGCAATGGCAACCGCCAGATCAGTATCATCTAGCGGCATGAATAGACCCTCATTTGTCCCATACTTGCTCAGGCCCTCGCCATAAGGAGCGTGAGGCTCCTGGCCGAGTACAACGTCTGCAGAAAGGATCGACTTCTTCTTCCTCTTCTGCGAGCGAGCTCCGGTCGCAGCTAACACCAGCTTACGCTTGGTAGGCACCTTAGGACGACGAGTTCAATGTTTGAGCCCACGCCAGATTCGGGGGAAGCTACATTTACCGTCTCCGCGGGAGCACGGGGCACCGGTGGTACATCCACCGTCTCCACGGGAGCACGGGGCACCGGTAGCTCAGGCCTGTCGTCGGAGACTTTAATCACGGCAGCTTCTCTTAGCGGAGGAAGGACAATGGTCCGTCGCTTCAAGGGGAGGTTTCGGTCACTAGCAGGGGTGCACCTTTGCGGTCGAATAGTAGCCGCTTCTCCTCCCTGATAACAGCACCCATTGCATGTTGATACCAGGCCGCGTGTACATTAAGGGCCCTCGGGACACAACTTGGTTCGCTGATAAAGAAGTGAGACCCCGTATTCAAGCACATGAAATGATGCAGCGCGCCCCGCATTCCCTCTTCGGTGGCAGCGGGTTCTACCAAGAAAGCCTCCAGCGGGACTCCTTGATTGTAACTCAGCTGCTGGGCAAAACGATGGGGGTTGTATCTCATGAATAGCGCCGCATCATTTTTCCTGAATACAAGAAAGCCCGGCCTGATGGAGTATAAATGAAGAATCTCCCGGGCTTTCAACACGGAGGCCCCGTCCTTAAAAATGTCTTGCAGTGACAGCACCGCCTTTGATGTTTCCTGGCCGATGGTAAAGACTTTGTCCGTGAAAAACTTACCATCTCCCACCGTGCACGGACGAAGGAGCAAGCCCCTAACTTCCCGCTGTGACGGACTCACGATGGAGGCGTCAACTAGCCGCATAATCCGAGGGAACTTGTATCTCTCGTAAAACGAAGGTCTCTTGTGAATGCCAAAGACCCTGAGCACGTGCAATTCCATCCATGAAGTGAAGTAATGCATTGGGAAGTTGTCAGGATGCACCCCCGGTTCAGTGGTATCCGCCGCTACACTAAGACCATGGTATAAGTGGGCTAACCCGGCGATCCCGATGGCCACTTGTATTCCAGCAACCATGCGATGCGCGGGGTAGAAGACGGAAGGCCTCATGTAACGAGGATGCATAGGGAGCGCGAACCAACTCAACTCTAGCCCAAGAAACCAAAGAAAGAACGCCTCCTCGTCAATGCCCGGAGTGGCGATTTTTGACAGGGGGACGATCGTGACGTCAGGAAGGAAGCTGATCAGCTTCCAGTATCGGCCGACGGTCCAAGACAAAACCAAAGGGATCGTCAAGTTTAGCGAACTTTTCGCCTTGTCACGATAAAATCTCCGGGAGAAGAAAACGGGCAATGAGGTCCGCAAAACTGACCCCCCGGCCTCCGGATTCAATGAAGAGTCTTTCGTACATGTTCAACACCTTTATCAGACTGGGGAACTGGTGCTGAATGGCGTTATCTGGCGTGAGGCCCATCACCACTGGCTTGGTGGCAAAAACATATTCGTCCGGAGGAAGCAGCTCCTCGTAGTGCTCCCCCTGACCGGTAGACCAGAAACCTCAGCGAATTCTTTCAAGGAAATCGAGATCTCTCTATCCAATAGAAGGAAGGTATGGGTCGGGATGTTCCACTGCTCCAAAAATGCCTTAATCCACCATGTAGGAGGTGCAGAATACTGGAACAACGAAATGTAGACCGCAGGGTATAAGCCGAGCTTTAGCAGCTGCGATTTCTTCGCCGACAAGATGTACCGGGCCCACTGCAAGTACCCGGCCGGATGACGGGAGTTAGCCCGATGTTGTAGGGTTGTCCCCAAGGGTGCGACTCGCCCTGGCATATGCGCCGCCCTAGGGTGTCCAAAGTCGTCGGCGGCTGCACGGGTACTGCGGCGATCGAGGGCTGAAGGAGACCCTCCGAAGTCCAATTAACCACCTCCACGGCATAGTTCACCGGGGGTGCATCTGCATACGGGATCGCCGAGATTGGCTCCAAAGGCGTCGCGCAAGAGAAGCTTCGACGACCTCTGATAATATGGTCGTACCATCTACCCCACAAATGAAGTTTTTTTATGTTCCAGGTCATGGTCTTTGATGAGCGCGAGAACCTCTCTGTCCACAGGTGCCTCAGGGAATCCTCCCTCTGAACGGACGAACGGAAATGAAGTATCGAAAGACATGTCGCCTGCAGAAAAAGGGGACAGAAGTCAATTGTCAGTGCTATAATTTAATTCTGACACTTGGTACTTTAAAATTTGTACCACACTGCAATGCAGTGGAAAGGGGACCAAAGGGGGACTCACAAAATCTAGATGACAATGCATCAATTAATAAAACAGTCTCATCATTTGATGAGATTGTCATTTAAATGAGGAAATCCTCAGGAAAATTCTCATTAAATGAGAGATCCCTCGGGAAAAGGAGAAAATCTCCCTTTGAAGAGCAAAGCTCTATGACAGAGTGACACTTGTCAAACTCTGATCAAGAAGGAATAAAATTCCTCAAGAGCCTGGCTCTGCAATGATGATGGAAAAATCTATCAGAAAAGATTTAATTAAAATCAATTTTTTTGGATCTTCAAGATCCATGAACAAACTCTTAAGAGTTCTTCACAAGAGTTTAAGAAATCTACATGTTATCAAAAGAGCAGAGCTCTGATTCATGGGCTAAGAAACCCCAAGAAAAAATCTCTTTAGATCTATGGGTTCAGGTGAGAAGGCTCTATTAATGAAACCCTAAAAGGGTTTTCTTTAGATTAAAGATCTATAAAGAGCAAGGCTCTATTAATGGGTAAAACCCTAATTTATTATATAAAAAAATTAAAAATTTTACCTAAAATTTTAACAGAGTTGTTACTCTTGAAAAGTTCTTAAACAGGAGAGCAAGGCTCTGAAAAAGAGATAATTCATAAGAAGAAGATGAAAATCATCTAAGAGACCAAAAGTCCTATTTATAGGCATTGAAACACCTCTTCAACTTCTGAGTTGATCCAAGGGCGCAGATGCTGCCACCGCTGCACTCACGTGTGGGCTACGTGAGCGCAACGATGGGGGGCATTTGTTTCCCCCAATCAGAGCAAACCTCTGTTTGAAATTTGAATTTCAAAAATTGAAGCAACGCTTCAGATCCAGCGCTAGGCGCGCTACGCGCCACGTGTCAAACATGGATGCGTTAGCGCCAGGTGCGCTGCGTCCTAGGCAGTGCACCATGTGTACGCTAGCGCTAGACGCGCTACGCGCCACGTGTCAAATACGGGTGCGCTAGCGCAGGCTACGCTGCGCTCTAAACAGCGCACCACGTGTCAAACGTAGGTGCGCTAGCGCAAAGTGTGCGCTCTGAGCAGCGCACCACGTGCAAAGCACGGGTGCGCCAACGCTGGAATTATAAAATTCCCACACCGTCAGATCAAAAGATCTAATAATAATGATAAATCATTAATTAATCAGAATTAAACTCTGTTATGGAAAGATTTTTCAATCTTGTTAAAAACAAGAAGATTGTCTTCTGTAAAACAGGAGCCCTAGGATCAAAGATCCAATGGTGGGAAATATCCCCAAATCAATCAGAGAAAGATCTCTTTAACTGATTCAACAAATCAGCTTGCCCTATATAAGGCCCAAGACTTCAAGTCTGATATAGAGAAACCCTCCATAAACTTTGAGAAAACTCAAAAGAAAGAGAGCAAGCTCTTGAAAGAAGATCATTTCTTCAAGACAAAGATGATGAATGATGAGCACAGAGATGAAATCATCTCATAAAAAGAAGAATTATCTTCTTAAAAGATCATAGATCTACAAAGACCAAAGTCTTTCATAAAAAAGATCAAAAGATCTCATCACATAATAAAAGAACATATTCTTCACACAGATCATTGACCTATAAAAGCAAAGCCCTTTCAAAAATAAGAAATATTGTTCTTGAATATTGAGACAAAGTCTCTTTTAAAAGAACATAAATTTGTTCACAGATCATAAAATTGATCAACTGCGCCTTGCGCTCTTGAAATGCGCTTTTGCGCTCTTTGGAATGGCGCTCAGCGCCAAATGCGCCACGTGTGCGCCAATTAAATAGCTTGCGCTTTTGCGCTTCTTAAACAGCGCACTGCGCTCATGGGCTGGTGCTCAGCGCCAAGCGCACCACGTGTCATTCACGTATACGCCAGCGCAATGCGCTAATGGACTAGCGCTCAGCGCTCACAAACTGGCATATGCGCTCTTCATCTGGCACTTAGCGTAGAGCGCGACACGTGTCATCTGCATGTGCGCTACTCAGCAGAAGCGCATTGCGCTCTTTGACTGGCGCAAAACGCCAAGCGCACCACGTGTCCCTCACGTGGGCGCTGACAGAACATAAATTGTTCTTTTGCAAGCCCCAGAGCTATAATGAATGCTCAGCATTCAATAAAAGACAAAAACATTGTCAAGATATAAATCAATGCTCAGCATTGTTAAGAGGGCTGAGCCCAAATAAAGGCTCAACAGCCCAAAGTAAAATGTTAAACATTTTAATCTGATTGGACTTAGCCCAATATTGGCCATAAGTCATCAACTCATATTAATTGAGCCCATCTGCTCATAAATATTTTAACAGATCTTATCCATAAATTGGACTATAGATCTTGCAACCAATTCACACCGGTTCAAGTGTACATCTTTTTACTCCTCTGATATTTGTCGTTGTAATCCTTCAACGTCTTCAGAGAGGTGACGGGTCCCGACAACCAAACACTTTACGGACTGTGGGGTCCCTTTAAACCCACGGACTACGATGTCCTTAACCTCGGACTGTGGGGTCCCTTTAAACCCACGGACTACAATGTCCTTAACCTTGACTGTGAGGTATTTAAACTCACGGACTATGATGTCCTTAACCTTGGACCACCATGTCCTTAAACTGGTAATGGACCACTATGTCCTTAAACTGATAATCGACCGCAATGTCCCTAAACTAAACAATAGAGCCCAATTGCTCTTTTGTTGGATCTAAACGACCCCGTTAAGTTGATCTTAGTTTAAAATTAGACTAACATATCTTTAACAAACATTTAAGTTGATCTTAGTCTCAAACGAGACTAACGTATCCTTAAACCTAACCCCCAAACCCAAATCTAAGAAGATACGGATTTGGACTAATCCACGTCCTACGGGCGACGACATAAATTAGTCTCCGTATACAATCCACGGGTAACCAAAAACAAAACAAACACCCACGACACGAAGTGACCATCTGGAGAAGGAGAAAGTGGTTACCGCGATACGGTAGCGTAATTAACTGCAGGGACTTGCGTCTGCAGGGAAGAGCGTCCCCACAATCAAAAACTCCTCAAATGAGGGGGAATCTGACGAAGTCTGCTACATCGGCCGCATCCGTCTAAACCTTCGATACACGGTGCCATAAATCAACTTGGCATCTTCGGAGAGGTGGACGGATAGCACCAATTAGCATCTGCCCTCGAAATTCAGGCACCGACGTCCTAACGTCCCGGTCGCGATTTTCGGAGGGGTACAGAAGTATCTGGTCATCTGAAAGTTACCACTTCTTATGACCTACTGATAACTAGTAGGGTCATTATCACTGTTCTCCTCCGAACGACGGCGCAGACTTTGCGTCTGGCCTGAGATTCGGGGCAGATGCTATTTGGTTTTATCCGTCCATATCTCCGAAGATGCCAAGTTGATTTATGGTACCGTGTATCGGAGGTTTAGACGGATGCGGCCGATGTAGCAAACTTCGTCAGATTCCCCCTCAGGGTGAGGGTTTTTTTGATTGTGGGGACGCTCTTCCCTGCAGGCGCAAGCCCCTGCAGTTAATTACGCTACCGCGTCGCGGTAACAACTTTCTCCTTCTCCAGAATTTCACTTCGTGTCATGGGTGTTTGTTTTGTTTGTGGTTGCCCGTGGATTGTATACGGAGACTGAGTAATGTCGTCGCCCGTAGGACGTGGATTAGTCCAAATCCGTATTTACTTAGATTTGGGTTTGGTGTTTTTAGTTTAAGGATGCATTAGTCGCGTTGCGGCTAAGATCAACTTAAATGTTCGTTAAGGATACGTTAGTCCTGTTTTAGACTAAGATCAACTTAACGTAGTGATTCATTTAATATATGGCCGTCAGGACTCGTCACCTCTCTGACGTCGTTGAAGGATTACAACGACAGGTGTCAGAGGAGTTCAGAGATGTACCCTTGAACCAAAGTTGATTTGGAGTTTTATCATTCATTTAAATGTCTAAGGATACGTTAGCCATATTTGGGGCTAAGATCAACTTAAACGGGACCGTTTAGATCCGGCAAAAGATCATTTGGAGGCTCCACTGTTCCAGTTTAGGGACGTAGTGGTCCATTTTCTAGTTTAAAGACGTGGTGGTCCGTGTTCCAGTTTAGGGACGTGGTGGTCCATATTCCAGTTTAAAGACGTGGTGGTCCGATATTAGTTTAGGGACGTCTCGGTCCAATATTAGTTTAAGGACGTCTCGGTCCAATATTAGTTTAGGGACGTTTCGGTCCACGAGTTTAAGGACCCCGCAGTCCAACATTGATGCGTGGGGTCGTCGGGACCCGTCACCTCTCTGACGACGTTGAATGATTACAACGGCATGTGTCAGAGGAGTTTGGAGATGTACCCTCGAGCCGGATATAAGTTGATTTAGGGAGCAACCGTGCTCAGTCAATTTAATTTGAGGACTTATGGCCATGACTGGGCCAAGTCCAGTTAGATGTTCAACATTTTTATTTGTCTTTGGCCTATTAGACCTGAGTTAGGGCTTTGCCCCATTTTAAATAATGCACTGCATTATTTTTGTTTTGTTTGGGCTCTGCCCTTTTATAAATGATGCAGAGCATCTATTTTGTTTGGACTCTGCCCTCTATAAAATGATGCAGAGCATCAATTTCATTTGGGCCTTCCCTTTTATTGCTCTGCAGTTTAATTTGGGCCTGGCCCTTCAAGCAATGCATTGCATTGAGAATCTTCAAGAAAAACAAAAGTGCAGAGCACTTTTTAATCCTTTGATCTAAAGAAAAACAAGTTTGTTTCTTCTTTTCTTGTTTTTCTTTATTTCAGAGAACCAAGGGTTCATAACAAGTGCAAGGCACTACTTCTTTTTATTTTATTTACTTACTTATTTATTTATTGAAGATCCATGATCTTGTTCTTAGATCAATGATCTGTTCCCAAGAGAATTTTCTGTTTTAAAGGTTTTACCTTTTTTTTTTTGGTGTTCTTCCAGAATTCTCAAGAGTTCTCTTTCTCTCCTCTTTCTTTTTTTTTTAGCAAGATCTTCCTCTCTTTGAAATGAGATCTGGGGTCCTTTTTATAGTGCTCATAAATTAGTTAAATTTGTTACATAAATTTTTTTCTGAGTGATTTGGGGAATTTTCTCCATCGTTGGATCTTTGATCCAAAGGCCCCTGCCTCATACAATAAAATCTTCTTGTTTTAACAAGATTTATTCTGTTTTGCGCAACTCCCCCAGTGAGTGACACGTGTCGCGCAGTGAAGCGATTGCGCAACAGCGCTTGCGCAACTGCGCAGACACGTGTCACGCAGCGGTGCGTTTGCGCAACTGCGCAGACACGTGTCTTTTGCGCAACTGCGCAGACACGTGTCGCGCAGCCGTGCGCTTGCGCAGTTGTGCTTGCGCAACCGCGCGGATACGTGTCGCGCAGCGGTGCGCTTGCGCAGTTGAGTGTTGCTTATGTTTTTTTTTAAAGAGCCTTGCTATGATTGGACGCACTGCCTTGGGCGTTGTGCTGCCGTGTCAACTTCTGACACGTGGCGCGTTGCGCGCAGCGCACGGGATCCGAGGCGTTGCAAAATTTGAATTTTTGAAATTCAAACAGAGTCTTGCTCTGATTGGGGGAACAAATGCCCCCCCACCGTTGCGCTCACGTGGCGCGCACGTGAGTGCAGCGGTGGCAAGATCCCGACCGTTGGATCATGGAGGTCAGGTGAAGAGGCGCAGGTGCCTATAAATAGGACCCTTGGTCCTTTAATTTCTTTACCGTTTCAAGAACTTTGATTCAGAGCCTTGCTCTTGCTTAAGAACTCTCAGAGCCTTGCTCTTGCTTCTTCCCAAGAACTTTAAAGTTCAGAACTTAGAATCACTCTAGGTAAAAATTTAAATTAATTTAAATCAAATTTAATTAACAGAGCCTTGCTCTTATGGATCTTTGATCTAAAGAAAACTCCTTTGGGGTTTCATCCACAGAGCCTTGCTCTCAAAAATTTACAGAGATCTTGTTCCTGGGTTTTAACCCATGAACAAAGCCTTGCTCATAGATCAAATGGAGAACTCCTAAAAGTTTTCATGGATCTTTAAGATCCCAAATTTTTTCTTTTAATCCTTAGGAGTTATAGTTTTCATTACTATTACAGAGCTAGGCCCCCCCCCTTTTTTTTAGGAAGTTTTATTCCCTTGAGATCAGAGTTTGACAAATGTCACTCTGTGACAGAGCTTTGCTCTAAAAGAGGAGATTTTCTCCTTGTCTCTAGGGATTTTCCCCCAATGAGGATATTCTCTTGGGGGTCTTTTTCATTAACTGACAGTCTCATCCAATGATGGGACCGTCTTATCAAATGATGCGCCGTCATCTAGATTTTGTGGGTCCCCCTTTGGTCCCCTACCCATTGCATTGCAGTGTGATGTAGGACTTTAAAATGTGAAGCATTGGAACACTAACGGTTATTATTTTCTTGCTTTTTCTACAGGAAACATGTCTGAAGATTTGTCTTTCCCTTTTGTTCGCTCGGAGGGAAGGTTCCCCCATTCGCCAGTGGACCGGGTGGCATTCGCCTTGATTAAAGATCATGACCCCGAGTGCAAGAAACTCTACCTGTGGGGAAGGTGGTACAGCCAAATCATCCAAGGCCGTCGCAGCTTCAGCTCCGCCTCGCCCTCTGAGCCCATAGTTACGATCCCTTATGCGGACGAGCCCCCGGTGAAGTATGCCGTGGAGGTTAAAAATTGGAATTCTGACGATCTCCTCCAGCCTGCCATTGGTGCCATCCCAGTGCAGCCGCCGCCGGCGATAGACATCTTGGGGAGGCGAATCTGTCAGGGTGAGGCACGCCCTTGGGGACAGGCTTATAACATCGGACTGATCCCGCGACCGCTTGCCGGCTATTTGCAATGGGCCCGCTACATCTTAGCGGCGAAAAGGGCTCACCTGACGACGATTGGTTTATACTCGGCCGTCTACGTTTCGCTTTTCGAGTATCCTTCTCCTCCAACATGGTGGATGAAGGCCTTTATTGAACAATGGAACATCCCCACCCACACTTTCCTGATAGCGGATAGGGAAGTCTCCATCTCTTTGGAGGAATTTGCTGAGATTTCAGGTCTACCAATGAGGGGGGAGCACTACGAGGAGCTGCTTCCTCCGGACGAGTACGTCTTTGCCACTAAGCAGCTGGTGTTTGACTTAACTCCGGAGAACGCCATTCAGCATCAGCATCCGGGCTTGGTGAAGGTGTTGGAGATCTATGAGGAACTCCATTTGGAATCGGGCGACCGGGGCGTCAGTTTCGCGGATTTCATTGCTCGCTTTATTCGCCCGGAGTTCCTATCAGAGCAGAGTGAGAAGTTCGCTCAGCTTGTTGACCCTTTTGGTTTCGGCTTGGACCGCCGACCTACATCGGAAAACGACCAGCGGAATTTTTATCTCCCCAGCACTGCCAGCATCCCTTTCTCAGAGATCGCCGTTCCTGGCATGGACGAGGAGACTTTTTTCATAGGGTTCTTGGGTTTATGGTTATGCAGCTTCGCGCTCCCCATGCACCCACGCCTCATACGGCCCTCCGTCTTTTACCCGGCGCATCGAATGGTGGCCGGTTTGCAGTTATCGGTAGGGATCGCCGGATTGGCTTACCTTTACAATGGACTTAGCGTAGCGGCGGACGCTAGTGAGCCTGGGGTACAGCCTGCCAACTTCCCGATGCACTATTTTACTTCTTGGATGGAGATGCACGTGCGAGGAGTGTTTGGTGCCCACAAAACTCCTCCGCTCTTCGAGAAATACAGACTCCCGAGAGTCATGCGGTTGGTCGGGGCTTCAATTGTGGTTCCATCCCCACGGGAGTCTAGAGGGTTGCTCCTTCGTCCACATCTGGTCGGAGCGAAGGTTTCCTTTGTAGATAAGGTCATAACTATAGGCTCAGAGACCACCAAGTCAGTGGTGCCCTTGCGTGATGACTTCAAAGATGGGGCTTCTGTATTGAAAGCTCGGGAAATCCTCCATCTCTACTCCATCCGGCCGGGCTACCTAGTGTTTAGGCAGAATAAGACAGCCTTGTTTATGAGATATAACCCACACCGATTCGCCCGGCAGTCAAGCTACAACCAAGGGATCCCGTTGGAAGCTTTCTTGGAAACGCCTGTGGTCGGCCCAGAGGGGATAAAGAATGCGATGCATCATTTTACACGGCTTAACACAGGTTCCTATTTCTTCATTAGTGAACCCAGCTGTACCCCTAAGATGCTTAATTCATATGTGGCCTGGTATGCGCACGCGATGGGCCCAATTATCTTAACGGAGAAGCGTATGTTGGTTGACCATAGGGGTGTGCCTCCCGGTGGCGATCGCAAGGCCCCTTTGCAGCCAAGGCTCCCGGTCGTCCCTCCGCTAAAAGATGCTGGAGTCGATCGACCACGCGTGTTGAGCCCCCCGCGGGGATTGCCACTACCTACTACGGTGAATGCACCACCGGCGCCCCGTGCTCCCACGAAGACGGTTAATGTGGTATCGCCAGGGTCCGGCGCAGGAGCAGATATCGGGACCCGCCGCCCTAAAGTGACTGCCAAGCGCAAATCTGCTCCGGGTGGATCTAAAGCTGGTGGACAGCAGAAGAAGAAGAAGTCCGCCCTTTCCCTCGATGCGATCCTCAGCTTAAAGCCTGCGGCTCCTCCCACCGAAGGCATATGTGAATATGGAAGCAACGAGGGCTTCTTGGTAGACCCTGCGGACACCAATTTGGCTGCCGCCATTGCAGCTTCGGAGCGATCGGCGAGGCTCGAAGCGATGTTAAGCAGACTCGCTGAGTCAGGTAATCATCAGCCGCTTTATTTGTCATTTTATTGCACTTTTTATTATTACCTTTAGCTAATATTTGCCTCATTCTCAACAGGTGTTTCTACTGAAGAGGCCATTGCTGCCTCTTTGAAGATCTTCCAGGAGGAGGAGAAGAAGCGTGTCCTAGCAGGCGTTGGTACGTCCCACCCCTTTCTCTTTTATAAGGAAAGTTTGTCATCTTTTCTGATGGTCAACCTAACCTCCTTTGTTTCTTTGCAGAGGTTGTATCAGTTGATGCGGGGATCCTTCCTGAGCCTGTCACTGAAGTCCCGGTCTCGTCGAGGCTACTGGAGGAGCCTCGACTTGACAAGATGACGAGGGATGCCTTGAAAAATTTGGAGGCATCCCTATTCACGGACAAGGACACCTCAATTAGAGAAGCCCTAGTGGCATTCGTCTCAACGGCTCGGGAGGAGCGGAAGCGGTTGAGACGCGAAGCAAAGGCACGCAGAGCTGCTTTGGCCGCGGGAGCGGGCCCTAGCACTATTCCTCGCGCTGACACTCCTTCTGAAGAGGCCCCTGTCGCCCTATCTACTGCTTATAAGCGAGTGGGGCGCGCGGCCCGAAGTGCAAACGATAAATCCTCTTCAGGTAGCATTTCTTTCAGAGCTTTGTTGTAAGAATTATAAAGCCATTGGCTCATATGCGTTTCGTCTTGCAGGGCCTAGTCCGACTGAGGGGGAGGCGGAGACCGTTGGTCCCAAGGAAACGGCGGAAGCGGTGCCTGCCGAACCCGAGCCGACGGTGAGGCGCGTCGTTGGGGCCACGGGGCCTGAAACAGAGGTTGAGGGATCTGCCGCCGAGAGGGTCATTGATGCCGCACCTGAAGTGGCGGCAGATGAGATGATTGTCTTAACCGAGCCGAAGGCGGTAGAGGGCGAGGCGCTTGATGCTGGAGACCTCGTGGCGACGGTAGACGAGACAACCGTGACCGCAGGACCCGAAGGAGTAGCGGGTGAGGTAGCCACGATTCCTGAGGACGAGCCATCCGCTCCTTCTCTGGAATCTGGCAATACTCCAATCATAGCCCTCCCCGCGTATGGCTCCTTGCCGTCTCCAGGGCTTGCGAGCACAACAACGGTTCCTATCGAGTCAGGTGATGAGGCTACGGGCGGTGGTCTCATGTCAATAGAGGAGGGGATTGCTTCAGTTTCGGCTGGCAGCTCGTCGGGTAAATTTTGAGTTACCAGCGTTCTTCATTTTATATATCTCGCGATCTCTTCTAACAAGTTTGTCTTTGCAGGTGCGGCCAGTGCCGACGCTCCATTGCTCGAAGGAGCACCGTCGACTACTGCTTTGGCGGTGGTCACTTCCCCGCCTTCCCTCGTGCCGTCGCGGATGTTGGAAGGTATGGATTTGCGACTCACAATTTAATCTTTTAAACGTGTAGTTTATGGACTAATGTCATACCATTGTGTCCTTTCAGGAGTGCTCTTTGATCATCTATACCAAGTGTTGCTCCCACACTTCTCCTTCCCGTCCGAACTCGCTGCTCCCTCTAGTGGTGCCGGTGAGTACATTTTCATTTTGATGTCTTTGTTTACTCTCTTTTTTTAGCAATGGGATGATCTCTGACTTTTCCTCTTCCTTATTGCAGTGCCACAAATCGAAGGAGGGGACGCAAGACCTGCCACGCCACCGGCCCTTCCGGCTTTGCCGTCTGTTGCAGCTGGTACAGTATATTCCTCCCCCCTTTTTATATGATCCTTCAACATCTTTTCAAATCATTGTTTGACCATGTTTTGTTTTGCAGCTATTGTTCCGGCTCCGGTCCCTCTTGAGTCTCGCGTCCTTTCACCGGCAGGCCCTTTCTTGAAACGTCCATCTTCAAAGGGTGCTGTGATGAGTTTGGGCATGCTGAGCGGGTACATCGAAGAGCTTAACATGGACGCCCTCCCTTCTGTCGTGGATTTCGCAATGGAGGTTAACCCGATGTTGGCAGCGCTCGTAAACTTTCACAATGAAGGCGTCGTCGAATCTTGGGTTAACCACTGTAGAGAGATTGAGGCCTGCTTGCATCGGTTGGAGACGACGCGCCCTTCTCCTGAAGTTTTGGCCATGAGCACCGAACGGACAGCCTGGTTCGAGCAAAGCGCTTCTTATCTCCGCCATTTGGAGCAGGAAGCAGCTTTACGGTTGAAGGAGCGTCGGGAATCTTCAAGCTCAACCGCTCGCCTGCGCGCTGAAGTTAGGACGAATGCTGCTGAAGTGAAAACCGTCTTTGAAGGCCTTCTGGAGTGTATCTCTAACGGGCTAGCACTGAGGCGGAAGCTTGATGCTGCCGAGCGTGATGCTCGAGGCCGTGAAGCAGCTCAGCAGGCTGTTGGGGAACAGCTTGCATCCTTCAGGCAGCAGCGGGCTCAAGCAGAGGCCGAACTGGCGATGGCAGCTGATCAAGAGAAGGCGTGGAAGGAAGTATGCGAGCAATTGCTAAATCTATGCAAGACGCTTCCTTCTCAGTAACTCTCCTTGTATCATTTGTACTTGTAAAATATATGTATATTTTTTATTCTTTAGCACAATGTATCCTGTACTCGATCAATATTTATGAATAAAAGATACACATTTTTGTAATGTCTTGTGTCATTTCTCCGTCTTTTCTTTCTTTTATTATCAGTATGCCACTTTAGTAACCATGGTTGACGGATGATTAGGATGAGTATCCCGACCTTCTTAAGAAATAGCGATGGCTTAGGCCTCAGGTTCAGATCTGCTGCCTAAAACTTTTTCAACTCTATGAGCTGTGAGGGTCTCATAGAGGCTTTTCTCCCTACGGATCGAGAGGATCTCATAGGCGGATTTTCTTCTTAGGAATCGTGAGGATTCCTAAGTGTGGTTTTCTCTTACAAGTCGTAAAGATCCTGCGAGAGAAATTTTCCCTTTCACGAGTCGAGAGGATTCGTAAGCGGTTGTTTCCCTCCTCGTCGAAATTCGACTTCGGAGAGTGAGACCCGTGAATAGTATGCAAGAGACTATTTTGGATTGACTTGCAGGGCCTCATTGCTCAAGAAGAAGGCTTTTCAATCCTTACTGCCTGAGACCTCATCTTGCAAATTAAGAAGTAAGTTCAATTTGTTGAAGAAATCCCTTTTCTGAAAGATTTAGCGGGATTTCCCCCACCGTCGGATCTTTGATCCAAGGGCTTCTGTTTTACAGAAGATAATCTTCTTGTTTTAACAATAACAGAAAAGATTTCTTCAGAACCTTAATTTTTGTTTAGCGCAAATGCTCCAGGGTATGACACGTGTCGCACAGCGCACAGTGCAGCGCAACTGCGCTAGCGCATCTGCGCCGACACGTGTCACGCAGCGCACGGCGCATACGCCGCTGAAGCGTTGCTTCCTTTAGTTTTGCTTGAAATAGAGCTTTGCTTTGATTGGGTGCGCTGCTTTGGGCGTTGCGCTGATGCGTCTGCGTCAGACACGTGGCGTATTGCGCAGCGCAAATAATCTGAAGCGTCGCTTCATTAAATTAATTTTCAAAACAGAGCCTTGCTCTGATTGGGGGAAGACGAAGCGTTGCTTCATCTCCCGCCTCGGAATTTGAACAGAAGTTCGCTCCGATTAGGGTAAACTGCCGTGACAACTCTTGGAAGTCGAAGAGGCACTTGATGCCTATAAATAGGACCTTTGGTCCCCCCCAGATACTTATCATCTTTCCGATTTCTATTTTCGAAGACTTCAGAGCTTTGTTCTTGCCTTCAAGAACTCCGGTGCCTTGCTCTTCCCTTTTTTTTTAAAAAGTTTTTAGGAAAACTTTAAGTAAAATCGATTCTTAGATTAATCTTAACCAGCAGAGCTTTCGTCTAGGGGACTTTATCCTTGAACATAGTTTTGCTCTCTAGGAATTTAGTCCTCCATGTACATCATTGCTTTTCTATTGCTGATTTTCCTGTAATATTTCCTCCAGGCATAATGGCGGCGGTGCATCTATACAGTTTGCACGAGTTCATTACCTACGACGATATCCGCGCTCAGGGTCGTCAACAAAACCAGGAGTTTACAGACGCTGAATGTGCAGAAGTCATGGGTCGTCTGAACGCAAGCGGTGGTTGGCTGTTGCCTCGTCGTTCGGCCCTTTTGAAAGTCGTGTTGGGAGCCATATGGAGAGCACTTCCGGGTCTTCATGAGGCCTTACCGCTCAATGCGCTGGATGATGCCGAGGACAAGGTGCATTCAGTGTACCTGACAGGGCTGATCTCAAAGAAACGGCGGAACAGCCTCATTGACATCCTACACCAAGTCTTCCAGTAGAGGACGATAGTTGCTGCTTACCGAAGGCCAGGAGGGCTCGCCGATAATATTGACACAGAGGAGCGCGAAAGACTGCGCATAAGAATAATTAGAAAGGCCGGAAAAACTCTGGATGGCCTTACTTTCGATTTCCTCAATCCGTGCCCCGGATCTGAGGTTATACCGTTGTAATAATCTGAATAATATTTCTTATTCATTATTCTTATGCTTGTAAAAATTTTTAGCGGTATGAATGGAAACCCTCCCCCTTTCTATTTCAGCTTGTCTTATTTCTCGTTCTGAGTCTTCTGCCCATGTATAAATGAATGCGTCACGCACGCCAGATCAAATGTAGACCGGATATTCTTTCTGTCATCTTCTTTTTTTTATTGTCAGCAGGCTGTCTTAATAACCATGGTTGATGGATGTCTAAAATGAGTATTCCGACTTCCTTAGGAAATAGCGATAGCTTAGGCCGCAGGTTCAGGTCTACTGCCTAAGACTTTTCAATTCTATGAGCCGTGAGGGTCTCATAGAGGCTTTTCTCCCTACGGATCGAGAGGATCTCATAGGTGGATTTTCTCCTTAGGAATCGTGAGGATTCCTAAGTGTGGTTTTCTCTTATAAGTCGTAAGGATCGTATAAGAGAATTTTCCCTCTTACGAGTCGAGAGGATTCGTAAGCGGTTGTTTCCCTCCTCGTCGAAATTCGACTTCGGAGAGTGAGACCCGTGAATAGTATGCAAGAGACCATTTTGGATTGACTTGCAGGGGCCCATTGCTCAAGAAGCAAGCATTTCACCCTTACTGCCTGAGACTCCTTCTTACAGATTGAGACGAATCGGGAATTTGCTCGCGGAGAGGGTAATGGCTCTGCGAGTTGACATGAGTCAGGAGGCTCTCGTCACGGAGTGTTTGTATCCGTGAGTCGAGGAGTTTGCTAGGGATTATTTGTTTCCCAAGCGCCAAGGATTATTTGTTTCCTTAGGGTTTGAAACGAGTCGAGAATTCCCACGGGGGCACTGGTGGCTCTGCGGGTCGACGCGGATCAGGAGGCTCTCGTCAAGAAGTGTTTGTATCCGTGAGTCGAGGAGTTTGCTAGGGATTATTTGTTTCCCAAGCGCCAAGGATTATTTGTTTCCTTGGGGTTTGAAACGAGTCGAGAATTCCCACGGGGGCACTGGTGGCTCTGCGAGTCGACGCGGATCAGGAGGCTCTCGTCAAGGAGTGTTTGTATCCGTGAGTCGAGGAGTTTGCTAGGGATTATTTGTTTCCCAAGCGCCAAGGATTATTTGTTTCCTTGGGGTTTGAAACGAGTCGAGAATTCCCACGGGGGCACTGGTGGCTCTGCGGGTCGACGCGGATCAGGAGGCTCTCATCAAGGAGTGTTTGTATCCGTGAGTCGAGGAGTTTGCTAGGGATTATTTGTTTCCCAAGCGCCAAGAATTATTTGTTTCCATGGGGTTTGAAACGAGTCGAGGATTCCCACGGGGGCACTGGTGGCTCTGCGGGTCGACGCGGATCAGGAGGCTCGCATCAAGGAGTGTTTGTATCCGTGAGTCGAGGAGTTTGTTGGGAGAGTATGGTTCCCACTTTGTTTACGCCTTTGGATTGTATACAGGGATCGATGTGATCTTAACTGTAGGGCCAAAGTTTTATCATCATCATTTTTTTTGTTTTATTTCCGCGATGCTCTATCCTTTCAGCTTTCATGTCGCGAAGGTCGCGATTGCCCAATCATTTCGACTATTTTTCGCGGTGCCCAATCATTTCGGCTGTTTATTTTATTTTTACTCGCTGCTTTTTATTGCGAGTTGCCCAATCATTTCTGCTATTTCTTCATGCATATATTTTTACTTGCTGCTTTTTATTGCAAGTCGCCCCATCATTTCGGCTATTTCGTATGCATGTGCGGCCTACTGGCTTTTCGCCATAAACCTGAAATTAGACACCGATTTCGGCATCAGCACCGCTACAACTGGGATATTGCCAGGAGCGAATCATTATTTACCTCTGTCGTTGTCGAACAAAGGGGGCTTAGCGACCAGGGTTAGGGTCCTGTCGACTAAGGCTTTTGACTTCATGAGCCGTAAGGGTCTCACAAAGGTATTTCTCCCTACAAGTCGTGAGGATCTTGTAGGTGTATTTTCTCTTTAGGAATCGTGAGGGTTCCCAAGTGTTTTGTTCCTCTGTAAGTCGCAAGGATCCTACAGGAGGGTCTTCTCCTTGTAAGTCGAAAGAATTTACAAGGGTTGTTTACCATGCAAACATATCCCTAGTTTCAGATGGGACTTAGTTAGGGAAATGTTTATTCGCGCCCGTGGATTGTATACAAGGGTCAATGCTGAGCCACTTATAGGGCAATATCGAAAGTTGTGGGGGTTGCTTAAGCACAGGTTTAGATCTCTGTGACTTAAGACTTTCAAATCTTACGAGTCGTGAGGGTCCCATAAGAGCGTTCTCCTTGCGAGTCGAGAGGATCTCGCAAGTGTATTTTCTCCTTAGAAATCGTGGGGATTCCTAAGTGTGTTGTTCCCTTGTGAATCGCAAGGATCTCACGCGGGTGGTTTCTCCTTATAGGGTCGAGAGCACTCTACAAGTGTTTCTTAACGAGGTTGTGCCCTTTCGGGTTTTCACAAACACTCGCCGGTAGTCCTGCTGTTTTTACTCACGGAGCCCTCTCGGGTTTTCATCCGTGCCCGTTTTGCTTATGGACTTACCGTTTTTCTTTTATTCTTTTTATTTTCTTTTTCTTCATTTTTTTTTATTACGAGGTCGCGCCCTTTCGGGTTTTCACGAACACTCGCTGGTAGCCCTGCTGTTTTTACTCACGGAGCCCTTTCGGGTTTTCATCCGTGCCCTTTCTGCTTATGGAGATACCGTTATATATATATATTCTTTTTTTTTTATCTTGTTATCCTTAGTTTAAAGACGTTTCGGTCTGCTATTAGTTTAAGGACGTTTCGGTCCGTGATGGAGGCTGGCTACCGCTGATAAAGCTTGAGCTTAGGAAGATAGCGAGCGGACATAGTCGTCGTCATCTATCATTAACCTAGGCTATGGCTCGTTAAGCGTAGTATTTCTTTAGGAAGCGACCGTTTATTGGCCTGAAAGGCCTTTCACCATGCATGTCCATGAGTAAATAGGCCCCGCCCTGGTAGACCTTGTCTACGATGTACGGGCCCTCATAGTTCGGCTCGAACTTCCCCCGCTTAGCGCGATTGGAGATCATAGGCCTTTTGACCACTAGCACGAGTTCGCCTTGGCGGAATGTCCTCAGTCGAGTCAATCTTTCATATGAGCGCGTCATTTTCGCCTTGTACGCTTCCAGATTTTGTTGCGCTACGAGCCGGGTTTCATCAAGAGCGTCAAGCTCTTCAAACCGGAGGTGAGCATTTTCTTCATCCGTCAGCTCGTAGTGAATTGCCACTCGCAAAGAGGGTAATTCTATTTCAAGGGGTAGTACCGCTTCCGTGCCGAATACTAACGCGTAGGGCGTTGTGTTCGTGGCCGTCTTGAACGTGGTTCGATACGCCCAAAGAGCCTCTTGCAACCTCTCATGCCAGTCCCTCTTGTTTCGGGACACCGTTTTCTTTATAATTTTCGTCAAGGTCTTGTTGAAGGCCTCGGCGAGACCGTTAGCTCGCGGATTATAGACTGAGGAATATCTCCAGTCTATATTGTGCTGCTGTGCGAAGCGGCTAATTTTATGACTTCGGTAGGCTGGCCCATTATCAGAGATGATCCTTCTCGGGGTTCCAAACCGGTATATGACATGCGTTTTGAAGAAATGGAGGATATTCTCCGTCTTCACTTCCCTTAGCGGTACTGCTTCTGCCCATTTGGAGAAGTAGTCAGTCGTTGCCAGGATGAAACGATGTCCTCTAGACGATACTGGTTCAATGGGGCCAACTATATCAGCTCCCCACATTTCGAATAGCCAGCTAGCCACTGTCGGGTGTAGCGGATTTGGATGCTGGTGGATGAAGTCCCCATGAATTTGGCATGAGTGGCATTGCTTCGCATATTCGATGCAGTCCTGAATCATCGTGGGCCAGTAGTAGCCCATCCGTTTTATCTTCAACTTCATCTTAGGGCCTGCTTGATGAGAACCGCAGAGTCCGTCGTGAACTTCCTGGACGACTCTTTTCGCTTCGTCAGGTCCTAAGCATCTCAGCCACAAAGAATCAAATGACCTCTTGTACAGAGTATCGTTGACGAAGGCGAAAGACAGGGCTCGTTTCACGAGCTGATGTCTTGTGGACGCTTCTTCAGGCATTCGGTGGGTCTTGAAGTAATCTATGAAGATTTCTCTCCAATCCTTGGTATTTTGCCAATCTTTTACCTGCAGGGTTGTCTGCTCGTTCGCTCCTTTTTCTTCGGATGATTCCAGAGATATTTCTGCTGGGGCAAGCACTCGACGGCTTTGTACTACGATTCTAACGTCATCGAGGTTCTCATCAGCCAGTTCTTTAGCAAGTTTGGCCAACGCGTCCGCTTTGCTATTTTCCGCACGAGGTATGCTCTCCAAAGTATAGGAGGGGATTTAGGTTAGCAATTGTTGTACCCTTTCACCGTATTTTACCAGCTCTGGCTTGCACGTTTGGTAGTCGTCATTTACTTGACTGACGACCAATTGAGAATCTCCGTACACAAGGAGGCTTTCAATTCCCATGTCGATGGCGATCTCGAGTCCTGCTATCAGAGCTTCATATTTGGCTTCATTATTTGTCCTTTGCTCTGTTAGGGAGAACGCGTAGCGCATTATCCCTCCTTGCGGGGTCACGAAGATAAGGCCTACTCCCGATTTGATCATTGGCATACTTTGTTTGTGCTTTTTCATGGAAGATGCTCCATCGAAATAAAGATCCCAACGGGTATCACCACTGTCGATCGCGTCAAACGCATGTTTGTCTTGCAAATCGCAATTTAGAGGAGAATCAGCATGTATGGGATGCTCAGCAAGGAAGTCGGCGATGGCCTGGCCTTTCACTGCTTTGAGAGGTTGATATGTTATCGAAAATTCCATCAAGAGCAGGGCCCATTTAGCGAGTCGTCCCGTCAATATGGTTTTTGACATTAGATATTTGAGAGGGTCCACTTTCGAAATAAGACGGACTTCATGTGCTAATGCGTAGTGTCTAAGCTTTGTTATTGCGAAGATCAACGCCAGACAGTGTTTTTCAATGGGGGAGTAGTTGCTTTCTGCCCCCAGTAGAACTCGACTTAGGTAATAGAGTGCTCTCTCCTTTCCTTGGTCGTTCTCTTGCGTCCATAATGCGCCTAAAGAACCTTCGAGGGCAGTTGTATAAAGGATGAGAGGTTTCCCCTTAACCGGAGCAGCCAACACTGGAGGGTTCTGTAGGTATTGCTTGATCTCATCCAGTGCGCCTTGGCATTTATGATCCCAGATGAATGGAGTTCCTTTCTTCATCAGGTGATTGTAGGGACGGCACTTTCCTGAAAGATTGGCTATAAACCGTCGTATGTATGCGAGCTTTCCTTGGAGAGATCGCAGCTGCTTAAGAGTTCTCGGCGGAGGCATTTCCATAATCGCCTTGATCTTGGAGGGATCTATTTCGATACCTCGGTGTCGGACGATGAACCCTAAGAATTTGCCCGAGGAAACCCCGAATGCACATTTAAGCGGGTTCATTTTCAGGTTGTATTGCCGAAGGCGTTGGAATACAGTCTTTAGATGTTCAAGATGTTCCTCGTACGATTTGTTCTTAACCACAAGGTCATCGATGTAGCACTCGACGATTTCATGTATAAGGTCGTCGAAAATTTTCGTCATAGCCCTCTGATAGGTGGCACCGGCGTTCTTTAGACCGAAGGGCATTACCTTGTAACAAAATATCCCCAAAGGAGTCCGGAAAGCCGTATGTTTCTGGTCTTCAGGATGCATTTTTATTTGATTATACCCTGATGAGCCGTCCATAAAGGAGAAAATCTCATGCGTGGACGTATTATCTATCATCAGTTCGGTGACTGGTACTGGGAAATCATCCTTCGGGCAGGCTTTGTTGAGATCCCGAAAATCCATGCATATGCGCACTGTCCCATTTTTCTTCATCACTAGGACGATATTAGCAATCCATTCAGGGTATTGAACTTCCTGGATAAAGCCAGAGTCTATCAGCTTTTTGACTTCGGCGTTGATGCTCATTTCGAGCTCGAGCCGCATTCTTCTCGGCGCTTGTTTAACTGGCTTGACATTCGGGGATATCGCTAGTCTATGTACAGCAACTTCCGGATCTAGTCCTGGCATCTCGGAATAGTTCCATGCGAAGCAATCTTTATGCTGCATAAGGACGTCCTTTAACGCAGCTACCCTCTCTTCAGACAGCAGTTCGCTGACGAATGTCGGTCGCGGATCATTTACCGTCCCCAACTCGATTTTCTTGAGGTTATCTGCAGTGGTATGTATTCCATCCTCCAGTTCTTTCGGAGCTGGGGGAAATTCTGAGATTACCTCATCATTGCTGTTTTCGAGGCACCAAGGAAGGCTGTCCATGTTCTCGGGTTCTCCTTTTAGTATTGTTATCATGTGACAGGTACGACTTCGCTTCCAGTCCCAATGTGGAACTGTTTTTTCTTTCGTGGCCTTGGGCTTGTGTTTTTGTGGTGGCACTACCCTCCAGTTGTCGGACAGAGCGAACTTGCCGAGCTGGTACTGATCTTCAACCCAATTTTTAAAGGTGGAGCAATCTTCGAGAGGGTGTCCTATCACTTGGTGATAGGTGCAATAATTTGGGTCAGAGACTTCACCTGCTTGTTCGGGGTGTTTGGACTCCGGCAATGTAAGCATCTGATGTTTCAGAGCGAGGTTAAGTATCTTCTTCGTTTTGTCCCGAGGAAACGAGTACGCTCGACCCATTTTCTTCATAAGGGATAGATCAATAGCGCTCGACTCCCGTTTGCGTGGCTTCTTAGCCTTGCTTTGTTGTTGTTGAGCGCCTCTTTGGCCTTTCGACTTGTTTCTGCCTCCGCGTCGAGCCATTTTTGTATCAGGTTGACATGGGGCAGCATCTTCGTCTTTCACTACCTGTTGAAGGAGGCGCTGCGTTTTGGCTTTCTCATAGATTGCCATTTCACGATTGTGATCATTTCGGACTTTCTGACCCGCTTCCCTTATAAGTTTGCCCATCTGGTCTTCAAATGATGGACTGGGCGATTTTTTATCAGGAACTTTTACTGGTTCAGGATTAGCGTTTTTCCCTTGAGCATCTGCTTCTTCATCAAAATTATGCACGACGTAACAGTCGCGGAGCAGCTCTCGTTTCCTGGAGCGAATGTATCCGAGCCCGATCGTCTGCATCTTCCCATTAGGTAGCTTGTGCTGAGTTCCGGGGACGTTCCAAACCCTGTCATAGAATTTGGCCTTCCTAACGGTCTGTTCGAAGGGTATCCCCTGGCGTTTCAGCAGCCTCCTCAAGCCTTCCGTATAATATCGGGGTAGACGGATGGGCTGAAGTCTGTCCAGTGTTGGATCCGCACCGTGCCAAAGTTCTTTTTCCACCTTGTTTTCTTCGGAACGGTAGAATAGGATTGCCCTCTCGCCTTTTCGTCCGGGAGGGA
The DNA here is from genome assembly GCA_030015575.1 of Agapanthus africanus. Taxonomy (NCBI): domain Eukaryota; kingdom Viridiplantae; phylum Streptophyta; class Magnoliopsida; order Asparagales; family Amaryllidaceae; genus Agapanthus; species Agapanthus africanus. The sequence goes on from JASDDO010000004.1 coordinate 4,235,488, forward strand.
TATAAAATGTCCGCAATTCTTCCACACTATCGTTGGCGAGCGCATCTAGTTCTTTATAATGTTCAAGCGACACCATGGTTATCTGCAGACTTCGCTCTTCATCAGCAGAAGCTCGTATTGAAAGCCGAGCAGGGAATACAGCATGAACTTCATCCTCCGAATCACTACCGAAGATCAATGAAGGAACGGATGGTCCCGGCTTGGTGTATTGGGGCGGACCCGAATAAATTATATCCTCTTCCTCCTCAGTGTCACTGCCGAAGATAGGGATGGTGGCGTTAGTCTTGTTCTCCGGCTTGTGACACCTTTCCGTGTCCTCGAAACTTGGCAAGAAGTATTTGGCATCTTCATACTTGCGAACTTCATTCACGGAAAACGGATTCAATTCTCCTGCCACGGTGTACTCGAGACCATCCCTACAGTATTTCATACACTGATGCTGTGTAGAAGGGATGATATTGTACTCGTGTAACCATGGTCGACCGAGTAGAGCATTGTAGCACGTCTTGGCATCTATGACATGGAATTTAATATCTGTGACGAGCAACCCGAAGCGTAACGTCAATATCACAGATCCAAGAGTTTTTTAGGATTGGGAGTCAAACCCGGAGATGATGATCTTGTCTCGGGCGAGGTGTTGGACACTCATGCAAATTTTCTTTAACACCCGCACATTGAGTAGATTAACAGACGATCCGTTATCGACCAAGATTTTACCTATCTTTATGTCATGGCAGTATCCTGAGACATAAAGGGGACGATTGTGTTCACACATCCCGAGGAGAAGGTCTTCATCGCCAAAAGCAACGTCGGCCGTGTGTACCTCTTCCAATTCGTCCTTCATCTTTTGTTCGGCCAGGAAGGCTTGGAACTGGTCCGGCTCTTGTAGGGCTTTAATCAAAGAATCCCTCGCCTCTTTTGATAGTAACAGGGCATCGAGAATGCTGAGTTGTGAGGGTAGCTTCCTCAGATGCGCCAAGACATTGTAATCCACTTTATTCCTCTTTGGCGGGTTCTTGGCGGTTAACTCTTCCGCAACTCGGTCATCCATAGCGATGTCTTCAGGGACCTTCTTTTTCCCTTTGTCTTTCTTGTTTAAGGGTCCGAGATTCTTTTCAGGCAACGTCCGATTGCGTAGCTGTATATTCTCGCAGACCTTCGGTCCTTCTTCTTTTCCCGAAGTGGATTCTTTAAAGAGGGGGCCAAGCTCTAACTCCTCATCAGAATCGCTTCCAAATATAGGCACTTGTGATCCTCCGGCGTCAATCATGCAACAACCACCGGTAGTTTTATCAAGCACTTTGATCGTTCCGCTCTGCTCTCGGCGGGCTTTGCGCTTTTCCCGCTTAAACTGTTGCTGGTGAGTAACATATCCTTGCCACCACTTATCGAAAGCTTTGCACTCTTCAGTAGGATGCGACCCTTCTGATGGTACAAGCAATAGGAGGGGTGCATTTCCGATTCACCGGTGATGTTTCCTTCGGAGGATGGTAGCTTCATGCCCATTGATATGGCCTTAGCAAACTTTTTCCTCATCTTCAATTGGCTTTTGTCGGTAGCGGAGGTGTTTCGCTCCAGCAGGATCGTCTCAGCTCTTTCATGAAGTCGCTGACGCTTGGCCCTTTCAAATATAGCCACTTCGCGTTCTCGATCAGCTTTACTTTTCAGTCGAGCTTCGTTAAGGAACGCGTCAATCATTTCGACTGATAGCTCCGGAATTCTTGATTCGGTATCTGCCCCCAGCGTTTTAGTGCCAGAAGTCTCTTCATCGTTCGTGATCGAATGGGAGATCATATGACAGCTCGCTACATTTTCCTCGGATTCATCCGATGAACTTTCTCCCTCATCTTCCTCTTGAAAGACGTGATTGAGGAACTCTTGGAGCGTGATGGGCGTCCGCGCCTTTTGGTTGTATTCATCTAGCGCGTCAATTTGCTTTTGTAAGTCCGTGCGCTTATCGCCAGGCTTCACGGGTTTCTTAGATTTCTTCTTCTTCTTTTTCGAAGATTTTGACGGCTGGTTGCGAGTGTTTGAGCCACCACCATCAGTCTTTGGAGTTGTACGCAGTTTCAACACCCCTCCAATGACCTGCGGTTCCAACGGGTTCTTCCACTTGATTGCTGGACACGCCCGAAGATCGTTTAGCATCCTCTTTGTCTTGGCTGGTAATACAACCTCCCAAGGAGCTTCTTCAATGACGGAGCATGTTGCCCCCGGCGTATTTATCCCTTTAGCGGTGTGGGGCTGTGGAGGATTCACCTTCCATTTGTCAGATAACGCGAACTTGCCCTGTCGGTACTGGTTTTCAAGCCAATTCTTGAAAACGTAGCAATCTTCGATCGGATGGCCTAGCACTCGATGATAAGGACAGTAGTTGGGCTCGTTGACGTCACTTGGCTGCAGCGGACGTTTTGGATCCGGCAGATTTATGAGTCTGTTGCGTAACGCCAGCTCGAATAACCTCTTCGTTTTATCGCGGGGGAAGGAATAAGAACGTCTCATCCTATCCTCAAGGGGTACGTACGGGCGCGTATTGTTTGGACGAGCAACCGGCTTCGAGTCGCTCGGTTGTTGTTGAGCATTAGCGACAACGATCGCTTTTCCCTTTTCTTTGTCATTTCGGGAGTCCGGCTTTGGGAGAGGGGGTTTATGGCCCATCTGGTCCATCTGCGCTAGTTTGTCAATCAAAGCCAGGAAGGAAGTCGGCTTGAAGAATATCATAAACTGTGAGATGGTTGCTTGTGGATCGAGGGTTCCAACAAACATTCCTACCGCAGGGGCTTCTTCTATGCGCTGCTCACACTTCGACCATAGATTACGCCACCGTATAGCGTACTGAACCCATGTTTCGCCGGGTTTTACCCTAGCGTTAATCAGTGCCGTCATTGGGGTACGTTCGCTGGCACTTGCAAAACGTTGGGTAAACAGCAGCTCCATTTCCGTGAAGGTTTTAATAGAATCATTAGGGAGTTCAGAGTACCACTCGAACGCCGTATCTGATAGACTTCCAACGAACTGGCGGAGCAAAAGCTTGTCATCACCGCCGGTGTTACCGCAAAGCGCCCTGAACTGGGCAACATGCTGATGGGGATTGCCGGTCCCCTTGTAGACATGGAACTTGGGAATTGTGTAACCCGGCGGGTACTTGATTTGGTCATACCAGCCCGGATATGGCCGCCCCGTTTTTACGACATGGCCGGCTGCCTCGGCCGCTTGATGAACCCTTATTTGCTGGGCTATGTATTCGCCCAAATCAGCTTTGGAGATCGTATCCTCTTTAGCCGTCGACAGAGCTGGTGGAGGATTTGATGTCTCTCCCCTATCGTCTCCAAGGACGATCGGGGGCTCTTCAGCCGGGGGATCTTGTTGTATCATCATCCCTATCATGTCCTGGAAGAGGAGGCCCATACGCTGTATGTTGGCCGCTTGTTCAGCAGCCTCTTTGTCCTTCTTTTCTAATATTCGGCGAAGGAACTCGGTGTCAGTCTCTTCCTCTTGGCGCTCATCTAAGGACGCTTCAGGGTTTTCTTTTGGCTCTGTAAGTGCGGCCATGACATTCATCATCTCCTGGAGCTTTTGTTGCTGTTCCTGAGCCTTGGTCACTGACCGGGTGAGCGGTCGGTGACCCGTAGAAGTGCGGCTTTCCTCCTTTCCAGAAGCCATATAAACCGTATGAACTGTTATGCCCCCTGACTTGGGGCGTTTAGGTTCACCGCTTTTAAACTTTGCCACTGTCACGGGAGCTTTCTCTGGCCTTCTTCTTTTGTGGACCATTGAGGTTGAAGGAGCCGTTGAAGTGGGCATCCTAGCAATTGTTGCCCCCTGCTGTTTAATGGGGCGGGTTTTGTCCTTTTCCACCTTTGCCTTTTTCTGGCGATGAAAGTGGTCTGGGTCAATCACGGAGTCTTGAACCCTCCGCCAAACTTTATAAATTTTTGACGACAGCCGTTGAGGGGGCTGTTCCTGCTTTGTCTCCGGAGCTTTCTCCATAGGTGGAGATCTTTTCAATGTAGCAATTGGAGAGTTCTTTCTCACCTTCTTCAGCAATTCAAAGCTGTTCCCAGTTGGAACAGCAGCGTTGACCTCCACCACTGGAGCCGGTGGAGTTATCCCTGAGGGGGAGTTGCCCCCTGCCTTCCTCACTCGTCGCCAATGGCGACGTCGAGCACGACGAGCCGTTGGGACTGGCTCCGAGATAGAGATAACTTCTTTTTGCCCCCTATCTGAATAGGGCGCCGCTGGTGTTAACCTCTCAAAGAGTGAGGTTGTCCTTTGAGGGATGATATTCAACCTGTCGAAGACGGATCCTCGAGCAGGGGTAGGAGCAGGAATCGTCAGTCTTGAAAAGACTGACTCTTTGGCGGGAGAAGCCGCCTTAACGACTTCCGGAACAGCGGCCGTTGCCCTCTTTGGGATAGCCATTTTAGAGTTCTGATTTAGCCTGGTGAAAACAGAGGCTGTTGGTTCGGCAATGGGCGACCCGTTGACAGGGGCCGTCGTGGCAGTGAGCCGGTCGAAGACCGACTTCTTGTTCACCTCCGGTGCAAGTATTGGCATAGAGCAGCTTGTAGGTGGGATCATGGTCCCGAAGAATAAGCCAGTGGTGGTTTGGGTCACCTGGTCTACTGGCAGAGTGAGGAAGGAAGCCGCTTGGGGCCCATATGCTACACCTCCGAGGGAGGTGGAGCGTCCGTTGCAGTGGCACTTCTAGCAGTTGGTGCAGTTGAAGGCCATTGAATCTTTAGTTCTGCGCCAGACAAAAGACCAAATCTTAGTAACTTGGAAATCCAAAGGCAACCGTTAACAAACCGCGATTGGTTCGCGAAGACGACACACGAAGTGTGGAGTGGAAAGAGGAAAAGGTCCCACCGGGCGTGCCAGAATCTGTTCCCCTCCGAACGACGGCGCAGACTTTGCGTCTGGCCTGAGATTCGGGACAGATGCTATTTGGTTTTATCCGTCCACATCTCCGAAGATGCCAAGTTGATTTATGGCACCGTGTATCGGAGGTTTAGACGGATGCGGCCGATGTAGCAAACTTCGTCAGATTCCCCCTCAGGATGAGGGGTTTTTTGATTGTGGGGACGCTCTTCCCTGCAGGCGCAAGCCCCTGCAGTTAATTACGCTACCGCGTCGCGGTAACAACTTTCTCCTTCTCCAAAATTTCACTTCGTGTCATGGGTGTTTGTTTTATTTGTGGTTGCCCGTGGATTGTATACGGAGACTGAGTAATGTCGTCGCCCGTAGGACGTGGATTAGTCCAAATCCGTATTTACTTAGATTTGGGTTTGGTGTTTTTAGTTTAAGGATGCATTAGTCGCGTTGCGGCTAAGATCAACTTAAACGTTCGTTAAGGATACGTTAGTCCTGTTTTAGACTAAGATCAACTTAACGTAGTGATTCATTTAATATATGGCCGTCAGGACTCGTCACCTCTCTGACGTCGTTGAAGGATTACAACGACAGGTGTCAGAGGAGTTCAGAGTGTACCCTTGAACCAAAGTTGATTTGGAGTTTTATCATTCATTTAAATGTCTAAGGATACGTTAGCCGTATTTGGGGCTAAGATCAACTTAAACGGGACCGTTTAGATCCGGCAAAAGATCATTTGGAGGCTCTACTGTTCAAGTTTAGGGACGTAGTGGTCCATTTTCTAGTTTAAAGACGTGGTGGTCCGTATTCCAGTTTAAAGACGTGGTGGTCCGATATTAGTTTAGGGACGTCTCGGTCCAATATTAGTTTAAGGACGTCTCGGTCCAATATTAGTTTAGGGACGTTTCGGTCCACGAGTTTAAGGACCCCGCAGTCCAACATTGATGCGTGGGGTCGTCGGGACCCGTCACCTCTCTGACGACGTTGAATGATCACAACAGCATGTGTCAGAGGAGTTCGGAGATGTACCCTCGAGCCGGATATAAGTTGATTTAGGGAGCAACCGTGCTCAGTCAATTTAATTTGAGAACTTATGGCCATGACTGGGCCAAGTCCAGTTAGATGTTCAACATTTTTATTTGTCTTTGGCCTATTAGGCCTGAGTTAGGGCTTTGTCCCTTTTTAAATAATGCACTGCATTATTTTTGTTTTGTTTGGGCTCTGCCCTTTTATAAATGATGCAGAGCATCTATTTTGTTTGGGCTCTGCCCTCTATAAAATGATGCAGAGCATCAATTTCATTTGGGCCTTCCCTTTTATTGCTCTGCAGTTTAATTTGGGCCTGGCCCTTCAAGCAATGCATTGCATTGAGAATCTTCAAGAAAAACAAAAGTGCAGAGCACTTTTTAATCCTTTGATCTAAAGAAAAACAAGTTTTTTTCTTCTTTTCTTGTTTTTCTTTATTTCAGAGAACCAAGGGTTCATAACAAGTGCAAGGCACTACTTCTTTTTATTTTATTTACTTACTTATTTATTTATTGAAGATCCATGATCTTGTTCTTAGATCAATGATCTGTTCCCAAGAGAATTTTCTCTTTTAAAGGTTTTACCTTTTTTTTTGGTGTTCTTCCAGAATTCTCAAGAGTTCTCTTTCTCTCCTCTTTCTTTTTTTTTTTTAGCAAGATCTTCCTCTCTTTGAAATGAGGTCTGGGGTCCTTTTTATAGTACTCATAAATTAGTTAAATTTGTTACATAAATCTTTTTCTGAGTGATTTGGGGAATTTTCCCCATCGTTGGATCTTTGATCCAAAGGCCCCTGCCTCATACAATAAAATCTTCTTGTTTTAACAAGATTTATTCTGTTTTGCGCAACTTCCCCAGTGAGTGACACGTGTCGCGCAGTGAAGCGATTGCGCAACAGCGCTTGCGCAACTGCGCAGACACGTGTCGCGCAGACACGTATCGCGCAGCCGTGCGCTTGCGCAACTGCGCAGACACGTGTCGCGTAGCCGTGCGCTTGCGCAGTTGTGTTGCGCAGCCGTGCGCTTGCGCAGTTGTGCTTGCGCAACTGCGCAGACACGTGTCGCGTAACGGTGCGCTTGCGCAGTTGAGTGTTGCTTATGTTTTTTTTAAAGAACCTTGCTCTGATTGGACGCACTGTCTTGGGCGTTGTGCTGCCGTGTCAACTTCTGACACGTGGCGCGTTGCGCGCAGCGCACGGGATCCGAGGCGTTGAAAAATTTGAATTTTTGAAATTCAAACAGAGCCTTGCTCTGATTGGGGGAACAATCACCATGATACTGACCTCCCTGTCACCGTATACGAGAAAACCGAAATACCTCTCGAGTGGCTGATGTCACCTACTTAATCTGCGGAGTGGCTAATGGTTTGTCAAGTCCAATTAAATTCTTAGGTTCTACTAAATTTTTGGTAACCGTTTGTAGTTCTGGAATCACTTCCAATTCTATCATACTCCTACTAGTTTCTTTTGCAAAAGATTTCTTTTTTAAAAAAGGTGGCGAGTTAAGAACAATATATCTATTGATCTTAAAAATGGTAGAAAATAAAATCCTAGCGAATGCTTGGGATAATCCACAAACCGTCATTATCGAAGCGTGCCTTGAGTTTGTCCGGATTCTGCTTTTAAATAGAAACCGGATAACTCCATATCTTAATATCCTCAAGATATGTAACCATTCTTTGTCTAAATAGAATCAATGCACTAATTTAGATAGAACCAGATTCAAATGTCATGCAACTGTTTCCAGTGCATACTACCTAATGAAAAGTCCAATACAGTATTACTCATCAAGGAGCGAACTCACGGATGAGCAACCTGTGAGAGAATCAAGTTCTCCATACTATGATGGAACATCTAGTATAAGTATCTACATTTTCGATCATCTTGAAGAATCCTGATACTTCCAACGCATGGTTCTCTACTTTATTCTTATACCTTTAAACTTCTCAAAATTTTTGGATCTTGCATTACAACGAACGCGTGTCTAAAACCAGAGAACTCATAGGTAACTCTGAATGAAGTAAGAGTACCAACCCCTTGTCCCGAAAGACACTGGACAACATACATTGTCATGTATAAGTCCCAAGAATATACTAACACAAATTCTGTGTTTTGTAAATTGAAAACTGTATCTTAGTTAAGAATGTCTAACACCGTTATTGAATGCAACTTATCTTATCCCCAACTGATAAAGGTAAGTGTTTATAACATAAATTTCAAAATGTATATCTCACTTTATAAAATAAAGGTACAAATATTTCATTTTAAAATTTGGTGCATAACAACGGTTATTCGGAACCAAATATTTGTCGTTAGGAAAAATCGGGCGATTTAATCCAATATCACAAATTGCAACGAATTCCGATATTGAGAATCAAATCACCCGTTTCCTAATATTCTACTCTTACTCATCATCTGTAACACCTTACAGATGTGATATCCAAATCCGGTAAATACATACCCTGGAGTCAGAATGAATTGGGAAAACAGTTCTCTTTTATAAGTACACAAAAATACTGAAATATGAAAATGTTTCATAGGGGGTGGCCAGGTATTCCTAGCAATGCCTTTTCCATTATCCAAATCAAAACGGGAGATTGTATAGGTATGTAAAAAAGATGTTCGAGGATTTCAATAAATTTGCTATGATTTTATTTAATATTTATTCTCCAAATTACGAGAATATTACCTGCCAATTGTTTCCTCCTTTTTCCTACAGAGACCATGCTCCGAAAGGTTCTATACACTTTCTTCTGGTTAAATTCTCTCTAGTTAGAGCAGAGTTTCTCATAACCAAACTAACTAGTTGAATATGTTTGCCTTATGCGGGATTTTGATCTTCACATCAACAGTAGTGGTTGATCAATGACTCCTCCACAACGAAGGATTCAATACATGAATATGACATAGAAATTCTTATCGGAGGGCCACTTTCAACAGGTGACATCCTTAGAGTTATACATCAAAGGTTCTAGCCTTAAGATAATCAATTAGATTTATTCTTTCCTGTCGTTCTGAACGAGACAGAGCCTTGAAGAACGACGACAACCACTTGTCTCTTTTATATTGACTGATGACAGATACATCTTTATTTTTGGGCTTTTTTTTGAAATAGGGTGTATATATATTAAAATTATTAAAATAATATAATTTAAATTATATTTAGCAGAGTAGGACGGTTCCGCACTCCACCCCACAGAGAGCGGGTTCCTATAACCCGTCCCCACCCAAGCCCATGAAGAGAGCGGGTTCCTAGAACCCGCCCTCTTCTCTATGAGGGTGGGGGCGGGTTCCTAGAACCCGCCATATTTAAAAAAAAATTAAAAAAGAATTTAAAAAATCTCGTTTAAAAAACCCTGAATAAATAATAAGATTGTTGTTTTTGTTACGGACGAATCACACGTGTTATTACAGTTCATATAGAATTACTATAAATATGAATCTTGTATACACTTCATTAACAAAATGAATCCGTCAAAATAATAATACAAAAAAATCATATCATACTAAAATGTAAATTGTACAAATTTCTTTACAAGCACTAACTGATTTTCCTCCCGTGCACTTGTCACGATTTCGAAGGTTCCGCCCCTGTTGGCTGTCCTGGACATCTGGTCCTATAATGACCTGGTTGTTTGCATAGGCTACATCTGTCGTGCCTTTGCGGAGAATCATCATCCATTGTCATTCGATCTCGACGTACCTTAGGTTTTCTGGGTCCCATATTTTTGTTTGGCAGTAATAAAGTCGGTGGTTATCTGTTCCCAGTATAATAGCGCCAATAGCGACTGTCTGGTATAAAATTAAATTTTGGATCGTATGGGTCTTGCTAATTGGAAACTGTATAGTAACGAGAAGAAAATTTGTAATGTGAGTTATGCATGCTGCTCGCAGCAGCAATTGCGTGATAAATGGGTCAAATGGGAGGAGAGAGAACGGAGAGCAAATGGGAGGAGAAATAAGGGGTTTTATAGGTGTTTGGTGGTAAAGGTATAACACCCAGCCCTTTTTATACTAATAAAACCTATCTCTCTAACTTATACAGTTTGTCTTTATTATTTATTTTATTCATTTTAAATTTTCTTGCCCAAACCCAAACTATAAATTTATTCTTCATCACGATATTTTCCTATATTACCATATCTCTAGATTTTTAACTTTAGTTGTTCTATATTCAAATCTAAACACCATTCTCCTTTTTATCAAAAGAAAACCAAACCCTACCCTATCCTATTTATTCTAATAAAACCCCTCAGCCTATTATCCAATTTTCCTTTCTCTAATATTCAGCCCAACCTTTTCCCAAGCCCACTACCATTTTCTTACTTAATATTATAAAGGATTAAACCCCGGCCCAGCTCTTTTTCATTTTCTTTAATTCTTTTTATTTTTCAGCCCACTCCCTCCGGCCCTCTTCCCTAGCCCAGCAGATTCTCAGCCCACTCTATTTTTTTTATAAGGAATTCTTTATTTAATCTTCGGCCCAAGCTTCTAAGTCCAGCCCACAAAACCTTTTAAAGGAATTTTCACCCAAGCCCAACTCCTTCCCCACTTCCTTCGACCCGTCTTCACCGACCCGACCCGGCCCACTCCTCTAATCCTTTTCTCATTCACTTAAAATCCCAAGCCCGGCCCCTTTCTTTTCCCTACTATCTTATCCCTTGGCCCGAGCCCATTTTCCCTCCCCAGCCCATTAAAATAACAATTATCCCACCTCAATTCTTTTAAATCCCTTCAAATCCAAACCCAAATCTCCTCTATAAATTCCTATTAAACCACCAAGTTAATGCCTCTTTAATCCAAATTAATTTCCCCCATTAATCCCTTTTAAAATCCTATTAATCACCACTTAATTCTCATTCATTCTATTCCCCCTCTCTCATCTCACCCACATTCTTTCTCTCTAATTCCCTCTCTCTCTCAATTTCTCTAATTCTCTCTCCCTCTCTAATTCTCTCTTCCTCTCTCTCTAAATTTCTCTCCCTTTATCAGCGTCTCATCCTCCCTCACATCAAATCAAGGAACAGCGTGAAGCAGTGAAGAAAATGAGGGCACGAAGAGCAGCTAGATCGAGTGAAATTGTCGGATTCCAAAGGACTGAGCCGGTATTGCGTTCGTGGCGCGATCGTGCTGATACCATTGCAGTATTATTGTCGACACGTCCCCAGGCAAGTTCTCTACTTGCTACATGCTAAGTTATCCTTTATTACAAATTAAAATAGTATAGATTCCGTAGTAAATTTTCCTGAAAAGTTATAATACGTAACTGTTCGATGCATGTTCCCAAAGAAAATACTTGTCTATTTTGACGGAATTAGATTGTCCGTCTTGGCCCGTGTAGTGATTAATACCCTGTATAAATTTCACTGGATAATACGACGATTACCGACTAAAACGACTACCCCAAGTTTGCCTGTAAAACTGGAAATTTCCTGTACCTGAAAACTGTAAAAATCACCAAAAATTATATATATACTGGAATGATGCGTTCAAGGGCTCCAATCGAAGACAACTCGACGAAATTTGACCCCATGCAAGTTTCAAATTATTTCTGTACTTAAACTGTGACAAAATTTGGATCGGAGTGCGACTCTGGACTGCAGTCCAGAGCGACCCTGTTTGCTGTGTGCTATCCCGTGATGAGCACCACCCTGTTTCCTTAACCCGTAAGTTGCGGAACTCTGCTGTTTATTATAGGTGAATCTGTTATCTAGATAATACAGGTGGTTTCACCCTGTTTCGTCAACATTTACTATTTTATCTGTAATTTAAAAGATCGGGACGCATAACAGTCCCAACAGAATCAGAACTGGCATACTAGTATTGAATAATGTATACCTCCTGACGTGCAGATGAGATTGAAGATCTGTCTGTTGCGTTGAAAACCTTACTGAAAACCATAGATTTCATTCAACTGTAGTGTCGCTAAATTATGATCCCAACTGGGATTAAATTGCGTTGCGAAACGGACTTCCGATTCTGAAACCGGGTTTCCAGCCGTGAACGCTTAAAATGAAATGGCTATAATTAATGATCCTGGAACCCGATTGGCGTGAAACTAAATTAGATGGATATATAACTGAACATACTAATTATTACCTGTTTATCGTTTCACTAAACTGTACACGTACGATTCATGATAAATCGTGCAAGTGATAGAATACTATTTTTATGACACCTTAATCATGCTTTACATACTGTTCACGCATCATATCATATACATGTCACTGCATTTGATAACCTGGTGATAACGTGCATTACCCAGTGTTAGGTATTAGTGATGATTGTGGCAAGTACGTTAGTGTTCGTGTATCAGTGAATAAGTGAAAGTGATACGTACTTGTACACAATCAGTGAACCTTATTGTTATATTGCATTGTCGACGTCTGTAAGACGCGTGTACGTGTGACTATAAGTGGTATGGGACACTTATGGAAGCTCTTGCACGGGTGTCACAGATAAGGCACCAGACACTGCCATTTATCTTAGGTATTAGTCGGGACGTGCTTGATGGAGCTCCTGCCTCCAGTTCTCGCGCAGACTTGTCACAGACCGATTGGTATTTAGGGTTATGGTTAGCGTTTGATGTAGACCACGGGGTGTGGGATAGTTTGAGTGTGAGTTCAACAGAATCTCGGGAGTCCCATGCCGGCTTATATATTTAGGGAGATATATGGAGATTTACAGGGTATGTGATTATCACCGTGATATACATGTTGGGCCCGTAGTCCCTTGCCCTTGGGTTCTACCCTTGGGTGGAGGACACTCGCGAGTGGTTGACTCTCACACTTGGACTGATGATAGGCTTAGTGATCTGTACAGTGAGACTTAGAGACTGATAGGGATACTGGCATTGATATACCTTATATACTGTGTCGACTATACGTGGCATATCGTTCTACTGCTTTTACTGTTCCGCTGCATTGATTACTGCATGTTCATAACCATACTGCCATTGATCTACTGTTATATATATAGTATCACTGTTAGAATTGTCACATGATTTTATATATATTATATTGCTATTGTGTCGCTCTGACGACCTGAGTATGCATGCTCAGTGTGAGGAGAAGATTTAGCCTGGACCAGGACTAGACGCACATCACGGACATCTTGTTTAGCCATCCAGAGTTATATCTTTTGTTTCCCAATCAGGTCAGTTCATTTTACTGTTTTGTTCCAGTTACTGCATTTCTCATTACCTGCGCATTATTTACTGTTTACCATGAAAAACTAGAAGCCAAAGTGTGACTACGGCAGGACATTTCCTTGACCGTAGGAGCATGGCTGGCCTTGTCTATCTCTCGTATTCCGTATTTTGGGAAGCGGGGCGTGACAAAAGGGGTCACGGGTTCTTGGAGCCCGCTATCCCCTTTTAAATTTGACGGGAGATAAAGGGGTCACGGGATTGTCTTGGATTAAGTAAAATTATTTAAAATATTAAGGAAGACGTGTTTCAAGAACCCGTCCTCTTCTTTTTAAATGAGAGGGCGAGTTCTTGTAACCCGCTATTCCCTTGTGACAAATTCAATTTGACAATACAATGGGTCAGAGTCACGGGCTATTGGGTTAAGAGTCACAGGCTATTTATATTCCTTATTTTTAATTTAGAGGGCGGGTTTTAGGAACCCGCTGGCAGAAAATTATTGAAGGGGCCGTGTTATAAGAACCCGCCCTCTCCTTTGCAAAATGAGAGAGCGGGATCAGTGGATAGATTTGACAACACACATATGATTACTTTTAAAAAAAAACAAAAGTTACGTATTATCACATCTACATTTTTAAAGTAAGATTTGACAACACACTTGAGAATACGTTTTAAGGAAAAAAAACAAAAGCATGATTTGACAACACACTTGACATTATGTTTTAAGAAAAAACAGAATCTTTCTTTGGGCAAAAGTGAGGGCGGGTTCTTGGAACACGTCCTCATTTCCTTATAAAACCCCACCCTCTTCGCTCTGATTTTCACTATCACCATCCAAATTCTCTTCTAAACTCACCAACTGTCCCAATCTTTCAATAATTGTACTATCAAAATAATTTCAATGGAGAATCAACCATTCGACAAATCACTACTCGTAAATCAAAACGACCATAGATCTTTCAGTATATTACACGGGGAGAGAAGATTCAAAACTTATTAAATTTGTTTCAATTCCCCATTTCTTTTAATTCTAATAGTTGAAAATAATATGATTAAATTTTGCATGGTGGAGATAATCTTACAGTCGTCAGTCATAGTTCTGACAAGCGGCAAGTTACTGATTATCGTATAATCGAGTGGATACGAAAAGCCGGATTTTATGAAGCTTCATTGCTTCGTCATATCTAAATCGACCACAGTCTCGTTACCTCTCTTATTGAGCGTCGGAGAAAAAAGACTCACACTTTTCATCTTAGATGGGGTGATGCCACTATCACACTACAGGATATTGGCCTTTTACTTGGTTTACGGGTGAATGGCCTTGGATTGGTTGGAGGTACAATTATGGGTCCAGATACTGAGCACCCATATTAGGATACATATATTGAGTCTGCTTTCGGACATGTATAATTCGTAATTTTTTTTAATCAAAAGTTTAAGTATGTTACAACGATATTGATTAACAATTATTTGTAAAATTCAGGTACCAGGAGGGTATATTAAGGGTATAAGATCGGTTTAAACTGACTCAAAGATACATTTACTAATATTCCTGATGAAGCTACCGATGATGTCTTGGATAGACATGCACGTGCCTACATTCTGTACATGATCGGTTCTTGGTTGATGCCGAACCAATTGGCAACGCATGTCCATCCTTTATATCTTGGGTTTCTTACGGACTTTGATGTGTGTGGCCAGTATGCCTGGAGAGCAGGTGTCCTGGCCTATCTTTACAAGGAACTAGATAAGGCATGTGCTCCTACGAAGAATAAAATTTATGGCTACATTATATTAGTTCAGGTACATAATATTTTTGAATAGCTAGGCATTTGTAAAATTGTAATATTGGTTCTTTCTCTTATCATCTGACACTTTATATATAGATTTGGTCATGGGAGCACATGTGTATGGGAAGACCAGATCGAATTAATATTTCTGTCGTGGATACCCCTGAAAAGCCTCTCGGCTCTTGGTGGAGTGGTAAGAAATCTTATAAGGCTTCTCATCGAGTACTTAAGTATTATAGAGATGAGTTGGATCGCATGGAGGCGACTCAAGTAACTATACATTAGGTAATTAACTTTGTTTAAAAATTTAAATTAGCTTCATTACAATTTTTGTACTATATTATTTGCGCAGTTCACATGGACGCCTTATACAGCAGATCGTCTGCAAGGATTACCCGGCATCTGTATCGAAAGAGAGCCGGTTTGGCGGACTTGATGCCCACCACTATCCATTAATATCATGGTCATGCACCTACCCGACCGGGTGTTGCGACAGTTTAGTAGATTGCAACATATTCCCGTTCCGCCGTCTGCACCTATGACAATAGAGTGAGACATGCGAGGAGGAAAGGCGGAGCGTGATTGGAGGGAGCATCATCATCAATATTTGCTGAGCTGAGATGATAGGCAGCGTAATATTGCCTTACAGCAAATAGGCGACCAAACAACCACCGACGCTACAGAAACATATCTACAATGGTATAAGCGTATCACTGTAAGATATTTTTCTGCTCCCCTTAACGACTTTCCAAACATCGGCAGTACGAGCCTAGAGGCCACGTGGAATGAGAAACGGTAAGTTAAATTTTTTAAATTAAATTAGTTTTTAACATCCGGCGGTATGAGTCAATAATTATATCTTATTTTTAATGTAACGACAGGCTCGTGGGTTGCATCATATACAATCATTGATACAGGATCCATATCCGACTGATGTTGGTCCAGATACTCAGGCTTTATTTTCTACTGTAGACTCATATATTGGTGGTATATTCAGTTCATATAATATACTTCCACATTTATCGCCATCGCCAGAGCAGCAGCATGAGCCGGCACCAAAGCCGTAGCATGAGCCGGCACCAGAGCAACAGTATGAGCCGGAACCAGAGCCGCAGTATCAGGGAGATCCAAAGCAGCGGGATCAGTGGTTCGGAGCACCATACTGTCAGCAGCAAGCCTAACATATTGAACAAGCGCAACAACCGGAGCAACAACATTTTTAGGGGACATGTTTTGCTCAACAACAGCAGTCTTGGAGGTCAGGTTTTGCACAACAACAGTCTTGGGGAACAGGTTTTGCGCAGCCATGGGGGCCAGGTTTTGTGCAACAGCAGCAACATAAAACCAGGACAGGTTCTTCGCAACAACAGCCCAGTTGGGAGACGGATTTTTCGTCCTACATACAGTTGTTGGGAGACAGCACATATCCGACACCTGTCCCACATTTAGGATTTGCGGAACAACAGCCTGTCCAAGACGATGCTGAAGACGAAGCAGAAGAGCCGCCGCTGCCGCCATATACCCAAGAAACGGGAGGGTCGTCCAGTCACTCCAAGAGGCATAGGCTTATGTCAAGCCTCCTCGGATTGGGGAAGGGAAAGAGAAAGCGATAATTGTATAGTTTTACAAATGGATGTCAAAGTATCCAATTATTTTGACGGATTCATTTTGTTAATGAAGTGTATACAAGATTCATATTTATAGTAATTCTATATGAACTGTAATAACACTTGTCACCCGTCCGTAACAAAAACAACAATCTTATTATTTATTCAGGGTTTTTTTAAATGAGATCTTTTAAATTCTATTTTTATTTTATTTTTTTTAATTTTAAATATGGCGGGTTCTAGGAACCCGCCCTCTTCATGGGCTTGATTGGGACGGGTTCTAGAAACCCGCTCTCTGTGCGGGGTGGGGTGGGGAATCGCCCTACTCTGTTAAATATAATTTAAATTATATTATTTTAATAATTTTAATATATATACACCCCTATTTCGAAAAAAGACCCTATTTTTGGCCTGCAGGAAGAGGGTTGGAAATTTCTCACCTAGGGTGAAGTTACCACTTTGCAATCATTCCAAAAATTAATGGACCTTCCATAACCTAAGGTAAAGGCAACGGCTACTCGCAAGATCGAGCACGGAGATCCCGGGGGGCTCTGAAGAATGATTCCTTTACCTACGGTACCCCTCCCCCGTCTCCAAAAACCTGAAGCCGAGGGTATGTTTTTCCCTTTAGCATTGATGACGCCAGAGCGATTTTCTGTAGGCTGCATTAATAGTGTTGACCTAGCTTGATTTCTTACACTATCCATCACAAAGCCTAGACGTTAATGGCCATCACAATGCAAACACAAGCAATTCCTCACTCAAAATATTGAGAAATAACATACATAAAATATGATTTTAAGAAACCGAATCATCATCATCGATGAAATGTGGAAGAGGGTGAGTTTGCGGAGGCTTCAGTCGAGAAGTTAATCCGTGATGTGCTCGTTGCTTTGTTCGGATCCTGCATAGAAAACAATCTTCTATTGTGCGACACACACTGATTGTTTGCTAATATAATTGTGCACCATCCTAGCGTGCAGGACCCATAGTGATTGTTTGCCAATCTTCTTTGTGTTGCCCCAGTTTTTGTCGGATGTGATCTCCAAAGAGACTACTGGTATAATTGTGTGATATATTTTGTTCTTGGTCATATAGCATGGTGGTACCATGAATCTAATTAATGATTATTGAAATAAGAAGTGTAGCTTATGCAGTGGGGCTGCATAACCCGTTGCGCAACAGACCCTGTGGCTGGGGTGTGAGGCCCACACACATAAGCACGGGTCCGTGGCTGCTTGGTGTGTTGCCGAAGGGGGTGTTGCATAGCTGCATTTTCTGTTTGTGAAAAACCACATACGAAAGAAGCTATGTTTTGGTACCCCATATAATATAACCAAAAAAATAATCCTATACAACTCATCCAAAAAACATTTTTTGATTGAAACAAAAAACATTCTCTGAAAGCTATGGATAATAGAGAAAAATGGGGTTGGGATCGACTGCAACCCTGTTGCATGACCCAGCCCCGGATTGGATCGCGACCTAACTTAAACCGGAGTCCTACCTCTTTCTCATGGTGCCGCTTTCCGGTGCAGCGGCGGGCAGGAAAAGTCTGGGAATTTTTACGAGCTGGGGAGAACAAGGTTCCCTTCATAGATTATACTAAGTCAGTCATAAAATTCCTCAAAATTAGTTTAAAACAAGGGCTTAAATTAATTTGTATACAGAATAAACTTTTTTTAAAAAGGAGGACGCGACGAATATTTATACCTGCTTAAATAAAATTTAATTGTAGACGGTGGGAATTGAAATCAAGAAAAAATGATATCCTTATCCGCATCCGCTAATATTCACCGGATAGGAATACAGCAACACTTATATCCGTTCCATGGCTGTATCCAATATCAAAAATAGTAAGTTTGATTTCATCATGTATTATAATATAAACATATCCGTATAATATAAGCACATGACTTTTACGAAATACGGATAATAATTTTATTTCCGATTTCTCTCCATATCCGTATGTATATCTATTTACCACTGTCACATACGGATATGGATGACTCTATGCTCTCTCGTCTTCATCCTCATTGCACATCTACATTCCAAATTGGACACTGTGCGGTCATCAAAAAAAATCGTGCAATGGAATGAAGAGGGCCAATTGTAATCAAGCCTAAAATAATTATTAATAAAACAAAAAAGGAAATAGTAGATAAAAAGAAGCCATTGTCCACAAAAAGAATAAATAAAATAATTCAAAGCAGAAGCGATGCTGCTGCTAACGCAAGTGCCCAATGGAGGAGCTCTCTCTTCGAAATCGATCCTCCCCTTCTCCAATGCAAACCCTAATTCCCCTCTCTTCTCCAAATCCCGCTCCAAATTCCCCAACCCTAACCCTAGGAAACCCCTCACGACCCTTCCCGTCGCCGACAGCGGCGAGGCCGGGCTCCCCGCCGCCGCCCGCCCCCTCTCGCCTCCGACGTTCAAGGAGGCGGAGGGAGGCACGGTGTTCGTGGGAGGCGACGGGGTCCCGATCGAAGGCGTCATCCAATTCGAGAAGCCGGATGCGGTTCCCTCCAAGCTGGTCTTCGGCGTAACTCCTCTCTCAAAACCCTTATTTTGATCGAGTTTTTTGCCCCCAAATTGCCATTAAAGTATGGTTTTTGTTTGATTCTGTTTCAGGCAGGTGGGGCTCTTAGCAGGAGGAGACGTGTTGTGCCCTGTTCTGTTTTCGGCCATTGGGAGGTTTAGCCATCTGTTGTTGACTTCAAGACGCTTCGGACCTCTGACCCTTTTATCGCTGGTTTGTTCTTCATCTCTGACTATGAAGTTAATCTCCATGAAAGTCAGTCTTGTTTTTGTAGCATCTTATTTGTTTGTCTGTTTGCTTGCTGTTGCCATCGTTGGCATTGGTTCGAAGCCTAGCATTCGTAATGACATCTAATCATGGGGAATCATACTGATAATAGGTATAGCAAACATAAAGTTGCCGTCAGAGAGGAAAGAGCTCCTTTACCAAGGTAGAAACATTGCATAATCGGATTTGGGGACTTACAAATACACAAACAATATAGAGGACTCCCAACAAAATAGAAAAATATGTTGATAAGGAGAAAAAGGAAAGAACTGGGCTTTTGTTTTAAGTTTGGGTGTCAAATATTGGATATTTGGTACTCTGTGCATCGCATACGCGACTGATCCAATCGCTATTCACCCACTATTTTGCATAGGATAATATATGCGACCATTTAATCATTTAATTCTTTTTGGTGCGATTGTTAGCCGAAAGTATTTACACGGCTACTAATCAGCCTTTTAAATTGATGCATCCTAACAACACATACCCAAACATAAATAGCAACTTCGCAAACCACGAAAACAGAATGAAGAATTCTATTTTGAACCCTCAACCATTGCAATTGGGGAGATTTGAAAACAGAATGAAGTTAGTTAAATTTAGAAACTAGAACACACCACAAATATCAGCCATTGCATAATGTGCCTATGATAATGAAGCATTCTATTTTGGTTGGGAATCCCAATGCCACTGCAATTGAGGAGATTTGAACCGAAAACCTCCTGCTTTGATTGTGACTGTTGCGAGATAAGTTCATTTGGTATTTTTGTAGTCCTTTAATTTGATGGGCACCGGTGTGGTATTTTTAAACAGGATGGTTCTTGAGTGCTTATTTCCTTGGAGCTTATAGTGATGACGGGAAAGGATTAAATGGCACTTCTAAAACTATCATTGCAGCAGCCAAGTCTTGGGTGGTGGGAATACCGGTAATACTTTTATTTCACCGATAAATGATTCGTTGGGTGCAAAATCTTTTTCTTTTTTAGTGAATATTATTGAAAAAGGGTTGGCAATGAACTGATATGGACAATGTGAATGCCAATACGAATAAATTTTGCAGTAAGCTTGCAGCATGCAGTGGTTTGTTACGGAGGATAACTTTAGTGAATGCCTTGTCATTTTGTGGGCCCAATTCAAGTTAAAATTTTCCCTGGTTTACACGCGGTGTTAATATCATTCTTATTTGATCACTATTTATGTTATGGTATTTATGAAATGCCAAACTACAACCCTACATTTTTTTTGAAGGGGGTTGTGTATAGTGTTGTAAACTAATTCTTGCTAATTAGCAATCTAATTAAACATATACCATAAATCATAACAATTTAAAATATAAATATGGTCAAATAAATATTAATCTAAATGAAATTGAGATATGTATAACTACAATGTATTAATCAGTTGATAAATACAAATTAGTTTCCAAAAAAAATGAAGAAATAATATTTGGAGTCATAATGATACCTAAAATTTATTAACACTATTTTTTTTGAAACTAAAAAACAATTTTCTAAGCTTATAGTATATATTATTGAGTTATATATGTATTATGCACGTGCATCGCACGTGGTGGGACTAAAAGGAAATTATCATTTAATGTGTGTAAATAAAAATGAAATACATAACAAACAAATTGTTTCGTCAATATCAAAAAAGATCTTTAATAAAATTTGAATTGATTTACAACACAATACGTCAAATTTTCATCGATTGAAAACTTATCTGTGTGAAAGAAATACATTAAGCATATAGACCACATCGACAATAACCCACTCATAATAGAGTTTGATAAATTGATTAAAAAAAACTCAAGGCTTGAACAAAAAATACCCATGTAAAAGAAATATTTAAGCATATAGATTACATGAAACCCTTACCTCGCAAAACACAAAGAAATTCCTTGGTTGTTGATTGGATTCTTAGAAAGGATGTAGATTGCATCCGGAACAAAATAGTAGCAGAAAAAGGAAGGCCAAAGATTATTAGAAATTGAGAAGATATGGGGAAAAGGAAGTTAATGGTGAGACTGGGAACAATTTCTATAACATTTTGGTCATGCATGCCATTATTTAAGACTTCTTTTTTAAATAAAAAGAAATAGACAAATGTTGTATTCTTAAGTGTTAGTTAAAATTGTAACTCAATTAGAGATTCATTAGTTTTGTGGTTATAATAGTAGAGATTAGAAAATAAACCAAAACTCTAAAAGTATATTACATATATTTCTAACTTAGAAAAAGAATATGAAAGGTATGTATTTACCAAGCTCCGTAGCATCCTGGTCCCTTTGCAAGATGTTCCTAGAGAACAACAACAACTAAGCCTTTATCCCAAGCATGTGGGGTATGCTACATGAACAAGCATGAGAAGAAAATACAAAACAAAAATACAAGACAAATAAATATATAACCCATAAACCAAAAATCTTGTCTTGTTATTTTTAGGCTTCAAATTAATCTTTAGCTTGAGTTTAGTGAAATCTCAACTTTTTTCTCTATCGTCTAATGGGTATGACATCGAATTATGCCTCCGAGAATTTTCGGAACCCAGCCAGCGTCAACATGAGTCTGTTGATTACTTTATCGCAAGATGGAGAAAAAGAAAAAGGTAAAGAAAGTCATTTTCTTGGATCAGGAGATCTCGGAAAACAGAACATTTTCCTCCACTCCTTACAACCACGTGTCCGAACCTCTCCTCTTCCCAACGGTCAAAGAAAGCAAAGGTCCTTACGGAGTTGTATCAAATGGGTTTGGGCTTGAAGAACTCCACGAACGATCAAATGATTCCATGATAGATTAAACCTTAAAAATGGTTAGAACAAACACGGAACAATAGTTTCGCAATAATTAAAACTAAACCGGGTTGAGTCTAACAATTTGAGGGTTACAATGTTATAGATTGTTGATCCTTATTTATACTCTATGATTGTGGATAAATGACGAGACTGATGTGAGCATAGCAATCATGAAGTTTGTAATAAGTTGTGAATAGCGGTGCAAGTTCTTGTAAATGCATGTTGACACCTTCAGTATATAACATCTTCACTAGTTGTAGTTAATCCCGTTGCTTATACTCATTAATGTTCTTGATCAAAGGGAGGTCTATCACATTAGATTGTAAAGGTGACATGAGCAAGAAAGCAAATAAGTATGACAATGCTTGTAACCGAGTTAGTTGAAATGGCCTGTGTATAGACAAAGATGATCTCTTAACTTGGAGCATTACAATGAGATAATTGAACTGTAAATGTGTTTTTTTTTAATGAAATTGTTGTTGATGTTCTTGACTGTATATATACATAGATGATGTCTTACATCTTATTATTATTAGTGAAGTTATTTAAAATTTGAAACTAGGGGGACCTGTGAAATAGGACATAAAGCACTACCCTATTAAATCCAGCAAGCTCTGATTACTTCGTAAGTAAGAACTTGTGCACTAAAGTAATTAGGGCAGTGGTCACTCAAAACATTTACTGACATTTCCATAGGAGCTTCATGATGATGAACAATTATTTGTAGACTTTGTATGACTGATGAATTATTTGATATTGAGACTATTTTCTCTCTTGTTTAAATTCATGTCTCTGTTATACCAGATTAATCGCTAAATTGTTTGACTACTTGTCCTCTTAGTTTCCATATTTAATTTTACACTGCAGAGTCATTGTCCATGCAATGCTGTTCAGATATTTTTTTTCCTTTTGCAGTTGGGCATTCTAATCAGGGGCGTGACATCAGGTCATATTCCAGCTACAACATTTATGCTTGTAACCATGGGAAGCACAGGGATCTTGTTAATTGGATGGAGGACCCTTGCATCCAATTTCCTTTCAAGTAAACAAAGCAATATACAAGCGCGGGAGTGCATTCGAACTATTTGAGGTACCTTAGCATATCTTATTATAAAGTATTTTACCAAGAAAGAAATTTTAAAAATCTAAACAGAAAGCGTCTATATTTTTGCTTATTTCCTGTTAATGTGTGTGTTGTCTTGTTCGTCGTCACTCTTACCCTTGCATTTATATCTAACATGGTAGGAATGACATCGTTGGTCTTAACCTGGATAAAAAAGAGTTTGAATATAGAAATGAAAAGAGAGTTAGAAAGCATTAGGAGGCAGGCTACAATGTTGTGGATGCTGATAATATGTATATACAGTATTGCAGGATTGAGTTAGTTTAGGTTTCTGTGTGGTGAATTCACGAGGAATAGGAGTGAATTGTTGTCGAGAGGAGTGTTCTAGGTTTTATTCCAAATGGAGATTGATTGAGGAAAAGCTAGTTTGGACATCTGCAACAAAAGTTCAGAGGTTTTAGTGAATAGGGAGCATAAATCACAAGAGGATTAAGAATGGAGGTGAAAATCTATACCAAAAAAACAAAACAAAAGAAGCAAAATTTCTACTTGTTTGGTTGTTATTTGGGCTTTCCGCTTCTTCGTTTTTACCTAAACCTTCGTCTCAAGGCTTTGAGGAGTTCTGTAAGACCATTCTGGCGTTTATCATGTTATTTTGCTGATCACGTGCATTCTTCGTCGCTTCCAAAAGGTTCCCTTTTTTTGATAAAAGCTCTCTCTCTCTCTCTCTCTCTCTCTCAAACAACCAAAAAAAAAATTACCACTATTAAGGGAGCACAATAAAGAGGAATTAGTAATATGAGCATATCATTCATGTAGTTCAGAAACACAAGGAAACCATGAAAGGCATGTTCCTATGTTCGCATTAATTGAATAAACATATCTATAATTATTGCAAGTGCAAGTTTATGGACCACTTGTGAAAATTTATTGCTTCTTTGTAGCTGCTTACATCTTTGATACGGAGGTGGTGATTTTGGGCCCACCCATCAACATCCTTGTCTTGTATGTATTTTCCTTGGTTTTTCTCTAATGACCATCCGTTATGGGTACGTCGTTGTTTTTGGAATATTACAGACAGTATGTAATGTTGAATGACTTGCTATGTATATTATGTCTTTTTGCTAAAATTATATGTTTTTTTTATCATTTTGAAGTGGATATAGAGAGAGGAAATGTATTTTAAACAACTTTTTTGATGAGTGAGCAGGTAAATTAGCATACAAGCATATCAAATATTAGAAAGATCAAAGAAATACATAATACATACATCATTTAAAATATATATTCTCCCGTTATTGCTTAAAAGATATCAGTATCTCCAGTTATCCATCTACCATTGACATGTTTCAGGGCAAGTCAAAGTGTCAGCACTTTTGAAAGAATAACTCTGATGGCTAATTCTGAGAAATAGGTTTTGTTTGTCTGTATCTAGCCTTCTAATTATCTCGACATCCCTCTATGATATTTCTAGTTGTCTTCAGCAGTAAACTGGCATCGATTCAAAATGGGTTGACTTGCTGCTGTTACACTCATGAACCTGAAACTAATTCTCTCGTCGTCAACTTCTCATTTTGAATCTATACCTTAGAGCTGATACTAGTGGAAAGCTCAAAAAATGGAAGTTTGCTTTCTGGCTCCTATGTCAAGCTGCTAAATTTGGCATGTCTCACATGCCGTATTTTCTTTTGTAATGAGTATGTTGGATCATTCTTAGCCAAAGGTATCCAAATTTAGCTATAAATTGTACGTCAATTAGGATATATTATGTTTATCAACAAATGTACTGAATGCAAATTAATTTCAGATGTAGCTATAAATGGATCAAAATCAAGTCATCATCTAAGCATTTTCCGGTCTAAATTGGGTCGGCGATGAAGCGAAGCTCCAGTAAAGATCTGGTAAAGTTTTACGACCGGCTGTCGACCTGATGTCAACCATCTCCAATTAAGTGCCACATTTCTTGTTCAAAATACTATGACAAGAGAGGGGCTTGTCATAAACATGTATGGCCCGTTGGCATGCTCTAAATTTTCCTAGACTGGATATGTCAAGAAGGGGAAAAGATGATATATATCCTCTATGGAAGCATATGCATCTCCAAGACACAAATAGAGCCAAGAGCGAAATAAAACATATTCCAAAATGTATCAAAATCGAAGTAATTGAAATATCGTGTAGCCTTTTTAATATTGTTGTATTGGCGTGTAACTTCTATGGATTGAAAGGCGTTGCTAAAAACAATTGGTTCCAAAGAACTTATTGATCATTTTACTTCGATAAGAAGCAAGTAATTACAGTGTACCTTATTAACTTTTTTGATTTTGCCCACTTCGCCTCTTGGAGACCATCAAACTTTGTCTTGCGTTCTAACACTATGTTTTGAGAAAAAAGAAACGCACAAACTTCTAGCTTGCATCATGAGAAAGAAGAACCACACAATGTCAGCACGCAGACCACGCAGCAATTACAGTTGCTTGCAGTTTGCAATTTGACAAGGAATGTTCAGTTTGGTCCATCTAAATATTACAATGTCTTCTCCATTCAACATTTGTTGCATGAACCCGAGCTTAAATATGATGTTTGGTTTTCTTCATGCTACATTTATTGCATATTTGTCAAATGCAGTTATCTTCTTGATGTGTAATTATACTTATATACGAGAATGATTAAAAAAGGAATTTAAGAAATATAGATATTTGATATGATGCGTTAACTGATATGACCTGCTAACCTTAATTTTTTGCTGCAAGCAGCTTTTAGTATAATATTTTTTTGGATGCAATTTAAGAATTATAGGTTTTAGTATAGTTTGCAGCTATATTAATTTACAGCAGTCACTTATGTAAATATTAGAGCTATATTCCGCAACCCTTCTCTTTTAGGATGAGGACAAATGTTATGGATCCTCTTAGATACAAGATGAGATATTTCGAAGACTTCGATTAAAGGGCAATCTTGAGATGTTTCGTCTATCTAGGGAGTAGGTCGGTGCCTTTGCTCGGCCCCTTTCCCTGCTTCGGATTCTCCGTTTCTTCAAAACATGGGATGGGCATAGGGGAGGGAATAGGAAAAGTACCTCCTATTAGATAATGACCATTGTGGGTCATCATGCCACTGTTAAGTTTAGCTATAAATATTATTATTTGCTTTGCGATCAAGGCTGGGTTTAGTTAATTAACAACCAAACATTTTCTATCGGAATGGTGTCTGCCAAATGCTAATACTTTCTGATAGCCTGAAAGGGTTGACAATGTTTTACAATTAATTGTCCAGTAGGTAGCGAACCTCCTTTAGTTAGTATGAAGTATATTCAATAAAATTAAGGAACATGTTCTTCAAAACTAGATGAATTTGTCTTGAAAAGGACGACAAATCGAATAGATTTGTTATAGAGGAGTCTGTTCAATCCAGGCCACGATTAAAACCTAAACAAAGCAAAACACTATCCTACATCATAGAAGAAACAATTTGCACTTCTTTCAGGGTAGGATTACATAACGCATTTCATTTCTTGGCACACATTCTTCTTGCCTGTCAAATTTCATACAGTGCCATGCATTTCTGTTAGCTTCAAGTTATTTTTAATATTGATAGTGAATCATATACTATCCTTGATATCTGACCAAATAAAGTTTGTATCTTTGGGATCCACATAATTTTTTTCTATCAAATCGTAGCTTTCATCTTCTTGTTCTTATTCCATCCACTCTCATGAAACTCAACAGTGTTGTATATATTCTTCTTATGTGGCATATCTTACTTAAGTCTCAATGTTATCAGGGATTGACTTTCCCTTGTCATTCTGCCTCAAATTGGTCTCGTCTCATTCCAACATAGAATGAACTGCTTGCATCATCCAAAGAGGTGGTACCCTCTCAGTTATTGATCACATAATATTCCATCCAATTGAGGCAATGACAAGATATCAAACCACTGGCTATGTTCTGTGGGTCCTCGCCATCCAATCCATCAGAAATGAAAATAGTTTTTTTTTCTTTATTGAATCTCAGCCGCAGCAGGAGGAGCTCCTACCGCGGTTCAAAAAGATCAACTCTGCACTTCTTATCTCGATGATCAACATATTATAGAGAAACTGTTGATTTTTCCACCGTCAGATGAAAGCCAATTAATAAGTGATGTAAATGAATTGTGTTATGTGTATAGATCTTAGATCATGTAGATCAATATGAATGGTGTTGATCATCCATCGAATAAATGAAAAGCGAAGTTTTTTAGTCGCCGTCGGAGGACATGTCCTCCCGTGGCAGTTGAGATTTCATATTCTCTTTTTTTTATTTGGCCATGTTATCGTCTATCTATCCAAGGAAAAGTATTAGAACATGCGAGATACAAGTGGGCATGCAGTATGGGAAGATAGTGGGCTATACGGTTTGCAGTCGTTCTGTTATGTTTATAGGTTCTGCGTTGGTACTCTGCTGGAAAAACAAGCGTATAGGGTGTCGGGTCTCACTGAATGGCTTAATATCGAGGTAATCTAATACTTGCTTGCTTTCCACTTGAATAAACACAGAGATATTATATAAATGGGTAGAACAATTATGGCTTTCAGAAAATGACTTCCTATTGCTGGTCCGTAATTTATGGCTTGCGGTAGTTCAAATTATTTGGACTACAACTGAGGCCTTATATGGTTTTGAGGGTTTAAGTTTAATTGATTGTGGTTTTCAGTAGTTCTTACAGAGCTACCCAGCTGAAGTGTGTTTGGATTCTCCTTTTGGAGTTTGGATACCGTAATTACCTAGCCTCGGAGGCGATGACTTTATACTAGTGTCTCGAGCAATTGTTTGGTTTTGCTTTTGGAGTTGAAACAACTGCAAGATAACCAAGATTTTCAAAGAGGCGCTCCAATCTCAATTTATGTGACATCAAGAAAAAGGAGACAAATGGAATTTAAATTCGACGATGATCGCTGTTTAAGGTTTATTAGATTGAGAGTTTTTTCCTTATACGCGGTATATATGCAATTAGTTATTTTTCTGAATCACTCCATTGGTTAACTGAGATAAAAATAAAGTCAATGTACCATCTATATTTTTTGAAATTTTTAATTTTTAATTTTCTAAATTTCCCAAATCTGAGCATGATGTTGAAGGCAGCACATTAACAGTGTGAATTGTTACTTTTTTGTTCACAAGAACAAAAAAGGAAAGGGTTTTGCATGGATGTTTCAGTTTTACTGCTGTTCCTGAATGGCTTTGCTCTAATGTGTCAAATATTTGTCATCAGGCGGAATGCGGTGTTTGTCGAAATTTCTCCAGTCAAAATATGTGAAAAATCATAGCTGAAGGAAATTTCATTCAATTTACCGGATACTTGTGCTGTTCTAATTTTCTTCCCCTCATTTATAGTTTTGCTGCATGCGGATACTTACTGCTTGCAATGTATGAAATTATAGTTTTTGTATTTTGACGAAGGAGGTGTATTTGATTTGCGGCGATGGGAAGTGCGGTATTTGTTGATTGTTGGATGTTTTTCCAGCTTTTACTGTTTGAATCGCATTGTTTATGCAGATCTTGTTTGCTTCACTAATTTATTTTTGTTTCTCTGTATATTGTTTTGGTTCAAAATGCAGCAGAAAGGAGACGAAAACACAAATATAATCCAAAAGCAAATGGGGAATGCAAAGATAACTTCTTTTTCAGCCTTGCTGCAGGACCCTAGAGCTTACTTTTGCAATGAAGAGGCCTGTCTTCATCTTTAATCACACAACAAAATAGAGGGGAATATGTGAAGCAAAGCAAAGTGAAGCATGCTCACATTTCATTCAAACTTTGAAGCAAGCAAACCCCACCACCATTTTGGATATGAGAAAAATATTGAACCAGAGTCAATCACTCTCATCTTTTATCTGTCTTTTCTGTGCATGAGGACTGCTTAAGTCATCTGAATTATGTAGAGATGAGATGATTGGGGTTTCCCCCCCTATGTGTTGACTGTTTGTGTTAATTTTGTTCCTTGGCCTCAGGCTTTAATTATGTTTTACGCTTTTGCTTGCATCATATATTTACTTTCTACTTTGCATCCCGCATTTAGTTTTTGCCATTCCAAATTGAAGATTATCGGTTAATCTTATTACATGTAGTTGCCCGTAAATTTTCTATTAATATAGCAGCAACATATTATTCACGGTTCATGACTCATTATGCCAAGTTTATGAAAGCTATCATGATCTATGTGTGCACCAGAAGAATCTAATAGAATTGTTTTTTTCTCTCTTCTTAACAGGAAGCTTTGTTAAAGTTTGCATGATTGTGGATGCTTTCTTGAGGGACCTCAATTTTCGGATGGTAGGTGCCCTTGTTTAATGCCAAGAGAGCAGTTTAGATGTTCATCTTGATTAGTTTAGTTAGCTAGTAAAACATAGGCATTATATATGTCTTGAAAGCACTTTATTGGCCAATAAAATTTCCCTAAACAATGAGCCAGGACCACAAATTACTAAATTAAGAAGACCAAATTCCAAATTCGGAAAAGATATATCTTAAGGGGGAAATCTGCTCGTATCGGAACCCCCTGTAGAAATTACGGCTCCATACCAAAGGAGCGTAGTCCTTGTTGTAAAACTTTAATTTATAAAGTAAAAGTTTGTGGATTGGTTTCCTGATCGGGCCGCATCAAAGTTTAAAAAACAATGGTCCCATGATAATGTTTTGTTCTATTAATCTAACTGCCCTTTAATATGGCTCTCATGTTTAATGGGTTTAGGGGAAGAGAGCTTTAATGAGCACTTTAATGGATTAGAAACTTAGAATGAATTGTAACAAAGTAGAATGTCATGTGAGCTTTTCATCTCTCTCTTCAAAATTCTCTTTCCATCTATTGACTTTTGTTATGTTGTTCTCTTCTCCTGGTAATGCCGAGCTCTTGTTGCTCTCATTCGGTTGCTGTCCAAATAGCCACACTCCTTACTTTTGCTTTTAGCCTCTGAGCTCTTTGTTGGGCATCTTGGCTTAGATTTGGTTTGGATTCTTTGCTTCCCACGTGAATGACAAGCAGAGCTCCCTTGTCCCTACATCATTAACTGTGCTTGCATGAAATTAGCCTCTTGCTTTCTTCTCAACTGTTGGCCTACAAGGGATCAAAGTGGAAGGGCTGAAATAAGGCATAGAGACATTTCATGCCCTATACCATAATTTTCTTTCCTTGTATATGATTTTTGGCTAAATTGCTCAACTTTTTTCATATTTTGCCATGCAGCAGAAAACTGTCCTCGTCTTCATCACCATCTAAGCGTTTTCCTATCCAAATGCGGTCGGCTCTGAAGAAAATCTCCAATAAAGATTGACAAAGTCTTACGACCGGTTGTCAACCCGACGTCAACTTTCTTCAAATAAAGATCAAATTCCCAGTTCGGAATATTATGATAGGACAAGGGTTTGTCATAGTCTTAGATAACCAGTTGACAACATACATCCATCCAAGTTCTCATACATAAACTATGGAGAAATCTAAAAGAAAAGGAAAAGATGGTATATTTGCTACGCACTCGTCGTACGGCGTGATCTTTTCAGTCACGAATGGTAGAAATGAAATGCCAAGATGGCGGAGGATAAATTTCAAACACATTTGGATTCATTATTATTATTATTATTAGTTACCATTGATATATATTTCTTTGTAAATGTTCTACTTGCTTGCATATGTTGATATAAGATGGTCCCTTGATCCTCTGCTACATGTTTTTTTCTTTCAGAATTTCCCTCCATATGAGTCTTTAGGTGTGTTTACAATTGGTGATGCATGCATGTGAATGTATAAAGCTTATTTAGTTATGAATTTTGTAAGAAAAAGTGTTCGCTTTGATTTGACTGATAGATAGTTTGCTTTGGCATGTTTTTCTTGACGATATTGCTTTACATTCACATCTTAAAACTAGTTTGGTATCTGCTAATGAGAAGCATACAAGAAGGTGCATCATGTATGTTTATTCACACCACTTAGTGACTTAGCTCTCACTGTCCTTGCGTGGCCAAAAATTACCTTGGTCGTGAGTTTGTCTTCAAGCTGATTGCTGGAACTTTCTGCATCTCTTTTTTAACTTTTTAAACTTGTTCTGCATAGAAATTTCTTTCAGCTTTCATATTTACTAACCTGCTCAGGTAATTTAGTAGTCTTTCAGAAACACCTTTAAAATAATTGAGTATGTTTCTGTTTCAAAATATTACCGAAGAGATGTTAGGGAAAGCAAAGATGTTGGTGGTGATGAAATCCAATGCGTTGTGAATTAATTAGCAACCTCTTTTTAGTGGAAAAAATAGTTACCGGAAATTTTAGTAAGAGAGTATCTACCATTTACCGTCTATTGGAAGTACCTTTTATTTTTATCCTATGATTAAACGACTATAGACTCCGTTGAATTTTCATTAAAACAATGATTAACAGAGAGACCATGGACCGTTGTAGGGGACCTCCCCCGTCATCATCAAAATTATCAAAAAGGGGGAAACATAGGAGGATCTAATAGTTGTAAATGTAGTACCCTCTCATTGCCTCACAAAACTCACTCATTCCCCTACTTTTCTGGTACCAAATCATGCCTGTTAGAAAATTTGTCTAGTGAGGACCATGCACATCTGCATGCAGCACGAAAGACCTAGCAATAAAAAAAGCTTTATTTAGATTTTAAACATGCTTTAGCCCCTATACTTAATTATAACTCATGGCCCAAAGGAGTCTTTTAAAGGAAGAAGTTAAGCACATTGCTCATCGCACCCTAGTTAGAAAGTTGATTAGGAGCTTAATGGACCCTTACATCGATCCCAACTAATCACAGGAAAATAAAAAATCTTTGTTAAGATGCCAAAAGCCTTGCTGAATAATTTTGTTACTGCATATAATTTTAACTTGTATGATAGCATTCAAGCACACTAGACCCCTCATAATATTTTATATGGATATTTGAATATGGGGTCCCTAGAATAATCTCATGCCAAGGACCCCATTATCTGAACCATCAATACTTTCTCATTCGTAAGGATTTGATGTATTTAAAACTCATTTCTTGATGAATGGTTCTCAATCAATCTTTAGATGCATTCCTTTATGAGATAATACGTTGATACCCTGTTTATTTAGTTTTCATGGTCTTGGGCCCTCATAGTTCTCCCCACGTCCCTCTTTTTTGTCTGGCAGCAGCTCCTTGAGGTTTACATATGAGAATGCAAATTTTTAGCAAAACTAGTTTTTCTCTATTTTCATTTTTTTTCCACTAAGGTGTCCAGCAGCTTTTCTCTCTCTCTTTTCACTAAAACTCTTTTTCCATTACTTTGAGATGATATATCAATATCAACTGAGAACAAGGCTCTGGATTTATTTTCATGTTAGTACTCTTAAACTTGTCAAATACCATACTGACTGCTTATAAATATAACTAACTACAGTATTGCATCAATTTTGGCAAAAAAAATTTACAATGTTGCATCAAACTAGTGGTTTATATCAAATCCATTAGATATGCATTGCAGAGATAGCACTATTATGAGGTGACTACTGAAACAGTTGTCGTATAGATCCCTATCAATCTATCAATCTCATGGTCATAAGACTGAAAATAAAAGAGGCAGCTTTGTTCTAGCCTCCTGATCATAGTTAGCAAGGAGCCTTCTTTGGTCTTTTGCTCGCTCTCTCTCTCTCTCTCTCTCTGTCTCTTTCTCTCTACTATATGCTCCCAAGATAAAGCTTTGATCTTTCTTAGATAAGCAAGAATTTAAGGACCCTTAAGAAAAAGGAGAGGAGAAAAAGTGTGAGGGAAAGCTAAAGGCCATGGTGTTCCTCACAACACAGATCCCTATGGGAATGAAGAGGGTGCCTATAGTTTAAATAGAGTTGCTTTGCTCTTGTCAAGTGAGAAAGAGAAGAAGAGAGTTGAGATGAAATCCATGGACAATAACAACTGGTTGGGGTTCTCTCTCTCACCTCAAATCAACATGGAGGTGCCCAAAGAGTTAGATCACCACAACTTCCTTCGTCCAACTCACCTAAGCACTCATGGGTATTGCTATGAAGTAGAGAATGGCTCTCTCTGCATCATGGAAGCTCTCCACAGAGCTCAAAGCCAAGGTTTGTCTTTGCTCCCTCACTCCATTATTTAAAAGAACACTTGCCCATTTTTTATTTTTGTGTTTTTTTGACTTTTTGTTCAAATGTGTCGAAGGGATGATGCAATCTCCATCTCCAAAACTAGAAGATTTCTTAGGCGGTTGTGGTCCAAACATTGGGATCCACCATCAATATTACCAACAAAATCAAGAGATTGAAGCTAATAGAAACCACCACCCCTTGGAACTCCTCCAGCAACCCTTTCATGAGATTTATGAGGAGCCAATGGCTAATGAGAACTGGTTCTCAAGGCAATATACTGACCTAGGCTATGGAGACCTGCATTCTTTGAGCCTGTCTATGAGCTCAGGCTCTCAATCAAGCTGTGTTAAGGCTCCACATTATGTACCCAATGGTGGAGCAGCTGCTGCTGACTGCATGGCTTTGGATGTAACAAAGAAGAAAGGGCAGAAGAAGACTGTCCATAGGAAGTCTATTGATACCTTTGGGCAGAGAACATCTCAGTATAGAGGTGTCACTAGGTTAGCAAAGCCATTAATTCTTTTGTTGAGGTTCACTATATAATTATAAAACATTTTTTCCTACATGTCATTTTAGGCATAGGTGGACTGGTAGGTATGAAGCCCATCTTTGGGATAATAGCTGCAAGAAGGAAGGGCAAACAAGAAAAGGAAGGCAAGGTTGGTTTAAGCGCAAATGGAACCCTTTATAGATAATCTCTTTTCTAATTCTTGAAGATTACTTTTTATTTGATGGCTTCTTTTGTGTTATGCCTACTGTGTGGGGGGGCATCAATGCTGCAGTTTATCTTGGTAAGCCACTCATTTCCTTCTATGTTTCTTTCTTATTAATATTTATTTTTTGGGCTGACTTTAAAAGATAATGTATTTGGATTCAGGGGGTTATGATATGGAGGAGAAAGCAGCAAGAGCTTATGATTTGGCTGCACTCAAGTATTGGGGGCCTTCAACTCATATCAATTTTACGGTATAATCTCACCATAACTTCATCTAGTGTGTTTATTTTTTTCCTTTTTCTCAGCTTTAGACTAAAATAGGCCTTGCTTCACAGTTGGAGAATTATCATGGAGAGCTTGAAGAAATGAAGAACATGAGCAGGCAGGAATATGTTGCTCATTTGCGAAGGTGTGTAATTTTGCGCGACTAAATCTGTTCGTCCAACATTTTTGTAAATGCCGACTGTCGATCTCGATTGTGGTTGCAGGAAAAGCAGCGGATTTTCTCGAGGGGCTTCGATATATCGAGGAGTAACAAGGTTCTTTTATTTGCTTCATAGCTAGTGAACAATGCTTAGAAATATATTTGTCAACTAAATCGTATTTCCCCTCAGGCATCATCAGCATGGGAGATGGCAAGCTCGAATAGGAAGGGTTGCTGGAAACAAAGATCTTTACCTCGGAACCTTTAGTGATTTTCTGAACCCTTATAGTTTGTTATTTGGTGGATATTTCAATTTTTTTGGGGGGGTAGAAAAATTATATGCATATGCTCAGGTACTCAAGAGGAGGCAGCGGAAGCTTACGACGTCGCCGCCATAAAATTTCGAGGCGAAAGCGCCGTAACAAACTTCGACATAACGAGATACGACGTTCAAAAGATCATAGCAAGCCCTACTCTGCTCTCCGGCGAGAGCGCTCGAAGGACCAAAGCCATAGAAGCTCAGAACACTAACAAAGAGACCAATCTAGCTGGAGATTGGAAAATGGTCCTCTATGGATCTTCTCCAAGTCAAGCACCACTTGATCACAACCGAACGGTGAATCATGCTGGTACTCGCATCTCAAGCT
This sequence comes from Agapanthus africanus, assembly GCA_030015575.1. Lineage (NCBI taxonomy): Eukaryota > Viridiplantae > Streptophyta > Magnoliopsida > Asparagales > Amaryllidaceae > Agapanthus > Agapanthus africanus. The sequence goes on from JASDDO010000004.1 coordinate 4,270,478, forward strand.
CATCATCACTTGTTACAAGCTTGAATAGCTCAAGAGAAGGGAGCCCAAATGAACCAAGGTTCAATAATAGTATTGGTACAAGCCCTATAGGGTCTTGGATTCCATCAATCTCCATGGCTCAGATGCCACTGTTTGCTGCTTTTGGTGATGTTTAAGTCCTTTTTGTTTCTAGTTGCTGATATTGGTTGGTTTTTAGTAGGTTGTAGGTGGTAATAGCCATGTAACTTGTACTTGTTTTTGTTTCTGCCCAGTAATGTTAGATTTTTTGTAAATTCGCAGATCCGTATATTTATTTTCCGTATATTTGTTTTAGATTTTCCCTATGTTTTTATTATTATTATTTTATTTAATTATTAATCCTAATCTAAATCCAATCCTAACCTATCCGACCCTACTCATCCCTACCCGACCTGACCCGCTGCCTCCTCATTTTCATCCCCTTGTTTTCTTTTCCCGCTCGTTTCTTTCCCAACGTTTACCCCACTTCTCACGCCCACCTCCATGAGACCCGCGCCCGCTCGCCAACTCCCCCGTGCCCCCGTCGCCAACAAACTCTTCAGATTTCCTCCACCAAATATCTCCTCACTCCAATGGCTCCTCTCTCTCGTCACCGCGAGACTCGCTCCCCCATGTCCTCGCCTCATCCAGGACTCGACCGAGCCCTTCCCCTTCTTTTTCCCACCTCGCTCCTCCCTAATCACCTTTCTCTTCGTCCCCTCCAAGCATTATCTTTCGCCTCCCTCTCCTTCCCGTGCTCACCTGCTGTCTCCGTTGCCACCGTCGATCCATCTCCAATTCCACCGGAGCTTCCTTCTCCGTCGAGCTCTCCTCCACCGCCGATGAACTGTCACCGTCGGAGCCCCTCCTCTCCTCCACAACCCCGAACCCCCAAACCCATTGCACCCAAAGCCCGAGCCCACTGCCGCCTGCACCACCTTGGAGCTCCGTTGCCCTCACTGCCTTTGCCACAGCACCCGTGCCCGCCTCCACACCACCACCGTGCCACGGCTGCACCACAGTGTACCCAGACGTGTCGCGCCCCGTACCCACTCCCCGCGCTACACACGCCGTGCCAGCCCCTGTGCCGCGTTGTGCCAGCCCCTGTGTCATTCCGTACCCCGATCCAGTGCACGCATCGTGCCCACTCCCGTACCAGCATCACGTTCGGTACCGTGTCACGCCGTGCCACGCACCGAGCCAGGACCGTGCCCACTACCGTGTTACATCCACGTCGTCATCGTACCCAGTACCGGATCTCCACGCATCACGCTCGTGCCACGCGCCGTGTCCAGCATCGCATCGTCTCATATGTCGAGACGAAATCCGCAAGTGGTGTCGTTTCTATATCAGCAACCGAAGGCAAGTGAAAACCCGATCACTTGCTTTACATGCTAGTATTATTTTAAATGGATCGATAGGTTTTGATCGTAATGATATTATTGCATACGTATCTACATCGTTAATAACCGTACACTAGTTAAGTGCTCGACACAAAATCCTAGACCAAAACCTATCTTAATATGGCGGAACTTGCAATAGTTAGATTCCTTTACTGTTACAAATATCGTGTAGAAATTTGGATGCAAAACATCGTGTTTATAATCATGTAAAGTCGCCCCCTAAAGGCTACACTAAATCTGAATTTTACCGCACATGTTATCTTGTTAAAATCATTGTAAATTCAATACGGTTTGGAATGTGATGTGCTACGGTTTATATAAAGAGAACTCGATAATCTAGAACCATCTGTAGTTTATTTCTCGACGTTTATAGAATACTTTAACGATATTTGGATGCGAATGCGGCACCAAACTGCAGTCCGGGGCAGCATTTCTCGAGAATACCTGAATTTGAATACCTGCGCATCCCTGCTTTAAACTGAAAATGCATGGAGCCCCATAGGGTCGCGTAGATAATTTAGTTAGCTAACACATGAATCTGGTCCCGCGCAGTTTCACTGTCGTTTGATATTTAGTTTGTATTTTTGAGTATCGATGTGTTCTGCAGTTTCTACAGTAACATTTCTTACTCCGTCACACTAAACAGGGCGTAACTCCTAGTATAGGAAGGCTATTGATTATCTATTTGATGCATTGGAAACCTAACAGATAGAACTAGGTTTCATTCAATTGGGGCGACACCTGAAACTGAACACAGTAAATTGCGCGCGAAGTTGGACTTCCAGTTCTAAAACTGGAATTCCAATAATCGATCGCTAATTTAAAATGATGATAAGTCCCTAACCTGAGTTCCGTTTGACATGAATTAATTTTATTGATTAGATAATCAAGTGTACTTCATACGTCTTTTATATTGTTTTGGTTGATTTTATACGCATATTTTATGGTAAATTGTGCAAGTTATGTGACGTTGGCTGTCAAAATATAGTGAATGTCTGTTCGGTGCATTTTTATCTATTTGTGTGCTTGCTTTATACCTGCTACATATTAATTGTTTACATTAAGACCTAGCGACTGTTTTGCATTGTCGTTATATAAGTGTCAGTGATTGGGTTGTTGCAAATACGAAAGTGACATAGATAAGTGGAAATGTGATTAAAAGTGAAAGCGATATGTATTTGTTCACAACCTATCTAGTACCTGAATTCATACTATAACCTGGGGAATGGGGAAATCAAAGTGAAATTGAACTCGTGTTTAGCGAGGTACAGTGATTTAGAGGATGATCATTCGCTACTAGTGACACACACACACACATACATATACGTATACATACATACATACATTAGGTCGTGGACCTAGCGGCACGGCTGCAGGGTTATGTTCTGGGCAACAGTGGACTGTAGTCTCGGGCATGCACGAAATCCTTGTTAAATACCAGCATCCTTTCCACCAATTGATTTCATTGACTTAGTGACTGATAAGTTGTCACGACCCGAAATTACGGAACATGACCGGCACTTAGACTACGAACGTCTCAAGGCGTACGTATTCTAAGTAAGCCGAAACCCAGAAATCCAAACCAAGAGAAGTAGTAGAGTGTAGGAAGAACCATATCAAATCAACCTGTATGCAACAATATATACAACGCCTAAAGGCGAGTATCACAACAGAAATGAAACTCAACCAGCAAGAACCCATGGAAATATAACACGCGACTCTAAGGTCGAAAGAATATACATCACTGGTCTCTATCTCAATTAAGTACATGTTTGGTTGATGGAAATTCTAGATACAACTGAAACATAATATACAAGGTATAATGATGGGTAAGATACAATAAACCCACCTACTAGCAAGTCACCCGAAAGGTACAGTGCCCGCAAAGCCGTAATGAAATCCGTACGGCAACACCTGCAAGAAACTGGGGCACAACGGGGGTGAGTTGCCAACTCGTGAGTAGAAAAAGATCTACGAACAGAAAATCGCATGTATGACGCAACCTAGGTCATACGATCATAATATCTATAATCCTCAAATATATAACCAGTAATCTCTAACCATGGCTAGTGTAAATATCTAACCCAAATGTAATCCCATATATCCATGTCAGTGCATCAGGTAACAATGTATCATATATATGATGTATGAATGCATGTAACAGAATGCATGTAATGAAGAAAACTGCTGTCATAATTTGTGACATTTCTGTATTTTTAAAATGAGGTATCATAAATGAAATCAGCATAAACAGTGCCTAGCATCGGCACAAAACATAAGTCTCAGTATCTCGATACCTCTGTATCTGTAAGTCTACGCTAGCGCCCCGGCAGTCTACAGACGCCAAATGCGGAACAAAAACTTTTTAACTGGCGCTATCGTATACTTTAACCCGGATCTGCCATTATTGCTAAACTAACAAACTGTAAAGAGTGTAGAATGGTTATACCGAACGATCCGAGTCCTTCGTTCTTCAACCATCATCCCACGCTCCGTTGCGGCTGCTCCGATCTTGTCGATCTCCGATCTCATCGTCGAGGTGGCACCACATGATCGGTTCTTTAAACGGGCTCCCGCCTCTGACTCGAGGCAACTCGATCGTCAAGTTTGCTAAAAGAGACGACCAAGATTGATGTAGAGAATGAGTAGATGACTTTGTCTCACTTCGTCCAAGTCCGTGGACGATCGGTTAATGAAGTTGCCGTGGAGATCGGGTGATGGAATGAAATGAACTGTGAATTCCATACACCCCAAAACTATCATATCTTTTCTAACCGATGAAATCAACAACCCTAAGAGAGAGAGGAGGGGGCCGGCCTCTTATAAAGAGAGAGGGGGTGACCGTAGGAGAGGGGGGGTAACCTTAAGTAAATATCATGTGTGAACACAAAACAAATATCTTGCATAAAGATCTTAAGCTAAACAAGAAATGGTTGATATCAAAGCATGAGTCACACGACACCTCACCCAATCTAGAACTTTCTAGAACCTTCTAGAAGCACGACTCACTCTCATCCAAGAAAAGATAAATCCGCCTTTAACCAAATGTTAAAAGACGGCTGATAGAAAACTGGAAACTGGCAACTTCCAAAAGTGATCCTGAAACGAATTTCAGGACAACCCCGAAACTGTATAAATATACCCGCATTTGTATTACGACCGAATACAAATGCAACTGAGACAAAGATATTATACCTACTCAATATAATACTCGGATCCGGCTTAAACCAAAGCCGACCAGTATCATCTGCCCGAAAACTGACACGTGCGTAAACGCACGTGCATTTTCCGAACCCTGCCATAAAACCATACGGCCTCTACAACGTTTCGCCCGAACTTGGGAAACTGTCTGTGGGGAACTCTAATGACTCGTCAGCACCCTGGCAGTGGGTTTAACCACAAACCGTCAGCGGCACTAGCTATGCGTAACGGCTGCCCATGGACTGACCTCAAGGGATGCCGATGAGCGCACTCATCCGGAAAACCCTACTGAGCCTAACAGTGACAATGTATATACAGTCCGGTCCGTTCGTCAATGAGTACCGCATATCTGTCTAGTGGGCTAGTAACGTCAGACCCCCAATAGCAGTATAAGTCGTGTCGGAGTGAAGCCCAATACACCTTGAGATACTACTGGAGTACCTACCAGTAAATCTCCTACCATGGCCATGGATTTGTGTAATGGCTCTCCTAGACACAGCACGACCTCGCCCCCAATACCGGGAGAGACGAATCCCCTGCCGATCCGCTCACGTGCCTCCATATGGCTCGGGACTGTACCCAAAAGCTACCTGTTTGCATGACTCCTTTGAGCCGTGGTAGGGTAGAAATCAAAGCACAGTGGGAACTCACACGAGACAAATGACGACCTCAGGTCGATGAACTAACCTGTACACATGTCACCAGGGAACTGCTATATGACGATAGGTATAGTACTAACTAGCAGATTCCCGGCGAGTCCTGTCCGGTGTACTCATAACCCAATGAGCACCTGTATACATCTTAGGTGATCCAACTGTCACCAGTGGCTTGTGAGACCGGCCACCGCCCCTCGTCGGGGTCTCGACTGTACACACTAGTCTACTCCGGAGTATCGATGCCCTGTCTCGAAACTCCCACGACTAGGGACCACAATTAAGGATATGCATATAAACTACCCAACTCTCACGTATATGATCGCCATCATACTGTTGGTAGTAAAGCAAGATCCTAAGGGCTCTATCAAAGTGTAACATGCAATCAGTCACCTGAACATGTACACGACTGATAAAGGCAAACCAGATAGCATACTATCATCTCGAGTAAGACTGTGCTACCGGGATAGGTCCTCCGCAATCATTGCAATCACGTACCTGCGATCCAATAATTGACTATGAGGGCACTATCTCCAACAATCTCCCACTTGCACTCATGGCTATTATTGCGATGTCGACTACTCACAGCCCGTGTGAAACCGAACATCCAACTCCTCTACTAATCAGTTTCACAAAGCCCGTTTGTAAAACTATTGTGTTCGAGAAATAGCCTCGGTGAGTGGATCTGCCTAGAAGTATCTTTCTATATCTCTCTTAATCTCAAGTTCGCGGAGAAAACCATCTCCCGAATTGAGTAATACCTGTCTTAGAACATGTCTGGATATCTGATGGGACCTTAGTTCATAAATGAACTCCATATCCAAACTTCTTAGACTGAATCGATTACTGAACCTAATCAGTATCGGGCACCTTGCTTCCCACAGTATCCTCTTGAACCACCTGTCCATAATACTGTCCCTCGTCAGAGGGAAAACTAAAACTCTGACAATCACTCTGTCATCCATGTCACCTTTGAAGCCTGGAATGATAACCGTCTCCCGAAAGAGGCTGCCGTTATCAAATCCGTAGAACATGTACCAATGTTCTAAAACTGCTTCCTTATATTTCTCCAGGATTGGATTAATACAAACTCATTGCATCTAGTGCAAAAACAACATCTGGTGCGGTACTTGACTTCTCATGATTGACTCAATTGCCTAAGCAAGTGATCTGCCAATCATGCACATCCCTCTCCCCTTTAGTCTGTAAGACACCTTTAGAGAGGGTGACTCCATCACCTGCAGGTACACCACCATGCTAGGAGTCAACTATTCCAAAAACCATTAGAATATCTGTCAAAGTACCCACATTGGGAAACTACCCAAATCCAGATCTAAAACCATAGATCTAGAAACCAAAATGTCAAATATTATATCCATATCCTGTCTGGAGAAACAACTGTGTGACGACCATAGTACAACCGATTGTAGTATAGGAATTTTACTTCCTACTCTGTGTATGTCATCCACATACCATGACATCACACCCTACTACCTTCTTAACCGAAGTCAAACCCATGACTGTCACATCAAAATTAGATGATCTATCTCCGCTATAACTGCTCAAGTCTATAAATAGATATAAGCATCTTGCCCACTATGCTTCCGTTGCTCCCACTGACTACGACAACCCTCCTACCGGGTCTCATAACCTGGAACAACAGTAGTGTCAAGTCTGGGTAGATAAGAACCTCCCTGTCACCGTCCTTGAGCCTACCGAAGTACCTCTCGGGTGTCTGAGGTTACCTACCATACCTGCGGAGTGGCTATTGGAATGTCAAACCTGATTGAATGTATAGGTCCTATTAAATTTTCCGTAATCGTTCGCGGTTCTGGAATCACTTCCAGTTCTACCATACTCCCACTACTGTTTTCTGAAAAAGATCCATTTTTACTAAAACTGTGGCGAGTCAAGAACAATATCACTATTGATCTTTCAAATGGTAGAATATCAACCCTGGTCATAGCCAGGGCCAACCCACAAACAGCCATTACAGAAACGTGCCCTGAGTTATCCAGTGTCTGGTTTTAATCATAAGCTGGACAACTCCACGTACCTCAATATCTTTTAAGGTACGAACTATTCTATATCCAATACAGAAACTTTGGCACTTATTTAATTGGAACCAAGATTCAATCCATGCAGCTGTCTCCAGTGCATATCAACTTAATGGAAAGAGGCTAATCAGCATTACTCAACTTAGGAATCCATCCAATTATGAGTAACCTGAAAGAGAAACACGTTTCTCAAAACCATCACTATCATCTGAATACCAATCACAAGAATCTACATCTTCGATCTCTTTGAAGAATCCCGATACTTGTGATACCTGGTTCTCTACTTTATTCTTATACTCACAACTTCTCAAAACTTAGACCTGTATTTCTACGAAACACTTGTCTAAAAACTAGAGAATTTATAAGTAAACAGAACAAAGCACGAGGACCTACCCCTTTGTCCTGAAGGACACTTGGACAACATACAGTACTCTGTATAAGTCCGCTGAGTTAAACAACTCAAAACTTGTGCGTTATCAGTGGAAAACTGTACCCTGGCGATTTCCTCAACTATTACCAATTACAACGAATTCCGATATAATGAGGATGATCACCTAATTCCCAATATCTTACTCCCACTCATCATCTGTAAAACCATACAGATATGAGAATGAAACCTGGTAAATACATACCCTTGGAGTAAGTGTCTAATCGGGAAAACAGTTTTTCCTTTAACAATGCACTGAAACATGAAAATGTTTCGTAGGGGTATCCTGGTATTCATAGCAATGCCTCTTCCATAATCCAACTCATGACTTCAACCGTATATTTTATTGCCATCTCTCCAAATCCCTTTATTTTTCTTTAGTCGTTACCTTCTGTACACCATCGTTAGGCTAAATGGTTTTCTTCCTTCCCTACCGTTCGGCACCGGCCTATGGTTTGGAAGAAGACTATCCAGTAAGCATAATAGGTGTACCCTCCTAAACCAAGGAGTACTCGCATCTCGAGAGAAGGTGATGATAAAAGACAACTGAATAATACCTTATTCTTTTAAAGGTGAAATAGGAGCGGCGATGAAGTACGCGGTTTTGGTCGTGAATGATATCAGTCGCAATTTACTTTGCCCTCTTTCTAATCCCTTTATTTTGTCTTTACATATTACCTTCTGCACACCCTACTTAGGCTAATTGGTTTTCTTCATTCCCTACCTTTCGGCACCAGCCTATGGTTTGGAATAAGACTATCCAATAAGCGTAATAGGTGTACTCTCCTAAACCAAGGAGCTCTCGCAACCTGAGAGAAGGTGATAATAAAAGACAACTGAATAAACCAATTCTATTTCTCCTGAACCTGGATCCATCCTCGAAGAAGTCCCTTCGAGTTCGTATATAACCATACGATGGATCTATCCAATGGAAGTGGATATCCGTAGTATTATGGGTGTTCTGAGAAATGCAAAGGGTAAAAGAAGGAGTGGCAATGACTTATGCAACTTGGACAATCCAAAAGCCAGTATTTTAAGAAGGTTCGGTCAACCTGGTCACTGAGTCATAGTTTAGGGTCGGTCAAAGATCGCTGCCAAAGAGAGAGAGAGAAAAGAAACACTCTGCGTGCACTCTAACCTAGATCAGAATGGTCATCATTTTATCTAATCCGGAAACCTCCCACTGTCCTGTCAAATTCTCCTCCAAACCTAAAGAAGAATCAATCGGGATCATCCGAAGAGTAAACCAACTCATCAGTGGGAATCAGGATCCAACTCTCATCGCATGATAACGTGATGGAATGCATCCACGTTACTCATACTCCAGAAGGTATGCGCATACTCGGCAAGTTTCAGTTTCTTTAGAAACTCCTGATATTGTTTTTGCCCCATGCTCTTATAACCTTGGCGTTGGTCAAAATGTCATAAGTCACATGCCAAGTTCTACCCGTCACTATCTTGCCAATTTGAACCCACCCGCACATGCCCCTGACGTTGGCCAATCGGCAGAACGACTGTCCCAAACTAACTCATCTATCTATGCAACAATTGAATACCCAGCAGCTACCAAACACTATGCCTTGGCGTTGGTCAAAATACGTAGCTTGAATACTACTGAATACCCAAAAGAAGTGACGGAGGGCTACGACTGGTTTTTGGCGAAAAACCTTTAGCGTAGTGAACTTGATATCGCTGAAGGAACCTGATAGCTTTTTAAAATATAGTGGCGAAAACCTTTTGCTAAAGAGGTCACTCCCGGTAAAGGGATCTCGGCTCTTTCCTCGTGGAATGAGGTGCAGGATATTCCACTGAATACCGCTATGCAAAGCAACATGTAATCGACTATAGTGAAGTTATTACCCTGACGCAAACTTCTGTCCAAGGGGTCTTTCCCGGTGAAGGGATATCAGCCCTTGCCTCGTCGAATGAGGTGCATGATATTCCACTGAATACCGCTATGCATAACAAAAAGGAGACGTCTTTGTAACAACACCTTTTAAATTTGTTCCAACAACTGTAAACAGGTTTGTTTAACTTTGCGTTGATCAGAATCAACACAGTCCCATCAATCAATCACACCAGAAAAGAACGAAAATAAAATGTACGTATATGCCATCCGCATTCATCACTGGGTCCCGTCATAACCCGTTAGGTTACTTAACTAACGACAGAGCGGGGACTGGACTAGCGCGGGTGTAAAACATATACAACATCTAATAGTATATAAACCAATATACATAATCGCTCCAGGCGTGATAATATGCAACATTACAGAAAAGTAATAAGCATCACAGAACAATACAGATAATCTGGGATCCCCGAGTTTCACAGAGCCGCTGCTGAAACTCGACGTTCCCCTGTCGTGTGGATAGCCTGTGCAATGAAACCTAGACCCCTACGGGTGCGGCAAGTTACCCGCCAAAACCTGAAGCGAGGCAGTCCCCACAGCATAGTGAATGGAACACCCGGCACTTCACGGAATCCGGTAAATTGAGCACCCCTCCTTGGGTCAACCTGTACCCCCTACGAGTGCGGCGAATAGTCTGCCAATTCTGAAGTGGGGCCCCTCTGCCTCTCAAAGCCATGAGATGCGGACCCGTTGCTTTCCCGAACCCGGCTATCCGTGCACTCCGTCGCGGGGTAAAACCTAGTACAGTAATGAAAAATAGTACAAAAGGTACATCGACCGCAACCTGGTCGTGCCCCAAAAGAATATTATACAACAGGCAGTGACGGCTGTCCACAAGTTGGACGCTCGCCCCGCAATATCAAATGTATAAATAAACACAAACTGTACTACCATTGCACACTGCTATCCACCACGACAAATCCGCAACATCACAGCACAACACAGAACATCAACGCGAATGTCACGTTCGCAAACCCGTCTAAAAGAACTATAGCAATCAGACACGGTTTACCGATCAAATGACATTCCCGGTCGGAGATATAATGTAAGCACTGTAAACTAACGTGTTTAAATTTCGATCGACCAAAGACCAAATATCAAAAAGTGGGCCCCACTGCTTACTGGTGAACAGTAACAAAATCTGGGCCAAAACTATATATTCCAAAAACCCCAAAATCCCACAGAGAACCATCTGACAAAATTTGGGAGCACGTGCTCCCCACGTGGCAGCGGTTGCGCGGCCAAACCATGGGTTTGGCCGCCCTTCCGCGGCGGATTGGAGGGATCACGACCCCAAATTTTGTCGTGGTTCTTAGAATTCCCTGCACAGATTTTTAAGACATCCAGAAATAAATTTTGAGACCGTTTAAAATTAACAGAAACTGTCGGGATTGAATTTTGTGATTTTTGCAATTTTCGATTTCCGGTCAGATCGATGTTTTAAACGCGTTAGCACAAGTTAGTATAGCAAAATGGTTAGGCTCTGATACCACTGTAAGTCTACGCTAGCGCCCCGGCAGTCTACAGACGCCAAATGCGGAACAAAAACTTTTTAACTGGCGCTATCGTATACTTTAACCCGGATCTGCCATTATTGCTAAACTAACAAACTGTAAAGAGTGTAGAATGGTTATACCGAACGATCCGAGTCCTTCGTTCTTCAACCATCATCCCACGCTCCGTTGCGGCTGCTCCGATCTTGTCGATCTCTGATCTCCTCGTCGAGGTGGCACCACATGATCGGTTCTTTAAACGGGCTCCCGCCTCTGACTCGAGGCAACTCGATCGTCAAGTTTGCTAAAAGAGACGACCAAGATTGATGTAGAGAATGAGTAGATGACTTTGTCTCACTTCGTCCAAGTCCGTGGACGATCGGTTAATGAAGTTGCCGTGGAGATCGGGTGATGGAATGAAATGAACTGTGAATTCCATACACCCCAAAACTATCATATCTTTTCTAACCGATGAAATCAACAACCCTAAGAGAGAGAGGAGGGGGCCGGCCTCTTATAAAGAGAGAGGGGGTGACCGTAGGAGAGGGGGGGTAACCTTAAGTAAATATCATGTGTGAACACAAAACAAATATCTTGCATAAAGATCTTAAGCTAAACAAGAAATGGTTGATATCAAAGCATGAGTCACACGACACCTCACCCAATCTAGAACCTTCTAGAACCTTCTAGAAGCACGACTCACTCTCATCCAAGAAAAGATAAATCCGCCTTTAACCAAATGTTAAAAGACGGCTGATAGAAAACTGGAAACTGGCAACTTCCAAAAGTGATCCTGAAACGAATTTCAGGACAACCCCGAAACTGTATAAATATACCCGCATTTGTATTACGACCGAATACAAATGCAACTGAGACAAAGATATTATACCTACTCAATATAATACTCGGATCCGGCTTAAACCAAAGCCGACCAGTATCATCTGCCCGAAAACTGACACGTGCGTAAACGCACGTGCATTTTCCGAACCCTGCCATAAAACCATACGGCCTCTACAACGTTTCGCCCGAACTTGGGAAACTGTCTGTGGGGAACTCTAATGACTCGTCAGCACCCTGGCAGTGGGTTTAACCACAAACCGTCAGTGGCACTAGCTATGCGTAACGGCTGCCCATGGACTGACCTCAAGGGATGCCGATGAGCGCACTCATCCGGAAAACCCTACTGAGCCTAACAGTGACAATGTATATACAGTCCGGTCCGTTCGTCAATGAGTATCGCATATCTGTCTAGGGGGCTAGTAACGTCAGACCCCCAATAGCAGTATAAGTCGTGTCGGAGTGAAGCCCAATACACCTTGAGATACTACTGGAGTACCTACCAGTAAATCTCCTACCATGGCCATGGATTTGTGTAATGGCTCTCCAAGACACAGCACGACCTCGCCCCCAATACCGGGAGAGACGAATCCCCTGCCGATCCGCTCACGTGCCTCCATATGGCTCGGGACTGTACCCAAAAGCTACCTGTTTGCATGACTCCTTTGAGCCGTGGTAGGGTAGAAATAAAAGCACAGTGAAAACTCACACGAGACAAATGACGACCTCAGGTCGATGAAATAACCTGTACACATGTCACCAGGGAACTGCTATCTGACGATAGGTATAGTACTAACTAGCAGATTCCCGGCGAGTCCTGTCCGGTGTACTCATAACCCAATGAGCACCTGTATACATCTTAGGTGATCCAACTGTCACCAGTGGCTTGTGAGACCGGCCACCGCCCCTCGTCGGGGTCTCGACTGTACACACTAGTCTACTCCGGAGTATCGATGCCCTGTCTCGAAACTCCCACGACTAGGGACCACAATTAAGGATATGCATATAAACTACCCAACTCTCACGTATATGATCGCCATCATACTGTTGGTAGTAAAGCAAGATCCTAAGGGCTCTATCAAAGTGTAACATGCAATCAGTCACCTGAACATGTACACGACTGATAAAGGCAAACCAGATAGCATACTATCATCTCGAGTAAGACTGTGCTACCGGGATAGGTCCTCCGCAATCATTGCAATCACGTACCTGCGATCCAATAATTGACTATGAGGGCACTATCTCCAACAGTATCACAATCTCTGTACCTCAATATCTCGAAATCTCAATGTCTCAATCACAAAATCTAGGGCGCCGTCAGTCCAGATCGGCCCCTACCATCCATCTCATGACTACGACGGTATCCTCCGGATATCCGACGTGTCGGGTAAAATCACCGGTAGGTAGTGCTCCCCTGCACAGGCTCAACGCCATCATCTGCGATCTTCTTGCCCCGGGGTACCGCACCGGGTCCACCTTGTACCCGCAATCGGTCTCATCCGTCTCCTCGATTCGGGTTTCACATGTCACTCTCAGCACCGAGAAAACACATGGTGAACGCACTGAAATATCATATCAAGGGTAACCGGGTTTTTAAAACATTTACATAATCTCTTTGAAATACCACGGTTCCCAAATCCAGAATAACATAGAAACAATATATCTCAATGCGTGTAATCAGGAAGCATGATGTATGTAACATATAAATGGAATGCAAGTGTAACTGTATGTCCTGCAACATGGAATAATAGTATGCACATACAAGGGTCATATCCTGATGCAATAATACTACTGTGTAGTGACATGGCAATTACCGATAAAGATGTGTGTGAGCTGGCAAGTAAGTGTATGTGGAACATACGCATCATCGGTAATGGTGCTGGTGTCCTAACAACAAGATATCAATAATAGAATATGAATTATAACAGTATGCGATGCAGAGCAACAATAATAATATGCGGGAGCTGAAATACTGGACACCATGATCGCTAAACTGCATCTAATGTCATAAAGGTCATATAGCTACCCTACTACAAGGCTGAGCTAAAGCTAGTAGTAGGTAAGGGAAACCGCCTAACCTCTGAGTCGATACATATAAATATACATATATAGTCGGTGATCCCGCCTCGATCATATCACATCTGATACCATATCTCTATAATTGGTTATTCCCAAGTCAAGTAGGCAGATCAAACATCAAATTATAGCTCGTACGTAAATCCGTCGTAGGGCCTCCCCAATCTGGGTACGGGTCAATATCACATTTGTTATATCATTCATCGAGTATTCTCTTTATCAATATCATCATCTGTGTACTGACCTATGTCTAGTACAATTCTAACATCATCACTATAATCAAGATCTAACTACTGATCGACAGTCTAGTATAGATCGATATTATCCTCATATATCATCACCAGAGTATACATCGCCTAAGGTGGCCTATCACAAGTATCCTGTCATGTCATATCATATCATATCCCATCGTATATCAAAATCACATGTCGATCACATAATATATATGTCGCTATTACTATGGCATCATCATTCCCAAAATCCTCTAACGTATCAAGGTGTATCTTAATTATGAATTTTACCGTCATAACATGTCATATCACCGATATCATGATCTCAGATCAAACTCATCGACTCATATCAATCCCATGTATCATCCTCAAATCCTTAATAAACACATAGCCTCATACCCAAGTGAACACATGTCCATAACAAATCCCATAAGCATATATAAAGTGAGGATGTATGCAAGTATGTATATGTGTGCATGAATGTGTAGTGCACCCACTTCCCTATGGTTTCGTAACTTTTCACCAATCCAATATACCAGTATCCATCTTAAATCATCAATAATTTCCCGAACAACATATAATAATAATTGTAGGTGTGTATACGCATCCGTATACATCACCACGGACTGCGGGGGTGCTATACGCCATCCACCCGACTTCTCCCCGTAGATATAAATCTACTCACCTAGTTATGTGTTCCGGTGCCATGTCGCCATTTGCATCTCCAACGCTTCGACGTCACGTGAGTACCTACAAGGATATCACATGCTAAAATTCATAAAAATCACATCGGAACCCAAAATGGTGCACACTACGCCCATAGGTAAAAACCTGTGACCTTGTATGCAAACGCAGCCAATATCCACTGTCGTCAACGTCCGAACGCCACCCGACAGATACGAATCATCGAATATCAAAATCCATACAAAAACACGTCGTAAAACATACGTCAACTCATGAAAATGAACCCAGATTTTACCATAACAGGAACCAGTCAAAACTAGACATGCTGGGGGTCAATTTTACATGAAAAAGGGCTGTGCACGCAAAACGAGGCAGTTTTATACTGCTCTGGCCGCAAATTGCGGCCAGGGGGATTTAATTTGCGGCCGGAACTTTGAGGTGGTGGCTAGGGCTTTTGGTAAGGGTTCCAGGGTGCCTGCACAGCTCACTTTCAAGTCAGGTTTTTCCCTAGGAGGCCCCGGGTGAAAGCAGATATCAGAAAGGTCTCAAAATCGACAAAAACGCTAAAATACGCCAAGTCGAATAACTCTGGTAACTAACTAGAGATCTGGGGTTTTCTGGGTTAAACTAGTCTTAAATACACCTAATAGGGTCATACTAACGATCAAAACCAATACTAGGTCAAGTTTCACTCAAATTCACTAAAACTAGCACCATATCACAAAACTAATACTAAACTTCAGCTAATATCAGAACTTGGCAACTTAGGAGTTGGGTTGCAAGATTATACCTCAAGAGTGGCCTATGACATAGGAGAAGGGAAGGAGGAGGAGTTGCTGCTGCTGTGGAGCTACTCCTTATGCTCCAGATGATGTTGCAGTAGCTGTTGCTGAAGCTGTTGCTTGCAAAAAGCTTTTCTTCGGTTGCTGTTTGTTGTTGCTGCTATGGAAATGGCTGTTGTTGTTGTTGATGATGATGATGTAGGGTGTTGTGAAGTATGAGGTTATGGTATGCTTTGAGGGTGTGGAGTTGTTGAAGGAGGCTGATGTTTTTGTTGCTGCTGATGGTGTATATGGGCTGAAGTATCGTTTCGGCATATAGATGGGCTGATATGGAGGCTGATATGGAGGCTGATATGGTGATAAAGGGGCTGATATTGGGTAGATGTGAGGGTGTAGGTATGGGGCTAAGATGTTGCAACTTGTAGTAGTAGCTAGGGGGCTGATGTTGCTTCAGCTACTGATGCTGAAATGATGGCATATGGCCTAGGTTTGGGGCTGATGTGATGGTGTAGGTGTATCAGCAGTTGATGCGTTGATGGAGGCTGAAGTGGGTGTTTAGGTCAGCAATGGGGGGCTGAAATGTGTTAGGGGCTGGTGTAGATCAGCTATGGAGCTGATGTAGCTGTTGATGTGAGAGAATGGGGGCTGATATGGTATATCAGGAGCTGATGTAAGGCTGTTGCAATGTTTCAGCACCTGCTGCTGGTGGTTTTCCTTAAGGGGGTGTTATGTTGTGGGGAGATATGTGAGAGAGGGTAACAAAACACAAGGAATAATGAGATGGGATGGATCATGGCACATCCTAACCATCTCTCTCTTTCTTCAAAACAATGCTCACAAGACACCAAGCCACCATGGCTCACTTCTCCCTACACAAGTCGACATAACCCCAGCTCTAATCAAATGGTTCAACCCACCATGGTCACCTAAACATGGTCCAACCCTAGGCTACCATGACCAAAACAAGAAACAGGTGTAGAAAATGTCATGTGCACATTTTTGCACAAAAAGCCAAAAATCCACTTAGCGATTGCCAATCGCGATTTACACCAAAATAACATATACGTAACCATAAAAGCTTAAAAATGACATACTTCCACAAAATACCCTATTTTAGAATTTCTAAAATTTTCTCCGGAATTTTCACCATTTATCGGTATTTAATTACACCGACTATTAAAATATTAATTAAAAATTATGAAAATTCCCAAAAATAATATTTTATTTTTTTGAAATGTTACAGTCTTCCCCCCTTAAAGAAATTCGGTCCCCGAATTTAAATTTAAACCTCCCAATTCTAAAACATTTCAAATAAATGTCCAAACCAATGGGTCCCCGAAATCATCAATATATAAAATGCATCATAGCGCAATACATGCGCATGAGTAACGAGCAGATAACTCGAAGTCAATACTCCGTCAAGCGTCTCGCAATCATCGGAGTCAAGATGAAGACACGAATGCCAAATCCAAAGCAAAACCGATATGCTAGAAATCGGAATTTTACATGTAAATAATGTGACTATATCTTGCTTTTGGAATCCCTTTGAAATCTGTCAATGCATGCAAAATATACCTAGGCACTGTCATCTGATCAGTCCTGCTCAGTACGAAAACACATAGCAAATATCATATAAACGTACTGCTCCATAAGAAATCAATCCAAAGAATGCATATAAAAACCCTGTGCGTCCGGTGCGCACGGAAATCAAAACCCATACCTGTGCCAAGCAGGTATACAAAATGACATCAAGGTGCAACGGGTGTGCACACAGCATCTGTCATAGGCGACGCGTGTGCCTGACAGAACAAACAGGTGCATCTGACATGTACGAAGAATCTCGGTTTAGTGCATCTGGTGTGCACCAATCGCATGCGCCCAACATGCGCTAAAAATCCAAATCCGGTGCATCCATCATGCACGAAACAAATATCGAGCATCACCATCGAAATCGAAGTCCAGTGCATCCAAGTGCACGAAATATGAATCATTGCACTGTAAACATATGTGAACTATACCGAGTGCAAAAACCAAATCGTGTGCGTGCGTACGCACAAAATCAACTCAACTGTATGAAACCCCATAAAATCACAAACATGTGAAACCAAAGCACGAAAACGATATCAAGTACAACGACTGTGCGAAAATCATAAATCCTCAATCATCAAACCAAATCACGAGAAGAAATCGCCCAACAATACCGAAATCAATTATGGCGGAATAGTTCCGCTCAAGCACATCCTTAAGAATCTCTGGACAGCTGTCGTGATCACTCACAGTATATCTCGTCGACGATCCTGAAATCTGGCCTGGTGTGCATAACATGACCACTCCTAGGTCCAAGTCTTCTCTGTGAATTATTAATTTCTTGATCCATCGGCTCATCGGCCCTGTCAAGTGTGCTAACGGGGTCGATTCCGTTCTGGCACTTCTCTGGCCATCTCTCGGCCAATCATCGCGACTACTCGTAAAGCAACATGTCACTGGCGTCGGCCTCTGGCTCTCTGAATGTACGTGACACATCTGATCCTGGGTGCATGTATCATTGCAGCAGTGTCCTGGAAGGAATCCTGCTCAAGGTCTCTTCCAAGTCTCATCTCTGCCAAATGTCCGGGAGTCATCGTCCTTTACCATATCTGCTTCTTATTCCGGAATGGCTGCATACTCATCGCGACTCTTTCTAGAAGGTATATCCAGTTACAATGCCTCGGTATGCGCATCGCATTTCTGGTGTCGGCGGAGTGGAACGTCATCATATCCAGATCTTGTACGAACCTCTTACTCCACTTTTTCTAATGTCGACTGCTTCGGACTCGTCTCGTCGTGGCTACATGGACTGAGCTCCAACGGCTATCCTCGTATCTGGAGTCTCCCAAGAAATGTATCTCACCACCTAGCATCCGAATTAAGTCGAGCCATCCGATCGAGTCGTCAAAACCTCATAATCCCCCAAGAGCTCAACATCTTAGGTACAGTATAATGGCATCGGGTACATACCCCAGCATCGGTGGTCCAGCCGTAGAAGGGCAAACCCAAGCCTCACTAATGGCGCCGCAGAACTGCCACAAACCCTAAGGTTCAAAGGCTTTCACACGGTCATTAAGTCGAGTTAGGGTTTCATTCTTATAGAGGGTCCATAGAATGGCCTGCATGTCTTTCCGAATACTTTAAACTTGGAATAATAGGTTTCTGACATTCGATCGTCTTTGTCGACTCTCAACGTCTCCGCATGAAGTCGTCTCTAGCTGGAATCAATCTATCTGATGACCTCGCATCGGGGTAGCGAACAATCCACATGTCCTAGTCATTTATTCTCGGTGACTAGCGACCTTCTATCATCTCTTAGTACGATCTCGTACTGCCATAGCTCCAATCATCTGGAACAATATCTCGTCGTTCGCAGCAAGAACTGGCTCACTCTTCTGCACGCTGAACGGTGCCTCAATCATCATGAATAAGCCATACATCAAAGGTCATCAAAATCTGGCTGGCCTCTATCAGTGGCCCAATCCTCTGGTGCCAATCCGCACGTCCGAGTAATCTCATAGAGCAATCCATCCACGCTCGTGGCGCGAAACACCGTAAAAAGACACATCTCTACAATCGTGTGTCGCCAGAATCACGCCCCGGTCAGTCCTCGTTCGTGACGAGCTCAAGCTGACCGCAACTCTAGCCGTAGCTCTCCCTACCCGTAATCGTGGCAACAAAACCATAACTCGTACCGATGAAGCTAGATCAGGAAGAAATATGATACTGAACAAAGAAATGTACATCCTAAGGCTTCTTAAGTGGAGTGGCGTATCGTAAATATGCCGCGGACATACCACGGTACGTCACTCTACTTTAGTTACCTATTCCATCAACCAAGGGTCATCCTATACTCCGAAGGTAAAACCTAACGCTCTGATACCAACTTTGTCACGACCCGAAATTACGGAACATGACCGGCACTTAGACTACGAACGTCTCAAGACGTACGTATTCTAAGTAAGCCGAAACCCAGAAATCCAAACCAAGAGAAGTGGTAGAGTGTAGGAAGAACCATATCAAATCAACCTGTATGCAACAATATATACAACGCCTAAAGGCGAGTATCACAACAGAAATGAAACTCAACCAGCAAGAACCCATGGAAATATAACACGCGACTCTAAGGTCGAAAGAATATACATCACTGGTCTCTATCTCAATTAAGTACAAGTTTGGTTGATGGAAATTCTAGATACAACTGAAACATAATATACAAGGTATAATGATGGGTAAGATACAATAAACCCACCTACTAGCAAGTCACCCGAAAGGTACAGTGCCCGCAAAGCCGTAATAAAATCCGTACGGCAACACCTGCAAGAAACTGGGGCACAACGGGGGTGAGTTGCCAACTCGTGAGTAGAAAAAGATCTACGAACAGAAAATCGCATGTATGACGCAACCTAGGTCATACGATCATAATATCTATAATCCTCAAATATATAACCAGTAATCTCTAACCATGGCTAGTGTAAATATCTAACCCAAATGTAATCCTATATATCCATGTCAGTGCATCAGGTAACAATGTATCATATAGATGATGTATGAATGCATGTAACAGAATGCATGTACTGAAGAAAACTGCTGTCATAATTTGTGACATTTCTGTATTTTTAAAATGAGGTATCATAAATGAAATCAGCATAAACAGTGCCTAGCATCGGCACAAAACATAAGTCTCAGTATCTCGATACCTCTGTATCACAATCTCTGTACCTCAATATCTCGAAATCTCAATGTCTCAATCACAAAATCTAGGGCGCCGTCAGTCCAGATCGGCCCCTACCATCCATCTCATGACTACGACGGTATCCTCCGGATATCCGACGTGTCGGGTAAAATCACCGGTAGGTAGTGCTCCCCTGCACAGGCTCAACGCCATCATCTACGATCTTCTTGCCCCGGGGTACCGCACCGGGTCCACCATGTACCCGCAATCGGTCTCATCCGCCTCCTCGATTCGGGTTTCACATGTCACTCTCAGCACCGAGAAAATACATGGTGAACGCACTGAAATATCATATCAAGGGTAACCGGGTTTTTAAAACATTTACATAATCTCTTTGAAATACCCACGGTTCCCAAATCCAGAATAACATAGAAACAATATATCTCAATGCGTATAATCAGGAAGCATGATGTATGTGACATATAAATGGAATGCAAGTGTAACTGTATGTCCTGCAACATGGAATAATAGTATGCACATACAAGGGTCATATCCTGATGCAATAATACTACTGTGTAGTGACATGGCAATTACCGATAAAGATGTGTGTGAGCTGGCAAGTAAGTGTATGTGGAACATACGCATCATCGGTAATGGTGCTGGTGTCCTAACAACAAGATATCAATAATAGAATATGAATCATAACAGTATGCGATGCAGAGCAACAATAATAATATGCGGGAGCTGAAATACTGGACACCATGATCGTTAAACTGCATCTAATGTCATAAAGGTCATATAGCTACCCTACTACAAGGCTGAGCTAAAGCTAGTAGTAGGTAAGGGAAACCGCCTAACCTCTGAGTCGATACATATAAATATACATATATAGTCGGTGATCCCGCCTCGATCATATCACATCTGATACCATATCTCTATAATTGGTTATTCCCAAGTCAAGTAGGCAGATCAAACATCAAATTATAGCTCGTAAGTAAATCCGTCGTAGGACCTCCCCAATCTGGGTACGGGTCAATATCACATTTGTCATATCATTCATCGAGTATTCTCTTTATCAATATCATCATCTGTGTACTGACCTATGTCTAGTACAATTCTAACATCATCACTATAATCAAGATCTAACTACTGATCGACAGTCTAGTATAGATCGATATTATCCTCATATATCATCACCAGAGTATACATCGCCTAAGGTGGCCTATCACAAGTATCCTGTCATGTCATATCATATCATATCCCATCGTATATCAAAATCACATATCGATCACATAATATATATGTCGCTATTACTATGGCATCATCATTTCCAAAATCCTCTAAAGTATCAAGGTGTATCTTAATTATGAATTTTACCGTCATAACATGTCATATCACCGATATCATGATCTCAGATCAAACTCATCGACTCATATCAATCCCATGTATCATCCTCAAATCCTTAATAAACACATAGCCTCATACCCAAGTGAACACATGTCCATAACAAATCCCATAAGCATATATAAAGTGAGGATGTATGCAAGTATGTATATGTGTGCATGAATGTGTAGTGCACCTACTTCCCTATGGTTTCGTAACTTTTCACCAATCCAATATACCAGTATCCATCTTAAATCATCAATAATTTCCCGAACAACATATAATAATAATTGTAGGTGTGTATACGCATCCGTATACATCACCACGGACTGCGGGGGTGCTATACGCCATCCACCCGACTACTCCCCGTAGATATAAATCTACTCACCTAGTTATGTGTTCCGGTGCCAGGTCGCCATTTGCATCTCCAACGCTTCGACGTCACGTGAGTACCTACAAGGATATCACATGCTAAAACTCATAAAAATCACATCGGAACCCAAAATGGTGCACACTACGCCCATAGGTAAAAACCTGTGACCTTGTATGCAAACGCAGCCAATATCCACTGTCGTCAACGTCCGAACGCCACCCGACAGATACGAATCATCGAATATCAAAATCCATAAAAAAACACGTCGTAAAACATACGCCAACTCATGAAAATGAACCCAGATTTTACCATAACAGGAACCAGTCAAAACTAGACATGCTGGGGGTCAATTTTACATGAAAAAGGGCTGTGCACGCAAAACGAGGCAGTTTTATACTGCTCTGGCCGCAAATTGCGGCCAGGGGGATTTAATTTGCGGCCGGAACTGTAAGTCTACGCTAGCGCCTCGGCCGTCGAACGACGCCAAAATGCGGAACAAAAACTTTTAACTGGCGCTATCGTATACTTTAACCCGGATCTGCCATTATTGCTAAACTAACAAACTGTAAAGAGTGTAGAAGGTTATACCGAACGATCTGAGTCCTTCGTTCTTCAACCATCATCCCACGCTCCGTTGCGGCTGCTCCGATCTCGTCGATCTCCGATCTTCTCGTCGAGGTGGCACCACAAGATCGGTTCTTTAAACGGGCTCCCGCCTCTGACTCGAGGCAACTCGATCGTCAAGTTTGCTAAAAGAGACGACCAAGATTGATGTAGAGAATGAGTAGATGACTTTGTCTCACTTCGTCCAAGTCCGTGGACGATCGGTTAATGAAGTTGCCGAGGGAATTGGGTGATGGAATGAAATGAGCTGTGGATTCCATACACCCCAAATCTATCATAATCTTTTCACAAATGAAAACCATCAAGTAACTAAATGAGAGAGGGGAGGGGCCCTTCTTATAAAGAGAAGGAGGAGGGTGAGTGTAGGAGCAAGAGAGTAACCTTAAGCACAAAATATCATATGTGAACACATAATAATATCTTAAGGAAAACAAGAAAGGTTTGAAATCAAAGCATGAGTCATTATTGCATTAATGACACCATTAATGCACTAATGACTCACAAGCCTCATCATCACTTCTAGAAGCTTCTAGAATGATGACTCACCCTAACAGAAGAAAAGATAAACCCGTGTTTAACCGAATGTTAAAAGACGGCTGATAGAAAACTGGAAACTGGCAACTTCCAAAAGTGATCCTGAAACGAATTTCAGGACAACCCCGAAACTGTATAAATATACCCGCATTTGTATTACGACCGAATACAAATGCAACTGAGACAAAGATATTATACCTACTCAATATAATACTCGCATCCGGCTTAAACCAAAGCCGACCAGTATTATCTGCCCGAAAAATAACACGTGCGTAAACGCACGTGCATTTTCCGAACCCTGCCATAAAACCATACGGCCTCTACAACGTTTCGCCCGAACTTGGGAAACTGTCTGTGGGGGACTCTAATGACTCGTCAGTACCCTGGCAGTGGGTTTAACCACAAACCGTCAGTGGCACTAGCAATGCGTAACGGCTGCCCACGGACTGACCTCAAGGGAGACCGATGAGCGCACTCAAGGGAGGCCGATGAGCGAACTCATCCAGAAACCCTACTGAGCCTAACAGTGACAATGTATATACAGTCCGGTCCGTTTGTCAATGAGTATCGTATATCCGCCTAGGGGGCTAGTAACGTCAGACCCCCAAGAGCAGTATAAGTCGTGTCGGAGTGAAGCCCAATAACACCCTGAGATACTACTGGAGTACCTACCAGTAAATCTCCTGCCACGGCCGTGGGCTTTGTGTAATGGCTCTCCTAGACACTGCACGATCTCGCCCCCAATACCGGGAGAGACGAATCCCCTGCCGATCCGCTCACGTGCCTCCATATGGCTCGGGACTGTACCCAAAAGCTACCTGTTTGCACGACTCCTTTGAGCCGTGGTAGGGTAGAAATCAAAGCACAGTGGGAACTCACACGAGACAAATGACGACCTCGGGTCGATGAACTAACCTGTACACATGTCACCAGGGAACTGCTATCTGACGATAGATATAATACTAACTAGCAGATTCCCGGCGAGTCCTATCCGGTGTACTCATAACCCAATGAGCACCTGTATACATCTTAGGTGATCCAACTGACACCAGTGGCTTGTGAGACCGGCCACCGCCCCTCGTCGGGGTCTCGACTGTACACACTAGTCTACTCCGGAGTATCGATGCCCTGTCTCGAAACTCCCACGACTAGGGACCACAATTAAGGATATGCATATAAACTACCCAACTCTCACGTATATGATCGCCATCATACTGTTGGTAGTAAAGCAAGATCCTAAGGGCTCTATCAAAGTGTAACATGCAATCAGTCACCTGAACATGTACACGACTGATAAAGGCAAACCAGATAGCACACTATCATCTCGAGTAAGACTGTTCTACCGGTATAGGTCCTCCGCAATCATTGCAATCACGTACCTGCGATCCAATAATTGACTATGAGGGCACTATCTCCAACAATCTCCCACTTGCACTCAAGGCTAATTATTGCGATGTTGCGTACTCATAGCCCGTGTGAAACCAACACCCAACTCCTCTACTAATCAGTTTCACAAAGCCCGTTTGTAAAACTATTGTGTTCGAGAAATAGCCTCGGTGAGTGGATCCGCCTAGAAGTTTCTTTCTGAATCTCTCTTAATCTCAAGTTCGCGGAGAAAGCCATCTCCCGAATTGAGTAATACCTGTCTTAGAATATGTCTGGATATCTGATGGGACCTTAGTTCAAAAATGAACTCCATATCCAAACTTCTTAGACTGTATGGATCACTGAACCTAATCAGTATCCGGCACCATGTCACCCACAGTATCCTCTTGAACCACCTGTCCATAATACTGTCCCTTGTCAGAGGGAAAACTAAAACTCTGACAATCACTCTGTCATCCA
The DNA here is from genome assembly GCA_030015575.1 of Agapanthus africanus. Lineage (NCBI taxonomy): Eukaryota > Viridiplantae > Streptophyta > Magnoliopsida > Asparagales > Amaryllidaceae > Agapanthus > Agapanthus africanus. The sequence continues at coordinate 4,295,688 of JASDDO010000004.1, forward strand.
TGTCACCTTTGAAGCCTGGAATGATAACCGTCTCCCGAAAGAGGCTGCCGTTATCAAATCCGTAGAACATGTACTTATGTTCTAAAACCGCTTCCTTATGTTTCTCCAGGATTGGATTAATACAAACTTATTGCATCTAGTGCAAAACCAACATTTGGTGTGGTACTTGACATCTCATGATTGACTCAATTGCCTAAGCAAGTGATCTGCCAATCATGCACATCCTTCTCCCCTTTAGTCTGTAAGACACCTTTAGAGAGGGTGACTCCATCACCTGCAGGTACACCACCATGCTAGGAGTCAACTATTCCAAAAACCATTAGAATATCTGTCAAGGTACCCACATTGGGAAACTACCCAAATCCAGATCTAAAACCATAGATCTAGAAACCAGAATGTCAAATATTATATTCATATCCTGTCTGGAGAAACAACTGTGTGACGACCACAGTACAACCGATCGTAGTATAGGAATTTTACTTCCTACTCTGTGTATGTCATCCAGATACCATGACATCACACCCTACTACCTTCTTAACTGATCCATCCCTTATTCTGATTGAAGTCAAACCCATGACTGTCACATCAAAATTAGATGATCTATCTCCACTATAACTGCTCTAGTCTATAAATAGACATAAGCTACTTGCCCACCAAGCTTCCGTTGCTCCCACTGACTACGACAACCCTCCTACCGGGTCTCATAACCTGGAACAACAGTAGTGTCAAGTCTGGGTAGATAAGAACCTCCCTGTCACCGTCCTTGAGCCTACCGAAGTACCTCTCGGGTGTCTGAGGTTACCTACCATACCTGCGGAGTGGCTATTGGAATGTCAAACCTGTTTGAATATATAGGTCCTATTAAATTTTCCGTAATCATTCGCGGTTCTGGAATCTCTTCCAGTTCTACCATACTCCCACTACTGTTTTCTGAAAAAGATCCATTTTTACCAAAACTGTGGCGAGTCAAGAACAATATCACTATTGATCTTCCAAATGGTAGAATATCAACCCTCGTCATAGCCAGGGTCAACCCACAAACAGCCACTACAGAAACGTGCCCTGAGTTATCCAGTGTCTGGTTTTAAGCATAAGCTGGACAACTCCCCGTACCTTAATTTCTTTTAAGGTACGATCCATTCTATATCCAATATAGAAACTTAGGCACTTATTTAATTGGAACCAAGATTCAATCATGCAGCTGTCTCCAGTGCATATCAACTTAATGGAAAAAGGCTAATCAGCATTACTCAACTTAGGAATCCATCCAATTATGAGTAACCTGAAAGAGAAACACGTTTCTCAAAACCATCACTATCATCTGAATACCAGTCACAAGAATCTACATCTTCGATCTCTTTGAAGAATCCCGATACTTGTGACACCTGGTTCTCTACTTTATTCTTATACCCACAACTTCTCAAAACTTAGACCTTGTGTTTTTACGAAACACTTGTCTAAATACTAGAGAAGTTATAAGTAAACAGAACATAGTACGAGGACCTACCCCTTTGTCCTGATGGACACTGGACAACATACAATACTCTGTATAAGTCCGCTGAGTTTGAACAACTCAAAACCTGTGCGTTGTAGGTGGAAAACTGTACCCTGGCGATTTCCTCAAATATCACCAATTACAACGAATTCCGATATAATGAGGATGATCACCTAATTCCCAATATCTTACTCCCACTCATCATCTGTAAAACCATACAGATATGAGAATGAAACCTGGTAAATACATACCCTTGGAGTAAGTGTCTAATCGGGAAAACAGTTTTTCCTTTAACAATGCACTGAAACATGAAAATGTTTCGTAGGGGTATCCTGGTATTCATAGCAATGCCTCTTCCATAATCCAATTCATGACTTCAACCGTATATTTTATTGCCGTCTCTCCAAATCCCTTTATTTGTCTTTAGTCGTTACCTTCTGTACACCATCGTTAGGCTAAATGGTTTTCTTCCTTCCCTACCGTTCGGCACCAGCCTATGGTTTGGAAGAAGACTATCCAGTAAGCATAATAGGTGTACCCTCCTAAACCAAGGAGTACTCGCATCTCGAGAGAAGGTGATGATAAAAGACAACTGAATAATACCTTATTCCTTTAAAGGTGAAATAGGAGTGGCGATGAAGTACGCGGTCTTGGTCGTGAATGATATCAGTCGCAATTTACTTTGCCCTCTTTCTAATCCCTTTATTTTGTCTTTACATATTACCTTCTGCACACCCTACTTAGGCTAATTGGTTTTCTTCATTCCCTACCTTTCGGCACCAGCCTATGGTTTGGAATAAGACTATCCAATAGGCGTAATAGGTGTACTCTCCTAAACCAAGGAGCTCTCGCAACCTGAGAGAAGGTGATAATAAAAGACAACTGAATAAACCAATTCTATTTCTCCTGAACCTGGATCCATCCCCGAAGAAGTCCCTTCGAGTTCGTATATAACCATACGATGGATCTATCCAATGGAAGTGGATATCCGTAGTAATACGGGTGTTCTGAGAAATGCAAAGGGTAGAAGAAGGAGTGGCAATGACTTATGCAACTTAGACAATCCAAAAGCCAGTATTTTAAGAAGGTTCGGTCAACTTGGTCACTGAGTCATAGTCTAGGGTCGATCAAAGGTCGCTGCCAAAGAGAGAGAGAAAAGAAACACTCTGCGTGCACTCTATCCTAGATCAGAATGGTCATCACTTTATCTAATCTGGAAACCTCCCACTGTCCTGTCAAATTCTCCTCCAAACCTAAAGAAGAATCAATCGGAATCACCCGAAGAGTAAACCAACTTATCAGTGGGAATCGGGATCCAACTCTCATCGTATGATAACGTGACGGAATCCACTCGCGTTATCACACTCCAGAAGGTATGCGCATGCCTGGCAAGTTTCAGTTTCTTTAGAAACTCCCGATATGATTTTTACCCCATGCTCTTATGACCTTGGCGAAAGTCAACAAATCATAAGTCACATGTCAAGTTCTGCCCGTCATTATCTTGTTACTTTGAATCCACCCGTACATATCCTTGACGAAAGCCAACAAGGTAATACGACTGTCCCAAACCAACACATCTATCTATGCAACAAATGAATACCCAAGCAACTACCAAACACTATGCCTTGACGAAAGCCAACAAACATAGCTTGAATATTACTGACCATCCATAAGAAACGACGGAGGGCTACGACTGGTTTTTGGCGAAAAACCTTTAGCGTAGTGAACTTGATATCGCTGAAAGAACCTGATAGCTTTTTTAAAATATAGTGGCGAAAACCTTTTGCTAAAGAGGTCACTCCCGGTAAAGGGATCTCGGCTCTTTCCTCGTGGAATGAGGTGCAGGATATTCCACTGAATACCGCTATGCAAAGCAACTTGTAATCGACTATAGTGAAGTTATTACTCTGACGCAAACTTCTGCCCAAGGGGTCAGTCCCGGTGAAGGGATATCAGCCCTTGCCCCGTCGAATGAGGTGCAGGATATTCCACTGAATACCTCTGTGCATAACAAAAGGAAACGTCTTTGTAACAACACTTTTTAAATTTGTTCCAACAACATCAAACAGGTTTGTTATACTTTGCATTGATCAGAATCAACGCAGTCCCATCATTAATCACACCAGAAAAGAACGAAAATAAAATGTACGTATATGCCATCCGCATTCGTCACTGGGTCCCGTCATCACCCGTTAGGTTACTTAACTAACGACAGAGCGGGGACTGGACTAGCGCGGGTGTAAAACATATACAACATCTAATAGTATATAAACCAATATACATAATCGCTCCAGGCGTGATAATATGCAACATTACAGAAAAGTAATAAGCATCACAGAACAATACAGATAATCTGGGATCCCCGGGTTTCACAGAGCCGCTGCTGAAACCCGACGTTCCCCTGTCGTGTGGATAGCCTGTGCAATGAAACCTAGACCCCTACGGGTGCGGCAAGTTACCCGCCAAAACCTGAAGCGAGGCAGCCCCCTATAGCATAGTGAATGGACCACCCAGCACTTCACAGAATCCGGTAATCTTGGGCACCCCTCCTTGGGTCAACCTGTACCCCCTACGAGTGCGGCGAATAGTCTGCCAATTCTAGAGTGGGGACCCTCTGCCTCTCAAAGCCATGAGATGCGGACCCGTTGCTTCTCAGAACCCGGCTATCCGTGCACTCCGTCGCGGGGCAGAACCTAGTACAGTAATGAAAAATAGTACAATAGGTACATCGACCGCAACCTGGTCGTGCCCCAAAAAGAATATTATACAACAGGCAGTGACGGCAGTCCACAAGTTGGACGCTCGCCCCGCAATATCAAATGTACAAATAAACTCAAACTGTACTACTATTGCACACTGCTATCCACCACGACAAATCCGCAACATCACAGCACAACACAGAACATCAACGCGAATGTCACGTTCGCAAACCCGTCTAAAAGAACTATAGCAATCAGACGCGGTTTACCGATCAAATGACATTCCCGGTCGGAGATATAATGTAAGCACTGTAAACTAACGTGTTTAAATTTCGATCGACCAAAGACCAAATATCAAAAAGTGGGCCCCACTGCTTACTGGTGAACAATAACAAAATCTGGGCCAAAACGATATTGACCAAAAACCCCAAAATCCAACACAGAACCCACTGACCAAATTTGGGAGCACGTGCTCCCCACGTGGCCGCGGATGCGCGGCCAAACCATGGGTTTGGCCGCGTTTCCGCGGCAGCTTGGAGGAGTTACGACCCCAAATTTTGTCGTGGCTCTTAAAAACGCCTGCACAGATTTTTAAGACATCCAGAAATAAATTTTGAGACCATTTAAAATCAACAGAAACTGTCAAGCAAGGATTTTGCCGTTTTTGATTTTCGGTTCGATCGATGTTTTGAACGCGTTAGCACAAGTTAGTATAGCAAAATGGTTAGGCTCTGATACCACTGTAAGTCTACGCTAGCGCCTCGGCCGTCGAACGACGCCAAAATGCGGAACAAAAACTTTTAACTGGCGCTATCGTATACTTTAACCCGGATCTGCCATTATTGCTAAACTAACAAACTGTAAAGAGTGTAGAAAGGTTATACCGAACGATCCGAGTCCTTCGTTCTTCAACCATCATCCCACGCTCCGTTGCGGCTGCTCCGATCTCGTCGATCTCCGATCTTCTCGTCGAGGTGGCACCACATGATCGGTTCTTTAAACGGGCTCCCGCCTCTGACTCGAGGCAACTCGATCGTCAAGTTTGCTAAAAGAGACGACCAAGATTGATGTAGAGAATGAGTGGATGACTTTGTCTCACTTCGTCCAAGTCCGTGGACGATCGGTTAATGAAGTTGCCGAGGGAATTGGGTGATGGAATGAAATGAGCTGTGGATTCCATACACCCCAAATCTATCATAATCTTTTCACAAATGAAAACCATCAAGTAACCAAATGAGAGAGGGGAGGGGCCCTTCTTATAAAGAGAACGAGGAGGGTGAGTGTAGGAGCAAGAGAGTAACCTTAAGCACAAAATATCATATGTGAACACATAATAATATCTTAAGGAAAACAAGAAAGGTTTGAAATCAAAGCATGAGTCATTATTGCATTAATGACACCATTAATGCACTAATGACTCACAAGCCTCATCATCACTTCTAGAAGCTTCTAGAATGATGACTCACCCTAACAGAAGAAAAGATAAACCCGTGTTTAACCGAATGTTAAAAGACGGCTGATAGAAAACTGGAAACTGGCAACTTCCAAAAGTGATCCTGAAACGAATTTCAGGACAACCCCGAAACTGTATAAATATACCCGCATTTGTATTACGACCGAATACAAATGCAACTGAGACAAAGATATTATACCTACTCAATATAATACTCGCATCCGGCTTAAACCAAAGCCGACCAGTATTATCTGCCCGAAAAATAACACGTGCGTAAACGCACGTGCATTTTCCGAACCCTGCCATAAAACCATACGGCCTCTACAACGTTTCGCCCGAACTTGGGAAACTGTCTGTGGGGGACTCTAATGACTCGTCAGTACCCTGGCAGTGGGTTTAACCACAAACCGTCAGTGGCACTAGCAATGCGTAACGGCTGCCCACGGACTGACCTCAAGGGAGACCGATGAGCGCACTCAAGGGAGGTCGATGAGCGAACTCATCCAGAAACCCTACTGAGCCTAACAGTGACAATGTATATACAGTCCGGTCCGTTCGTCAATGAGTATCGCATATCCGCCTAGGGGGCTAGTAACGTCAGACCCCCAAGAGCAGTATAAGTCGTGTCGGAGTGAAGCCCAATAACACCCTGAGATACTACTGGAGTACCTACCAGTAAATCTCCTGCCACGGCCGTGGGCTTTGTGTAATGGCTCTCCTAGACACTGCACGATCTCGCCCCCAATACCGGGAGAGACGAATCCCCTGCCGATCCGCTCACGTGCCTCCATATGACTCGGGACTGTACCCAAAAGCTACCTGTTTGCACGACTCCTTTGAGCCGTGGTAGGGTAGAAATTAAAGCACAGTGGGAACTCACACGAGACAAATGACGACCTCAGGTCGATGAACTAACCTGTACACATGTCACCAGGGAACTGCTATCTGACGATAGATATAATACTAACTAGCAGATTCCCGGCGAGTCCTGTCCGGTGTACTCATAACCCAATGAGCACCTGTATACATCTTAGGTGATCCAACTGACACCAGTGGCTTGTGAGACCGGCCACCGCCCCTCGTCGGGGTCTCGACTGTACACACTAGTCTACTCCGGAGTATCGATGCCCTGTCTCGAAACTCCCACGACTAGGGACCACAATTAAGGATATGCATATAAACTACCCAACTCTCACGTATATGATCGCCATCATACTGTTGGTAGTAAAGCAAGATCCTAAGGGCTCTATCAAAGTGTAACATGCAATCAGTCACCTGAACATGTACACGACTGATAAAGGCAAACCAGATAGCACACTATCATCTCGAGTAAGACTGTTCTACCGGTATAGGTCCTCCGCAATCATTGCAATCACGTACCTGCGATCCAATAATTGACTATGAGGGCACTATCTCCAACAGGAACTTTGAGGTGGTGGCTAGGGCTTTTGGTAAGGGTTCCAGGGTGCCTGCACAGCTCACTTTCAAGTCAAGTTTTTCCCTAGGAGGCCCCGGGTGAAAGCAGATATCAGAAAGGTCTCAAAATCGACAAAAACGCTAAAATACGCCAAGTCGAATAACTCTGGTAACTAACTAGAGATCTGGGGTTTTCTGGGTTAAACTAGTCTTAAATACACCTAATAGGGTCATACTAACGATCAAAACCAATACTAGGTCAAGTTTCACTCAAATTCACTAAAACTAGCACCATATCACAAAACTAATACTAAACTTCAGCTAATATCAGAACTTGGCAACTTAGGAGTTGGGTTGCAAGATTATACCTCAAGAGTGGCCTAGGACATAGGAGAAGGGAAGGAGGAGGAGTTGCTGTTGCTGTGGAGCTACTCCTTATGCTCCAGATGATGCTGCTGTAGCTGTTGCTGAAGCTGTTGCTTGCAAAAAGCTTTTCTTCGGTTGCTGTTTGTTGTTGTTGCTAAGGAAATGGCTTTTGTTGTTGTTGATGATGATGATGTAGGGTGTTGTGAAGTATGAGGTTGTGGTATGCTTTGAGGGTGTGGAGTTGTTGAAGGAGGCTGATGTTTTTGTTGCTGCTGATGGTGTATATAGGCTGAAGTATCGTTTCAGCATATAGATGAGCTGATATGGAGGCTGATATGGTGATAAAGGGGCTGATATTGGGTAGATGTGAGGGTGTAGGTATGGGGCTAAGATGTTGCAACTTGTAGTAGTAGCTAGGGGGCTGATGTTGCTTCAGCTACTGATGCTGAAATGATGGCATATGGCCTTGGTTTGGGGCTGATGTGATGGTGTAGGTGTATCAGCAGTTGATGCGTTGATGGAGGCTGAAGTGGGTGTTTAGGTCAGCAATGGGGGGCTGAAATGTGTTAGGGGCTGGTGTAGATCAGCTATGGAGCTGATGTAACTGTTGATGTGAGAGAATGGGGGCTGATATGGTATATCAGGAGCTGATGTAAGGCTGTTGCAATATTTCAGTACCTGCTGCTGGTGGTTTTCCTTAAGGGGGTGTTATGTTGTGGGGAGATATGTGAGAGAGGGTAACAAAACACAAGGAATAATGAGATGGGATGGATCATGGCACATCCTAACCATCTCTCTCTTTCTCCAAAACAATGTTCACAAGACACCAAGCCACCATGGCTCACTTCTCCCTACACAAGTCGACATAACCCCAGCTCTAATCAAATGGTTCAACCCACCATGGTCACCTAAACATGGTCCAACCCTAGGCTACCATGACCAAAACAAGAAACAGGTGTAGAAAATGTCATGTGCACATTTTTGCACAAAAAGCCAAAAATCCACTTAGCGATTGTCAATCGCGATTTACACCAAAATAACATATACGTAACCATAAAAGCTTAAAAATGACATACTTCCACAAAATACCCTATTTTAGAATTTCTAAAATTTTCTCCGGAATTTTCACCATTTATCGGTATTTAATTACACCGACTATTAAAATATTAATTAAAAATTATGAAAATTCCCAAAAATAATATTTTATTTTTTTGAAATGTTACATAAGTAGTGACATACACATTGCCTGGTTTACTGACATGATACTTATATCATACTGTTCATATGTAATGATGTTCATTATACTCATTTTCTGCATTCTGTTGCACATTTCATGTTCAATCGCATTGTACTCGTCATATATATATTTATTGCTACATGTGTCGCCCTGACGACCTGAGTGTGCATGCTCAGAGGACAAAGTGGATCCAGCCCAGAAGCAGGACCTGCCATTCGAGATCGCGGAGGTCTAGATTGCATCATCAGCGCCATTTCTTTTGCTTTCAACACTTTGTATTTCGTTGGTTAGTTTATATTTTGCAAAATAAATGTATTTTGAACTCTTTTATTGCAATGTAATAAAGTTGTGAACTATAATTTCCTTTTACTCCAGTACTGTTTACTGACTACCATGTAATGCTAGAAACCGAAATGTGACTACGGCGGGATTATTCCCTGACCGTAGGAGCATGGCTGGCCTAGTCACCCCTCGTATTTCATATTTTGGGAAGCGGGGCGTGACATAGTTTTGTTCGATGTCGGGACCTGGTTCTTGCTCAAGGAATAAAGTGCCACACGGAATAAAGTGTCACGCCAAATATCATGCCAAGGAGGCGGGGCCACCTCTTGAATCCATGTGGGCCACCTCTTGAGTCCGTAGGACCCACTGTAGAACAATGGGGAATTTTCGGAATACATTCTTAAAGAGGGCAAATCTGTACTATAAATGGAATGATACCACTCTTCAATACAGATGCGCATTTTAAGTAAATCGGCACTACAGGAGCTTAAGAACTCCATAGTTAAGCGTGCTCGGGCCTGGAAAGTACCGGGATGGGTGACCTCCTGGGAAGTGACCCTGGTCGGGTCCGGTTCGTCCCGAAGGATAAAACCGTGCGGTTTCGGCCAGAGCGGACAATACTCTCTGTATTAGACGTGGGGAGTGACGTTTTTAAAATTATGTTTCCAGGTTCAATTTCTATTCCAAATCATATTTCATGGAATATTGTTCCTATTCTTCCCCCCTTCCTTTTAACCCGAGTCTAGAACAATGTTATCCGGAATGCTGAACGATTCAGTATAAAGAACAACGTTAACGTGGGACTCCACTTATCATGGAATGTAGTACGATAAGTTTTTCCAACGCAGTTATTTAATCATTTGTATACATGCGTGTGCGCGTGTGTGTATGCATGCAGGCGTGTATGCATGACATAAGTATCTATATAATTGATTTCGGATCCAAGTGGTTGAAATAAGAGTCGGTACTTTTTAGTATTCATATAACACAAATCCAATTAGTTTAGTTATTAACCGGATATGTCGGAACTGTAATTCTTCCGACCCGAAACACTTGTGTTCCCTGATTAGAAACTATTGTTTGAAATTGCAAATCGCTGGTTTTGCAGCGATTTATGGTAAGAAAGGTTCGAAACATAGCAACTCATGATGCATTAATCCAATTAGAATATATGCTCAAAATATCACTACCTTGTAGTCGAACTGCAAAACATAAGATCACATGCATGAATGATCTGCATGGAGACCTCTCTGTGAGTTCTCGTATCAATCTGACACAGAAACAAATAGCCATATATAGTCCAAAATATTGACTGGTATATGCTTATATTCTTGCTTGAGATATATATTTGTTGTCAAGAAGCCCAATGGATTTAAATGAAAAATCATCAGAATCAATGAAACTTGCACTGCAAAGCTTCCAGGACAGTTAGTGAATCATTTCAGGGCTTCGTTTCTTAAGATGCTTCATGGAAGGAGACATGACCGGAAAATCGTACGGTACGGTAAAAAACGATGGTGGAAAAACCGGGAGGTCCTTAGGTTTAAGCTCAGATGGACCAAGACACTGAAATTTAGCATAGCATATACAGATCCGGAACATTGGACAATAGTGGTATTTAGTATTCGTGTTCAACAATGCTATTATATTAAGATGCGGTGATGACCGAAGGATTAGTTTCCTTTAATTAAACATTGTTAGGGTTTTATTGGGGGTGGGACCCACTTTTGGTAACGTGACTGCACCGAGTTCACTAGAGTCGACCTCATCCCTATTAAAAGTAACTAGCGTTTTGACACATACGATGCACGTGGTTATCTTAAAAATTATTGGAAAAAATAAGTGGATTTGTCATTTGTTAATTTTGTAATTTAACTATATGTATGATGTATTAATTTAATTTATTGCTAATGTATTTGATACCTTTTAATTTTTTTTAGAAGCTTGTTAATAAGATGAATTCAATAAATTTGTTATACATGCTGAAGTTTTTGTTAAACATAATAATCCTTTAAATATTTTTTGTTTAAAAAATACTTTAAAGCTTTTATAGTTATTGATGTTAAATGATTTTCTTAATAAAAAAGGTTGATGATCCCTCTTAGAATTAAGAAGTTTTTTTATTTTTCTGAATATTAAATTCTGAAAATGTGGGAGCGTCATACATCTCCTTCTTTGCATTATAATAACTAGTAACATGCACGTGCTAATGCAAGTGTGTGATGAGAAAAAAATTATCATGTTCCAAAATTTTAGTATGCTTCGTTAACGGGCATTAGTTCAAGAACTTTTTGATTAAGTTTGTTCATTTTCTGAAGGGAAGATATTTTGTATTGAGAATTGTTGAACGGTATAAAGATAATTATATGTATATAAGAGAATGATATGACATGTTTTGTTTGGGGATTCATATAAGAAAAATGCTTTACCTACCGGGCTTAAAATCCACCACAATCCATCCAAAAAACAAAATTCATGGGCCCACTTGTTTGACTCTAGTATCTAGGTGTTATGGGTCCCACTAATGTCTTATACGTAGATTGTGGTGGATTTCAAACCCGTTAGATAAACTATTACTCTTCATATAAATATGGATTCCCAAATCCCTACGCTTGCAAATATATGGATTTGGTAATTTTTTATTTGGTTTGTATCAAACTCGAAGATTATGACTCAAAATCTTACACTTGTTTGTTTGAGTCTACGAAATTGATATGGATTCAACTTGGATTTGAAGGCAACTTTAGGGGCTGTTTGATAGCTTGTAAATGAAGATGTATGCAACATTTTCATTTCCTATATTTGGTTAGCAACAAATTCGAGTTGGAAATGGAAATGAAAATACAAAAGGCATCATATTCTTGCGACATTTGTTGTACTCATTTTGGTTGTAGCAAGAGTTGCAATTTTGGGAATGGTGCGTATTATAAGTGCCACATAAGCTTTAAATATACTCATGTCAAGTAAATTTGCAACAAAAAGTTGCATTTCCTTTAGTCTTTTGTTCAACCAAACACTAAAAATGGTTTGGATTTGGAAATCCAATTACAAAACTTGAAGATAACTAAACAATGGATTTGGGGCAATATTTTTGCAACAAATGCAGCATGCAACATTTGTCGCATAAAAGCATGATGTAGTTTTTTTTTTATTTGTTAACCAAACATGCCCAGGTGAGAATGTATTTTGTTACCTTTAAATAAGACAAATTCTCCCATTTCCAAGGCAATTAATATGGTGAGAATAACAATTTTGTATTGCCAAAAAAGCTCATGCGGCAAGAGTTTCTCCAAAATCCTTCTTTTATTTTTGGATTTATAAATCCATATTTTGGATGATCTGACAACAAATCCAATCAAACCCAAATCCACCAACCAAACAAGAAATTATCAAATCCATGTGGAATTCACTTTCAAAATTCACAAATCCATTCCAAATCTCCAACCAAACGGGCCTTCGGAACCGTCACATGGATTTTTCTCTTCTTCTTCTTCTCCTTTTTTTTTTTGCATTTTTTAATGAGAAAATGAGATACTTTTCGTCATGCCACCATGAGTTCTAGTTATAATAGTAAAGATAGGGATCATTGAATAACATAAATAACCCAAGATCATCTTTACTATTATAACTACAATTCTTTGGATAGTTGCAATTAGAATTTCAAATTGGACTAACAAGCAACATATGAATGTCATGTGGAATTTTAATAAAATTTGAAAACAAAATAATTAGGAAAAAATACAAACAAAAAATTAAAATAGAATCAGGAACTAATTAACTAGATTAGGAAAAATAGATCAAAACAAAAGAACGGAAAAAAATGAAAACATTAATAAAGATTTTTTAAAGATATTTAGTTAAGATAACAGATTCCTTTAGAGACTTTTAATTAACATGATAAGAATGTCCATATAAAATCCTTGTTTTATTATACATATGTATTGCACGTGCAACATACTAGTATATAATAATCTTTACTATTATAACCATAAAAACCCTAGTGTTAAAAGTAATTGAGATTCAAATCCAACTAACAATCCATTAGAAAGTGCCACATGTTCCATACAGTGAAGAGTTTTCTCATTCCATAGTTTAAAAAAAGAAAAGGAAAAGAAAAAATTCAAAAAGAAGTTCTAAAACTAGATTTTTCTCACTCTCATTTATCTCATTTATAGAACAATTTATTTTATTTTTTTGAAAAGCCACCAACTCATGGTTTTATCAGGTAGTTAAAAAGTAAAACTCTCAAACCCACCGCTGCCGGTCCCAAGTCCGGATGAGAAAGGGTGAGAGTTGTGGTAGGCTTGTGACAGCCAACGTAAAACTTTGTCATATTCTATGACATGAAACATAATAAGAATATCGTTGGGGCGTCCCCTACTCAGCGACGCGCTACATCGAATCCCGGGTGTAGTGTTAAGTATGCAAGGGCTTCTAGGTCGTCGTCCAGAAACGGCGCGCTAAATCGGACCCCGGGTGTAGTGATAAATAAGCAAGGGTCGTCGTCCAGAAACGGCGCGCTACATCGGACCCCGGGTGTAGTGACAAATAAGCAAGGGTCGTCGTCCAGAAATGGCGCGCTACATCGGATCCCGGGTGTAGTGACAAATAAGCAAGGGTCTCATAGGATCCGTCTAGCTTCCTGGAACATAGGTTCCCTTACAGGTAAACTAATAGAATTGGTGGAGCTGATGATTAGGAGGAGAGTTGGTATTATGTGTTTGCAAGAAACTAAGTGGGTAGGTAAAAAGAGTAGAGTCATAGAGTTTTGGGGTTATAAGATTTGGTATACGGGTAGAGATAAAAATCGTAATGGGGTAGGCATAATCATAGATAGACGGTTGCTTGAGGATGTAGTTGAGATTAGGAGAAAAGGTGATATAATTTTACTGGTTAAGTTTATTCTAGGTGGAGAGATCCTTAATATTATTAGTGCTTATGCACCACAGATAGGTCTTGATGACGCTAGTAAGCGTCTATTCTGGGAGGATTTAGACGAGATGGTGCAAAGTATACCTAGTGGAGAGAAGTTATTTATTGGTGATGATCTTAATGGACATGTAGGTACTAGTTGTAGTGGGTTTGATACTATCCATGGAGGTTTTGGTTTTGGACAAAGGAATGAAGTAGGTGACTCGATTCTAGATTTTGCCTTATGTTATGACTTGATCTTAGCAAACACCTGGTTTAGGAAAAGAGAGTCCCACCTTATCACTTTTAGGAGCGGCTCAAGTGCTAGTCAAATAGACTTTTTTCTGACGAGAAGAATAGATAGAGGTTGTTGTATCGACTGTAAGGTAGTGCCAGGTGAGAGTGTAACCACTCAACATAGACTTTTAGTTCTAGACTTTCGATTTAGAAGAGGACTTAGGAAGATTAGACCTAAGGTAGAGCCTAAAATTAAATGGTGGCGATTGAAAGAAGGTAACCAAAAGGTTTTTATAGATCGTGTAGTCCAAGAAGCGGATTGACAGTCGGAAGATGATTCAGACAGAATATGGAACAAAATGGCTAGTTGTATCAAAAAGGTAGCTAGAGATCTACTTGGTGAGTCGAGAGGTGGTGCTCCACCATCTAAGGACACATCATGGTGGAATGAAGAAGTAAAGGCTGCTATTAAAATTAAAAAGGATTCTTATAAAGATTTGAAAAAAAGTAGAGATGTAGAGAGATTTGAGAAGTATAAAATGGCTAAAAAGGAAGTTAAGAAAGCTGTTCGGAAAGCTAAATCTAAGGTCTATAAGGAGATGTACGAGAAATTAGACACTAAAGAGGCTGAAAATGATATATACCGGATTGCTCGGATGCGGGAAAGGAAGACTAGAGACTTATGTGCGGTGAAGTGTGTCAAAAATGAAAATCAGAAGATTTTAGTTCGAGATGAGGATATCAAGGAAAGATGGAGAAATTATTTTGACAAATTGTTCAATGAGAGCTTTACTAAGAATTTGGATGGACTTGTCATTCAATCTCAAGATATAAACCGTGATTTCATGCGTAAAATAAGACTACCTGAGGTTAAAAAAGCTTTGAACAGAATGAGTTTAAGAAAAGCGGTTAGTCCTGACGGGATTCCTATCGAGATTTGGAGATGCTTAGGAGAAATAGGCGTTAAATGGCTGACAGATCTATTTAATAAGATTTGGCAGACAAAAAAGATGCCAAATGAATGAAGGAAAAGTATTCTTGTACCTATCTACAAGAACAACGGTGACATTCAAAGTTGCTCAAACTACCGTGGAATAAAACTTATGTGTCACACCATGAAACTTTGGAAGAGAGTAATTGAACACAGGCTAAGGAAGGATATCAAGATAACAGAGAACCAATTTGGGTTCATGCCTGGACGATCGACGACAGAGGCTATTCATTTGCTTCGTCAACTTGTCGAGCGTTTTCGAGAGAGGAGAAAAGATTTGCATATGATATTTATTGATTTAGAAAAAGCGTACGACAAGGTACCTAGAGAGGTATTATGGGGGACAATGATGAAGAAGGGGGTTCCTGTCAAGTATATTGACATAATCAAGGATATGTACGATGGAGTAGTGGCAAATGTCAGAACCTGCGGCGGCTTAACGAGTGATTTTCCGATTACAATTGGTTTACATCAAGGATCTGCATTAAGTCCATTCCTGTTTACCATCGTGATGGATGAACTTACTAGAACTATCCAAGATGGGGTATCTTGGTGTATGCTATTCGCTGATGATATTGTTCTAGTAAATGAGACGAAAGCAGGGGTTAATGCCAAATTGGAATTATGGAGGCAAACATTGGAATCTCGGGGATTCAGATTGAGCAGGTCCAAGACAACATATATGCATTGCAAATTTAGTAACTAGAAAAGTCAAAACCATATTGGTATAACATTGGAAGGGCAAGAGATATCACCGAGCGACCAGTTTAGATATCTAGATTCCATCATCCAAAAGAATGGGGAGATCGATAGTGATGTTAATCAAAGGATCCAAACTGGTTGGTTGAAATGGAGGAGTGCAACAGGGATTTTGTGTGATCGTAACTTTCCGTTAAAATTGAAAGGGAAGTTTTATCGGAGCGCTATTCGGCCTGCCTTATTATATAGTACAGAATGCTGGGCTCCTAAAAAGCATCATACACAGAAGATGCACGTAGCGGAGATGCGCATGCTTCGTTGGATGTGCGGTAACACTAGAAAAGATAAGGTGCGAAATGAGGATATTCGTGTAAAAGTTGGTGTAGCACCTGTGGAGGAGAAGATGCGGGAAAACCGACTAAGATGGCTTGGCCATGTGCGACGCAGACCTATGGAAGCACCGGTTCGACGAATAGATACTCTAGATATGGGCAATGGCAAAAAGACAAAAGGAAGACCGAAGAAAATATGGATGGAGGTGATACGAAAGGATATGGGTGCCAAAGGACTCGATGAAAGTATATCGTTCGATAGGAGTGAGTGGAGGCGGAGGATTCATGTGCTAGACCCGGCGTGATTCTCATGTTGGTTCATGTAGCCTACCCCATATGCTTGGGATAAAAGACTCAGTTGTTATTGTAAAAAGTAAAACTCTCAAAGAAACTGTCTCACATTGGATTTGTATAAAAATAAAAAGTGCATGGAAGGAAAAAAAAATTGAAAAAGAGAACAGAAAAATAAGGAAAGAGAGGAAAAGAAGGTTAATTAAATATAAGATGAAGATAGAGGAGAGAACACAAAGGGAAGAGGAAATCCATGTTATTTGTTAATTGGGGGTCATTCATCATATCAAGTTTTGATGCTAAAATGTGAGTAATTGTTGTTTACATATTTCCAAAATTTTCTGTTATGATTGATATCGCATTAATTTTTTTATAATGCGGCATCATGATTAAGCATTTATATGGATTTAGCCATTCAAAAAATTGAATAGAAACATTAAATTTAGGATATCAAAATATACTACCTATATTTAACTGCCCGTTTAACAGAGTGAGATTTTATGTTCTTCATACAAACATGCATCGCACGTGCAGAATACTAGTCTACATACTCTTTAACACCAAACCAAATCAAATCAAATCAAATACCAAAACATCATAACTAGCATCCGAACATAATTCCCTCCATCTCCAACTCAAAAACCTTAATCAGCATCTAACCTTTTGTTATAAATTGTTAGACTTAATAAGAAAGTAGAGCAAAGAGCACACGAAACACACAATATTTTTTACGTGGAAAACACACTCAATATGAGGGGAAAAACCACAGGACCTAATCCAAAAAGTTTATCATCTACTATAAGTAGGGGTGGTAATTGAACGAGTCAGCTCGGGTTGGATTAAGGTTCAGTTCGGTATCAGCTTGTTCAAGCTCGGTTCATTTATTAATGAGCCGAATATGAGCCAGAAAGTATGGTCCGTTTATTAAACGAGCCGAACTCGAGCTCAACCTGGCTCGTTCGGTATTGACTCGAGTTCGGCTCAGTTGCACAGTTTGAAAAGAAAAAACAGTAATGTAGTAGAGCAATTCTATACAACTCTTAAGACACTTAATTTAATTAAGAGACAGTATATAAAGTGCAACTGAAGTGAATATAAAACCCAGCATTTAGACCCATTCAATGCCCTAGATGTTAATTTTTTTAATCTTTCCATATCTCAAATCTCTGAGTCTTAGGCTCTATGATTATTGTCTCCAGCCTAATCTGTTACAAAATACTTTCATGTTTTCTTCTGAAACCCCTGTAATAGCCATTGATCTATTCTCAGCCTCCACCAAACACCTCTGTCGTTTTTCTTTCAAAAACTGCCTAATAGAAGATGCATCCGAGCTTGGCTTTGTCTTGTTAAGCTAACGAGCTGAATATGAGCCAGACCTGCTCAGTTCGAGACGAACTCGAGCCGAGCTGGAGCTAGCACAAACTAAGCCGAGCTGAGCTTGAACAAGGATTGGCTCATTCAAGCTCGGCTCGGTCACACCCATAACTATAAGAATAATGGGATTACAAAGTTCGTCTCTAGCATACTAAAGGATCATCAACATAGAGTAATTCACTATAAGAGTGGATTGCAACAAGAACGAACTCACCGATACACTGCCGATGGTACACCTTTGACACCTCGATCCTTCACTCGTCGTCTTAAATGGATAGCTTCACTTGGATGAACTTCAAGTGGATGGTATTGGATAGATACTTGGATGTGTTAGATGTTGGATTTCTGGATACCTTAAGGATACACCAAGAAGCCCCTATTTATAGATGGAAGCAGGCTTTCTTGGTCAAGCAAAACAATTACTCCATTCTCTTTCCAGAGCCAACAAACTCCAATTTCCCAAGTTCATTAACCACGTTTTCCAAGAGTAATACCAACCCTTAAGCATCTCACCTTTCATCTTCCAAAAAGTATTAACTCTAAGAGAGGATAACCATGCACCTTTCAATTTCTATGAAACATTAACTCCAAGGGACATTTCATCTTTCAAGAAGTATTAACTTCAAGAGATGATAATCGTGTACCTTTCGTCTTCCGATAAGCATTAATTCTAAGGGAGGATAATCATGCACATCATGCATGCAACTTTGACTAGAACACATTCACCCATAAGGAATGAGATTACAAACACATTTTCCTCCACATTTTCTCTTCAATCCCTAATGCTAGACCCAAAATCCACCTCAGTTCTCGATTTCCTTCAAAATATAATAATTTTGGAGGCCAGAGAGATCAAGGGACACCTAGGGGTTCTCGTCGTCACAGTGCATGCCATTTTCTTGGACTCGAGCTTCATCGCCTGCAATGGAGACGAACCTCGCTTGCCGAAAGATTGGAGCTTGGCAACAACCCCTAAGGTTTCAATACAGTACTCAATTCCTGAAGGCGGAAATGTGAAAAATGTTGTAAACTTGAAGTTTTCGGCGATGAGGGACCATATTTTGATATACAGGTATCTGAGCCGAGAATCCGACGTCTACCGATTGCTTTTCAGTCTGCAACATGCGTTGATACTTGATAGTGTACCTGGAAGAGAAGTATGTGCTCGAATTTTGGAGAACCGTAAAAGACGGCCTCTGCTTCCCTCTTCTGATCAATATCTGTCATTACAACGGGCTCCCTCTGCCGTCGTGCTTTGCTAGCTTGCCGACCAAACTTATATTAAAGATTATCGAACTTCTTTCTTACAGAGATATCGTTTCGGTCGGAAGTACTAGTTCCGAGATGAGGAGTCTCCTTCGAACGACGACGTCTGGAAGAGTAAGATCATGCAGGAGTTTGATCTTAAGTAATTGTGTGAAGCAGCGACGGAGAGCTCTTGGAGATGGAAGTTCAAGTGCTTACTCATCAAATGGATTGCCGATTTTAACACAAGATACGTGTTGAGAAATAGCTACGGTTATCGGAGAACTTCGTTCTCTAGTGGGATATTATTATCGTATTTGGTATAACTATCACCTATTCTGCTTTTAGATAAGTCTGGATTACCTCCAGAAACTATCGACTGTGCCGATATGGTTCTATCTATATATAAGTCGTCAAATATCATTTTTAGGGTATTAGTGATGAAGTTCAATTGTGCCTTCGGGTTTTTAATGGCTCGGCCGATGCTGATGACTTATATGCGATCAATTTTGCGCCTGGTGTATATGTTGCTTGAGTCGCACCTCAAAATCAAGAATTTGGCGTTACCGATTGTGTTTCTATTCTTTATGTAACATATTTGTATGGTATGCGATCCCTGTAAATACTTTCCAGGTAAACGACTCATTTTACTCGAATCAAACGTGAAGCGTTTGCTCATCCTCATATCGATTTGGAATAAGTATTTGGAATTCTATGTATAATGCCTTAATTCTATTCTTTGTTAAAAGACGGTTCTTAAGGCCCTGTTATTGGTTCTAATATCTTAAGTCAGGACAATTGTCCTAATAGAACTTTTACTTAGACTTTTCATCTTCCAAAAAGTATCAACTCTAAGGGAGGATAACCATGCACCTTTCAATTTCTAAGAAACCTCAACTCCAAGGGACATTGCATCTTTCAAGAAGTATTAACTTCAAGAGAGGATAATCGTGTACCTTTCATCTTCCGATAAGCGTTAATTCTAAGGGAGGATAACCATGCATGCAGCTTTGACTAGAACACATTCACCCATAAGGAGTGAGATTACAAACACATTTTCCTCCACATTTTCTCTTCAATCCCTAATGTTCGACCCAAAATCCACCTCTGTTCTCGATTTCCTTCAAAATATAATAATTTTGGAGGCCGGAGAGATCAAGGGACACCTAGGGGTTCTCGTCGTCACAGTGCATGCCATTTTCTTAGACTCGAGCTTCATCGCCTGCCATGGAGACGAACCTCGCTTGTCGAAAGATTGGAGCTTGGCAACAACCCCTGAGGTTTCAATACAGTACTCAATTCCTGAAGGCGGAAATGTGAAAAATGTCGTAAACTTGAAGTTTTCGGCGATGAGGAACCACATTTTGATACACAGGTATCTGAGCCGAGAATCCGACGTCTACCGATTGCTTTTCAGTCTGCAACATGCGTTGATACTTGATAGTGTACCTGGAAGAGAAGTATGTGCTCGAATTTTGGAGAACCGTGAAAGACGGCCTCTGCTTCCCTCTTCTGATCAATATCTGTCATTACAACGGGCTCCCTCTGCCGTCGTGCTTTGCTAGCTTGCCGACCAAACTTATATTAAAGATTATCGAACTTCTTTCTTACAGAGATATCGTTTCGGTCGGAAGTACTAGTTCCGAGATGAGGAGTCTCCTTCGAACGACGACGTCTGGAAGAGTAAGATCTTGCAGGAGTTTGATCTTAAGTAATTGTGTGAAGCAGCGACGGAGAGCTCTTGGAGATGGAAGTTCAAGTGCTTACTCGTCAAATGGATCGCTGATTTTAACACAAGATATACGTTGAGAAATAGCTACGGTTATCCGAGAACTTTGTTCTCCAGTGGGATATTATTATCGTATTCGGTATAACTATCATCTATTCTGCTTTTAGATAAGTCCGGATTACCTCCAGAAACTATCGACTGTGCCGATATGGTTCTATCTATATATAAGTTGTCGAATATCATTTTTAGGGTATTAGTGATGAAGTTCAATTGTGCCTTCAGGTTTTTAATGGCTCGGCCGATGCTGATGACTTATATGCGATCAATTTTGTGCCTGGTGTATATGTTGCTTGAGTCGCACCTCAAAATCAAGAATTTGGCGTTACCGATTGTGTTTCTGTTCTTTGTGTAACATATTTGTATGGTATGCGATCCCTGTAAATACTTTCCAGGTAAACGGCTCATTTTACTCGAATCAAACGTGAAGCGTTTGCTCATCCTCATGTCGATTTGGAATAAGTATTTGGAATTATATGTATAATGCCTTAATTCTATTCTTTGTTAAAAGACGGTTCTCAAGGCCCTGTTATTGGTTCTAATTTCTTAAGTCCTAACAGGACAATTGTCCTAATAGAACTTTTACTTAGATTTGGACTTTTTCTTGGACTTTGATTTTTTTCTTGAATTTGAACTTAGACAATATTGTTGGACTTTTGTATAACATAACATTATTTTTCTATTTTAATTTTATGATATGTCATTATTCTTACAATAAAAAATTAAAGCATTCTATCAAAATTATCAAAATCCAAGTCCAAACTCAATCAAAATCCATTAAGACGAAGTTAGCAAAGCTTAAACCCATTCCAAAGCCTCACATGGCATAATCTTTTCAAGCATTCTATCAAACACCTTGCACTAACTTACCTATCTCGAAAAAGTTTAGATGTTTGACCAATCAACAACCCATTTCAACAATAAAAATAAGATCTTTGCAACATAAAAACCAATAAATCTAACCTATAAAAATCAGATGTTTCAAACATAAAAGCCCATAAATCTAACCAAATAAAAATCAAATTTTTGCAACATAAAAACCCATAAATCTACCCAGCATCTCAAAAACACAACTTTCTTCCCCAGTTGCCCCCTCAGCGCATGCGCGGCCCTTCGATACTCCCTGCAATCGAAGTAAGTCTTGGCCAAGAGGTAGCAATTAGTGTCCCCGCTGAAATCGTCACTGGGGATTTAAGCAGCCATGTCCATTTTTTTAAAATGTTAAATATATGATTTTGATGTAAGTGAAGCTTTCACAGTAAATGGAGTCTTGATTGTTGGAAATTCCTGAGGTAATTCTTCCACTTTTCTACTAGTGGTGTAGGTCGGCAGTTTGAGTGTAATCTGGTAATTTCGAAAGTTTGGCATCAAAACTTCATTATTCTGAACTTATATCTCATTCGTTTTTATTTTAGATATAAAAATGGGAAACGGATCATGTTGATTTGCTTGAAAAAGAATTATGGTGTTTATCGTTAGTTACAATAGCAGCAACAACAATAAAAATATTTCCTAATACAAGGTAGAAAAATATTTTCTTCTTTGGGTCATGGAGGGGAAGACACAGGATATGACAACAATCAAGGTGTCTGATCCCAAGGATAATATGGAGTGTGCCTCCATTCTCTAGGGAGACATGCAAAAGCCCAAGACACAACCCAAATGATGTTCTTTTTTTCTTTTATTTTTTTTCCTTTAGTGATAAAATAAAAAGGCTTAAATGATGTTGGGAGATGGAGTCCTGGGTTTGGATGATTTTGGGAAAAGACTACACACCAAACCCCACACAAACCCATGGGATCAATGTTAGTTCCCACCACTCCCTTGGACCCCCACCATTCACCAAACAACACCCAATCGAGCTCCCATCAACAATGATGTTTGTGGCTAAAACTTGAATTCAGCCCGGATTCATCAACAGCCGGGTTAGGTCGCTTCATGTCTGATCCATTTCATGTTATGCTGCTTGGGTTCATCTCCAGCTGGGTCAGGTCGCTTCACGTATGATCCGTCTCATGTTCTTCGTCTCGATTGGTATTTGGGTTTCTTCAACCAAACGTGAACGAGATATCGGCAAAAACCGAATCTGAGCTGGCTCGGTTCGATCGTAACCTTTTTTTTCAATATTATAATGGTAGGGCCCCACCGCGACAGCACAAGAGCAGAGAGAGACCACTCTCACCGTTAGAAAGCAGCACTCACCTCATTCATTCCTCTCCCTCTCTCTCTCTAAATGTATTTAAAACTAGCTAGATCTGTTTCATTTTCTGTTGCTCTGGTTCATCTCCGATAGAATTAGATTGCTTCACATCTGATTTGTATTATGTCTTCGGCTAGGTTTTTTTTCCTTTCGATATCATGATGGTAGGGCCCACCACAACAACAAGAGGGCAGGGAGAGATCACTCTCACCATCAGAAAGCAGCACTTAATTCATCCCCGCTCCCCCCTCTGTGCATATACATAAAATGTGCCAGTCCCTAACACACAGTATATAACTAGGAGTGATCTATTGCAAACCGGTCCGCGTTTTTGAAAAACGGGAACTCTCAATATATGCCATTTTAACGATCCAATCCGTTCAAGTTGATCGCCGTACCATCAAATTTATGTGCATGAAAAATTAAAGGATTTAAAGACCTTTAATCTATGCATCGGATGAAGTTTATATTACACAATCGAAAAACGTTCATTTTTGCACCCATCGATGCATAGGTTAAAGGTCTTTAAATCCTTTGATTTTTCATACACATACATTTGAAGGCATGCCGATCAACTTGAACGGGTCGGATCGTTAAAATATGTCGTAAATCGGGAGTTCCACTTTTAAAAGACGCAGACCGTGTAGCAATGAATCACTCCCCAATATATAACTACACACATTAGAGAGGGCTCAAATGATTAAGACTACCTCTACTGCTACATTTAAAGAGTGACAACAAATTAAAGAAGATATCAGGCAAGTGATGCAAATCCTATTTATACCCTTTTATATTCTTTTATTATTATTATTATTGGTCGCACTGTACTCAGCTGCTGCTAGTGTCAGCTGCACCTTATGTTGAGAGAGAGAGAGAGAGGAGACACACAATTGGACTAAGGCTAGTAATGTGGTAGAGTGGTGGGTTTGCGTCTCGTGATAGAGACTGCCATTTTGTGCCTCAGATCCTATGCACCATTCCTCATCCCCATAGCATTCAAAACTCACACCCAAAATTTTCACCGTAAAGGTTTGCCCTTTTTTCAATAATATGAGAGTTCAGCTTACCGGTTCAAGGTTCTCCGACCGCGGCCGTGAAGTTGTTTGTGGCAGGCTATGATCGATAAATAATATGCACTACTGTTAATTAATAAAACGCTTTGTCTTGCTAAGACCGTCGCCTAAAAGCGGTCTACAAAAAATGACCGACGAGCCTGGAAAGATCATTCCTTTTCCGTCCGAATATACGATTTGATTTTATGATATTGACCCGCATAAGATCTATCCTAAACTTGTTAACATCATGTACATAGATCGGAATCTTAGACCTGGAAAAATCTTCTCTACAAGGACTTGTAGTCTCCTGCAAGCCTTTGGATGAGTTTTGAGATCCGTGGAAGGAAAGAGTGTACGGATCTCAAAACCTAGCTGTAGAGAAGTTTTTTCCGAGCAAGAGCTCCAACCAACTGGAACGACAATTCTAAGTCTTCAAACAGGCAGACCGACTAATTATGCATGTCGAGCCAGTCATCTAAACATATATGAGCATCGTTGCGGTAAGTTGGTAACTTTCTTGATTTGAGATGTGTGTTCAGGACGCTATAATAACACTGAAATTAGCAAAAGAGTATAATAAATCCTACTATTTTAGCTCTTCCACCTCCTCCTCCTCCACCCTCAAATTACAACCTCCCCACCCACCCATTCTCTCTCTCTCTCTCTAATAGAAGAATAGAGCTCCAAAACACTCATCAATGGCGTCGATCTCCGCCGTCATGATGGCCACAATCATTCTGTATTCGGCGCTGTTCGAGGCGGCGCTCTCGGACCCCTCGGACGAGTCCTGCCTGTCGACCCTGTACTCGTCTCTCCGCGACCCCAACCGCAGGCTGGTGAACTGGACGGGGCGGAACTTCGCGAGCCCCTGCAACGGGCTGACCTCGTACATCGCCGGCGCCACCTGCAACAACGGCCGGATCTTCAAGCTGTCACTCCCGCGCCTATCCCTCTCCGGCAGCCTCTCCGGGGCGCTCATCTCGAACTGCACCAGCCTCCAGTCCCTCGACCTCTCCTCCAACCAAATCTCGGGCCCCATCCCGGCTCAGATCTCCACCCTCCTCAACCTCGCCGTCCTCAACCTCTCCTCCAACCTCCTGTCAGGTCCCATCCCTCCCCAGCTGGCGCTCTGCGCGTACCTTAACGTCATCGATCTCCATTCCAACAGGCTGTCCGGCCAGATCCCGGAGCAGCTGGGGTTGTTGGTTCGGCTCTCCGCTTTCGACGTGTCCTATAATGACCTGGAGGGGACGGTGCCGGTGATGCTCGCGAATAAGAGCGGTGGCGGGGCAGGCGGCCCTAGATTCAATGCGAGCTCGTTTCTTGGGAATGAGGGGCTGTATGGGTTCCCGCTGCCGCCGGCGAGGGGGAGGGGCCTTTCGGTGATGGCGATCGTCGGGATTGGGTTCGGGAGTGGGATGCTGAGCTTGGTGATTAGTTTCACGGCGGTTTGTATCTGGCTGAGGGTCACGGAGAGAGGCGGCGGCGTCGGCGGCGGAGGAGACGGCGAGGGGAAGATCTCCCATCTGATGCCTGATTACTGATGGTGATTTTTTTTTTTTTATTTAAAATTTTAGGATTTTGTGATTGATAGATGGAAAAATGTATACACGGTTGAGTTAATTAACCAATGGTTGAGTCCTTTGTTTTTTTGGTTTTGGTTTCATGGAGAATTTTGATTAACTATGCTTATGTTTTCTTGTGATTATGATGGAATATGCTGAAATTCCACCATTTTTTTCAATTATGTTGCGAAATATTTGCACGCATGTGTAGAGAAGAGTTGAGAGGATCAAGTGGCCAAATGGTTTTAAGATTAAAAGCAGGATTATGTGGCGTGATTCAGTTTCATCCTTATTTTTTTCTTATCAGATGTTAGCCGCTATTTGCCTTGGGGTTGAGTTACGATAGCTGCAGAGTTCTGAAACTTTATTTAGTTTCTGACTTTGTAGTTATTTTAACTCGAATTTTGCTATGTACAGTGAATATTGTATTATCTAAATAAATATTATGACATGTAAATACTTTGGTTTGAGAATATAATTTTAAAATGAGTTTCAGTCTTGTTATTGCTATTTGGTTTTAAGACATGAGAAATAGAGTTAGTTAAATGGGTGAAGGTGGGTTTAGTTTTCATAACTAAACATTTTGGTTTCCATAAATTTGGAAGAGCCCATCTAATTTTAGCAATATTTTATCTTTTTGTATTTTCAAATAAAAAAAAAGAGAGACAAATGTTCTCTTTTCAAGCGATGTTAGTTGAAATTAAGACACAATTAGAGATCTCACAAGTTTTGTGGTTATAATATATTTATTTTAATTTACAAGACGAACCAAGTTGATTTAGAACTCATTCCGTGTTCAATAATAAAAACAAGCATTTTAGGTTGAGAGACTCTAAAAGAAAATACCGCAGCTTGATTTACTTATTTGTTTGTTGTTATGGTTAGGTATGGATGTTGGGAATCTGGATTTGGATTTTGAGGGAGTGGGACATGTTAAAATGAATCAAGTTTTGTTCTCATGTATGAAAAGTTTAGCTGTTTGATGCTAAGTGTTTAGTGTCAATTTTAGGTGCAGTAGTGTTACTAATCTTTTAGGAGGTGTTAGTCCATGTAATTTTACAATCCGGAATATCTAAATGAAATGGCCGATATTTTGATAAAATTCTTTTCTATTCAAAATTATATTCATTTGATTTCAAAATCTATATGTTATTTAGGACAATACATTTAACAGTGGACGTTAGCCGGTACTCAACTGACGGAGGTTCGACGAATGCTGATTGATAGCGGATGATGACCGGTGGAGGCGAAAACGATCGTCTGCCGACGATGAGGATGGTCTGTCGGCGGTCAGAGGTGGCGATCGAAGTTGGCGGTGGGCGGCGATCGGAGGCGGCGGCAGCAGTTGGACACAGCGGCGATGGCCGCGGTCGGCGGTGATGGCGACGACGAACATGGACGACGATTGGAGGCGACGGCGAACGTGGACAGCGATTGGAGGCGGTGATGGGTGGCGTTCAGCGGCGGCGGCAAACAGGGATAGCGACGATGGTGGCAGCAAACAAAGATAGCGGCGGTCGGTGGCGGCAGTGACGGTCGTCCAATGACAGTGGCGGGGACAGTGGGTCGGTGACGGTCGGTTGACGGCGGCAGCGGGGGGACGACGGTCGATGTCTAGTTAATGGTGGCGGAAGCCGGTGATGACGATGCCAGGTGGGATGGTTTATTTAAATTTTGATCTATTATGTATAATATGCCATTTTAGAAAAGTCTAAATGGCAGTAAATACCTCTATCATTTA
The DNA here is from genome assembly GCA_030015575.1 of Agapanthus africanus. Classification (NCBI taxonomy): domain Eukaryota; kingdom Viridiplantae; phylum Streptophyta; class Magnoliopsida; order Asparagales; family Amaryllidaceae; genus Agapanthus; species Agapanthus africanus. Next base: position 4,323,063 of record JASDDO010000004.1, read on the forward strand.
TCCCAATAGCAAAAAATAACCTTGATTTTCTAAAACCAGTATTTTGCCCCACTCGATTTTAATTGATTCCCAAAATGTCCTTTTATAAATGTTTAATTAAATATTAATCATTTCTCTCTCTTTCTTATATACCCATATTATTTTTTGATATTAACCACACTTTTCAAAATTCTTTAAGTTTTTTTATATGCCTCCAAACTAACTTATTAAGTGATTGTTAAGTTATTTTTTCAATTTAATTTATTTTTCAATTACTAACTTTACTCTCATCGTCGTCGTCGTCGTCGTTATCATCTTCTTCATCACAACCTGATAAAACTCACCGTCATCTTCTTTCTACTCATCCCCGGTCTTCTAATTCTCTTCTCTTTCTTTTTGTTCTCATAATCTCTTGGTTTCTTCTTCTCTGCATCTCTCTATTTACTTTCAAATTAATAAAACATAATATAAAAGAACCTCAATTTTAGAAATTTATAACCCTAAAGAAACCTAGAAATATGTTGATTCTAATATAAAAAATCCAAATCAATCAACATTTATAAAATAAAACACTCAAATCTATCAAATCTTATAAGAAAATCTAACCCAATCAAGCTATTGCTGTTTTGGGAATTTGAAAGCATATAAGGAATAAGAAAGGCTGTGAGGATATTTATATTTGTTATCGATTTCTGTCAAAATTAATCATCATTTAATGATGTGTATTATAAAAAAAACTTAAATTTTTTGGGAGGTGTAGTTAATCTCGAAGAATAATTGGGATACTTCAAATTTGCATAGAATTTTAGGGAGTATTTTAAAAAATCCTTTATATAAATATTTTAATTAAATATTTATATGAACGGTATTTTAGGAATCAATTAAAGTTGAAAAAGGCAAAATGCTAGTTTTAGAAAGTCAGGGGTATTTCCTGCTATTGAGGTAAATGTTAAGCGTATTTCCTGCCATTTAGCCTTTAGAAAATCTAGGGATAAATGATGATTTGAAGTTTGATTAGTTTTCTCATTCTTACACTGTAACACCCTAGTTCATTCATACCAGTTCTATTTTTGGGTATTTCTTGATTTATTGCTTTTTGGGTGTGAATAGTATAATTGGCATCTACATTTTTTTATTATAATATATAAAGTCGAATAAAATATTTTAAAAATACCTAGCATGGCCTGCATGATACCCCTAACCCCGTGATAGCATCCAAGCATCTTGTTCTTGTTCCGTTCAGTAAAACGGACTTGTTTGGATGACTACGCGCACGTGCGTGCATCCAATCTTGGGGGTATGCATTTTCGTTACCCGGGCATTCATTTTGAATTTTGGACGTCGCATATATTTTTCATATTTTTAATCTGAATTTTTAGACCCGACCCGGACGTGTTTTGAAGTAAGTTTGTATTTACCAAAATCTCAAACGGGCTAATATTATATTATTAATTACTCTCTCCCACTCTCTCTCCACTCACAAATCATGCCTCCCTCCCCCATCCACAACACCACACGTTTCCCTCTCTTTATAAAACACACACACTTTTTTTTTCCTTTTTTTTTAAAAAAACCCTTAAATTTCCCTCAGCCAATGCCCTTGACTATCCCTGCAGCCCACGAAATCTGTAATGGGATTGGTTTTTTTTTTAAATTGAGCCGCCCCATTTCTTCAACCCACAACTTAAATTTTTAATTTTTTTTCAATTATTTTTGGCCCAGCTCGGAAGCCGTTAAGAAAATTATATAAGATGGCAAGGCCCTCATCTCTCTTTTACTCACCAACTCCATCACAGAAAAATTCCGCACCTCTCTCGCTACACCCACCGAGCCCCAACTTCGAACAGCCCATTGCAACCTCCACCTTCGACGACGACGCCGTCGACCGTCGGACAACCCCGACGCGAGATCCGCATCTAGATCTAGGCTCGCGGGAATCCGGTACGTGAGGTGTATCGCGCGTTCGTGACGACACTGCTGCCGTACGACCCCGAGGCGTTTTCCAGACAAGTATTTACTTGCTTCATGCTATAATAATAGTGTTACCCACCTAGATCATGTAGTTTACAAACTTACCGATTTCCTATATGTATCATGACCTAAGTGCTCGATGTTAATTACCAATAGAAATAATTGTCTAAATTAACGGAAATCGATATTTTATGTTGGCCCTTATAAGGATGCCGGAATGATGGAGATGAGGGACTAATTTAATATTGATTGCATTGAGCCCATATTGTATGTGCTGGAATTGTAAGGGAGGTTGATGCTTTAATTAAGAAGGTGGCTACAATGTGCTAATCAGTGTGTGCAGGAGTTTTTTTTAATGGGCCGGCCACTCAAATGGGATGTTGAATTAGAGTAATTTACTAAGGTTTAAAAGGAGAAATATGAATGTGCAGGAAAAGTGTGATGAATGATTAATTTATTAAAAAGGGGAATGTGTTTTTATAAGTGTGCAGGGGCTAGTTTTTGAAGAGAGGACCATAAGCACAATCTGGCTTAACAATTAAGTCAACTAAGTGTGGGCCCAATCCTCTGATGGGCAAGCTTGCTCCTCATTAATGCCCTTACCCAAATTAAGAAATAAAATCCTATTTGGATATAAATTTTGTGCTCACATGATGAAATGACACCCACCAAAATTAATAAATTTGCAGACAGAGGAAAGGAATGCCATTAATCCTCGGATCAATTGCTGTCTTTTAGATTTATAGGCGATTGAATTTCATGCATGTCAAACTAAATCTCCAAAGGTTATATATTTACCTTCTCACTGTATCATAATTGATTGTTATTAGGTTTTTAGATGAAATTGAATGTTATATTTAAAAATCAAATACAATAGGATGTTGTCAGTTACATGTCTGGCTGGTGTAAATTATAGATGATACATGGTCATTTGTCTATAATAGACATTTGGATCACACACATTCATTGATTAGATTACACGAGCAGATGATCATACGCGATTGACAACATGCGGAGTGATCACAACAGCGAAATCTTCTTAAATATGAAGTTAGCTCCTAAACCAATTTCTGCTTTGATGAATTACTGACTGATTGTTATATATAACTTACTTACATCATTTTTGCCGAATTCGTAACATATTAATTTGTGCAATTTATTTTAGTTCATGACATGCATGTTAATTCATAACTTACAGAGCTTATTGGTAGCATACAATACATATATCATACCCTTGTCATATACACAGTGTTAGTGCGTGTGGACATTGCATTATCGTGCGTGATAGATGTTGGTTTAGGAGTGACGAGTACACCAATGAAAAGTGAAAATTCGTGACAGTGATTAATACAGTGGACAGTGATGAAACCGTGCCATTGGCATACTCGTACACAACTAGATCAATATCTTAAATAGTGTAACCTGGGGAAAAAGGGGAAATCAAAGTGGAAAGAGTATCGTATTTAGCGGGACCGTGTTTAGAGGATGATCATTCGAACCGTGATACTTATACGTGTAGGACAGGATCTAGCGATCCGGCTGACAGGGTTATGTCCCGGGCATGTGGGCCGTTGTCTCGGGTATGTACGAGACTCCTGTTAAACATGATCCTCCTTCCACTATCTGATTTCAAACATGACCTAGAGACCGGTAGGAACACATAACATATTCTGCATCATATTGTGACATAGTGATTACTTGCATTATTCTCATACCAGTATTACTTCATTTACCTATTTCATCTGAATAATAATACCATTATTTGTGTCGCTCTGACGACCTGAGTATGCATGCTCAGATCCCGCGGGAGGACCAGCACAGGAGACGGATCTATCCTTTGAGTTCACGGAGATATAGATTGGTGTACCTTCTTCATTTACTGCTTTCCATAAAAGGAGATTGTGAGATTGAACTTGGTTAGTTATTGTTCTTATTATCTTTAATCTGTGAACAATGAAATTTTAATGTAATAAATTAGTGATGTGATTCCTTTAATACTGTGCTTTATTTACTGATTACCATGCAATGCTAGAAGCCGAAGTGTGACTGCGGCAGGATGATTCCTTGACCGTAGGAGCATGGCTGGCCTAGTCATCTCTCGTTTTCCGTATTTTGGGAAGCGGGGCGTGACATGGTTTAGTTGGTATCAGAGACCGTGTTTAGTATCAAGGGATAACATTAACTAAACTGTATTACGTTATTCTTGTTTCACTACTCTTGATTTCTATCCTTGAATCTGAATCTATTCTCTTGAATCTTCCAGTGATATGACGTCCCCGAACGACCCCTCCTCGGACTCCAACTCTCAGGACCGCACGGAAAGAATACTCAGTGCACTGACCACTCTCGTGGAAGCTCAGGAGAGGAAGACAGATTTGCTTACTGAAGGACTCAGGGCGATTACCGCTGCAGGAGGACCCTCCACACTTATTACCGCCCCTGAGGGCGCTACTCCACCAGCTTATCAGGCTAGGGCTGGTACTGTGTCAGACTTCCGACGGTTACACCCAGCTGCGTTCACAGGGCTAGCTGAACCCCTTGAGGCTGAACAATGGCTGGTAAACATGGAGAATTTATTGACAGCTGCTAGGGTTCCAGAGGAAGACAGGGTGGATGTGATAAAGATACAATTAGAAGACGAGGCCCGTACATGGTGGTCGGTGGAAGAAAGCAGAATTGAAGGGCCGATCGAATGGAGCAAGTTTAAGGAGTGCTTCTTAGATCATTATTTTCCTCCCACAGCCAAGGCAGAAATGGAGGAAAAGTTTATTCTTTTAAAGCAGAATGGACGCCCAGTGGACGTTTATGCGGCAGAGTTCAACCGTCTGAGCCGCTTTGCTCCATACATGGTCAAATCAGAAGTCACCAGGGCCAGGCGTTTCCTTCAGGGGTTAGATTTTGAGTTGCAGCAGCTGATTGCATCATCAGATCTACAGACTTTCGCACAGGTACTCAACGCGGCGAGAGTTCAGGAGCAACTGATTAACAAGTTCAGGAGACCCCCAGTCGTTCCAGCACGTACCCACACGCCATCTCGAGGAGCCATACCGGTTCACAGGCCAGGGACGACGCAAATGAAGCGCCCGTTTGTACCACAGCAGCGCCCCCAGAGACAGGGCGTAACTTGCGGCTATTGCGGTAGAGGAGGACATACTCAGAAGGACTGTCGCCGTGCCAAGGGACAGTGCTTGATTTGCGGTTCCAGTCAGCATAAGATTGGCAGTTGCCCTGAGCGAGCAGAGGTACATGCAGGTTCTGGACCGTCACAGCAGAGGCCGCAGGAGCAGAGACAACCATTTACTAGTCGCGGTCAGGGACGGGCTTTCACCTTGACCGCCGAGCAGGCAGAAGCGTCAGGAGATGTGGTTACAGGTACTCTGCTCGTACATTCCTTGCCAGCTAGAGTACTATTTGATTCAGGAGCATCGCATTGTTTCTTGTCTGAGCATTTCACAAATACACACTCAATACCACATGAACCACTAACCAAGGGATGGGAAATTCATACGGGTAATGGCATTATTATATCTAGTCGAGAATGTAGATTATGCCCGGTTGTAGTGTGTGGTAGGGAATTCTATGCGAATTTCCTCCTAATTGGGACAGGCAGTTACGACGCAATTCTTGGGATGGATTGGATGAGCACTTTCCACGCAGTTATCGATTGTCGTGCAAAGAAGGTGATCTTCCGCATCCCTAATCACCCGGTGTTCATTTTCGAGGGCGGAAGCGAATCCTTGGAGCCAGCTAAATACAGAGCAAAGCCTAAGGAGCTGACAGCTATGGAGATTGATAAGAGCCCAGCCCCAGAAATTGTTCGGGACTTTCTAGATGTATTTCCTGAAGATCTACCAGGTCTACCACCTCCTCGAATTTTGGAGTTCTCGATCGATTTGATTCCAGGTTCAGCCCCAGTATCCAGGGCCCCATACAGAATGGCACCAGTTGAGTTGGCGGAATTGAAGAAGCAGGTTGAAGAACTGTTGGAGAAGGGATTTATTCGGCCAAGTGCTTCACCGTGGGGTGCACCAGTCCTATTAGTAAAAAAGAAGGATGGATCGTTGCGAATGTGTATAGATTATCGGGAGCTGAACAAGGTCACAATAAAGAACAAGTACCCGATCCCGCGTATCGATGACCTATTCGATCAGCTAAGTGGAGCCAAGGTTTTCTCGAAATTGGACCTCCGTTCTGGATATCATCAAATCAGAGTAGCAGCCGAGGATGTATGCAAGACGGCTTTCAGGACCCGGTACGGACATTACGAGTTCCTTGTGATGCCGTTCGGTGTTACCAATGCCCCAGCAATATTCATGGATTTAATGAACAGGGTGTTCGCAAAATACTTAGACACGTTCGTCGTTGTATTTATCGACGACATACTTGTCTACTCGAAGACCTGGGAAGAGCATGCTGAGCATTTGCGCACGGTCCTACAAATTCTTCAGGAAGAGAAGTTGTATGCGAAGCTGAGCAAGTGTGAATTCTGGCTCGATAAAGTTCAGTTTTTGGGACATATTGTTTCGGGCGAAGGTATCTCGGTGGACCCGACAAAGATAGAATCGGTCAGAGATTGGCCAACGCCGAAGTCAGTAGCCGAAATCAGGAGTTTTCTAGGATTGGCAGGTTATTATCGGAGATTCGTCCAAGATTTCTCAAGAATCGCAGAACCATTGACGAGGCTGACACGGAAGGACGTGCCGTTTACATGGACAGAGGAATGCACTCAGGCATTTGACACACTAAAGCAGAAGTTAACCACGGCGCCTATTCTTACTGTACCAGATAATTCAGGTGGTTTGGTGATACACAGTGATGCCTCAGGAAAGGGTTTAGGCTGTGTTTTGATGCAGCATGGCCGTGTGGTTGCTTACGCCTCACGACAACTGAGAAACCATGAGAAGAACTACCCCACACATGACTTGGAGTTAGCCGCGGTAGTCTTTGCGTTGAAGATTTGGAGGCACTATCTATTGGGTGAGAAAGTGGAGGTTTACACGGATCATAAAAGTTTGAAGTATGTTTTCACTCAGAAGGAACTGAACATGAGGCAGCGCCGATGGCTAGAGCTAATGGCAGATTATGACTTGGACCTTCAGTATCACCCGGGGAAGGTCAATGTTGTACCAGATGCACTCAGTCGCAAACCAGCGGTCATGATGTTGACCGATCAGAGGAATATTATTGAGGATTTCCAGAGACTTGAACTTGAGGTCATTACTCCGAACGCACTAAGTCAATTTTGGCAACTACAGGTGCAATCTTCCCTGGTGGATCGCATCAAGATTGCACAAGCGGATGATCCTCGATTGCAAAAGTTCAGAGGGCAAGTGGAAGCTGGATTGAGAACGGATTTGATTATACACAAAGATGGCTCTCTGAGATTCGGTAGCAGACTCTGCGTACCTAAAGGAGATGTACGAGAAGAAGTTTTGGCTGAAGCACACAGTTCGGCTTATTCTGTGCATCCAGGAGGTACAAAAATGTATCAGGATCTAAAGCAGCACTTTTGGTGGAACGGAATGAAGCGGGAAATTGCGAGGTTCGTATCCAGGTGTTTGGTATGTCAGCAGGTGAAGGCGGAACATCAGAGAACAGCAGGATTGTTACAACCATTGCCGATACCTGAATGGAAGTGGGAGCACATTACTATGGATTTTGTGACGGCCTTACCACGGAGCCCTAGAGGCAATAACGCTATTTGGGTTATCATCGATCGCCTCACAAAAGCTGCACACTTTCTACCATTCCGAGTGGGACAGTCGACAGAATCACTGGCAGAAAGATATATGCAGGAGATTGTGCGACTTCACGGTGTTCCAGTCAGCATTGTGTCAGACCGGGACACGAGATTCTTGTCGCACTTTTGGAAGAGCTTACAGGAGAGTTTGGGAACCCGCCTTAATTTCAGCACAGCTTATCACCCACAGACGGATGGACAATCCGAGCGTACGATTCAGACGCTCGAGGATATGTTGAGAGCCTGTATGTTGGACTTTCAGGGTTCCTGGGAGGACCATCTGCACCTAGTCGAGTTTTCTTACAACAATAGTTATCAGGCTAGTATACAGATGGCTCCTTTTGAAGCACTATACGGGCGGAAATGTCGATCCCCAGTATGTTGGGATGATGTGGGAGAACGAAGACTACTGGGCCCCGAACTCATTGTTCAGACAGTCGACAAAGTCCAAATGATCAGACAGCGTATCAAGGCGGCTCAGGATCGACAGAAGAGTTGGGCAGATGCCAGCAGAAGGGCACTCGAGTTCGAAGTTGGAGATCATGTGTTCTTGAAGATTTCCCCTACTCGTGGAGTTATCAGGTTCGGAGGTCGGGGAAAACTTAGTCCCCGCTTTATCGGACCTTTTGAGGTGCTAGAGCGAGTAGGAGAGGTGGCCTATCGACTCGCCTTGCCTCCATCGCTAGCTGGCGTGCACAATACCTTCCACGTGTCACAATTGCGGCGTTATGTTCGGGATGAGAGCCATGTCCTGGACCATTCAGAGCTAGTTTTGGGTACTGACTTATCGTACGAGGAGCAGCCTACTACCATTCTCGACCGCAGAGAGAAAGTGCTGAAAAATAAGATCATTCCTTTAGTCCGAGTGTCATGGGGCGGTCGTTCCCCAGGAGAATCCACTTGGGAGCGGGAGGAAGACATCCGTGATCGTTATCCACATCTTTTTGTTTAGTACATTGTATTCTTGTTAAATTTCGAGGACGAAATTTTTTTTTGTAGTTGGGTATAATGTAACACCCTAGTTCATTCATACCAGTTCTATTTTTGGGTATTTCTTGATTTATTGCTTTTTGGGTGTGAATAGTATAATTGGCATCTGCATTTTTTTATTATAATATATAAAGTCGAATAAAATATTTTAAAAATACCTAGCATGGCCTGCATGATACCCCTAACCCCGTGATAGCATCCAAGCATCTTGTTCTTGTTCCGTTCAGTAAAACGGACTTGTTTGGATGACTACGCGCACGTGCGTGCATCCAATCTTGGGGGTATGCATTTTCGTTACCCGGGCATTCATTTTGAATTTTGGACGTCGCATATATTTTTCATATTTTTAATCTGAATTTTTAGACCCGACCCGGACGTGTTTTGGAGTAAGTTTGTATTTACCAAAATCTCAAACGGGCTAATATTATATTATTAATTACTCTCTCCCACTCTCTCTCCACTCACAAATCATGCCTCCCTCCCCCATCCACAACACCACACGTTTCCCTCTCTTTATAAAACACACACACTTTTTTTTCCTTTTTTTTTAAAAAAACCCTTAAATTTCCCTCAGCCAATGCCCTTGACTATCCCTGCAGCCCACGAAATCTGTAATGGGATTGGTTTTTTTTTTTAAATTGAGCCGCCCCATTTCTTCAACCCACAACTTAAATTTTTAATTTTTTTTCAATTATTTTTGGCCCAGCTCGGAAGCCGTTAAGAAAATTATATAAGATGGCAAGGCCCTCATCTCTCTTTTACTCACCAACCCCATCACAGAAAAATTCCGCACCTCTCTCGCTACACCCACCGAGCCCCAACCTCGAACAGCCCATTGCAACCTCCACCTTCGACGACGACGCCGTCGACCGTCGGACAACCCCGACGCGAGATCCGCATCTAGATCTAGGCTCGCGGGAATCCGGTACGTGGCGTGTATCGTGCGTTCGTGACGACACTGCTGCCGTACGACCCCGAGGCGTTTTCCAGGCAAGTATTTACTTGCTTCATGCTATAATAATAGTGTTACCCACCTAGATCATGTAGTTTACAAACTTACCGATTTCCTATATGTATCATGACCTAAGTGCTCGATGTTAATTACCAATAGAAATAATTGTCTAAATTAACGGAAATCGATATTTTATGTTGGCCCTTATAAGGATGCCGGAATGATGGAGATGAGGGACTAATTTAATATTGATTGCATTGAGCCCATATTGTATGTGCTGGAATTGTAAGGGAGGTTGATGCTTTAATTAAGAAGGTGGCTACATTGTGCTAATCAGTGTGTGCAGGAGTTTTTTTTAATGGGCCGGCCACTCAAATGGGATGTTGAATTAGAGTAATTTACTAGGGTTTAAAAGGAGAAATATGAATGTGCAGGAAAAGTGTGATGAATGATTAATTTATTAAAAAGGGGAATGTGTTTTTATAAGTGTGCAGGGGCTAGTTTTTGAAGAGAGGACCATAAGCACAATCTGGCTTAACAATTAAGTCAACTAAGTGTGGGCCCAATCCTCTGATGGGCAAGCTTGCTCCTCATTAATGCCCTTACCCAAATTAAGAAATAAAATCCTATTTGGATATAAATTTTGTGCTCACATGATGAAATGACACCCACCAAAATTAATAAATTTGCAGACAGAGGAAAGGAATGCCATTAATCCTCGGATCAATTGGTGTCTTTTAGATTTATAGGCGATTGAATTTCATGCATGTCAAACTAAATCTCCAAAGGTTATATATTTACCTTCTCACTGTATCATAATTGATTGTTATTAGGTTTTTAGATGAAATTGAATGTTATATTTAAAAATCAAATACAATAGGATGTTGTCAGTTACATGTCTGGCTGGTGTAAATTATAGATGATACATGGTCATTTGTCTATAATAGACATTTGGATCACACACATTCATTGATTAGATTACACGAGCAGATGATCATACGCGATTGACAACATGCGGAGTGATCACAACCGCGAAATCTTCTTAAATATGAAGTTAGCTCCTAAACCAATTTCTGCTTTGATGAATTACTGACTGATTGTTATATATAACTTACTTACATCATTTTTGCCGAATTCGTAACATATTAATTTGTGCAATTTATTTTAGTTCATGACATGCATGTTAATTCATAACTTACAGAGCTTATTGGTAGCATACAATACATATATCATACCCTTGTCATATACACAGTGTTAGTGCGTGTGGACATTGCATTATCGTGCGTGATAGATGTTGGTTTAGGAGTGACGAGTACACCAATGAAAAGTGAAAATTCGTGACAGTGATTAATACAGTGGACAGTGATGAAACCGTGCCATTGGCATACTCGTACACAACTAGATCAATATCTTAAATAGTGTAACCTGGGGAAAAAGGTGAAATCAAAGTGGAAAGAGTATCGTATTTAGCGGGACCGTGTTTAGAGGATGATCATTCGAACCGTGATACTTATACGTGTAGGACAGGATCTAGCGATCCGGCTGACAGGGTTATGTCCCGGGCATGTGGGCCGTTGTCTCGGGTATGTACGAGACTCCTGTTAAACATGATCCTCCTTCCACTATCTGATTTCAAACATGACCTAGAGACCGGTAGGAACACATAACATATTCTGCATCATATTGTGACATAGTGATTACTTGCATTATTCTCATACCAGTATTACTTCATTTACCTATTTCATCTGAATAATAATACCATTATTTGTGTCGCTCTGACGACCTGAGTATGCATGCTCAGATCCCGCGGGAGGACCAGCACAGGAGACGGATCTATCCTTTGAGTTCACGGAGATATAGATTGGTGTACCTTCTTCATTTACTGCTTTCCATAAAAGGAGATTGTGAGATTGAACTTGGTTAGTTATTGTTCTTATTATCTTTAATCTGTGAACAATGAAATTTTAATGTAATAAATTAGTGATGTGATTCCTTTAATACTGTGCTTTATTTACTGATTACCATGCAATGCTAGAAGCCGAAGTGTGACTACGGCAGGATGATTCCTTGACCGTAGGAGCATGGCTGGCCTAGTCATCTCTCGTTTTCCGTATTTTGGGAAGCGGGGCGTGACATACACTATAAAGTGAATGATGAATTCAAAAATTCAAATTCTCGCATTCTAAAATACTAGTTTTGACTAACACTACTAGTGTTTTGCACGCGCGATGCACGTAGCGTAAAATTTACAAACCATCAAGCTTATTCTGCCACATTCAAAATATATATGAATAAAATAAATGATGCATCTATTTACACATCAAATATTATAAGATTTTACGGTAAAAAAAAACAAAATTTTTTAGCTTATGAACTCTTGTGCGGTGATTTTACCAAAACATGGGATTTCATTTTTTAAAAAAATCATTACAACGGGTCGATTGTTTTAAAACTAATGTACACACTACAAGAATTATGGGCTTATTTCGACGGGTAGGAAATTTCGACGTTTCCTGCCCGTCGAAATAAGTCTTCGATAATGGAGATTATGTTGGATAATGGAGATTATGTTGACTTCAGTCAATATATATTTCGTCGCAATTCTCTAGTCGAAATAAATAAACGGTGACTTAACCCCCTTTCCCCTCATACCAAATTACTCTCCCCCTTTCTAAAATTTTATTTCCTCTTATCCAAATATCGCCCCCTCCCTCACCGGTCTCTTCCTACGATATGCTCCTCGCCGGCCGCTTACGACCTTTCTTGCCGCTTCCAAACCCTTCCGAGCCACCTCTACTGTGCCCGCTCCCCACCTTCGAGCCCTCGGGCTTCGCACCACCTCGACCGCACCCCTCCGAGCCCCGGCCTCTTCGATCTACCACCACCTTGCCTCCAGCCCCCTCCTCTCCGAGACCTGGCCTCCGATCTACCGTTTCCAAGCCGGGTCGCCGCCTCCGACACCAAAATCCGTAAGTAATTTAATTAATTTAGTTAATTTGTTGAATTTTTGTTAAATTTTATTAATGTTAGGGTTAGTGTTAGGGTGTTTAGGGTTAGGGTTAATTTTGGGTTAGTGTTAGAGTTAATTTTATTAATTTTAATTGGTTTTAGGGTCAGCGTCAGGGTTATTTTTATTTAGGGTTAGGGCTAATTTTAGGGTTAGAGTTAATTTTAAGATGTTTTATAACAATTTAGTAAATGCGTGTGTGGGCCTGCATGTGTGTGCGCGCGCTTGTTTTTTTTTTTGTGTGTGTACACACACACACAAGCATACGTACACACACACAAGCATACATATGCACACATACACAGACACACATACACACAGACAATCATACACACACAACCAAATCTTAATTCATCATCATTTTCTAGAATAAAACTCTTCATATTTGTGTGATTGTAGGGTTGACGTCGGCGTCAACCCTCGCTCCTTTTTCGCATTCTATATACATCAGTCTCCAGTACACAATTCTACCCCTTTTAATTCCAAACTACTAAACTTAGACTAAATAACTATACCTAGATTAAGTCATCAATTAAACATTAATTAAACTAAAAATATAGATACTTGACATACCATAAACCAATTAGCTATATACATACTTTCTTTCACGAGTTTATTTTCCTTTATGCAATGTTCCTTATATGGATGCGTGTTTATTTTAATGAATCTAGATGCTTCGTTATTAATATCAAATGTTTGAGTAAATTTACCATCAAAACCGAATAGTTCAATAACCGACGATACTAAAACGATAACCATCAAAACCAATCTAATTAAATGCATGATACTCGATGATGAGAAAAAATAAACCGATATATATCGTCATCGAGTATCTCACATTGAAAAAATATCGTGACTTAGAACCCGCCTAGCGGTTATATGCGTACGGTTATCTTCGTGATATAAAACAATGCGTGTATTGTTAATCTCGAACGTTGACAACCATCTCGTAGTTTATGTGATGAGAATACTAGTCGCACTATAACCGATAGATTTGTCATGTTTTGGACAAGTTAAGAATGTATAACGTATACACTTCTCTGCATTACTTATGCTTTCATTCGTTTCGATATGAGTGTCATCAGTACCTTCCCACCAGTTCTCCTTGTACAAATATAGTTGAGATAATCATCTCAATACCGATAGCATTGAGATATTTATCTCTTCTATTGTAGTGTATTCGGAGAACAGCGGGGAGGTGCTATAGAGGGTGATGCGTTATATATTCTTAATGAGATAGATGTCTTATGCCCGACAGCCGTTACCCCTTGATATCTAAGATAGAACCGTTAATATATCCGGTCATGATAAATCACTCAAATATATTTCCGAGACACTATTGTTATTCCATTATTTATCATTAACCATCTCGTTCTTATCTTCCTCAATGCAGTATAAAACTATTAATATCGTGTATGATTCGAAAATGTTTATTATGATATAATAAATAATTGTGAACTGTCTTAGCTTTTACGTTTCATACAAGAATGTATAAGATTTGGATAAATAAGAACAAGTTTAGTCCTGAATTCCATAATGGTGTAGAAAAGTTTATGCAATTCTCGTCAAGAGTGGGTGGTAGTCAGATCCCTGTCCATGTAGGAAATGCTGTAATGGCAGAAATGATAGTCGAGAAGTGGTTTAAATGCATATACTTTCTAACGGATTCTGTGAAGGTTACACTATGTGGCACTTGCATGGAGAGGTCGTAGACTATAGAAACACTGTACATGGCCTATTGCCGCCTCCTATGAGAACTCCAGAAACCATCGGTTTAAATGATACGGTGGACGAGTTGTATGATGTCATGAACGATAATACACCTTCGGATGATGCGGTTACAGGTGCCGAATCTGCTAGTTTTTTAAGTATATGGAGAATGCTAAGAAACCTCTTTACGAGAGTGCGACAACGACGAAATTGGGTAGGATGGTTCGCATGTTTCATATTAAATGCAAAGGTTTATGGAGCAACAAGTCAATCGATGATTTTCTAAAGATAGAGGAGGTTTACTGGAATTCCGATCTCCCCGCTAATTTTCAAGAGATGAAGAAGATGATTGCCGATATCGGTTCCAGTTATCAAAAAATCGATGCATGTCTAAATGACTGCATGTTATTCAATGATGACAAGAACTTAATGTCATGCCTCGCTTCCTAATAGAAGGAAACAGTAACGTGGCAAACCCGTGATATATTTATTCAGAGAAGAGCATTTCTTAAATAAATATACTAAGCGTATTGAAACGATAATACACAATGCAAGAATAAGTGGAAACTGTAAAATTTTTCTATAAATATCGTTATTTACATTCAAACTTGAAATATTTACACATACAAGAGTTCAACCGAAAAGTAAATACAATAACAGAAATACCTAAACATGTGACATACATGAACTGAAAAGAAAAAGATAATTAATCTAAGTCTGAGTCGCGATTTGGCCGTACTCCTTTTCTGCTGCGTCCACCTCCTCAGTATTCACGATATCTGACGAACTTTCCAAGAAAACAAAGGTGGGTGGAATGCCCATCAGCGAACAAGCGCTCGGTAAATCCCAAAGGTAGAGTAAAAGTGAAAATGACAAGTATAGAATAATCATGAAGTAATGTACATGTCAAGTAAAAGTATATGTAAAGGAATATGGGTATATATACCATAAGTCTCTATATGGTCACTATCTTAACGTTAAGTTCCAAATGTGAATTTTAATACAACCGTAGAACTATTCATGAGCTCAAGAGTGGGGCCCCAAGAGTAAGGAAACACGGGCTCATTTTATGTGTTAGTATCGGGACTCCATGTAACGACTCTGAAATCTCTATACAGAAATTTTCTTGTTATTGTACAGAAAAGAGTATTACAGCCTGTGTAAGAGTTAAAAGTTATTTCTATTAAATAAAACCAAAAAACAACTTGTAGCTCGCTGGTAAAGCCTTTGCATCGCTGTGACGTAGCTTGTGTGTTCGATTCTCATCAAACACAATTTTTTTCTTCTGATTTTTCTTTTTAATTTTTGGAAGCCTAAGAGTTGCCTATGCAATACACGGGGAAAGGAAAAGTTTCAGAAAAAATCAAACATGCGCAAAATGGAGTAAACACATAAAAACTAACGTAGCACGAATCTCGAGGCCAGAACTCGAGATCCGACCGGAAAAAATTACCCATGGGCCGGCGCCGACAGTCCTGATGCACCCAAATCGATTCTTGCCTTACACACTTGACTCTTCAACTCTCCTGCTCTATTTGATTTCCCTGTAATCAAACAGAGACCCTTCATTTCACTATTTAATATCTTTTTAATCCAAAATTTTAATTCTCAAACCCTAATTCTTCACTATAAATACCACCCCATGTTTTAGCTTTTCACCATTCTGAAATTCTAGCAAAAATTCTCTCAAAAAATTTCTAAGTGCAAGTGGAGTCAAGTGGAATTAGCGACCAAGCTTGTTCCGTCGAAGATAGAAACCATTTCCGGAGCTCCCCCGATGCCACGAAGCCCCTCACTTCTTCCTTTTTTTTTTCTTGAGATTTTCAAACAGTAAGTCCTTCCCAACTTTCTTTCTTTTCATCGAAATTCATTCTTTAATCATATATCGGTAAAATGGAGTCCCGATACCTTTTCTTTTAAAACCTAGAACTCCCTTTTCCTTTATATCTTGGTCAAAATAATTTTACCATATTATTTGTAAATTTAATTACAAATGTTTAGATTCAAGTTTAACCAAAATTTTCATATGAAACGAACATAATTGAACTTTTTCATTAAAATACCTCGAACTTTATTATCATCTCTTTTATATATTGTTAAAAATAATACTTTTATGAAAACCTCATGGGGTAACGACCTACCCCACACGCACACCTTGGTTTCATAGCACGATATCTACATATATATATAGTTGGTTCAAAGAATAACTTTTACAATAAAATACCACATCTTTTTAAAAAAACCGGGTTTCTTTTAAAGCGGTATTTTGTAATCCTTGGCAAATATACCTCTACAACTCTCGTTAGGAGACCCACTAATGGATGGTGTGGATTATCGCACATTCTTGGGATAGTAGAGCGAGATGCAGAACTTCTCACGGATTATTCGATCTCGAAAGGAAATAAAATACGGTTTTTAAGAAAACGCGACTTTTCTAAACAAACCTAATTTTTGAAAATTGTATAAAAATTATAAATCCATATTTTCAATATATTATGAAACTATATTTTCCTAAAAATGAATATGTTAATAAAATATCATCAAGTTATCAAAAAGGGGTGATTTTCAATAAAATACCATAAACTTTTAAAAGCTAAGTATTTATCATTAAAATACCCCAATAATTAAAACACATGCTCATAAAACCCCTAAATTTTATAAATCACCCTCGAGGTTTATTTTTAATCTATCTTAAAATATTTTTCATAAAACCCTCTCGAGATATACAAAACAATATTTTAAGGACTTTAGTAAATATAGGTTTAAGCGGGATCAATTCTCTTGAGCCCTAGGGAGGCGGAGAAAGTGAGTGCTTACCTATTCAGATTAGACAATTTAACGGAGTTATCAATGTCATTTATCTTGGAAAAGGACACGGATCCTTCCGTCCATGTGCGGCAGTTGCCGATTACTTCCGTACCTAAGAATTTAATAGTTAAATCCGTTCACAAGTGTCTGACTCAATCTGAATCCAAACTCAAACCTGAATCCAAATTCAAACACGAACTTGAAAACTTGATCATGAACCTGAATACTCGAATTTAAACTTGTATACTTGACTCGACTTGACCGAATCATGGTTATAACGTGACATGACTACTTGAACATATGATTACATCCTGAACTTGAATCTGAACATTTTATATCCATGGTTTCTGTCAAGATCTGTAATCTTAATCCATACAATACAATACACGGGGATAAAGGGGTAGATTGGTACGGAACGTATATCGTGGCACGAGAGGTCACTTAAAAGACACCTACAAGAATTCATGTGCCGTTGTTCCGTGTGTTATTACGGTGCCTTGTACTACATGTTACCATAGTCCATGGGGTAAGATGGACTCCTCTCGTATATATGAATAATTTCCTTTCTTTCTTTGGAATGTTCTTCAGGAGGACCAGACTCTGAGGAGATAGAGCCGAGCCAGGAGGAGGAGGACTTGGATCAGCTTGCTGCACAACCAGATTACTAGCTCCTTCCATCCTACATTTACTTTCTGTATGCCATTGTTTAGGCATTACTTTGTTTATTGTATCTTTTATTTTCAAACAGTTATATGTAAAATTAAATGTAAATAAAGTTGCTATTTCATTTAATTACTCTTGTCATTCTTTTTCATTTTTATATTACTTATTTACGCTTAACGTATTTATTTCACAGTAAATGCATTGCTGGGTTGCCACGTCACCGTTTCCGTCTACTGGGAAGCGGGGCATGACAGGTTTGTTGGTGGCCCATTCAGGTCAGTTCTGAATGAAGTTTTGTAGGGTTACTTAGCACGGCAGAAAGGTTTCAGGCGGCATCGTCCATGCCTTTTTCAAATATTTGCTGTTCTAAACAACCCAGACCCTAGAATCTTAACTAGAGATTTAAATAAAACATCATGCAAACAACTTTTCAAGTCTAGTGAATAAGGAATACAACCTTTGTAGACCGGTCCTTCACTTCAAATGCTCTGTATAGAAGTCCCTTCGCTGCGAGTAAGAATCTCCCGAACTCTTGACAGCCTCCACAAGGTGAAAGATGCAAACTTACTTGAAGTCTTCGAGGCCCAAGATGATCTACGTCGAGAAGACTCAAGCTCATGCTATCTCTTCACTAAATTAGGGTTTAGTGAAGCAAACACCCTAAACTAAATAGCTAATAGTAGAGGATGATGAAGTAGGAAATGGGCTCTCTTTAGTTTTCTTTATCTCACAATATTTTCTCACCATTTTCAAAAGCTAGAAAGCTTTTCATGAGGAAGAAGAAGCTCAAGTGAAGAGAATGAACTCATGAGGTGAGAATATAAACCATGGGTGAGTTAGTGTCATGCACTAACTCATGTAGAGACTTAATTAGGGTAAGGATAAAGGTTGGGTTAATAAATATCTCAAGGAAAACAAAAGAGTGAACTTGGTCAATGGTTATCCAAAGCTTTCTCAAAACTTCTACCATGACAAAATTTCACCATTTTAGAATTACTTTGATAAATAAAAACCCTAGGATTATCCTAACTATAGTGTAAGTCTCATACACTCATGTTTCATGTATCATTAAACATGACACAATAAAATGTATATTAATATATATCACCACATATATACAATATGCACACAAGTGAGAAAAAGAATAATTAGTGAGCAAATATTAGTTAATATAAGTTAATATATCAAATATATAATTATACATTAAATTATCAAATCAATACTTGATTTAATAATCTGGCTATATCTTATACAATCGACTAATATCATATGAATCAACTTATCGAATCAACACTTGATCCGATAACCCGGCTATATCACATATAACCGACCGATATCGCATATCGCGAGAATAGAATGCGGTATCATATACGCGCATTAATCTCGGTCCCGCATATATCATATATGTGCTCCTACTCCGTTTCGCATGAACCAGGAAACCCCTGTGTAGGACTCTAAAGACTCGTTAATACGCCAGCAGTAGGTGATGATCATATCAAACACCCACAAGCCGCAAGCGGTCTGCCAAACGTAACGGCCACCCGGTTATTGAGCTATCAAAAGATCAACAAGCAAGCATGCTCAAACTTCTGCGAATCCAATCAGTAACACTACCGTACAGTCCGGTCTCTTTGTCTGATATGTCGCATATCAAAGACTGGGGGTGGTATAACGTCAGACCCCAATAGCCTGATAAGTCATGCCGATGCAAAGTTCATAACGGTTCAAGAAACTACTGATAACACTTACCAGTAAATCTCAACAAGCTTGGCCAGAGATTTCCTGTTATGGCCAATCGAGTATAGCGCAATATCAACTCCCAATACCGGGAGAGACGAATCCCCTCCTATTGCTCATTGCCTCCATGTGACTTAGGACTGTACCCAAAAACCACCGTTTTGCATGATCTCTTGACCGTGGTAAAGTGGAAATCAAAACACAGTGGGAATCACACAAGACTCTATGACGATCTCGGGTCGACAGACTAACATGTAGTAGTGTCACCAGAGAACTGCTATCTGACGATAGGTATAATACTATTTAGGAGTTCTTGGCGAGTCCGTTCAGTGTACCCAGTCTCCACTGAGCACCCGTATAGTTTCTCTGATGTCAAACACCAATGGATGTGGGATCATCCATCGCCTATCATATTGGTCGAGAAGCGTATACGCTAGTCTACTCTGGAGTATCGATGCCCTGTCTCGATACTCCCACGACTAGGAACAATTATAGGGTGTACTTGTGGACTACCCTTGGCCCCACTAGTATGATCTCCATCATAGTCCTGGTAGTCAAGTACACATCCTAAGGGCTTTATCAACATGTGAGAGCAAGACAACATCACTTATATAAGTCAATATGTTAAGATAAAGTGCAGCCAGATAGCATACTATCATGTCAAGCATGAAAGTCCTCCCTATATATGTCCAAGTATCCACTACAATATACATCACATGTACAGTAATGGCCTCTAGGGCATACATATAACTAACAATCTCCAACTTGCACTTAGGCCATTTGTTGCAGTATCTTATACTCAACGATATAGCAGTGGTTTTAGTATCCCATACTTAACCATCCCAAAATCTCTCAAATAGTATTTGGGGAAGCAGGCCTCGGTGAGTGGATCCACCGTGTTAACCTCCGTGCCTACTCTCCTAACCTTGATCCCTTGGAGATCAATCATCTCCCTGATCAGGTGATATTTGCCTCAGAATGTGTCTGGATCGCTGATGGGACAAGCATTCCTAGGTCGAAGCCATAACTCCATTGTTGTCTCAATAACACTTATTAGACGCTTAATGGTAGAAACCATGGTCATCTCATGAACAAGAAATGTCCAGACAACCACTTTGGTAGTATTATTGGTAGCAATGTATTAAGCCTTTATCGTCTAGTATGTCACGGTATCTAGCTTGGAACTCTTCCAACATACCGTCCCTCAACTGAGGGTAAAGACAATGCCTGTGACTGACTGTCAGTCGAACTTATCACTCTGGAAGCTGGAACCAAGAACTTTCTTTTAGTGCTTCTCAAGTACTTAAGAATGTCCTCCACAGCTGTCCAGTGATTCTCCCAAGATCCGATTGATTCCTAATCACTATACCTAGTGAGCCATCTACATCTAGTCTGGATTTGGGACACTCTCAACATCCACTTAGATCTATCACCATAGATCATAACAATAAGATGTAGTAGGTATCATCCAGATCTTCTATGGAGAATCCCCGTAATAAGAGGAGCTTGACCGAGTGTAGCATAGGAAACCATTTCTTATCAAGAGTATATCATCTACGTATAATGCGTGTAAGACAACCTCACTCTCTACAACCTTCTTGTATATACAAGGTTCATCTACCATTTTGATGAAGTCAAACTCTTTGACTACCACATCAAAACAGATGTTCTATCTACGCGATGCTTGCTTTAATCCTGATGGACTTAAGCATAGCTTTGAAAGTCTTAACTTTTCAATCTACATCAAGAATCTTCTCAAGATCCAATTTGCTCTCAATGGGTTTTACCCCTTCAGGTGCAACATTCAAAGTCATACTTTGTTGGTGTACATAGATTCCATCTTTGATCGCATAGCATCCAGCCATTTCATACAGTCGCCACTCATGATGGCCTGCCTGAACCTATCGCTTCTAGAGTCCCGACTTCTTGCAGTAGAAACATTCTCCTTTTCCCGACTTCTCAGCCTTGGATTTGTCTCTCCCTTGTTCCTTTTTGATTCCACCTCTCGGTTTGGTGGGTTTCTTCTTATTCCTTCCCTTGGCCTTGGCTTTTGGGACGGAAGAGGAAGATTGCCCAACAATCAGAGAGGGGGAGTCGTTTCCTTGAGCGTGCTCTCCGCACTTCTCAACATATTGAGAAGTTCGGGTAGTGACTTCTTCATGTTGTGCATGTTGAAGTTCACTATGAATGGAGCAAAGGCAGGGGGAAGAGACTGTGGAACAATATCAACATATTGTTCGTTCTCCATTTTCCATCCGAGGCCCTCAAGCTCTTCAATAAGAGATATCATCTTCAAAACATGTTCACCTACTGGTGTGCCAGGAGCCATCCGTATCTGAAACAACTTTCGAGATGCTTCGTATCGAAGGGTACGAGATTGATCCCCATACAACTCCTTTGTATGGAGAAAGATGGATTGAACATCCATCTGCTCATGCTGCTTTTGATGTGTATTGTCCATCGAGGCAAGCGTGAGGCATTTGGCAGTGGCACAGTCAATATCCCATATTTTGTGGATCTTCCTATTCGCAACAGAAGATTTAGGGCCTGGGCTGGGAGGGGTTGAGGCAGTGAGGACATATGATACCTTATCATATGTATGGACAATGTTTATGTTCCTCAACCAGTCTTTATAGTTGGGTCCTGTCAGTTTATTTTCTCTAACAGAAGCTTAAGTTTAGTCATGGGTATCTGCCATTAGGAGAGAGAAAAGAATACACTCAGCGAAAGCTCTTACAAAGATTAGATTGGTTATTATCTTATCTAATCGATGTCTTCCACTGATTTTATCAAATTTTCTTTCAAACCTTAAAAAGAAAATTAGCCAGGATTAATTACATTCCGGGCCAGTGTCGGTATTTTAAGGGAGGTTCCCCGTGCTTTCGTACGGACCTAATTAAAGTAAACCTCGTTTTCCCAGAGGCATAACCCCGTTGACACCTTTCTAGACACCTAATAGGTTAGCTAATTGTAAAGTACAAAACTCTCCTGAGAGTAACTTTTACTCACAGTGGGATCGGAATCCAACTATCATATCGAAAGTATGCAATCTCATTGCAAATTTCAACTCTTGAAACTCCCGATATGGTTTTTACCCCTAGTTCTTATGACCTTGGGTATGGTCAACATATCATAAGTACTAGTCAAGTTCTACCCGTCATTTCACGATTAATTAGACCCACTCACATGACCCTTGACTATGATCAATATAATCATATGAATGTCCTAACTAATCACATCATATGCTGTGTAGGAAGACATCACTTAGCTACCGTACACTACGCCTTGACTATGATCAATATACGTAGCACGAATACTAAGTACTCTAATTTCTAAAATGACGGAGGGTTGCAGATGGTTTTTAAGAAAACCTTTAACGCTTTGAACTTGATATCGTTGTAGAATCAAATAGTTTTCAAAAGGAGTTGCTTAAGCTCCGCAATCTTGAAACTTGCTTTTTCATAAAAAAGGCCGAGTGTGTTTCAAATTTGATTCTGCAACATCTTTTATGTTTCTTTTTCTTTACATTAATCTCATTAATGTAGTCCCATCATTTAAGTCCTTAAGGCATCACAGAAAAGAAACGAAAATAGAACGTACGCTTATGCCATCCGCATTCGCCATGGGGTCCCGTCATGCACCGTTAGGTTACTTAACTAACGGCAGAGAGGGGACAAGACTAGTGCAGATGCAAAACATAAGAAACTTTTATTATATATCATATATATAATATATACCATTCGTCTCAACATATAAAGTGATCACATTACAGAATATCAGCAGCAGAAGCACATATATGAAAATATAGGATATACTAGGAGGTCCGTATTTTGTATTCAGCTAACAATAGAAAATACGGATTCTACGGTCGCGATGAATAGCCAAGCCCACACCCCTAGACCCCTACGAAAGCGGTAAATGACCCTACCAATTCTAGAGTTAGGAGATCCGGTCTCGACTCCTCGAGATAGCCTCCCACTAGACTCTAGAACCCGGTCACTTGTGCTCCCCACCTTGGGTCTATCCTAATGCGGAAAAGTAAATAATATACATCAATGGTGACATCATCCTCAACCCAGAAGTACCCCAATAAAAGAATATTATATACAATAAATTTTACATGAATGAAAAGAAAAACTCTCATCTCACATAAAACCCCCGGCCATTCAATCACGACGATCCCATACATCATATCACAGCAACACATAACATCACATGTCATCAACGTAAGCAAGTATGCGTATCCCAATTGTCGTTGACGTACAACAATGAAGCCGGCGATACACCACATACTACACTTACGGTCGCAGAAAAGAAATGTCAAACTATAACATTTGGAATCGACACATCCCTTAGACATCATAAACCCGGAATATCTCATATTTCGGATTTCATGCCTAATATTGTAAATCTTACATTTGGGTCTCATCTACGAAAACACCTTTTTAAAAGAAATCAGGTAATTCAACAAGATTCCCGATTCATACGGAGACCGAAATGTTAAATTTACAGGTAACTAATCAATTTTCACAAAACTAATTAGTGTAGATTCAAAATATTGTATCACATTCATAAAAACAAAGCGATGTTAAACTTTTCGATCGATCGATCAACCATCCAAAATTCTCAAAGAACTCAACACTTGAGTTAGATTCAAAAATTTCCAGACAGTGCCACAAGAAAGCATGTCCCAAGCCTCACCAACGGCATCGTGGAACCGCCGCCAAAAGCACCTTTCGGTCGCGGTTCCGTGGTCGTTAGGTCGAGTTAGGGGTTCATTTTTCTTGGGGGTCCACCCAATACCCTGCACAATTTTCTGAACATTTTCAAACCCAAAAATTCCAACTTTTGAAAAATTTCCAGAGAGCAATCTTGAGGTGGTGTTTGTTGTTCGTTCGAACTTTTTAACATCGTCTAGGTTACCTTAAATAATGTTAAAATATGACTACGAAACACTCCGAATTTCCACTACAGAAAGATAGCATCACATGCAATGTTTAGCAAAAACAAACAATACCTGAAACACCAAACCCCAGAGAATGGAATACCAGAGGAAAACGAAGCCAAAACCCTACTTCAAAACCGGTGAGGCCGGTTTTTTGTGAGTTTGGCCGGTCAAAATCCGGCGGTTTGGTCTCGTTTTTCTCTGGTTTTCATATTACATCACAAGTAACATTCTGTACCTATTTAAAAAAATTTTAGAGAACTTAAAAAATTCGACAGAAACTAGGGATTTTGTTTCGAGGTTCCGGAGTTGTTTCGGTTTCGTATTTCTACTAACGTCGTCTAATTCTCTAGCCTGGCTCCGATACCACTGCTGGGTTTGCTTAGCACCCTCACTAGGTTTTGACATGTATCAAACATGCTACATTAAAATTTTTAGGGAGCTAACCAAACCTAACCTAGAATCGAACTAGAGTATTAGGGTAACAAAAGGCAAGTATCACATACTAGCAAGTGTCTAACACTAAGAGGGGAGAAATACAACCTTTGTAGACATCTTCTCCTTGACTCCTTGGATCAACTTGGAATTTGAACGGGTTTTCTTGAGTCCTTCGAAGTCCACGACGATCTACCATGGAGTCCCTTGGCACAAGCTCCAAGCTTCACTTGACCTTGGTGGAAGTGAAGAAAACAACCTACACTAGTGGGCTAGACTAATATATATTGGTGATGTTGGTTGTAATCTCACTTAAAAACCTTTCCTTTTAATTTTCTTCACTCACTTTTGAAGAGCTAGAGAGCTTGGAGGAGGAGGAAGAAGGAGAATGGCTTAGCTTGAGCTTATGTGAGAGGTATCTCAATAATAATGAGAATAATAGATATGTGAGAGAGTCACACTCACTCATTAACCATGACTACAAAATATCTAGATATTTTTTATGTTGAGTTAAGAGATAATAAGAAATGAAACCATGGTTATGACTAGTCAACTAAAGAAGTGTGTAGAATCCAAAAGAAAACAACCATGAATCATTTCCAATTTTCTTTTTCTCAATAATCAACAATACATAAATAGTTTCCATGTGAGTCTTGCATAACCATCTCCAATGTATCATCAACCATGACATATGTGTGCATTCATATCAATATATACATACATACATTCATGCATACATATAAAAGAAAAGGGTTTAATAAATGAGCTAATGGTCATTAATATTAAATCATTACTTGATTTAATAATTCGGTCATATCACATACGACCCGACCAATAGAAAACGCCAGATTAAAATATGGTATCATATACGCGCATTTAATCAAGCTCCCACGCATATCCCTATATGCACCCCACATCGTTTTGCCTGAGCTAGGAAACCCCTCTGTAGGACTCTAAGACCCGTCAATACGCTAGCAGTAGGTAGTGATCATATCACATTCCCACAAACCGTCAGCGGCACTAGCTGTACGTAATGGCTTCTAGGTATTGGGTGAATAGAAGAAAAACAAGCAAACCTGTTAAAACTCCCGTCGAGCCAACTGGCAACACTTACCGTACAGTCCGGTCTCTTCGTCAGATATGCTTCATATTGAGTCTAAGGATGGTATCGTCGACCCCAATAACTCAATAAGTCATGCCTGTATATGGCCTATAACGGATCGAGAAACTACTGATAACACTTATCAATAAATCTCATCAGTCCTAACCAGAGACTTCCTGTTATAGCCAATAGAGCATAGCGCAACATCGACCCCCAATAACGGGAGAGATGAAAACCCTCCTATCACCCATTGTCTCCATGTGCTTCGGGACTGTAACCAAAAGCCACCTGTTTGCACGACTCGGTAGAGCCGTGGTAGGGTGGAAATCAAAGTACAGTAGGAGCACACACAAGACTCTATGACGATCTCGGATCTACCGACTAACATGTACCGGTGTCACCTGAGAACTGCTATCCAATGATAGATATAATACCATATAGGAGTTCTCGACGAGTTCGTTCAGTGTACCCAGTCTCCACTGAGCACCCGTATACAATCTTTGATGTCAAACACCAATGGATATGGGATCATCCATCGCCCATCATATGGGTCAAGAAACGTATACGCTAGTCTACTCTGGAATATCGATGCCCCGTCTCGATACACCCACGGCTAGGAACATTTTAAGGATGTGCTTATAAACTATACATGTCCCACTAGTATGATCTGCATCATAATCCCAGTAGTCAAGCAAACATCCTAAGGGCTTTATCAACATATACCAAATAAGAAAAATGCATGATCAAGTGAACAAGTGAAGATAAAGAGCAACCAGATAGCATACTATCATGTCGAGTAAGAATGTCCTCTGAATATACATATACACATACCGATACATCCACTATCAAATAATGGCCTCTAGGGCATACATATATCCAACATCCACACCCCAATCTTATCAAGAGTGGGACCCACGCGGTCATTATTTTGGCGACAAGGTACTTTAATGGCTGCTCGTTTATTGTGTGCGTTGGTGACAGACGTCGTCTTGCCTTTACTTTTGTCATTTCATCAGTCTTCATTAGAAGAAGAAGGGCCTTGCCCCATTTGATCCAATTGAGCCAATTTATCCATAAGCTCTTAGAAGGTAGTAGGCTTGAAAAAGGACATGGACGAATAAACCTATGAATTTTGTTCTATAGTAGCCACAAACATTCCAACAGCTGGAGCTTCGTCTATCCGCCGCTCACACTTAGACCAAAGGTTTCGTCATCGGATAGCATATTGAATCTAGGTTTCATTTGGTCTAACCCTTTCATTGATTAACGCCGTCACGGTAGTGCGTATATTTGCACTGGAGAATTTTTGGCACAAGAGCAGTTCCATTTCATCGAAAGTCTTCACAGAGTCGTTTGGAAGCTCCGAATATCATTCGAAAGTAGTGCGTGACAGATTGCTGACAAACTATCGGAGAAACAGTATACCATCTCCTCCAGCGTTACCGCACATTGATTTAAACTGTGCGATGGGTTGGCGAGAATTCCCGATCCTTTTGTATATACGGAACGTCGGAAATGTGTATCCTGGAGGGTATTGTCTCTGTTCGTAGCATTCCAAATAAGGTCGACCAGTCTTGATCAGATTGCTTGCAGCTTCATTGACTTGATGTGCTTTGAACTGCCGGGCAATATATTGATCCAGCTGTGACTTGGAGATCATCACCTCCTTTACTACTGGTGGGATTTGTGGAGGATTTGATGTGCATATCTTGCCATCGGTAATATCCACCGGCAGTTCCTCTACTAGCTGTTCGGGCTAAGCCATCATCCCGACCATGCTCTGAAATAGGAGGGCCGTCTTGTTCATTTTAGCTGTCATTTCTGCCACTTCTTCATCTTTCTTTTTGAGAGCGCGCTTTAGGAAGTCAATATCCAATCCTTGCCTTGTCCTTTTTTCGGGTGCGTCCTCTGGGTTGGCTTTGGGTGGTAGATTAACGACTTCTACCGCCTGAGCAAAAATCTCCTGCAGTTTTTCATGTTACCGTCGAGTCTTTGTCAGAGACCGAGTAAGCGGCCTGTGACTAATAGATGCTCGACTTTCATCCTTGGAGCTCACTATACGGACTGCGTGATCTACCATGCCCCAGACTTGGGGTGTTTGGGATATCGGCCCTTGGCATTTGCCTCGGGCGCTTGAACTTTCTCTGGTATCTTTTTTTTATGAAAAGCCGCTTTAGGAGGAACCATCATAGCAGGAACCGGAATAGGATGAGTCCCTTTGTATTTGGAAGGGGAGTTGTTAGTGTTTGGCTGACGCTTCATTTGTTTGAGCTTGGGAGAAGAGCTACGGACAACAACAGAGTTCTTCACTTCCTTCCACGCCTTATATATAGATGAGGAAAGTCTTTTTGGAGAGCGAACTGGCTTTTGCTCTCCTTGGATCTCTACAGGGTGTGGAGGCTTCTTTAATACTATGGTGGAGGAATTTTGTCTGACTCTTCATAGCATTTTGAAGTTGTTTCCAGTTGGAACAACAACATTCACCATTGGAGTTGAAGTAAGTGGAGTCAACCCGGATAGAGAACTGCCCCCAGCTTGTCTTATTTGATGCCAATATCGACGTCGATCATATCCTTCAACCAAAGCTTCTCCAGTCTCAAGAACTAGCTGGTCTTGCCCCATGTTTCCTTTCAGAGCATGACTATTATGCCCCATGTGTTTGGCTTTCGGCAAGTGCCAGTCGTTTGAAGACTGATGTTGTTGGTGTAGGGTGTTTTTTGTCACCCCATTGAGATGGGAATACGCACGCGCTTGCCGGGCATACTACAGATTCCCCCTGCCTAGGGTAGGCCGGGGTTTAATTATTGTGGGGATCCGAATCTTCGGCAGCTGCGGACTAAGCTGCCGTTAATTACCCCTCGCCTTTGGGGTGAGGGAACCTCCGATTAATGGGTTAAACTGATCATGCGAACTCAATGTGCGGTGTGCGTGTGTTGTGTTTTGAAAAGGGGTTTTGGATATATCGGGAGCCACGCAGAGTTTTTACGGGGGTCCCGCTACCCGGATAGCGGGCTGGGGGTCAAAGGGGCTAGCAGCTTCCTTACGGGGTGCGAGGCAGCGCCCTGTTAGAAATTTTTTTTCTAACAGGGACAGTGTTGTGGAGCACGTGTGTGTGTGCAAATATGTATACATATGTATATGTATATGTATGTACATAAAAAGAGGAGGAAAGGGCATCCAAAGGATGCGTGGGGCTAGCGCCTTGGGCGCTGTGCGCCCAGGTGCTGTGCGCTCAGGCGCTAGCATGCCACGTGTCGGCACGTGGGTGCTCTGCGCTTGAGCGCAGGGCGCTGTAGCGCAAGTGCGCCACGTGTCGACACGTGGGCGCTTTGAGCTTCAGCGCCTGACGCTCGAGCGCAAGTGCGCCACGTGTCGGCACGGGGGCGACTTGCGCTTGAGTGCTAGGCGCCTGAGTGCAAGTGCGCCACGTGTCGGCACGGGCGAGACTTGCGCCAGAGCGTTGTGCGCTTGAGCGCAAGCGCGCCACGTGTCGGCACGGGGGCCACTTGCGCCAGAGCGCTGTGCGCTTGAGCGTAAGCGCGCCACGTATCGGCACGGGGGCGACTTGCGCTCGAGCGCTTGCGCTGGAGCGCAAGCGCGCCACATGTCGGCACTGGGGCGACTTGTGCTTGAGCAAAAGCGCGCAACGTGTCGGCACGTGGGCGCTTTGCACTCGAGCGCAGGGCGCGGTTGTGCAAGCGCGCCACGTGTCGGCACGTGGGCGCTTTGCGCTAGAGCGCTGAGCGCAAGCGCGCCACGTGTCGGCATGTGGGCGATCTGCGCTTGAACGCCGGCGAGGAAAAGAGGCTTTTAGCCTAGAACCCGAAGCTATGCTTCAAAAAAGAAATATTTATTATATATATATATATATATATATATATATATATATATATATATATATATATATATATATATATATATATATATATATGGAGTTAAACTCCAAGGATGTTTTGAAGCTGATGAATGGGGTTCTTCTTCTTCCTCCTGTTGTTTGGACGGATCTTGAAGATCAAGAAGTAGGAGATTTTAAAAATCACTTCTTTTGAGATCTGAGTTCCCCTTTGTGGGTTTTGTGGTGGAAAGCTACTTAGTTTTGGAAAAGAAAGAGTAAAACTCTTGATTTAATTCAAAAGAAATGAGAAGGTTTAGAACCTTGGAGAAGGAGCAGGAGGCACAAAGAACCCTAGGTTTTTGAGAGAATGGAAAGTGTGTTCTTTTATTCATCATCATGTTGCCTTATATAGGCTTACATATTTACATATAGCCCCTTGGGCTTTACAAAAATAGCATTTTAGCCATCCCATGGCTCATGTGCCATTTCATTTTTGCACATAAGTCATGGGCTTACAAAATATTGGCTTTATGCCCATTTTGTTTACATTCATGCATAAACAATTACATAAAAATTATTTATTACATAATTTTGTTGTTGGCACGGGGAGGCTGGCTGCGGGCTCGACTTGGGCATGGGCCCGCTTGACCTGGGCTTGGGCCCACCTAGCTTGGGGGTTGACCTTGACTTTGACTCGGTCAACCGGGGTGTAAATTTTTACCCCAACAAATTGCCTCCCATCAATAAATGCACACAACATATGTGGGTCGTGTGCATGAAATTGATGGATCTTCTTTCACGTGGAGGCGACTTGCTTTGGTTCCTACTTTTTGGGATGCACTGCCCTTTTTACGACATGGACGGTCGATGCTCTGATCCAAAGCGATTTGGTAAACGTGTCTCCGGCACGGAGTGTCGCTGGTCGACGTTTCCCCGAGGCGGAGTGTCTGTTGTCGATGTGCTCCCGGCACGGAGTGTCTGCTTGACGTTTCCTCGAGGCGGAGTATCGGCTGGCTGACGTGTCCCCGTGACGGAGTGTCTGTGTTGGACGTTTCCCTGATGCGGAGTGTCTGTGTTGGACGTTTCCCCGATGCAGAGTGTCTGTGTTGGACGTTTCCCTGATGCAGAGTATCGCTTGCTGACGTGTCCCCGGCACGGGGTGTCTGATCGACGTTTCCCCGGCAAAGAGTGTCGGGTTGACTTTTCCCCGGCACGGAGTGTCGCTGATCGACTTTTACCCGGTGCGGAGTGTCGGGTTGACTTTTCCCCGGCACGGAGTGTCGCTGATCGACTTTTCCCCGGCGCGGAGTGTCGGGTTGACTTTTCCCCGGCACGGAGTGTCGCTGATCGACTTTTCCCAGGCGTGTAGTGTCGGTGGTTGACTTGATTCCGAGACGAAGCATAATTTCGACAGGGAAGGCAGGTACACCGAGGCGAAGCATCATTTCGACACGGGGTGCATTCTGAGACGAAGCATTATTCCGACGCAGAGCTTGCTGGCTGATTTGATTTGGGTTGATATCAGCATCGCTACACTGGAATATGGTACCAGGAGCGAATCATCATTTATCCCGAGAGGGTTTGGGAATTAGACTTTTTTGTTTGGCATCTGCATTGCTTCATTGGAATAATGCCAGGAGCAACTCATCATTTGCCCCGGGAGGATTTGGATTTGGTTTTTTGTTTGGCATCTGCATTGCTGCACTGGAATAATGCCAGGAGCAACTCATCATGTGCCCCGGGAGGATTTGGATTTGGTTTTTTGTTTGGCATCTGCATTGCTGCACTGGAATAATGCCAGGAGCAACTCCTCATTTGCCCCGGGAGGATTTGGATTTGGTTTTTTATTTGGCATCTGCATTGTTGCACTGGAATAATGCCAGGAGCAACTCATCATTTGCTCCGGGAGGATTTGGATTTGGTTTTTTGTTTGGCATCAGTATCGCTACACTGGAATATGGTACCAGGAGCGAATCATCATTTGCGCTTGCTTATCAGGAAGCGATGGCTTAGGAGACAGGTTTTAGGTCTCTATCACCTAAGACTTTTCAATTTTGTGAGCCGTGAGGGTCTCACAAAGAATTTTCTCCCTACGGGTCGTAAGGATCCCGTAAGTGTATTTTCTCCTTGGGAGTCGTGGGGACTCCCAAGTGTGTTGGTCCTTTGTGAGTCGTAAGGATCTCACGCGGGAATTTTCTCCTCACAAAGTCGAAAGGACCTTGTGAGTCGCATTTCATCTCTTTCTCACGAGTTTGCGCCCTTTCGGGTTTCACAAACTCGCCGGCAGTCCTGCTGTTTTTACTCACGGAGCCTTTTCGGGTTTTCATCCATGCCCATTTTGCTTATGGACTTTTTTTTGGTGGGACTTTGAATGTGGTCTCACCGGTAGGACTTAGGAGAGAATGAGATTGTTTTACGCTCGTGGATTGTATACGGTTTTGCAGGATGTATAATCCAGACCATAGGGCCAAAAACATTTTGGGTCTTTGTCGGCGTCTGCATCGCTGCACTGGAATATGGTACCAGGAGCGACTCATCATTCGCCGTTGGGGTATGGGATTTGGAATTTGGTTGGCGTCTGCATCGCTGCACTGGAGTATGGTACCAAGAGCGACTCATCATTCGCCATTTGGGGATTGGGGAGCGATGGCTTAGGAGACAGGTTTAGATCCCTATCGCCTAAGGCTTTTCAATTTTATGGGCCGTGAGGGTCCCATAAAAGCATTTTCTCCCTGCGAGTCGTAAGGATCCCGCAGGTATATTTTCTCCTTAGGAGTCGTGAGGACTCCTAAGTGTGTTTTTCCTTTGTGAGTCGTAAGGATCCCACAAAGGTTTGTTCTCTTCATGTTTCGTGAGGACACATGAGTGGGTCTTCTCAATAGAGCATAATTCCAAAAGCGGAGACCAGCTGCGTAGCTGGTGATTTTGGTGGAGCATGAGTATGCTGAGAATAATTTGAGCCCGTGGATTGTATACGGTGGTCAATTTGGGGACTAACCGTTGGGCCGGAAGAATTTTGGGAAACTGGATTTTGGTTGGCGTCTGCGTCGCTGCACTGGAATATGGTACCAGGAGCGACTCATCATTCGCCAGTTTTTTTGTTATGTTTTATATATATATTTTTTACCGCGATTGCTCTATCATTTCAGCTTTTCTTATCGCGAAGATCGTGATTGCCCTATCATTTCGATTTTTATTCGCGGTTGCCCTATCATTTTGGGTTTATTTCATCTTTATTTTACTCGCTGATTTTTATTGCGAGTTGCCCCATCATTTCGGCTTTATTTTCATCTTTATTTTTCTTTTATTTACACATTTTTTTTACAGTTTTTTTTTACATTCCCAGTTTAACGACTTAGAGGTCGGTTGTTCCCAGTTTAATGACGTGGCGATCGACTGTTTCCAGTTTAACGACTTAGCGGTCATCTGTTTCCAGTTTAACGACGTGGTGGTCATCTGTTTCCAGTTTAACGACGTAGAGGTCATCTGTTTCCAGTTTAACGACTTGGAGGTCATCTGTTTCCAGTTTAACGACGTAGAGGTCTTCTGTTTCCAGTTTAACGACGTAGAGGTCTTCTGTTTCCAGTTTAACGACTTGGTGGTCATCTGTTTCCAGTTTCACGACTTGGTGGTCATCTGTTTCCAGTTTAATGACGTAGAGGTCATCTGCTTCCAGTTTAACGACTTAGTGGTCATCTGTATCCAGTTTAACGACATAGAGGTCATCTTTTTCCAGTTTAACGACTTAGAGGTCTACTGTTTCCAGTTTAACGACTTATCGGTCACCTGTTTCCAGTTTAACGACGTGGTGGTCATCTGTTTCCAGTTTAACGACGTAGAGGTCATCTGTTTCCAGTTTAACGACGTGGTGGTCATCTGTTTCCAGTTTAACGACTTGGAGGTCATCTGCTTCCAGTTTAACGACGTAGAGGTCTTCTGTTTCCAGTTTAACGACTTGGAGGTCATCTGTTTCCAGTTTAACGACGTAGAGGTCATCTGCTTCCAGTTTAACGACTTGGAGGTCAATTATTCCCAGTTTAAAGACTTGGTGGTCTGCGGGTGTTCCCAGTTTAACGACGTGGTGGTCCTTTTTGCTTATCCCAGCTCCTTGAACTTTGATCTGGGCGGAGCTGTGTTGATGACCTAGCTCTGTGGCTTGCCGATACATCCGAGGATTGTGAGGTTTTTCCAAGCTTATATTGGTCCTCTGCCCAATCTTTGAAAATATAACAGTCTTCGATGGTATGACCCACCACTCTATGATATGGGCAGTATATGGGATTGCCGGTCATGTTCATTTCCTGTGGCCTCTTTGGAACAGGTAGTTGCAGACCGTTGTTCAAGGCGTCCATGAATATTTTGCGGACTTCATCCCTCCTGAAGGAGTATACATTCTTCTTTATCTCTATTGGAGTAGGTGCATTTACGGATGCTGGTCCTCGAGGCACATGTCTGGGAGGATTAGGTTCCCGAAAGTCTTCGGTCTCCATTTGCATGAAATCGGTGATCGTAGCTTGACTGTTTGCTAACACGCCTTTAGACAGTTCTATCTCTCCCATCTTGTATTGCCTTTCGACCCAATCATTGAAGACGAAGCAGTCCTCAATGGCATGACCTATCACCCTGTGATAGGGGCAATATTTTGGGTCGTCGGTCATATTCTCTTCTTGCAGTCTTTTTGATTCTGGCAGTTGTAGACCGTTTCTTAGGGCGTACCTGGATATCTTGTGGACCTTTTCCCTCTTGAAGGAATAGACCTTTTCTAGCTTCTCTTTCAGAGGCGATTCCCCCCCGGCGTATGTATCGGAGGGACTGGAGGCTGATTGCGGCCGTTTTTCACGAAGGCGCTCCGCTTTTAGGTTGAAAGGGATATCAGTTGGTTGCCCCCGGGTATCAATGTAAGTGCACGGCGGCGCCCCGGCCGTCAATCCGACGGCCAATCGCGGAAACGGTGATAAACTTTAATTTTGCGGACTTAGCAAACCGGCACCACCGCGCACTAAATCCCGGATCGTGCCATTAAACTAGTCTAAGCTAAGTAACAAGATAGATTAGAGATGTACCGACTGATCCGAGTCCTCCGGTCTTCATCTCTACTCCGATCTCTTCGCGGGATCTCCGGTCGTCTCCTCCTCGTCAGAAAGGGCACCACGAAGCCGGGTACTTTTACGGGCTCCCACCTCAATACCGAGGCAACTCGGGCGCGAAGCTGGCGAATCGACGCGTCCAAGATTTGCTGTAGGAATATAGTGTAGAGTGTATGTCTCACTTTGGGGTTGGTTGCCATAGATGGAGGAATGATGTATAGAAAATTGGTGCTTTCAATTTTCTAGTAATGGAATGAGATGAAGAATGATATACACAAAATGAATCACTCTCATTTTTCTTCCTCTCAAAGATGAAGCTCTCATTTTTCTTCTCTTTTCTTCTTCTCTCTTTCCTTTTTTTTTTCAACCATGATAATAATCTCACTTCTTTAGAAAATGGTGGAGCAAGGATTATCAAGCATGAAGGGAGGTGAGTGTAGGATAAAGCAAGTGGTGACCTTCACCAAAAACATAATGATCACTAAATCAACATCAAACCTCAAATCCATCCTTATCTCATAAATACATGAAAAGCAAAGATGCTTATCATATCACACCTTATGCAATAAAACCCCCCACCATGTGTTATTTGCAAACTTGCAAATAACACCCTCCATCGGAAAAGTCCGGCCGGGAAAGAACAAAGAAAAACCGGCCGGAACGGAATGCAAACTGGCAACTCCAGAAAACTGGTCCCGTAATAAATTACAGGAAAACCCCGATACTGTGCATACGCATCCGCATCTGTATTCCGTCCGGATACAAATGCAAAAAGACAATATCTACACTGTACTATACTAGGATCGGCTTAAACCAAAGCCGGCTAGTAAAATCCGTTCGATCCTGATTCGTGTAATACCGCACGTATCTGATCGAACCTTGCCATATAACTATACGGCTACTAGTACAAAACTTTCCGATCCTGATCCGTGCAATACCGCACGTATCTGATCGGACCCTGCCATATCTCCATACGGCCTCTACAGCGTTTCGCCCGAAACTTGAGTAACTGAAAGTGTGGTGGACTCTAAAGACTCGTCAATACTATGGCTGTGGATTTAACCACTAGCACGTCAGAGGTATAAGCCAATACGTGACGGGCCACCAGCTATTGACCAAAAGGGACGTCGATGAGGAAGCTCACCCCGACACCCAACTGAGCCTGTCAGTGACAATATCCGTACAGTCCGGTCCGTTCGTCTATGAGTATCGCATGGCGGGCCTAGGGGGTTGGTAAAAGTCAGACCCCCAAAAGCGGTACAAGTCGTGTCGGAGTGTAGCCCAGAACACCCTGAGATACTGCTGGAATACCTACCAGTAAATCTCCTTGCCTTGGCCAAGGTCTTCGTGTAATGGCTCTCCTAGACACAGCGCGACCTCACCCTCAATACCGGGAGAGACGAACCCCCGAAGATCCGCTCACTGCCTCCATGTGGCTCGGGACTGTACCCAACTAAAACCTGTTTGCACGACTCCTTTGAGCCGTGGTAGGGTAGTAATCAAAGCACAGTGGGAACTCACACGAGACAAATGACGATCCCCAGGTCGATGAACTAACCTGTACACATGTCACCTGGGAACTGCTATCTGACGTCAGGTATAAGACCAACTAGCATGTTCCCGGCGAGTCCTGTCCGGTGTACTCATAACCCAATGAGCACCTGTATACAACTTAGGTGATCCAAATGACACCAGTGGCTTGTGAGATCGGCCACCGCCCCTCGTCGGGGTCTCGACTGTATACACTAGTCTACTCTGGAGAATCGATGCCCTGTCTCGAAACTCCTACGACTAGGGACCTTTTAAGGATGTGCTTATAGAATGCCAGCTCTCACGTATATGATCGCCCTCATACTGCTGGCCGTCAAGCACATCCTAGGGGCTCTATCAACGTGCAATAGCGACATGTCAGGTCACCTAAAGCAGTACACGATGATAAAGGTAAACCAGATAGCGTACTATCATCTCGAGTAAGACTGTCCTACCGGGATAGGTCCTCCCTCAATCATTGCAATCACGTGCCTGTGATCCAATAATTGACTCTGAGGGCACTATCTCCAACAATCTCCCACTTGCACTCAAGGCTAATTATTGCGATGTCGCATACTCACAGCCCGTGTGATACCGAACACCCAACTCCTCTACTAGTCAGTCTCACAAAGCCTGTTTGCGAAACTCTTGCGTTCGAGGAATAGCCTCAGTGAGTGGATCCGCCTTGATGTTTCTTTCTATGTCTCTCTAAATCTCAAGTTCGCGGAGAAAGCCATCTCCCGAAATGAGCAATACCTGTCTTAGAATGTCTGGATGTCTGATGGGACATAGCTCATAAATGAACTCCAAATCCAAACTTCTTAGACTGTATCGTCAACTGAACTTAATCAGTATCCTGCGCCAAGCCACCCTCAGTATTGCCTTGGATCACCTGTCCAAAATACTGCCCCTCTTCAGAAGGAAAACTATAACTCTGACAACCTCCTTGTCGTCCAGGTCACCTTGGAAGCCTGGAATGATAACTGTCTCTCGAATGAGGCTGTCGTTATCATATCCCTAGAACATCCACTTATGTTCTAAAACTGCTTCCGACTGTTTCTCCAGGATTGGATCAATGTCAACTTATTTCATCTAGTGCAAGAACAACATCTGGTGTGGTACTTGACATCTCGTGATTGACTCAATTGCCTAAGCAAGTGCTCTGCCAATCATGAACATCCCTCTCCCCTTCAGTCTGTAAGACACCTTTAGAGAGGGTGACTCCATTACCTGCAGGTACACTACCGTGCCAGGAGTCGTCCATTCTAAATACTCTTAGAATGCTGTCTAAGTACCCAGATTGGGAAACCACCCAAATCTAGATCTAAAACCATAGATCTAGTAACCAGTATGTCTGATATAATGTCCAAGTCCTTTGTGGAGAAACCACTGTGTGACGACCAAAGTATAACCGATCGTAGTATAGGAATATCACTTCCTATTACCTTCTCAACAGATCCATCCCCTATTCTGATGACGTCAAACCTATGACTGTCACATCAGAAATAGATGATCTATCTCCGCTACATCTGCTTTAGTCTATAAATAGACATAAGCCTGATGTCCACCAATGCTTCCGCTGCTCCCACTGACTACGACAACCCTCTGGCAGAGTCATACAGACGTGCACTTCTAAAGCTAGTTTAGAACGACGCTATACTCATCCTCCTGCCGGGTCTCGCAGCCTGGAACAACAACAATGGCAAGTGTGGGTAAACAAGAACTTCCCTGTCACCGTCCTTGAGGCTACCGAAGTACCTCTCGGGTGCCTGAAGTTACCCACCTTATCTGCAGAGTGGCCAATGGAATGTCAAACCAAATTGAATCTTTAGGTTCCTATCAAATCTTCAGTAATCGTTTGTGGTTCTGGAATCACTTCCAGTTCTACCATACTCCCACTGCTGTTTTTGAAAAAAATCCATTTTTAATAAAACTGTGGCGAGTGAAGAACAATATCACTATTGATCTTCCAGATGGTAGAAAGTCAACCCTCGTCATAGCCTGGGTCAACCCACAAACAGCCATTACAGAAACGTGCCTTGAGTTATCCAGAGTCTGGTTTTAATCATAAGCCAGACAACTCCCCGTACCTTAACAACGTTAAGGTATGAACTGTTCTATATCCAATATAGAACCAGAGGCACTGATTTAATTGAACCAGATTCAAATCATGCAGCTGTCTCCAGTGCACGTCAACTAAATGGAGAGAGGCCGATCAGCGTTACTCAACTTAGGAATACTTCCAATTATGAGTAACCCGAAAGAGAAGCAAGTTCTCTTAATCATTACTATCAACTGAATACCATGTACAAATATCTACATCTTCGATCACTTTGAAGAATCCCGATACTTGCAATACCTGGTTCTCTACTTTATTCAAATACCTATAACTTCTCAAAACTTCGACCCTGTGTTTCTACGAAACACCTGTCTAAGAACTAGAGAAGTCATAAGTAAACAGAATACAGTACGAGGACCAACCCCTCTGTCCTAATGGACATTGGACAACACACAATACTCTGTATAAGTCCGCTGAGTCTAACAACTCAATTACTGTGTGTCGTAGGTTGAAAACTGTACTTATGGTTAAGAAGAATTACACCGCTGTTTAATGCTCCTTACCTAACCATCCACTGATATAGGTAAATGTCATCGACATAATATCAAAAGGTATATCTCACTCTATGTAAATAGACGTACAGATATATCAATTTGAAATTGGTGCATAACCGCGGATATTCAAAACCAAATATTTGCCGACCGGCAAACAACCCAGATGATCTCCTCAAATATCACCGATTACAACGAATCCCGATATAATGAGGATGATCACCTAATTCCCAATAACTTACTCCCATTCATCATCTGTAAAACCATACAGATGTGAGAATCCAACCTGGTAAATACATACCCTGGAGCAAGTGTCTAATCGGGAAATCAGTTTTCTATTAACAATACACAGTGAAACTGAAACATTGAAATGTTTCGTTAGGGTATCCTGGTATTCCTAGTAATGCCTCTACCATTATCCAGATTCACAACTATAACCGTATAATTCTTTGCCACCTCTCCAAATCCCTTCATATGTCTATAGTCATTACCTTCTGTACACTCTTTTAGGCCAATTGGTTTTCTTCCTTCCCTACCGTTCGGCACCAGCCTATGGTTTGGAAGAAGACTATCCAATAAGCATAATGGGTGTACTGTCCTAATCCTAGGAGCACTCGCATCGCGAGAGAAGGTGATGATAAAAGACACCTGAATGTACTTTATTCCTATTTCTCCTGAACCAGGATCCATCCCCGAACTGGAACGAGTTCCTTTCGAGTTCGTATATAACCATACGATGGATTATCCAATAAAATGGGATCTTCGTAGTGATACGGAGTGTCCTGGAGAAATACAAAGGTGATTTAGGATTGGCGAAGAAATACTTGGTTTGGTCGTGAATAGCAGTCGCAATTTACTTTGCCCTCTTACTAATCCCTTGCTTTGTCTGAACTTAATACCTTCTGTACACCATTTAGGCTAACTGGTTTTCTTCATTCCCTACCGGTCGGCACTAGCCTATGGTTTGGAAGAAGACCATCCAATTTGCATAATAGGTGTACTACTCCTAAACTAAGGAGTACTCGCATCCTGAGAGAGGGTGAAAAGAAAAGACAACTGAATAATCCTATCCGTTTTCTCCAGAACCGGAAACCATCCTCGAATAAATTCCTTCGAGTTCGTATATAACC
Organism: Agapanthus africanus; assembly: GCA_030015575.1. Lineage (NCBI taxonomy): Eukaryota > Viridiplantae > Streptophyta > Magnoliopsida > Asparagales > Amaryllidaceae > Agapanthus > Agapanthus africanus. Next base: position 4,363,294 of record JASDDO010000004.1, read on the forward strand.
ATACGATGGTTTTGTCCAATGGAAGTGGACGTTCGTAGTAATACGGGGTGTCCTGGAGAAAAGGGTAAAAGTAGGAGTGGCAATGAGGTCTGCAACTCTGACAATCCAAAAGCCAGTGTTAAGTAGGTTCGGTCAACTTGGTCACTGAGTCATAGTCTAGGGTCGGGTCAATGGTCGCTGCCAGAGAGAGAGAGAAGAAACACTCAGCGTGCACTCTAACCTAGATCAGAATGGTTATCACTTTTTCTAATCAGGAAACCTCCCACTGTACCTTAAATTCTCCTCCAAACCTGAAAGAAGAATTAGTCGGGGTCACCCGAGGAGTAAACCAACTCATCAGTGGGAATCGGGATCCAACTCTCATAGCATGATAACGTGATGGAATCCGCTCACGGTATCACACTCCAGAAAGTATGCGCATATCTGGCAAGTTTCAGTTCTTTTGAAACTCCCGATGTGATTTTTACCCCATGCTCTTATGACCTTGGCGTGAGGTCAAAATATCATAAGTCACATGTCAAGTTCTACCCATCATTATCCAGGTTAATTTGAATCCACCCGTACATACCCTTGACGTAGGCCAAAATAGTAGTACGACTGTCCCAAACCAACGCATCTATCTATGCAACAGATAAATACCCGGCAGCTACCAATCACTATGCCTTGGCGTGAGGTCAAAATACATAGCTTGAATACTACCGAATATTTAACTGAAATGATGGAGGGCTACGAATGGTTTCTGGCGAAAACCTTTAACGTAAAGAACTTGATATCGTCGAAGGAACGGATAGCTTTAAAAATATAGTGACGAAAACCTTCGCTAAAGAGGTCACTCCCGGTGAAGGGATCTCGGCTCTTTCCCCATAGAATGGGGTGCAGGATATTCCAACTGAATACCGCGATGCAAAGCAAAAGTAATCGGCTACAGTGAAGTTAATGCCCTGACGCAAACTTTTTGTCCAAGGGGTCACTCCCGGTGAAGGGATCTCGGCCCTTGCCTCGTCGACTGAGGAGCAGGATATTCCAAATGAATACCACGATGCAAAACAAAAGTGAACGTCCTTGCAATAATAGCTTTTTGAAAAGTGTTCCAACAACATCAGAATAGGTTTGTTTTAACTCGCATTGATCCGAATCAACGCAGTCCCATCAATTGATCACACCACAAAGAACGAAAATATACTGACGTACGTATATGCCATCCGCATTCGCCACTGGGTCCCGTCATCACCCGTTAGGTTAGCTAACTAACGACAGAGCGGGGACTGGACTAGCGCGGATGAAAAACATATACAACATCTACTAATATATATACCAATATATTATATTTCGCTCAAGGCGTGAAAAGAAATGCAACATCACAGAAAATGTACAGCATCACAGAACAATACAGATATCTGGGATCCCCGGGTTTCACAGAGCCACTACTGAAACCCGACGTTCCCCTGGTCGTGTGGATAGCCTGTGCAATGAAATCCTAGACCCCTACGGGCGCGGCAAGTCACCCGCCAAAACCTGAAGCGAGGCAGCCCCTTTCAGTACCGTGAATGGACCACCCAGCACTTCACGGAATCCGGCAACTTGGGCACCCCTCCTGGGTCAACCTGTACCCCCTACGAGTGCGGCGAATAGCCCGCCAATCCTAGAGTGAAGCCCCCTCCGTCTCAATGCCATGAGATGCGGGCTTGTTGCCCTCTAGAACCCGGCTATCCGTGCACCCCACCGCGGGGTAATCCTAGTACAGAAAGTAAAATATACATACACCGGGTACATCGACCGCAACCAGGTCGTGCCCCAAAATAATAATACAAACAGGCAGTGACGGCAGTCCACATGTCGGACGCTCGCCCCGCAATATCAAATGTACATAATACAACAGCACTGTACTAGCATTGCATCCAGGCTATCCCCCACGACCGATCCGCAACATCACAGCATAAACATAGAACATCAACGTGAAAGTCACGTTCGCAAATCCGTCTAACCGGGCTATAGCAGTTAGACAGGATTTACCGATCGAGTGACATTCACGGTCGCAGATATAATGTAAATACTGTGAAATAATGTGTTTAAAATTTTCCGATTGACCAAAAATTAACAAGTGGGCCCCCAATCAAAACTGTAGCACTCACAGAAAACCTGGGCCCAATTTTAATATTCCAAAACCCATATTTTAAGCCCAGAAGGCCTCTGTAAAAAATTGGTGCAGTAAACCCTACAGTGCGCGGCGGAAGGGCGGCGGAAGGGGGGGTTTCGCGGCGGTTCCGCGCTCCCACTGTGGAGTTACTTCGTCGAAATTTTACAGAGGTCTTAGATTTTCCAGTACATCAATAATTTACAACCTGAAAAATTTTTAGAGACCAAAAAATTTCAACAGAAAACTGTCGTGACAAAATACGGGTTTTTGGACATTTCGATCGATCGGAACTGATAAACACATTACACAAAGCTAGACTATGTTAATGGCGAGGCTCTGATACCAGTGTAAGTGCACGGCGGCGCCCCGGCCGTCAATCCGACGGCCAATCGCGCAAACGGTGATAAACTTTAATTTTGCGGACTTAGCAAACCGGCACCACCGCGCACTAAACCCCGGATCGTGCCATTAAACTAGTCTAAGCTAAGTAACAAGATAGATTAGAGATGTACCGACTGATCCGAGTCCTCCGGTCTTCATCTCCACTCCGATCTCCTCGCGGGATCTCCGGTCGTCTCCTCCTCGTCAGAAAGGGCACCACGAAGCCGGGTACTTTTACGGGCTCCCACCTCAATACCGAGGCAACTCGGGCGCGAAGCTGGCGAATCGACGCGTCCAAGATTTGCTGTAGGAATATAGTGTAGAGTGTATGTCTCACTTTGGGGTTGGTTGCCATAGATGGAGGAATGATGTATAGAAAATTAGTGCTTTCAATTTTCTAGCAATGGAATGAGATGAAGAATGATATACACAAAATGAATCACTCTCATTTTTCTTCCTCTCAAAGATGAAGCTCTCATTTTTCTTCTCTTTTCTTCTTCTCTCTTTCCTTTTTTTTTTCAACCATGATAATAATCTCACTTCTTTAGAAAATGGTGGAGCAAGGATTATCAAGCATGAAGGGAGGTGAGTGTAGGATAAAGCAAGTGGTGACCTTAACCAAAAACATAATGATCACTAAATCAACATCAAACCTCAAATCCATCCTTATCTCATAAATACATGAAAAGCAAAGATGCTTATCATATCACACCTTATGCAATAAAACCCCCCACCATGTGTTATTTGCAAACTTGCAAATAACACCCTCCATCGGAAAAGTCCGGCCGGGAAAGAACAAAGAAAAACCGGCCGGAACGGAATGCAAACTGGCAACTCCAGAAAACTGGTCCCGTAATAAATTACAGGAAAACCCCGATACTGTGCATACGCATCCGCATCTGTATTCCGTCCGGATACAAATGCAAAAAGACAATATCTACACTGTACTATACTAGGATCGGCTTAAACCAAAGCCGGCTAGTAAAATCCGTTCGATCCTGATTCGTGTAATACCGCACGTATCTGATCGAACCTTGCCATATAACTATACGGCTACTAGTACAAAACTGTCCGATCCTGATCCGTGCAATACCGCACGTATCTGATCGGACCCTGCCATATCTCCATACGGCCTCTACAGCGTTTCGCCCGAAACTTGAGTAACTGAAAGTGTGGTGGACTCTAAAGACTCGTCAATACTATGGCTGTGGATTTAACCACTAGCACGTCAGAGGTATAAGCCAATACGTGACGGGCCACCAGCTATTGACCAAAAGGGACGTCGATGAGGAAGCTCACCCCGACACCCAACTGAGCCTGTCAGTGACAATATCCGTACAGTCCGGTCCGTTCGTCTATGAGTATCGCATGGCGGGCCTAGGGGGTTGGTAAAAGTCAGACCCCCAAAAACGGTACAAGTCATGTCGGAGTGTAGCCCAGAACACCCTGAGATACTACTGGAATACCTACCAGTAAATCTCCTTGCCTTGGCCAAGGTCTTCGTGTAATGGCTCTCCTAGACACAGCGCGACCTCACCCCCAATACCGGGAGAGACGAACCCCCGAAGATCCGCTCACTGCCTCCATGTGGCTCGGGACTGTACCCAACTAAAACCTGTTTGCACGACTCCTTTGAGCCGTGGTAGGGTAGTAATCAAAGCACAGTGGGAACTCACACGAGACAAATGACGATCCCCAGGTCGATGAACTAACCTGTACACATGTCACCTGGGAACTGCTATCTGACGTCAGGTATAAGACCAACTAGCATGTTCCCGGCGAGTCCTGTCCGGTGTACTCATAACCCAATGAGCACCTGTATACAACTTAGGTGATCCAAATGACACCAGTGGCTTGTGAGACCGGCCACCGCCCCTCGTCGGGGTCTCGACTGTATACACTAGTCTACTCTGGAGAATCGATGCCCTGTCTCGAAACTCCTACGACTAGGGACCTTTTAAGGATGTGCTTATAGACTGCCAGCTCTCACGTATATGATCGCCCTCATACTGCTGGCCGTCAAGCACATCCTAGGGGCTCTATCAACGTGCAATAGCGACATGTCAGGTCACCTAAAACAGTACACGATGATAAAGGTAAACCAGATAGCGTACTATCATCTCGAGTAAGACTGTCCTACCGGGATAGGTCCTCCCTCAATCATTGCAATCACGTGCCTGTGATCCAATAATTGACTCTGAGGGCACTATCTCCAACAATCAATCCCTGGCTTATGAGCCAAAATTTGATTCTACTATAATTGCAATCGGGCGACTTGGGTCGCGAGATCTGCCGCGACGTTTGCCAGCTCGTCGACTTTGGAATAGACCTCGGCCATCTTCTCATCCCTGTCCTGAAATTGCCTTTGAAACCATTGGAATAATGCTTGTTCTGTAGTTCCGGCTATGACAACCGGGTAATCTTTATTGCCTGAGCTTAATTCCGTAGGAACCACGGGCTCCTCTGGCTTATCGGCCTGAGCGGGTTCTTCATCATTTAGATCGAGCCAATGCTGGGTAGCGTCAACCATATCATCACCATGGCTGTGAAGAAGAGGAGGGTTCGTTTCTTCATGTCCGGCCATGTAGATAGTGTGGATAACACATTCAGCCATTCTTTCATCGCCGGCAGCTGGTTTCGCAGAGCGGTCCAGGCTTTGGAAATTCATAAATCTTAACATGGCCAGAGCCCTAGCCTTTTTGTTGGCTCTATATCTGACCGCTTCTGCCTCAGCTTCTCGATTTTGAAGTCTTGGCGGGCATCCGTTATCCGGGAAGCCATCATAGGCTGAGTGATGGGGAGCTTAGAGAAGATACCCGATCGAACAGTTGTCAAGGGCACCGCCGGAGCTTGCTCGAGAAGCCTTGTTGCTTTGTCAGTGTTGATGGCCTTGCCCCCAGCTGGGGCCAAGGAAAGTCGTTCAGACACCGACTTGCGTTTGGGTTGGGGCGCCCTCGAGATCACCATATTTGGTCTCCTGCCTTTCGAGACCGGTTTGTCTGTTGCTGGAGCTTGAGGAGCTGGGATGGCGCCAATTGGTATGAACATAATAGAGCTGAATGGTAGCAGCGGCTCCTCCCATTGTCGTCCGAGACTGGCCGGGAGGACCGTCCTAGAGTCTATCCTCATCGTGTAGGAGACGGGAGCCGTGCTGAGAGCGGACATCGTCCTCGGAGACATTGTTGAGAGGTGATTGCTTCAAAACCTGCATGAAAGAGCATTATTTTAGTATAAATATAGACATGTATATTTATTGAGTTCGCATGAACGTTTAACCCGAAATATGGGAGGAGAGGTTGGTCCCACCGGGCGTGCCAGAATCTGTAGGGTGTTTTTCGTCACCCTATTGAGATGGGAATACGCGTACGCTTGCCGGCCGTACTACAGATTCCCCCTGCCTAGGGTAGGCCGGGGTTTAATTATTGTGGGGATCCGAATCTCCGGCAGCCGCGGACTAAGCTGCCGTTAATTACCCCTCGCCTTTGGGGTGAGGGAACCTCCGATTAACGGGTTAAACTGGTCATGCGAACTTAATGTGCGGTGTGCGTGTGTTGTGTTTTGAAAAGGGGTTTTGGATATATCGGGAGCCACGCAGAGTTTTTACGGGGGTCCCGCTAACCGGATAGCGGGCTGGGGGTCAAGGGGGCTAGCAGCCCCCTTGCGGGGTGCGGGGCAGCGCCCCGTTAGAAATTTTTTTTCTAACAGGAACAGTGTCATGGAGCACGTGTGTGTGTGTGCAAATATGTATACATATGTATATGTATATGTTTGTACATAAAAAGAGGGGGAAAGGGCATCCAAAGGATGCGTGGGGCCAGCGCCTTGGACGCTGTGAGCCCAGGTGCTGTGCGCTCAGGCGCTAGCGTGCCACGTGTCGGCAGGCGCTCTGCGCTTGAGCGCAGGGCGCTGTAGCGCAAGCGCGCCACGTGTCGGCACGTGGGCGCTTTGCGCTTCAGCGCCTGACGCTCGAGCGCAAGTGCGCCACGTGTCGGCACGGGGGCGACTTGCACTTGAGCGCTAGGCGCCTGAGCGCAAGTACGCCACGTGTCGGCACGGGGGCGACTTGCGCCAGAGTGGTGTGCGCTTGAGCGTAAGCGCGCCACATGTCGGCATGGGGGCGACTTGCGCCAGAGCGCTGTGCGCTTGAGCGCAAGCGCGCCACGTGTCGGCACGGGGGCGACTTGCGCTGGAGCGCTTGCGCTGGAGCGCAAGCGCTGGAGCGCAAGCGCGTCACGTGTCGGCACTGGGGCAACTTGCGCTTGAGCGCTTGCGCTTGAGCACAAGCGCGCAACGTATCAGCACGTGGGCGCTTTGCGGTCGAGTGTAGGGCGCTGTTGTGCAAGCGCGCCACGTGTCGGCACGTGGGCACTTTGCGCTTGAGCGCTGAGCGCTGGAGCGCAAGCGCGCCACGTGGGCGCTCTGTGCTTGAACGCCGGCGAGGAAAAGAAGCTTTTAGCCTAGAACCAGAAGCTATGCTTCAAAAAAGAAATATTATATATATATATATATATATATATATATATATATATATATATATATGGAGTTAAACTCCAAGGATGTTTTGAAGCTGATGAATGGGGTTCTTCTTCTTCCTCCTGTTGTTTGGCCGGATCTTGAAGATCAAGAAGTAGGAGATTTTAAATATCACTCCTTTTGAGATCTGATGGGAGATCTGAGTTCCCCTTTGTGGATTTTGTGGTGGAAAGCTACTTAGTTTTGGAAAAGAAAGAGTAAAACTCTTGATTTAATTCAAAAGAAATGAGAAGGTTTAGAACCTTGGAGAAGTAGCAGGAGGCACAAAGAACCCTAGGTTTTTGAGAGAATGGAAAGTGTGTTGTTTTATTCATCATCATGTTGCCTTATATAGGCTTACATATTTACATATAGCCCTTTGGGCTTTACAAAAATGGCATTTTAGCCATCTCATGGCTCATGTGCCATTTCATTTTTGCACATATGGGCTTACAAAATATTGGCATTATGCCCATTTTGTTTACATTCATGCATAAACAATTACATAAAAATTATTTATTACATGATTTTTTTGTTGGCACGGGGAGGCTGGCTGCGGGCTCGACTTGGGCATGGGCCCGCTTGACCTGGGCTTGGGCCCACCTAGCTTGGGGGTTGACCTTGACTTTGACCCGGTCAACCGGGGTGTAAATTTTTACCCAACAGTTGGCAGAGATGAAACTTGAAGAGCCAGTCTGGATAAGACAGACTTCTTCTGGGTTTCCACCTTCGGCGTTGAGACACCGAGGGTAGGAGGTTGGGAGCCTCGACCCAAAGAAAAGCCCATTACTTTCTTGAAAAGCCGGAGTGCAGAGGATGGAGGCTGCAAGTGGCCCATACTTGACTCTACCAGATGTGGTAGAACTTGAGTTGCAGTAGGAAGCCATTGATCTCTGCATAGAGACGGAATACCAGCTTCAGTATCCCCAGACCCAAAATGTGGAGCGGAAAGAGAAAAATGTCCCACCGGGTATACCAGAATCTGTTTACCGTCGAAAACCGGACTGAGGCACGGAGAGCGCGTCTAGTCTGAATATGGGGGCAGATACTATATGGAACATATCCGTCCACCTCCGAAGATACCAAGTTGATTTATGGCACCGTATATCGGAGGTTTGGATGGATGCGACCGTTGTAGCAGACTTATCAGATTCCCCCTCATATGTAAAGGATTTTTGATTGTGGGAACACTTTTTCCTGCAGGTGCAAGCCTCTATAGTTAATTACATTACCGCAAAGTGATAATAACTTTCACCTTCTCCATGTCTATCAATTCGTGTCGTATTATGTATATTGTTTATTTTGGGATTGCCCTTGGATTGTATACAGAGACTAATTTTGTCGCCGCACGTAAGGAGCAGATTAGTCCAAATCCGTACATTAAATTTGGGGTTGAACCTAAGCTATATCTGCTATCAGCTCAGAGGTTTAAAGATCGTTAATCTTGTTTTATATTAAGTTCAACTTAAACATGTGGTTAAGGAATGTCTTGTTTTAGATTAAGGTCGACTTAAAAGTATGAGCATATAGGCTCAAAGAAATTTAAACTTCACAGATTTAGCCAATTTGGGGCTAAGATTGGGTTTCGGTATCACCCGTTAGTGCTAAGCTCTCACTCACATAGCACTCACGTGGATATCACGTGAAGCATTGTTTTCTTGGATGCTCATGTGCTTTTCACATGGGTTGCTTCTGTTTGCTTTTCTTATTAGCGCTCACGTGTATTTTGTTGGGTTATGACAACGCCCCGGCCATCAAACCGTGGTCAAATGCGGAATAAAAATTTTCTAAACCGGCGTTACCACAACCCGATTCCCGGATCTACCGTAAACCCTATAATAGCAAGAAATATAAAGAGTTAGGAATGGTTATACCGAGTTGATCTGTTTCCTTCGGTCTTCAACCTTCATCCAAAACTCCTAGTGGCTTCCTTGATCAAGCTTGGTCGCAGGTCTCTCTCCATCGAAGATGATCCACCCAAAGGTTTGTGCAACGAACTTCAACCTCATAGCTGAAGTAACTAGGATATCTAGTTTGCTAAACTTGATAGCCTAGAAGATGTAGAAACCAATGATGGATTATGTTTTCTCTAATCATCCAATATTTCTCAACATATGAGACATTATGGGTGGAGGAAGAAGATAAAGCAAGAGGATGAGAGTGTAGCAACTCAAGAAGGAAAATGGCTAAGTGTTGTGAGCATAAAGCATCAAGTGAAGAAAAGCAAGCATGCTAGCAACTAAAGAAAAATATATCTCCACAAAATATCTCACAACACCAATAATATCAAGCATGGTTCAATAGTGCTACCATGAGTCACCACTTGAGCTATGCCACCAATAAATGCCAAGTCCATCTCATCCTCCACCTCATTAAACCATTTATCCAAATGGTTAAAGCAATAATGAGGTGGAATCTTCTAGAAGCATCTTGTAATGAAATTATAATAATACCCCTCATCCGTATATACATACCCGTATCCGTATTCCCAAAAATACGAATACAAAAGAGACGAAAATAATCCATCAATATAATACTAGAATCCAGCTTAAAACAAAGCCACTAACATTATCCATCCGAATCATGATATGTGCACAAGTGCACGTAAATGATCGAACCCTGCCGTAAAACCATACGACCTCTATATCGTTTCGCCTGAAGCAGGGAAACCCTCTGTGTGGGACTCTAAAGACTCGTCAATACGCTGGCAATTTGTTTAACCATAAGTACGTCAGTAGCACTAGCTGTACATAACGACTACCCACGTATTGAGCGAAAGGGAGGTCGACGAGCAAACTCATCCTGAAACCCCTACTGAGCCTGACAGTGACAATATCCGTACAGTCCGGTTTGTTCGTTTAAGAATATCGCATATCGAGTTTAGGGGATGGATAAAGTCAGACCCCTAATAACGCGATAATTCGTGTCGGTATGAAACCCATCACCACATGAGAAACTACTGATCCTAGATCAGTAATTCTAGACTACCTTGGCCAAGGATTTTTGGTAATGGCCACCCGTGCACTGCGCAACATCAACCCCCAATACCGGAAGATACGAATCCCCGACGATCCGCTCACTGCCTCGATGTGGGTCGGGACTGTACCCAACTAAAACCCGTTTGCACGACTCCTTTGAGCCGTGGTAGGCTAGTAACCAAAGCATGGTGGGAACTCACACGAGAAAAATGACGATCTCAGGTCGACAGACTAACCTGTACACATGTCACCTGGAAACTGCTATCTGACAATAGGTATAGTACCAACTAGCAGGTTCCCGGCGAGTCCGTCCAGTGTACTCATAACCCAATGAGCACCTGTATACTATCTTAGGTGAACAAACTAACACCAATGGCTTGTGAGACCTGGTGATTGTTGTCAAAAATTGAGTTTACCGCAATCAGAAACGGCGTCGCTTCGCAGCTAGCCGGTGAGTACGGGTCGATCCACAGAGACGGGTAAATTCCTTTTATGTGTTTTAACGAGTTGATTCAAAATGTCGTTTTGGTTGGTTTATAAAAACTGGATCTAATTAATCTAATTAAGAGTCTTGCTAGGGTTAGGCTTAGGGGAAGTTTTGGAGATTAACGTTTTCCCTCACCGCTTTCAATGCCTTCTTTTTTTTAGATCTATTAGATGTTAAGGTAATTATCAATAAAGTGGATCCAAATCTTTTGGGAAGATGTTTCTTCCTCTAGATTTGTATCCTTCCTTTGTTGATAATTACCCTAACCCCCATGGAAAACGCGCGCAACTGGCCCTTTATACTACGGTTCATCGTTACCTCGAAGGGTAGGATGCCGCAGGGAGCGGTTGTGCTCGTATGCGTGGAGTTCTAATTCATTAGGTGAAAGTGGCATTGAAAAGGGTGAGAGATCTCATCTCTCATCCCTTTCCCTAAGGCTAACCCTAACAAGCGAGGAGATTACTCGCTTATTAGGGGATGGGTAAACATTTTAATTAAAAGAAGAAGAAACATAATTTACCTTACTAGGTTGATGCCACTTTTCAATCAATAAAATTCAGACTTTCTGGGAGTTATTTTCAGAATACCCCCAAACATATCTTTTGCTCGTCCTCGAGCAAACTTATTTTTTATTCACTAAAATCCTAACCACACTTTGGCAGGGAAACGCGATTGCACTGAGCTCGTGCAACAAGCCGTTAAACCTCTAGGTGTCCCTAGTAGGAGGAGTGTTGTCTCCTGAGGGTTTTCAGCGGATTACACCCACAAAATCCTATCAACTCGGCCCATTGACTTTTGTTCTCCAATTAGGTTTTCTAACAAGGAATTCTATTATCTTTTTACTCGCAAATTATCCACCCACATTCTTCACACTTCCTCATTATTTAACTTAAGTTTATATATATCCTATAGACTTACTTAGCTTTCGGCATCTCTTAAGTTTTCCTTCTAGGATTCCATCTCGACTTAGGAATTTCTATCAACTCTATTAAAGATATAAGTTCTATTTTTCATTCCTCTCTCTTATCTAAATTCCAATCACATATCCCTACATGTGTGTATATATCACCCCTACACTTGGAAATTCAAATCAAGCAATCATACTCTCGTCCATTGTCCAAAGCACTTATTAATTAGTGAATTTTTAAATGAAATTTGCTTACACATCCTTCATGCGACTGTTAATACTTCTTGAGGTACCAACAACCGATTACAAGATGCGTTAGCACTTTAAAGCGTACTTCCTAGTTTTGCAACACCCAAGGCTTTAGCAGTAACTCCCAAACCAGTTGGTCTAAGGCACTAGGTGATGAAGCACCCTCACTAAATATTTTTCTATTTTTGCAGCCTTAAGTAATCACAAAAACCAGTGTCCATTTTTTTTTTATTCTTCATTCACATTTTTTTTTATTTTCATCGTACTAAGGACTTTAGACAAGAGCATTTCAAGGTCTCTTCTACTATTCCAAGTTTCAAGATGCGTGATTGTGCAAGTTGTAGGGTATACATTTTCAGAATCTAGACTTAAGCTAGGAATTATTTTTCAAACTTATACTCTAATAAGAACATCAATACTTTTCCCTTGTTTCGACTTAGCCCAAGAAGTGAACCCAAAATTTGCCTATTTCTAAATAAACTACAAGGCATATACTTTCTACTGTTAAACTTTAAGGAATGTTATTTTTAGGGTTTTTAATTCACTAAGTCTAAGATCTAGTTGTTCCTAGCCAGTTAACCTATTTGTCAAACTCAAGTCAATTATAGCCAAAATTGAATACAATAATTTTTATAATTTTTGAAATTTTTCAATTTTTATGGGTTTTCAAATAAATATGCAAATGCAAAAATATATACAAATGAATGCGAAAGAAGAAGACGTACCGAGCATACCCCCAAACTTGAACTTGACAGTGTCCTCACTGTCATGCTAAACCAAGAGGGTCAAAATGTCGGCACTCCCCTGTTTATTTATTTACATTTTTTAAAAATTTTTTTTAATGTTTTGAAAATTTTTTTTTTATTTTTTTTCATAGAAAAAGAAAACAAAAATATTTACATATATACACAAGATTCCCCCCAAACTTAAGCTTGGCCTTGCACAAGCCAAAAGTTAGCACCAATCATTCAAAAATCTTATCGTGGAAATGGTATAGTTGGTGCAAGAAAATAAGAAGCACGCGAGACCGTGTGGAAAGAAGAATGGTAGAATATGGTCTCGTTGGGGGAGAAGAATGGCGAAAAGAAGAAGGAAGTGGAGTACGATCTTGAGGGTGTAAATTGAGTGAATAAATTAGCGCAATATGTGATGACCGATATGTTATAAGCGATTGCGCTAACCTATCCACCCATCGGGAAATGGGGTCAAATCCCTCAAGATTCGCAAGAAAACATGGGTACGCCGAACTTGGTATAAGAGATGAAAGCGTAACGGTCATTTGTTCGGTCGGAACAATGGGAAAGACGAAAGGGAGTGAATTAGGGATGGTCTCATTCTCACCGTAGTAAACTGTGTCGAACTGGAAAGATTCCATCAATGGTTCGAAACTACTATAATCAACCGAGTCTGATGGTTCAACTAACTCATCTGAAAATGTAAAGGACTCAAACTCGGGCGGTGAGTCATCAACATCGTCCGAAAAAGTGAAACACTCGTAAGTGTTATCATCTGTGAGAACTGTGTCAGATTCGAAGGAAAAGGTTTCAAGCTCACAGTCTTCAAGCGGGGTCGGAACGATGGGAAGGAGGGAGGGTGATGTAACAGTCAAAGGTTCAGGAGGATGAATTGGAAAATCAGACACATCAAACAAAAATGATTCAACCTCAATATTATCCTCAAGACTCTCCTCAATACTATCCTCAATATTCAACTCATTATTTAGCCTATCCATGCCATTATCATCAAAATCAAGACGCATATGAGATTCGGGAGAAACATTTAATAACTCAGGATGATGATTTGAACATAAAATTTCAAGCGAATCGACAGGTTCATCATCCGAAATATTCCCGGCGTATATATCCTCAATCAAGTGAAAATCAATTTCTTTAGACACCTCATCAAAAGCATGGATATCTATTGATTTAGGTTCTAGAGTGGAGGTGTAAAGATCGAAAGAATTAGGTGCGGTTTCACTCGAAAGGGGTTCCTCACAATTTAGCAAATCAAACATTACAAAATCACACAACTCATTTTTATTTTCAACAGGTGAACTATTTAGGGCAATCGATAGAAAACAGGAGTTGTGGGCTTCAATTGGGTAAGGGTGGGTTTGATTTGAAAATCCTCTCTCATTCTCACTCTGTCCAACTGCCGCCTCATACATTGAAAAATTTGGAGCTAGCGGGACACTAGCTACCGGTTCACTAGGTTGCATAAGGGCGGCCACGGACGCTTCCACATTCCTAACCATTTTGTTTGTTGCTGCGATATACGCCTCCAACGCCTCTTCCAAACTAGACTTAGGTGGTGAGGGGGTTTCGGCAAAAGATTCGAAATTGTTTGGATACGTGAAACTCCCAAAAGGCTGTGTAGAAGTAGTGTCTAGTGAGGGTGGGAAGGTCGGGTAGGACTGGTAGGAAGTGGGTGATTGGACAGGGGTAGGATCAACATATGGATAAAAAGATGAATAATCGTGCGGATCCCTAGAACTAGATGAGTGGAGAGGGGTGAAAGATCGGCTGCGAGATTGAGCAATATGCTCAGCAATGGACATCGGCTTAGGAGTGATAGAAGGACTTGGAAAAGTGGTATCAACATATGGAGGTGGTAAAGGTTGACTTGGTTGACACAAAGTGGGTTGAAAAGTCAAACTGTTTCTCCTAGACTCCTCTATGTGATCTTTCAAAGATTTTTTAGGCATGGAGGGATCGTCTTTAAATTGACCGAACACATTGACATATGACGCAAAATTAGGTTCGGGATACCAAAGTTCGGCTAATGATTTATTGTGTGGGGTACCCATGTTAGAAGAAGAAAGGTGACAAGAAGGAAGGTTGGGTGGTGCAAGGATTTATTTGGGGCTAAAAAATTTTGCAAGTTCTATAAAATATTTGTCCTTTTTATTTTCATTTTTCTTTGATTTTTTCTTTATTTGGAAAAATTTTTGTTGCAAAAAGATTTTATAGAAAAGATATGCAACAGCAAAATATTACTTGCAATTGGTTATTATTTGAAGCATATCACAAGAATCTTTATTTGGAAAAAATTGTTGCAAAAATATATTCGAGAAAAGATATGCAACAAAAAAGATTACTTGCAATCAATTTCAATTTTGAGCGGGGCCCAAAAATCCTGCACAAAATTGTTATATGGAAGGTAATATATTTTATAGCTCACAGAATCTTGCAGGAATTTCCAGAAAAGATATTTCAGAAATTTACAGAGAAGGAAACAGAGAAACTTACAGAACAAATTTCCTGCGCTGAAGACACTGTGTAGCCGCGTTTCCGCGGTATAATGTGGGATTACACCGCGGTTTCGCGGTCAGATAGTCGAAACGAGTCCCCAGAATTTTTCGCACTCTCTGATTCGACAAGAAAGCTGCGGTTCCGCGGCCTAATGTGGGGTTTGGCCGCGGAATCGCGGCAGGTTGGGGGATTTGGGTCTCCAAAAATTTTTCCCTGTTCTGTTGTTCAAAATCTCTTCTGTTCCGATATTTTGTTTCCTGTTTTGCTTTCGGGAAATCTCCAGATCCGAATTTGTATATCCTGCAAAAATTCAACCACAAAGTATCCCTTCCAAAAATAACAAATGATATATATTTTTATATTTTTTTGATTTTTTCAGATTTTTATGATTTTTTAAATTTTATGATTAACCCGTAATTGCGAAAAGGAAAGTTCTACGCCATCCCCGGCAACGGCGCCATTTGGCTTGATGATTTAGCGTGCTTGCGCTTTCTAAAAGATAGATCAAAAATATTTGTAACCGCAATCAAGAACGGCGTCGCATGTAGCTAGCCGGTGAGTACGGGTCGGTCCACAGGGATGTTGTGAATTTCCTAGTCGCGCTTACGAGTTAATTCCGAAGGGTGTTCGGATTAATTATTAAATCTAAACACCTAATTAATCTATACTAATTATCTAGATCTATTCTTGCTAGCGTTAGGTTTAGGAATGGTTTGAAAATGTAAATAAATGTCAACGCTTTCTATACCCAGATTAGGATCTAAGAGGAGTTATGATAATTATCAATAAAGGGGATTAGATCTATTCGGGAAGGTGTTCCTTCCTCTAGGTTCTTGTCCTTCCTTTATCAATCCTTACCTTAACCTCCATGGAAAACATCACAACCGGGCCTTTATACTACGGTATCACCGCTACCTCGAAGGATAGGGTGCCGTAGGGAGCGGTATGTACATGTATGCATGGAGTCTTATAGATTCTATGTGATGGGTAAGAAAGGGATGAGAGATCTCATCTCTCAAAAGCCTTTCCCAAAGCTAACATCTAGGCAAGGAATTAAAATCTAAACTAGAGCAATTAAATAAAACTACTTACAGATGTATCCCTCCAATCATCCATGCAGGGTTGTCAGATCTGAATTTCTGAATGGAAAAGAAACACCGATGCTCTCCAAAAGATTACTAAATTTTATTCATAAAAGGAGGCATAAGAATTACAATGATTAGAGTTCCTATTTATAAAGAATAGGAAACCCTAGGGTTACATTTGTTTCGCATGTCTGAAATTACAAAAATAGCCCTTATATTGACTAGTCAGTGCCGCACCCAAATTATGGTAAAACTACTTTTTCATGAGGGCTTCACTTGGCCGCGGAACCGTGGCATGGGTAGGGCTTGGGCCGCGGTTCCGCGGCCCATTGGTGAGATCACCTCATTAAATTTCCTGGGCTGCTTCAAGGTTCTTTGGGCTTCTGGTTCTTGGGTTTATTTTATTAATTAGGCTTCTCCATTGGTTCCAGATCTTCAGTGAACATTTTGCAATGGATCTTTTAACCGTTTGCCTTATTATTTTGGACCTTGCCTTGCCTTGTTGATTGTGAACTGTTCTTTGATGTAGGCTTGATCAAGAGTTCTCTGTTTGTTGGTCAAAAGTCCATATTTTCATTGTCTTTACATCATTTTCACTGTTTCCTGTCCAAGAACCTGTAACCTGTAACATGTAGCAGACATGCGTCAAAAGTACCTGTTTATTTATAAAAAGAATAAGAATGGGGAATATAATAATACAATATTATGGTGTGAACACCTGGCCACCGCCCCTCGTCGGAGTCTCGATCAGTATACACTACTCTACATTGGAGTATCGATGCCCAGTATCGAAACTCCCATGACTAGGGACATTTAAGGATTTTCTTATAGACCCCCAGCTCCCACGTATATGATCGCCATCATAATGTTGGTAGTCAAGCAAGAATCCTATGTGCTCTATCAATATGTAATAGTGATCTGTAATACCACCAGAAGCATATAAATGGTGATAAAGACAAACCACGTATAGGTCCTCCCTCAATCATCATAATCACCTATCTTCGACTACGATAATTGCCTTGAGGGCACTATAGCCAACAATCTCCCACTAGCACTTAAGGGCAATTATTGCGGTGTCGCATACTCACAGCTTGTGTAATACCGAACACCCCAAATTCTCTACTAAGCAGCTTCGAAAAGCTCGTTTATGAAACTATTGCGTTCGAGAAATAGCCTCAGTGAGTAGATTTGCTCCAGTGTTTCTATCTTTATCTCTCTATATCTCAACTTCGCGGAGAATAACCATCTCCCGAAATGAGCAATACCTTGTCTTAGATTTTGTCTAGATATCTGATGGGACCCAGTTCACAAATGAACTCCAAATCCAGCAAACTTTTTAGACTGTATCGTCCACTGAATTTAATCAGTATCCTGTATCATGCCTTCCTCGGTATCCGCTTGGACCACTTGTCCAACATACTGTCCCTCAGAAGAGGGAAAAACTATAACTCAGACAGCCACTCTGTCATCCAGGTCACCTTGGAAGCCCGAAATGATAACCATCTCTTGAAGGAGGCTGCCGTTACCATATCCCTAGAACAAACATTTATGTTCATAAACCGCTTCTCTACATTTCTCCAGGATTGGATTAATATATGTTTATTGCAGCTAGTGCAAAAACAACATCTGGTGTGATACTTGACATTTCATGATTAACTCAATTGCCTAAGCAAGTGATATGCTAATCATGCAGATCTCTCTCGCCTTTAGTCTGTAAGACACCTTTAGAGAGGGTGACTCCATCACCTGCAGGTACACCACTATACCGGGAGTCGTCCATTCTAAAATACTTTAGAATTGTGTCAAGTACTTAAATTGGGACACTTCCCAAATCTAGATCTAAAACCATAGATCTAGTAACCAAAAACCCTGATATTATATCCATGTCCTATGTGGAGAAACAACTGTGTGACAACCACGGTATAACCGATCGTAATATAGGAATTTCACTTACTACAAAGTGCATGTCATCCCAAATACCAGGACATCACACCCTACTACCTTCTTACCAGATCCATCTCCTAGTCTGATGAAGTCAAAGACTATAACTGTCACATCAAAAATAGATGATTTATTTCCGCTATACCTGCATTAGTCTATAAATGGACATAAGATACTTGCCCACTATGCTTCCGCTGCTCCCACTGACTATAACAACCTCTGGCAGAGTCATATACACGTGCACTTCTAAAGCTAGTTTAGAACGACGCTATACTCATCCTCCTGCCGGGTCTTATAGTCTAGAACAGCAGCAATGACAAGTCTGGGTAAACAAGAACCTCCCTGTCACCGTCTCTGAGAAGACCGAAGTACCTCTCGGGTGCCTGAGGTTACCCACCAAATCTGTTGAGTGGCTAATAGAATGTCAAACCCGATTGAATCTTTAAGTTCTATTAAATTTTCAGTAATCGTTTGTGGTTCTGGAATCATTTCCAGTTCTACCATACTCCCACTATTGTTTTCTGAAAAAATCCATTTTACTAAAACTGTGGTGGATCAAGAACAATATCACTGTTGATCTTCCTGATGGTAGAAAGTTAACCCTCGTCAAAGCCCGGCATAACTTTCAAACTTCCATTACTGAAACATGTCTTGAGTTTATCCGGTTTCTGGTTTTATGCATCAGCTGAACAACTCCCTACCTTAACATCGTTAAAATATAAATTGATTATATATATATACAATATAGAAACAAAAGCACTAATTTAATTGGAACCAGATTCAAAATTATGCAGCTGTCTCCAGTGCATATCAACCAAAATGGAATGAGGCCAATCAGCATTACTCAATTAGGAGTGCATCCACATATGAGTAACCCGAAAGAGAAGCTAGTCCTCAAAACCATTACTATCAACGGAATACCAAACACAAGTATCTACATCTTCGACTATCTCGAAGAATCCTGATACTTCCAACAAATGGTCCTCTACTTTATTTTTATACCATGACTTCTCAACATCTAGACCTTGCATTTCAATGAAATACTTGTCCAGAACTGGAGAAGTCATAAGTAAACAGAATATAGTACGAGTACCAACCCCATTGTCCTAATGGACACTGGACAATATACAATATCTTGTATAAGTCCCCTGAGTTTAATAACTCTAACCTTGTGCGTCGTAGTTTGAAAACTGTATTATGGTTAAGAAGAATTACACCGCTGTTGAATGCACCTTACCTAACCATCAACTGATATAGGTAAATGTTATAGACATAATTTCAAAATGTTATATCTCACTTTATAAAATAAACGTACAAATATATCAGTTTGAAATTGGTGCATAATAACGGATATTCAATACCAAATATTTTCCGTCAGGTGAAACCCAGGCGATTTCCTCAAATATCACCAATTGCGACGAATTCCGATATTATGAGGATCTAAACATCCAATTCACAATATCTTACTCCCACTCACCATCTGTAATAACATATAGATGTGAGGAACTGATCTGGTAAATACATACCCTGGAGTTAGAATCTAATTTGGGAAAACAGTTTTCAATTAATATCTCATAGTGAAACTGAAACATGAAAATGTTTTAAAAGGGTAACTGGGTATTCCTAGTAATGCCTCTTCCACTATCCAGATTCATGACAATAACTATATACTTACCTGCCCTCACCGAAATCCCTTTATTATGTCTTTACTTATTACCTTCTGTACACCATCTTTAGGCTAATTGGTTTTCTTCCTTCCTTGCCCTTCGGCACCAGCCTAAGGTTTGGAAGAAGACTATCCAATAAGTGTAACAGGTGTACTCTCCTAATACCAGGAGCCCTCGCAACCTGAGAGAAGGTAAAGGGAAAAGAAAACTGAATAATTCTATTCTATTTCTCCTGAACCAGAAACCATCCTCGAATCTGGAACGAATTCCTTTGAGTTTGTATGTAAGTATACGATGGCATGTCCAAGTATTATGGATGTTTGTAGTGATACGAAGTGTTCTGGAGAAATCCAAAGTGGATGTGGGAGTGGCAGGGGTATACACGGTTTTTTCGTGAATGATAGCAGTCGCAATTTTCTTTACCGTTATTCTAATCCCTTTATATGTCTTTACTTATTACTTTCTGTACACCACCTTTAGCTAATTGGTTTTCTTCCTTCCCCATCTTTCGGCACCTGCCTATGGTCAGGAGGAAGACTATCCAATAAGCTCAATAGGTGTACCCTTTCCTAATCCTAGAAGCCCTCACAACCTGAGATAAGGTAAAGAGAAAAAACAACCGAATAATCCTATTCAATCTCTCCAGAACCAGAATCCATCCTCGAATTTGGAACAAGTTCCTTCGAGTTCGTATGTAACTATACGATGGACTTATCCAATAGGAGTGGATGTTCGTAGTAATACAGGGTGTTCTGGAGAAATGCAAGGGTAAAGAAGGAGCGGCAATGATTTATGCGACTAAATGAAAATCTAAAAGCCAAAGTGTTTTAAGAAGATTCGGTTAACTTGGTTCATGAGTTTTAGTCTAGGGTCAGGCCATGATTGCTGCCAGAGAGAGAGAGAAAAGAAAGACTCAACGTGCACTCTAACCTAGATCAGAATGGTTAATTATTTTATCTAATCAGGATGGCTCGCACTGTTTCCTCGAATTCCCCTCCAAACCTAAAATGAGAATTAGTCGGGATCATCTAAAATCACCCAAGGAGTAATCCTACTCATCAGTGGGAATCGAGATCCAACTATCATCGCATGATAACTTGATAGAAGCCACTTAAGTCACCACACTCCAGAAGGTATGCGCATCTGCTAGTTTTTTGTATGTTTGAAACTCCCGACGTAGTTTTTACCCCTAACGTCTTCATGGCCTTGATAGAGACCAACGTGCCATAAGTCGCTAGTCAAGTTCAACCCGTCATTATCCAAAATTGATCTAAACCCACCCGCACAAGCCCTTGATAGAGACCAACGTGACTATACGGCTGTCCTAGATAATTACATATCCATGCTACAGATACGTATCACGCAGCTACCGTACACTATTCCTTGATAGAGACCAACGCACATAGCACAAATACTACGAGATACCTATCTGAAACGACGGAGGGCTACGGCTGGTTTTTGGCGAAAAACCTTTAACGTATGAACTTGATATCGTTGAAGGAACCAGATAGGTTTTACAAATATATAGTGGCGAAAACTTTTGCTAAAGAGTTCACTCCCAGTGAAGGGATCTCGGCCCTTTTCTCGTCGAATGAGGTGCAGGATATTCCAAACTGAATACCGCGATGCAAAGCAAAAGAATCGACTATGGTGAAGTTATTACGCTGACGCAAACTTCTACCCAAGGGGTCACTCCCGGTGAAGGGATCTCGGCCCTTGCCTCGTCGATTGAGGTGCTGGATATTCATAACCGAATACCACTGTGCAAAGCAAAAGAGAACGTCTGTAATGTCAGTTTTTAAAAACTTGGTTCCAACAATATCATATAGGTTTGTTTTATCCTTACATTGATAAGAATCAACGCACTCCCATCAATTAATCACAACAGAAAAGACCGAAATATGATGTACATATATGATATCTGCATTCGCCACTGGGTCCCTTCATCACCCGTTAAGTTACTTAACTAACGACAGAGCGGGGACTGGACTAGCGCGGGTGCAAAACATATACAAAATTTACTAGTACATACACACACACACACACACACATATATATATACATATATAGATATACATACATACATACATACATACATATATATATATATATATATATATATATATATATATATATATATATATATATATATATATATATATATATATATATATATATATATATATATAGCATTCGTCCCAGGCATGATATAAGCAACATCACAGAAATATCACAGAAGCAACACAGAATGGTGGATAATCTTGGAGCCCCGAGTTTCATTTGAGCCGCAAATGATACCCGACGTTCCCCTGTCGTGTGGATAGCCAGTGCAATAAAAATCTAGACCCCTACGAGCGCGGCAAGTTACCCGCCAAAACCAGAAGTGAGGCAACCCCCATCAACAACGTGAATGAGCCACCCAGCACTTCACGGAATCTGGTAACTTGGGCACCCCTCCGTGGGTCAACCTATATCCCCTATGAGTGCGGCGAATAGCCCGCCAATTCTAGAGTAAAGTCCCCTCCATCTCAACGCCATGAGATGCGGACCCGTTGCTCTATAGAACCTAGAAATTCATGCACTCCACCGCGGGGTAATCCTAGTACCAAAAAGAAAAATAATATACAAGGATAACACCGACCTCAACCCGGTCGTGCCCCAAACAAATAATATACAAATAGGCAGTGACGGCAGTCCACATGTCGGACGCTCGCCCCGCAATATTAAATGTACAAATAATTAAACCGTACTATCATTGCACCCAAGCTATCCACCACGATGATCCAACCACAACACAACACAGAATATCAACGTGAATGTCATGTTCGCAAACTCATCTAAAAGGACATATAGAAATTAAACGAGTTGTACCTCTCTAATGACATTCACGGTCGCAGATAGTAATGTATGTACTGATACATATTTAAACAGTGTTAAATTATCGACTTCGAAATATCCCGAATTGCCCCTGAACAAAAGATATCATAAAATCCAAAATGGGCAAAACAAGCAATACCACTGAACCAATATTCCAGAGACCATACCATACACAAAATACGAAACCCCAACTCATGAAATAGGCCGACCAGCTCGTATTATTAGCCATTGTGCTAGATCTAAAACAGGTGGAAGTGGCTCGTATTTGGGGTGCAGTCTAGTGGTCACCTAAGTAGTCTTCTGCGGTTGCTTAAAATTTTTTTTTGAAGACTTTTAAAAATCGAAAACAACTCGAATACATTGTGTATCGTTTCGGAGTTTTTTCGGTTTTGATACTTTAACATTGTCTAAAACTGCTAGTAAGGGGTTTACGGGTTGGCTCTGATACCATGTTGGGTTACGGCAGCGTCTCGGCCATCAAACTGTGGCCAAATGCTGTAATACCCAGTCCCTATAAATAATTACTGTACTTTAATAAATAAATTTCCAAATATTTTTCTACAAATTTTCTATATTTTTTCCAATTAATTTAATTATAATTACCTTACCCTAATTTAATATAATCCCTTTAAATTTTTCCTAAACTAAACCCAACCCATCCCATTCATTTCCAATCTCTTTTTATTTCCCTCAGCCCAAGGCCCGGCCCAACCCCCCCAACCCGACTCGCTTCCTCCCTCGTTTTCACCTTCCCGCTCTTTTTCCCCTCCTCACCCCTGCTTCTCTCACGCCCACGACCCGCGCCCGTTCACCCACTCCCTGCGCGCTTCTCTCGCCCAACCTTAACTCCCCCACGTCGAGCTCCCCCTCTTCGCCCAACAAACCCCCACGACTCGCTCCCTCCTCACAACGTCCTTCTCCCCGCTCCCTGCGCCCACTCACCCACGTACACACACCCCTTCCTCTTCCCCTCACTCTCGTTCTCCCTGGTCATTTTCTCTCTCTCTCTCTCTCATTATCTCTATCTCCCTAACTGAACCCTTCACCGCCCCACCGCCGGCACTACCGTCGACCTTTCTCCAACCTCCACCAATGAGCAACTCCGTACTCTCATCCTCGACCACCTCCTCACCGTCATCTCTTCTCCCGTGCGGCCTCTACCCCGCAACCTCATACCCATCGCCTCGCCGTCATCACCTCACGCCGACGACCTCCACCATCTTCTTCTTTGGCCGAGCTTCCCACCTCGCCAGAGCAACCGGAGCCACCTTCGACCACAGTAAACCACCGGCACCTTCTCATCACCAACACCACAACCTCCTCCAGCTCCATCCTCCATCAAGCAACCAAGTCTTTCCCCATCGCAACACCACAGCCCCACTAATGCCTCCTCCTTCGACTACTCCTTAACACCCTCCGCTGACGAGCTTCAACCGCTGGCCACCCTATCAACCTAAGTCTCCTCTTTTCTCCCCCTTGTTACCAAGTTCATACCCAAGCGCTTAAGCCTAAGCCGAGACCACATTGCTACCGTTGCTGCACCCATTTCCTCCGAAGTCCAAGTAGCCGAGCACCAGCCCCGGGCTAATTCCAGCATCCAAGCTCAAACCCATCGCCGTCGCTGCCGAGAACTCGAGCTCGAGCCAAGTCGAGTTGTCGTGCCGTGCTTGTGTCGCGATCGTGACGTTGCCGCTGCCGTACCTTCGTCGATACATCGTCAGGCAAGTATAATGCTTGCTTCATGCTAATATTACCTACGTCAATTCAAATTCCAATCAATCATATATACTTTTCGTGCGAACTAATGGAATACAAGTGTTCGATGCAAAACCCGAATTGAAACCCCCCGTTAAATGGATAGAAACTAATCACACAGGATGGACCGAGCGATAACGAACGTTGTGTTATGATTTGGCTGAAAAATACGGACTTTAATGACGTGATAGGTCTTTCCCATTTAGACCCGTTAAAACTGAAATTTTCCATACCTGAACCTTGTAAAAATCACAGTTAATTGGTTAAAAATCGGAATGTTGCGTTCAAGGGCTCATATCGAAGCCGACTCGACGACCTAGAATCCCATAAGAGTTTTAATCTGTTTCTATGCTAAAAAGGTGATGGGAACTAGTTCGGAGTGCGGCTCTAGACTGCAGTCCAGAGCAGCACTGCCTGTCGATTCTAGTTTTGTAATACTTTCACCCTGCTGTATGAAAATGTTATGATGAGGAACCCTATACTATAGCGAAGATAAATCTGTAAGATAACCATTGAAAGTAGTTTCATTCGTTTTTTGTGTCTTTTACTATTTAAATTATATTTTAAATCAGCAGAACATATAGCAGTCCCAAACAGGGACAGAACGTATACCCCTTTATTGTACAATGCATAATTTCTAGTACACCATTTATATTATCGATTTTTCTTATGAGTTGGAAAACTAACTGGTAAACCTAAATTTTGTTCAACTATAACGTCACCTAATTTCGATCCCAACTGGGATTAAAGCCTGTTACGAAACGGACTTCCAGTTCAGAAATCGGATTTCCAGCAGTGAACACTTAAATTGAAATAGCCGTATCTAGCAAACCTGAAATCCGATTGATGCGAAACCAATTTTTACGGATATATAATTAAACATACTACTTATACCTTTTACATTGTTTTGCCTAATTCTACATGTATGAGTTATAGTGAATTTTGCAAGTGGTAGGATACCGGCTGATGAGATTTTATTCATATCATAATCATTGCATTCTCATCATATCATGTAGAGGTCACACACATTGGTAAGCTACTGATCGTGTACATTACCCATTGTTAGATATAAGTGTTGATTGTGGCAAGTACGTTAGTGTTAAAGCGTGAATGAATAAGTGAAAGTGACACGTACTTGTACACAATCAGCGGACCCGGTTGATTTATTGTATCGTCGACGTCTATAGGACATATATAAGCGTAACTATAACTGGAATGAGACGGTTATGGAGCACTCATATTAGTGTCATAGGTAAGGCACCAAACACTTTCCATGTATCTTGGGTACCAGTCGAGACATGCTTGATGGGGATCATGTCTCCAGTTCTCGTATAGACTTATCATGTACCGACTAGTATTTGAATTTATGGTTGGTGTTTGGAGTAGACCACGGGGTGTGGGGTAGTTTGAGTGTGAGTTCAACGGAATCTCAGGAGTCCCATTGCCGGTATATACAGCGATTCTAGGAGTCATATGGGTGATATTACTGATTATTAGCGAGCGATTCAGGCTCGTGTTCCCTTGCCCTGGGGCCCTACCCTTGGGTGGGGGACACTCCTGTGTGGTTGACTCTCACATTTGGACCGACGATAGGTTTAGAAACCTGGACAGTGAGACTTAGAGACTGATAGGTTTAGTGACATGCAATGATTACTGACTCGATACACCTGCCTTACTGTTTACCAGCTTGACCGTTTACCTGTACTGGCTCCTTCATGCTCATATCATCACTTCATGCTTGCTGTTTCATATTCATCATTATAACACATGTTACATATGTATTTCTATATATTGCTATTGTGTCGCTCTGACGACCTGAGTATGCATGCTCAGAGTGAGAAGTGGACTTAGGTCGGATTAGCACCTGACGTACCTTGAGGATATTGCGGACGTCTGGATCAGCGACGTCAGCTCCATCTTTCCTTGATCTCTATCTAGTTAGTTTTTGTATCTGTTATGTTTTAGTTGTTAGTTGTATGTATGCCCTAGAGGCCAGTATTGTACAGATGATGTATATTATATTGGATGCTTGGACATATATAGAGAGGACTTTCTTGCTCGATATGATAGTATGCTATCTGGTTGATCTTTATCTTAACATGTATACTTGTCCCTTTATACTGTTTTATAGTTACATGTTGGTAAAGCCCTTAGGATGTGTACTTGACTACCTGGACTATGATGTGGATCATACTAGTGGGGACATGGTAGTCCATAAGTACATCCTTCAAGGTCCCTAGTCGTGGGTGTATCGAGACGGGGCATCGATATGCCAGTGTAGACTAGCGTATACGCTTCTCGACCCATGAGATGGGCGATGGATGATCACATATCCATTGGTGTTTGACATCAGAGATGGTATACGGGTGCTCAGTGGAGACTGGGTACACTGGACGGACTCGCCGAGAACTCCCAGATGGTATTATACCTCACGTCAGATGGCAGTTCTCTGGTGACACTTATGCAGGTTAGTCTGTAGACCCGAGATCGTCATAGAGTCTTGTGTGATTCCCACTGTGCTTTGATTTCCACCTTACCACGTCCATGAGGGCGTGCAAAATGGTGGTTTTTGGGTACAGTCCCGAGTCACATGGAGGCAATGAGCGATAGTAGGGGTTTCGTCTCTCTCGGTATTGGGGGTTGATGTTGCGCTGTGCTCGATTGGCCGTAACAGGGAAGTCCCTGACCAGGGCTGATTTAGAGATTTACTGGTAAGTGTTACCAGTAGTTTCTTGACCCGTTATGAGCCTCACATTGGCACGACTTATCGGTTATTGGGGTCTGACGTTTACCACCCCTAGACTTGATATGCGACATATCAGACGAGGAGACCGGACTGTACGGGAAGTGTTACCGGCAGGCTTTTACAGGAGTGGGAGTGGGCTTGCTTGCTGATCTTCTGATCGCTCAATACCCGGGTAGCCGTTACGTCCAGCTAGTACCGCTGACGGCTTGTGGGTGCTTGATGTGATCATCACCTACTACCGGCGTATTGACGAGTCTTTAGAGTCCTACACAGAGGTTTTACTGGCTCAGGCAAAACGAAATAGGGGCGCATATGTGATATATGCAGGACCGAGAATAATGCATGTATGTGATACCGTATTCTATTCTCGCGACTTTTTGTATCGGTCGGTTATATATGATATAGCCGGGTTATCGAATCAAGTGTTGATTCGATAAGTCAATACATTGGATGTTAGTCGGTTATATGTGATATGACCGGATTATTAAGTCAAGTGCTGATTTAATAATTTATTGTATAATTGTATATTTGATATACTAGTTTACATTAACTAACACATGTTCACTTAGGGTTTTTTCTCACACTTACACATCTTTACTATATATATGATATATATTAAAATGTGTTATATTTTTTGTATCATGGTTGTTGATACACTAGACATGGATGTGTAAGACTTACACCATTCTATCTTTAAATGGTGGTTTATATTTATTTAAAGTAATTACAAATTAGTGGAATTTTTTCATAAGCATAAAGCTTGTAGAAGATTGTGGATGCTTTGAAAATGTCCACCAGTTTTGTTTTACTTTAGATTTTTATTGACCTAACCATTTACACTTAGCCATGGTTATGTCTCACCATGAGTTAGTATATGATACTCACTCACCATGGATAGCTCACACACTTGATCATTATCCTTATCTCTTTCTTTTCTTCTTCTTCTTCATTATGAAAAGGAAAAAGCTTGTTAGGGTTTGATCCAAAGTGAGAAAGAGTGTGGGAAATAAAATTCTAAAGAGAACCCACTTCCTATTTCTCCATTCTCTACTAGATTAGCACTTTAGTATAGGGTGTTTGCTTCACTAATTCTCAAGTTAGTGAAGTAGAAGCTTGAGTCGGAATTCCCTCGACATAGATCATCTTCGGCCTCGGAGACTTCAAGCAAGGTCGCACCTTTCGCCCCGTGAAGCCATGCAAGGGTCCGGGAGAACCACGATCGCAGCGAAAGGACTTCATCAAGGAGCTAAAGAAGTGGAGGATCGATCTACAAAGGTTGTATTTCGTATCCCTTTAGAGTAAAGTTGTTTACTTGCTTTTTGTTTCGCCTAAACTCTAGTATACGATCTTGCTTAGGGTTGTTCGGCACCTAAAAATTTAATTTTGGCATGGTCGATTCCTTGTAGAGCCTTGTTAGTGTGCCTAGTAACCCTACAGTGGTATCAGAGCCTAGCTAGAGCATTAGGCGATGTGTTAACGAAGTTAAAATTTCGAACGAACCCCGATACGTCAATTTATACCCCTCTCTGGAAAAATTTTCAAATCTGGGATTTTTCTGAATTAAAAATACCTAAAAAATCAAGCATGGTTTTTTAAGTATTACCATGAAAAACGAGCCCTCAAAGCCTCTACGTAGCCGCGGAACCGCGGCACCATTTGCGGCTGTTCCGCGGCAGGGTAAGGGTATTGGGGACGGGTTTTTGCACAGTATTACTTGCCTCTGTTGTTACTATTTTATGGGTATTTTTGATCTGTCTGATGTGTAGTGAATTCTGGGGTTTATTTTGTAATCGTTGATTCGATCAGAAAATTTAATTTTGTTCTGTTGTTCCGGATAATTTAGAAAGTATTAAAATGTTCGAACGGATATCATTAACTCAATTTTTCCCGGCACGAAAAACATTCAAGTGTTGAATTTTTCTCGGGTTTAAATCTTTCGGAAAAACGTGCAAGAAATGTGACGGACCCTCTAGAAGACAACAAACCTTAACTCGATTATGTGACCGTCTTGAACTGCCTTTTGAACCTTAGGGTTTGAGGCAGTACGGTGTGCCACATGTGAGGCGTTGGCTTGACCCTTCTACGGCTGGACCGTTGCTACTATGACGTATTCTGGAATTTTTGAACTCCGCTCAAGTGTTAAGCTATTTTGGAAATCTCGGGTATTTGATTATTCGATCGGAAAGTTTAATACAGTCTATTTATCTAGAATGTGATACAATATGTGGAATTCATACAGTTAGGCATGAAATGCGAAATATGTGATATTTCAGATTTACGATGTCTAAAGGGATTGTGGATTCTAAATGTTGTAGTTTTACACTTTCTTTTCTGTGACCGTAAGTGTAATATGTGATATCGCCGGTTTCGTTGCTATATGTCAACGACAATTGGGATGCGTATATTTACTTACGTTGATGACATGTTATGTTATGTGTCGCTGGATATGTTATATTGGATCGTCGCGTTCAGAATAGCCGGGTTTTTTTTTATGTGAGATGAGTTTTTTTATTTTCATTCATGTAAAATAAATTGTATATAATATTCTTTTATTAGGGCACTTCCGGGATGAGGTTGATGTCACCATTTGTATATTATCTACTTTTCCGCACTAGGATAGACCCAAGGAGGAGAGCACAAGTAACCGGGTTCTGGAGTCCAGTGAGAGACCAACTCGAGGAGTCAAGTCCGGGACTCCTAACTCTAGAATTGGTGGGGTTGCTTGCCGCTCTTGTAGGGGTCTAGGGGTGTGGGTTTGGCTAGTCGTCGCGACCGTGGAATCCGTGTTTTATAGAGGCTCAAAATAAAATACGGACGTCCTAGTATATCCAATGTTTCATATATTTCTTCTGCTGCGAAATCTGTGATGTGATCATTTGATGTGCTTGTTCCCCTCTGAACGATGGCGCGACACGTGGTCGTCTCGCCTGAGGTTCGGGGCAGATGCTAATTGGTGCTATCCGTCTACCTTTCCGAACATGCCAAGTTGATTTATGGCACCGTATATCGAAGGTTTAAACGGATGCGTCCGATGTAGCAGACTTCGTCAGATTCCCCCTCGCTTGAGGGGTTTTTGATTGTGGGGACGCTCTTCCCTGCAGGCGCAAGCCCCTGCAGTTAATTACGCTACCGCATCGCGGTAACCACTTTCTCCTTCTCCAGATGGTCACTTCGTGTCGTGTGTGTTTATTTTATGTTTGGTTGCCCGTGGATTGTATACGGAGACTGAGTTATGTCGTCGTCCGTAGGGCGTGGACTAGTCCAAATCCGTATTATCTTAGATTTGGGTTTGGGGGTTTGGGTTTAAGGATACATTAGCCTCATTCGAGACTAAGATCGACTTAAACATTTGTTAAGGATACGTTAGTCTAATTTTCAGACTAAGATCAACTTAACGGGATCGTTTAGATCCAACAATAGAGCAATTAAGGGAGCCCTGTTGTTTAGTTTAGTGACATCACGGTCAGTAGGTAGTTTAAGGACGTTGCGGTCCATAGGTAGTTTAAGGACATTGCGGTCCAATGTTAGTTTTAAGACGTTGCGGTCAAGGTTAAGGGCCTCATAGTCCATGGATTTAAGGACTCTACAGTCCAAAGTTAGTTTTAAGACATCTCGGTCAAGGTTAAGGACGTCATAGTCTATGGGTTTAAGGACTCCACAGTCCACAGTTAGTTTTAAGACATCTCGGTCAAGGTTAAGGACCTCATAGTCCATGGATTTAAGGACTCCACAGTCCAAAGTTAGTTTTAAGACATCTCGGTCAAGGTTAAGGACCTCATAGTCCATGAGTTTAAGGACCCCACAGTCCGTATCAATATGTGGTCATCGGGACCCGTCACCTCTTTGAAGACGTTGAGGAATTACAACGCCGAGTATCAAAGGAGTGAAGAGATGTACCCTTAAACCGAGGTAGATTAAATAATCTTTGACCCAATTTGGAATCAAGACCAATTAATTATATTATGAGCCCATTGGCTCAGTTGAATTTGAATTGAGGACTTATGACCAGCTTGGGCTAAGTCCAATCATGTTTAGGATATTGGCCCTCTGTCGGTCCATTAGAGGAGAGGCTTTGCCTCTAGACACTTAGCCAATTGGGCTAAAGTTAGTGTTAAACACCAGTAACAGGGGGTTCAAATTAGTGTTAAACACTAAAACAAATCGGTGTTAAAAACTAGCAACAGAGATCTCAAATTAGTGTCAAACACTAAGATAATCAGTGTTAAACACTGGTGACAGAGATTTTAATTTAGTGTCGAACACTAAGAAAATTAATGTTAAACTCTGTTAACAGAGATTTAATTTAGTGTTAAACACTAAGAAATTCAGTGTTAAACACTGCAAGAAAGGCTCTTCGGTTAGTGTTGAACACTAAGGCAAAACAGTGTTAAACACTGGATTCAGAGGGTCCAATTTAGAGTTAAGCATTAATGCAAGATGGGTCACGTGGTAGCACGTGAGGGCGCCCTCCCCTTTATTTGTTCTGCCGAGAGTGGTGAATACTTTGGAACATCACATGCTGTCACGTGATGGGCATTTAATTGTTTGTGTGTTAAAGCTTCTGCCAAGGGTCACGTGGGTCACATAAGGCATTGCCTCGAAAGCCCTTCTCTGTGGATCTTTCCAGGGGTCACGTGGTAGCACGTGACCCTGCCTCTTTGCAATTTCTGATTAAATTCTTCATTAAATCCCCATTGTCTTCTGCAGAATTATATTCTCTGATAGAGTTGAACTCTGATTTCCTGTAGGAATTAAATTCCTCATATATGTGAAGAATTGAGTTCTGTCATAGGGTTAAACCCTAATAATAACTTTAAAAGAACTAAATTCCTTCTTTCTTTAGAGAATTACTCTTAGATAGGGTTAAACCCTAATTTATATTCTGAGGGATTAGATACTGTCATAGGGTGAAACCCTAATTTCTTCTTTCTTAAGGGAATTGAATTCCTGTTATTTTAACAGAACTAAGTTCTTAACTAGGGTTAAACCCTGATTCTGTTCATTCTGAAGGAATTATATTCCTACAACATAGGGTTAAACCCTAATTTTTCAGCGGATGGGGATACTTCTTTAGCGCCGCGGTAGGAGAATTCCTACGCACCTTATTTAGCATCTCAAAGCTGTTCCCAGTTGGAACAGCAGCATTAACTTCTGCCATCGGGGTTGGAGGAGTTAGCCCAGAAGGGGAGTTGCCTCCGGCCTTCCTCACTCGGCGCCAGTAACGACGTTGAGCGCGTCGTGCTAATGGAACCGGCTTGGTGAGGGTGATAGTCTCGTCTTGCCCCCTGTGTTGGTGGGGGGTCGTTGCCGGTGCCAGCCTGTTAAAGACTGATGTCCTTTGGGTAGCAGGAGTGGAAGCTGGAACAGTCAATCTTGTAAGGATTAAATTCTGTCATAGGGTGAAACCCTAATTTCTTCTTTCTTAAGGGAATTGAATTCCTGTTATTTTAACAGAACTAAGTTCTTAACTAGGGTTAAACCCTGATTCTGCTCATTCTGAAGGAATTATATTCCTACAACATAGGGTTAAACCCTAATTTTAATTCGAAGGAATTAAATTCCTATAATTCTATGAGAATTAAATTCTCAAACATCCATTCCCTCTCTATGCTTTGGATCTGCATGGCAGGATCTCAACCCAATGAGAATTAAATTCTCAATTCATGGGGAGATGTGTACTTTGCAGATCCTCTGCTAAAGAGAGAACTAAGTTCTTCTTTTTAATATCAGAGTTAAACTCTTTTGAGAATTAAATTCTCTTATTTTTGAAAGCCTCCCCCTTCTTACCTAAGGTTTTCTTTTGCAGAAGATCCAAATTCCTCCAAAGTCTCAAGGCTCTATTTTTCTCTCTCTCTATGTATCGATCTCTGTATGTATATCTCTGTATGTATATCCCTTCTGTGTGTCTCTTGGCTCCTATTTATAGGAGAAGAAGCAGAATCAATTGGTTTTGATGAATCTTTCGTTGAGATATTTGATTTGTATTCACCATTCGTTTGGACCTTTGGATTATTAGGTGAATTTTATTCACCATTGGATTTTAAATCCAAAGATTTTCCTTTGTTATTTCGATTAGATTTTAAAGGGAAATCTTTCCAAGTTCAAGATTTTTCCATAGATAGGTGATATTTAATCACCTTTAAATCTTTAGTTCAATCGGTTCCAAATAATCATTTTCCTTTGGAAAGATTTGAATGATCTCTTCAGAATTTGATTCTGTTAAATAAATAGGCTTTGAAAGCCGGTCACGTGTGGCCACGTGACCCTTGGTCACGTGTAGGCACGTGACCCCTGGTCACGTATAGGTACGTGACCCCTTGGAACAAGCTTTCCTCTGCTTTCTGCGCTTTGTCTCCTAGCCGCTGTTTAGCCGTCACGTGCCAACACGTGACCCCTGGTCACGTGTGAGCACGTGACCTTTTCTAAAGCTTTTTCCTAGATTTGATCAGGGGACTGATATGCCTTTGCCGCTGCTTTTAAATGTCACGTGCCAACACGTAACTGCTGGTCACGTGCTAGCACGTGATGCCTCTTCCGTAGGCTTTCCTGATTTTAAATCAGGAAACAAATGCCCCCACAGCGTTGTTCTCACGTGTCTGCACGTGAGTGCAACGCTGTCACTTTTGTGTCCGTTGGATTCCTCTAGAGATTTGGGGAGATGAAGCGTCTCCATCACATCCTATAAATGTTCATGTCCCTTCAGAAGAGCCTTCACTTTGCTCATCTCCTTCCTTTGAGAACCTTTTCTGAGAATTTAATTCTCTTCTTCCAGAGCTTAGTTCTCTGCCTTGAAACATTTTCAGAGTTTAACTCTGTTTATAAGGATTCTCTTTCCTCAGGTAATGGTGATCGGTGCGCCTTCATTTTGACAAAACTTCGCTGGATTTTAAATCCACATCAAGGGCTTCACTCCTTTTTTAACAAAGAACCCATTTTTCTTCAAGTTCTTTAACCAAAATATGAAACCATTTTAGCCTTCAAAAGTAGATCTCTTAGGGTTTAGATGATCTTTAGGGAAATAATGGTGATAATCCATGGAGCTTAACCCCGTTCACAGAAAACATATTCCTGGGAATTTAATTCCCTTTTTCTCAATAAGGAATTTAATTCCTATGAAGAACTCAGTTTCTTCGCATGGAGGCTTCTTAGGGTCTCTTTGCCCGAGGTTGTCCTTCTGCAATTAATGGAACAGAAGTTTGCAATGATATCTTCTGTGGGAATTTAATTCCCTTGATCCCGTTTGATTTGTTGTAGAGTCCGAGGTAGATTTGTTTTCTAGGGGATGTGCAGGGCCACTTGAAACCTACTTTTTACTTAATAAGGGTATCCCCTTTGTTTTATTGCAACTGCTTAGTCTCATTATCAACGAGCCGTTATCTTGATTCTGTGGGGCCCATGTGTTTTGTAGCCAATGGTCCCAAAAAAAAGTCTACTGTTATTTTCTTCAACTAGTCTTCATGTTCATGCATGGATATATATTGCTGACTTTGCTTTTAACGGTCTTCTTTCATTCGATTTCAGGTGCGATGGCTTCTGCTCCGTGTTTTCCCTTTACTCGTTTGGAGGCCGCTTTTCCTCAATCACCATCCGATGAGGAAGTGATGGCGATGATCCGGGCTCATGACCCGAACTGCACCAACTTGCTTCTATGGGGAATTTGGTACAGTCATATTATCCGGGGTCGCCGGAGTTTCCTCTGCGCAATACCAACAGAGCCTACTTTCCCATTCTTGCCGATGGACCCTCCGAGAACGGTTTTTGCTGTGGAGATGCCCAACTGGACTCCAACGGGGAGGCTCGAGCCTTCGACGACCGGTATCCCGAACCATCCGATCCCGGCTATAGATATCTTGAGGCGGCGTATTTGCCAGGGTGAGGCCCACCCGTGGGGGCAAATTTATAAGATAGGGCTCACTCCTCGACACCCTACGGGCTACCTTCTCTGGGCTCGCTACATCCTTTCTGCCCATCGTGTGCGGCTGCAGAAGGTCGGGCTTTACCAGGAGATATATGCGTCGCTTTTTCACTACCAATCTCCGCATGTTTGGTGGGTTAAGGCGTTCTTGAACCAACAGAATCTTCCCACCAACACTTTCATTCTAGGAGATCGCGAGGTCTCGATCTCTCTGGCAGAATTCTATGACATCTCGGGGTTGCCAATCAGGGGTAGTCTGTATGAGGAGTTGCTGCCCTCTGACGAGTACATCTTTGAGCCCGAGCCCGCCCCGATTGACGGCCTGTCTGCTGAGAATGCCGTCCGCCACAAGCGTCCCAGTTTGATCAAGGCGCTAGGTATCTTCGACCGATTATTCACCGAATCCGAAGAGCAGGGTGTTACTTTCAAGAGCTTCATTGCTCGTTTCCTTCGCGAGGACGTCTTGTTGAAGACAGCCCCGAAGTTCACCAACATTAGAGACCCCTTTGGGTTTGGTCCGAAGAAGCTGCCGACCACTGAATCGGATCTACCACAGTACTACATCCCTATTATGTCGCCGACGTCTTTTGAATCCATTGCTGCTCCCGGCATGGATTGGTTTGTCAGTGTCTGGCTTAGTTGGTTTGTCATCCCCATGCATCGTCGCTTTATGAGAGCTTCGGTTATCTACCCGGCTTATCGTATCGCTGAGGGGACACGGTTGGCCATCGGCATCCCGGCCTTGGCGCATCTTTATCATGGGTTGGGCACCGCAGCTAATACCTCTACTCCCGGCGTGGATGTAGTAAAATTTTCGCTTCATTATTTCACGTCTTGGGTCGAAATGCATGTGCTGGGGGCTTTCGCTATGCATCAGAGGCTCGTGTTTTACGACGCCTATCCCTTCCCGCGACTTATGCGATTGGTGGGTGTTTCTGCTGCCGACCCGACTCAATTCTGTAGGGTTCCTAGGCACTCTTGTGAAGGTTCAAAAGGCATCAAACATGCCCGGATTAAAATTTAGACGTGCCGAACAACCCAAAGCCGGGATCTTTGCTAGATTATTAGGTTTAAACATGCGAGATGATAACTTTTATCTAAGTGTGAGGGATTACAACCTTTGTAGTCCGTTCTTTCACTTCACAAGCTCCGAGTAGAAGTCCCTTTGCCGCGATCCACGATCTCCCGGACTCATGAGAGGCTCCACGACTCGAACGATCTATGCTAGCTCGAAGTATTCCAAATCTCCGATGATCTACCTTGAAGTTGCAACGACTCAAGCTTTCTCACTCTAAAGAGATGAACACACTAATCTCATGGGCTAGATGAGATGAGGATGAGAGAGTAGTAATTTTGCTTTCTTTTTATATCATTTTCTCATATTATTTCATCACACAAAGAAAAACTAGCAAGCTTTCTTCAAGAGAGGAGAAGAAGATAATAATGGAAAAGATAATGAAATTATCTTTCTTTTGTGATGAATAGAATAAAACCTATATGATTGATTATTAACCATGGTCAAGGATGATTGGATAAGAATGTGTAGAGAAACAACTAGAGTTAGGGTTTGATTGAGTTAAAGAATGTGTCATCCATAATATCTTAAGAATGACAAAAGAAATAGCTTCTAGAAGGTGCATGAAGCAACTAACCCTAATCAAAACCTAACCTCAATTAATCATCCTTAAACATGTTTAACAATTAATCATATCATGTCACAATAATATATATCACATATATATTATATATTTGCAACAAAAGAAAATAATACAATTAACATATATCGCATATATATCAATGTATCATCCAGTGAGAAAATGAAATAATAAAGCGATCCAATATTAGATAATGTAATACAATATATCATATATATTATTATACATTAAATCATCGAATCAACACTTGATCCGACGATCCGGCTATATCGAATATTACCGACTAATATCTCATGTACCGATTCATCGAATCAACACTTGATCCGATGACCCAGTTCATCAACTTAATATCCTGAGAATATAATACGGTATCCCATATCGCATTATTCTCGGTCCTGCGCATATCACATATGTGCCACTACTCCGTTTCGCCTGAGCCAAGAAACCTCTGTGTAGGACTCTAAAGAATCGTCAATACGCCGGTAGCAGGTGATGATCATATCAAACACCCACAAGCTGCAAGCGGTCAGCTAAACGTAACAGCCACCCAGGTATTGAGCGATCAGAAGATCAACAAGCTAGCCTGTGCGTTCTCCTGTGAATCCGATCAGTAACACTCCCGTACAGTCCGGTCTGTTCGTCTGATATGTCGCATATCAAGTCTAGGGGTGGTATACGTCAGACCCCAGTAACCGATAAGTCGTGTCGATGTGTGGCTCATAACGGGTCGAGAAACTACTAGTAACACTTACCAGTAAATCTCTATATCAGCCCTGGCCAGGGACTTCCAGTTATAGCCAATCGAACACAGCACAACATCAACTCCCTATACCGGGAGAGACGAATCCCCTCCTATCGCTCATTGCCTCCATGTGATTCGGGACTGTACCCAAAAGCCACCGTTTTGCACGCCCTCTTGGACGTGGTAAGGTGGAAATCAAAGCACAGTGGGAATCACACAAGACTCCATGACGATCTCGGGTCTACAGACTACCCTGTACCAGTGTCACCGGAGAACTGCCATCTGACGTGTGGTATATCACCATCTGGGAGTTCTCGGCGAGTTCGTCCAGTATACCCAGTCTCCACTGAGCACCCGTACACCATCTCTGATGTCTAACACCGATGGATATGGGATCATCCATCGCCCATCATATGGGTCAAGATGCGTATACGCTAGTCTACTCTGGTGTATCGATGCCCTATCTCGATATACCCTCGACTAGGAACAGTTATAGGATGTACTCATCGACTACCGCGGCCCCACTAGTATGATCTCATCATAGTCCCAGTAGTCGAGTACAGATCCTAAGGGCTTTATCAACATGTGAGAGTAAAACAGTAAATCAATACAAGTCAACATGTTAAGATAAAGTGAAACCAAATAGCATACTATCATGACGAGCAAGAAAGTCCTCTCTGTATATATCTAAGCATCCATCATAATATACATCATATGTACAACAATGGCCTCTAGGGCATATACATAACTAACAATCTCCCACTTGCACTAAGGCCAGCTGCTGTAGTATCGCATACCTAGCATCCCGAATAATCTCTCAAACTGTATCTGGGGAATAGTTTTCGTGAATGGATCCGCAGTGTTGTCCTTCGTATCTACTCTCCTGACCTCGATCTCCCGGCGATCAACTATGTCCCTGATCAGGTGATACCGCCTCAGAATATGTCTGGACTTTTGATGGGATCTGGGTTCCTTGGCCAAAGCCAC
The DNA here is from genome assembly GCA_030015575.1 of Agapanthus africanus. Lineage (NCBI taxonomy): Eukaryota > Viridiplantae > Streptophyta > Magnoliopsida > Asparagales > Amaryllidaceae > Agapanthus > Agapanthus africanus. The sequence continues at coordinate 4,401,566 of JASDDO010000004.1, forward strand.
AGCTCCATTGTTATCGCAATACAGAGGTATTGGATGCTCAATGGATGGAACCTCACCAAGTTCACTAATGAACTTCTTTATCCAGACAGCCTCTTTGGCAGCATCGTTGGCAGCGATGTATTCAGCCTCCATCGTCGAGTCTGCAACGGTATCCTGTTTGGAACTCTTCCAACATACCGCCCCTCCATTGAGGGTAAAGACAAAACCCGAATGCGACTTAGAGTCGTCCTTATCACTTTGGAAGCTGGAATCGGTAAAGGACTCCACCTGGAGTTCTCCGTTACCATACACCAAGAACATCTCCTTAGTCCTTCGTAAGTACTTGAGAATGTTCTTTACAGCTGTCCAGTGACTCTCTCCAGGATCTGCTTGATACCGACTCACTACACTTAGTGAGTATGCTACATCGGGTCTGGTACATAGCATCGCATACATGATAGAGCCTACTGCCGAAGCATAGGGTTTCCCTTGCATGCGAGCTCTCTCCAAATCAGTCTTGGGAGACATCTCTTTGGAGAGAGTGAGTCCAGAGATCGTGGGTTGGTTCCCACGCTTGGATTCTTCCATACTAAATCTCTTTAGTATGGTGTCAATATACCTGGATTGGGACAATCCCAGTATCCGTTTAGATCTGTCTCTATAGATCATGATTCCCAATATGCAGGAGGCATCACCTAAATCTTTCATTGAGAATCTCTGTGATAAGAAGAGCTTGACTGATTGCAGCATAGGAATATCATTTCCTATCAAGAGTATGTCATCCACGTACAATACGAGAAAGACAACCTTACCCTCTGCTACCTTCTTATAGATACAAGGTTCATCTATATTTTTGATGAAGTCAAACTCTTTGACTACAACATCAAAACAGATGTTCCAACTCCGCGATGCTTGCTTTAACCCATAAATGGATTTAAGCAGCTTGCACACCTTTCCGCTGCTCCCACTATCTACGAAGCCCTCTGGCTGAGTCATGTACACGCACTCTTCTAAATCACCGTTTAGAAAGGCGGTCTTAACATCCATTTGCCAGATTTCGTAGTCATGGTATGCAGCAATGGCAAGTAAGATCCGGATGGACTTAAGCATAGCCACTGGAGAAAAGGTTTTGTCATAATCCACACCTGGACGTTGACGAAAACCCTTTGCTATAAGTCTAGCTTTGAAAGTCTCAACTTTTCCATCTACACCAAATTTCTTTTTAAAAATCCACTTGCTCCCAATGGGTTTTACCCCTTCAGGAGCATTTTCTAAAATCCATACTTTATTGGTGTACATGGATTCCATCTCAGATCGCATTGCATCCAGCCATTTCACAGAGTCACCACTCGTGATGGCCTGCTCGAAACTAATCGGTTCATCATCATCCATGATGCAGTCCTCGCTTCCACCATCAATGAGAAAACCGTAGTATCTCTCAGGTGGATGAGAAACCCTACTAGATCGGCGGAGAGGCTGAGGTTCGTCGGGTACTACTGAATCCTCTGGTTCAACCAAGTCTTCTGTTATAGTTTGTGTTGCTGGAACCTCTTCCAGTTCTACCTCAATACTACTATTCTGTTTCATAAGAAAACCTTTTTCTAAGAAAGTAGCATGTCGAGAAACAAACATCTTTTGTTCCTCGGGGTGGTAGAAGATATACCCTTGTGAATTTCTGGGATATCCTACAAACTTGCATAAGACTGATCTTGCCTCGAGTTTGTCCGGATTTTGTCTTTTGACATAGGCCGGGCAACCCCATATCTTAATATAATTAAGATGTGGTCTCTTCCCTTTCCATATCTCATATGGAGTGGTAGGCACAGATTTGGTAGGAACTCTATTCAATAGGTCTATGGCTGTCTCAAGCGCATACCCCCAGAAGGAAATAGGTAACTCAGCTGTACTCATCATGGAGCGCACCATATCTAATAGGGTGCGATTCCTCCGCTCCGATACACCGTTGTGCTGTGGTGTATAAGGAGGAGTAAGCTGAGAGAGAATCCCATTCTCTTTTAGATAATCTAGGAACTCATTGCTTAAGTATTCACCTCCTCGATCAGATCGAAGAATCTTAATACTTTTGCCCGTTTGATTCTCTACTTCGTGTTTATATTCTCTGAATTTCTCAAAAGCTTCAGACTTGTGTTTCATCAGGAATACATGTCCGAATCTAGAGAGATCGTCAGTGAATATAATGAAGTAGGAAGAACCGTTCCTGGCATGCGTAGACATGGGACCGTATACATCACTATGTATCAGTCCTAAGAGTTCATTAACTCTTTCTCCATGTCTACTAAACGGAGCTTTGGTCATTTTTCCTTTGAGACATGAATGGCAAGTATCATAAGATGATAATTCGAACGGATTCAAATAACCATCCTTATGTAACTTAGCCAGTCGTGTCGCATTGATATGACCAAGTCTACAATGCCACAAGAAGGATTCGTTCATATCTGAATTTTTCCTCTTGTGTGTGTTTTGTATATTCAGGACTGTATTCTGATTTAGAATGAATATGCCATTATGTAACGAGCCTGATGCAATCAACTTTTGATCTAGGAATATGTTCATAACATTATCCTTTACTACAAAATTATATCCTTCTTTACTTAATAAAGAAACTGATATAATGTTGCACATCATATTCGGTATATAATAGCACTCATTTAGAATCATTGTATTACGACTTGGCAATACTAGGTGATGTTCGCCAACTGCTTTGGCTACAACACTTGCACCGTTCCCTACTTGAACGGAATGATCACCTTTTCCCAGTTCTTTACCTTTACGTAGCCCATGTAACTGTTTACATATGTGGGATCCTGATCCGGTATCTAATACCCAGGACGTAGGGTGAACTGAGAAACAGTTCTCAATAACAAACACACCCGAAGAGGATGCATCAACATGCATGTTCTTTTGGGCGGCGTGAGAATCCAGATATTCTCCTGTTTCCTGTTCAGTCTTATAACTCTTATAAGAAAGAACGGGTCCAACATTCTCTTGCTCAGTACAATAATCGGGTTCAGTCAATACATCAATATTATTATCTTGATTATGGCCTCACATGGTCGCTACCTGGAGAGAGAGAGAAGAAAACACTTTAGCGTATGCTCTTGCAAGATTAGATTGGTTATTATCTTATCTAATCAGGATGTCTCTCACTGTTTTTATCAAATCTACCTTAAAACCCTAAAAGGCAAGATTAGCCGGGATTAATTACACCCTACAATTTCGTCAATCTTTCAGCCAGATCAGTGTCGGTACTTTGAGGGAGGTTCCCCGTGCTTTCGTACGGACCTAATTAAAGTAAACCTCGTTTTCCCAGAGGCGTAACCCCGTTAACACTTTTCTAGACACCTACTTGATCGGCTAATTGTCCTGTGTAAAACTCTCCCAGGAGTAACACTTACTCGCAGTGGGTATCGGGATCCAACTATCTCATAGGAGGTATGCAATCTCATTGCAAATTTCAACGCTTGAAATTCCCGATAAAACTTTTACCCCTAGCGTGCTATGACCTTGACGCATGCCAAACAACCCATAGTCCGCTAGTCAAGTTCAACCTGTACATTTCGTGATTGAATTAAACCCACCCGTACGACCCTTGACGCATGCCAAACAACGCCGTACGAATACCCTAATCCAATCGCATCTCATGCTGCAGATAAGTAATAATCAGCTACCGTACGCTACGCCTTGACGCATGCCAAACTACCGTAGCACGAATACTAAATATTACTTATCTGAAATGACGGAGGGCTACGCAGGTTTTTCAGAAAACCCTGAGCGTAATGAACTTGATATCGTCGTAGAATCTAGTAGTTTTTTTTGAAAAAAGGAGTGTTTTTGATGCTTTTCTTAGTTTCGCTAAAGGGGTCACTTCCGGTGAAGGGATCGTCGGCCCTTTCCTCATCGAATAAGGTGCAGGATATATCATATATACCGCTGTGCAAAGCAAAACACTAAAAGCAATCAAAAGACAAACCGAGTTTTGTAGCATCTGCCTGTTTCGCTAAAGGAGTCACTCCCGGTGAAGGGATCTCGGTCCTTTCCTCATCGAATAAGGTGCATGATATATCATATATATCGCTGTGCAAAGCAAAACTGTAGCTACCCTTTTTATAAAGTTTTGATTCTACAACATCTTTAGGTTTCTTTTCTTTTTATTAATCTTATTAATAAAAATCCCATCAGCTTATGCTTCCTAAGCGTCACAGAAGAAACGAAAGCAGTAATATTTATATATCAGCATATATATATAGTATAAGCATTCGTCTCAGGCAGTAATATTATCTCATCACAGAACATTGCAGCAGAAGAACATATATGAAATATTGGATATACTAGGACGTCCGTGTTTTCAATACGAGCCTGTATAAAACACGGATTCCACGGTCGCGACGAATAGCCAAACCCACATCCCAAGACCCCTACGAGAGCGGCAAGTAACACTGCCAATTCTAGGGTTAGGAGACCCGGTCTCGACTCCTCGAGATGGCCTCCCACTGGACCCTAGAACCCGGTTACTTGTGCTCCCCTCCTTGGGTCTACCCAATGCGGAAAAGTAAATAATATACACTGGTGACATCAACCGCAACCTGGAAGTGCCCCAAATAAAAGAATATTACATTACAAATGAATTTTACATGAATGAAAATAAAAACCCTCATCTCACATAAAACCCCCGGCTATTCTGATCGCGACGATCCAATATAACATATCACAGCAACACATAATATCTCATATCATCAACGTAAGTAAATATGCGCATCCCAATTGTCATTGACATATAGCAACGAAACCGGTGATATCACATATTACACTTACGGTCACAGAAAAGAAAGTGTAAAACTACAATATTTAGAATCCACAATCACTTTAGACATCGTAAATCCGAAATATCACATACTCCGCATTTCATGCCTAACTCTATGAATTCCACATATTGTATCACATTCCAGATAAATAGACAGTATTAAACTTTCCGAACAGATAATCAAATACCCAAAATTTCCCAAAGTGCTCAACTCTTGAGCGGAGTTCAAATAATCCCAGAATATGTCACAGTACCGGTGACCAGCCGTTGAAGGGTCAAGCCAACGCCTCACATGTGGCACGCCGTACTGCCCCAAACCCGAAGGTTCAAAAGGCAGTTCAAGACGGTCACATAATCGAATTAAGGTTTGTTGCCTTCTAGAGGGTCCACCGCTTAACTTGTACAATTTTCCGAAAGATTTAAACCCAGTAAAAATTCAACGCTTGAAAGTTTGCCGTACCGGGAAATAGTAAGTTAATGATATCCGTTCAAATAATTTATCAGTTTCTAAATATCCGGAAAGAAATACGAACTTAAATATTCCGATCGAATCTACTATTACAAAATAAACCCCAGATTTAAACAATACTGGAATCACTGTTAAAAATATCCAGAAGCATCAACAAGCACCTACGGACATTACCATAAAAGCCACGTGTCATGAATTCACTGTTCCGCCGCTGAACCGCCGCGCAAGGCATGCTTGCGCCGCGGTTCCGCCGCCGTTTAGTCGAATTGGGGGCTCGGGTTTTATGGTAATTCTTAGAATTCCCTGCTGATTTTTTTACATATTTTTAATTCAGAAAAATCCCAAATTTTAAAAAAATTCCAGAGAGGGGGCTTTTTCCGTCGTTTCGGGTTCGATCGGAGTTTTAACTTCGTAAACACATTGCCTAATGCTCTAGCTAGGCTCTGATACCACTGTAGGGTTCCTAGGCACTCTTGTGAAGGTTCAAAAGGCATTAAACATGCCTGGATTAAAATTTAGACGTGCCGAACAACCCAAAGCCGGGATCTTTGCTAGATTATTAGGTTTAAACATGCGAGATGATAACTTTTATCTAAGTGTGAGGGATTACAACCTTTGTAGTCCGTTCCTTCACTTCACAAGCTCCGAGTAGAAGTCCCTTTGCCGCGATCCACGATCTCCCGGACTCATGAGAGGCTCCACGACTCGAACGATCCATGCTAGCTCGAAGTATTCCAAATCTCCGATGATCTACCTTGAAGTTGCAACGACTCAAGCTTTCTCACTCTAAAGAGATGAACACACTAATCTCATGGGCTAGATGAGACGAGGATGAGAGAGTAGTAATTTTGCTTTCTTTTTATATCATTTTCTCATATTATTTCATCACACAAAGAAAAACTAGCAAGCTTTCTTCAAGAGAGGAGAAGAAGATAATAATGGAAAAGATAATGAAATTATCTTTCTTTTGTGATGAATAGAATAAAACCTATATGATTGATTATTAACCATGGTCAAGGATGATTGGATAAGAATGTGTAGAGAAACAACTAGAGTTAGGGTTTGGTTGAGTTAAAGAATGTGTCATCCATAATATCTTAAGAATGACAAAAGAAATAGCTTCTAGAAGGTGCATGAAGCAACTAACCCTAATCAAAACCTAACCTCAATTAATCATCCTTAAACATGTTTAACAATTAATCATATCATGTCACAATAATATATATCACATATATATTATATATTTGCAACAAAAGAAAATAATACAATTAACATATATCGCATATATATCAATGTATCATCCAGTGAGAAAATGAAATAATAAAGCAATCCAATATTAGATAATGTAATACAATATATCATATATATTATTATACATTAAATCATCGAATCAACACTTGATCCGACGATCCGGCTATATCGAATATTACCGACTAATATCTCATGTACCGATTCATCGAATCAACACTTGATCCGATGACCCAGTTCATCAACTTAATATCCTGAGAATATAATACGGTATCCCATATCGCATTATTCTCGGTCCTGCGCATATTACATATGTGCCACTACTCCGTTTCGCCTGAGCCAAGAAACCTCTGTGTAGGACTCTAAAGAATCGTCAATACGCCGGTAGCAGGTGATGATCATATCAAACACCCACAAGCTGCAAGCGGTCAGCTAAACGTAACAGCCACCCAGGTATTGAGCGATCAGAAGATCAACAAGCTAGCCTGTGCGTTCTCCTGTGAATCCGATCAGTAACACTCCCGTACAGTCCGGTCTGTTCGTCTGATATGTCGCATATCAAGTCTAGGGGTGGTATACGTCAGACCCCAGTAACCGATAAGTCGTGTCGATGTGTGGCTCATAACGGGTCGAGAAACTACTAGTAACACTTACCAGTAAATCTCTATATCAGCCCTAGCCAGGGACTTCCAGTTATAGCCAATCGAACACAGCACAACATCAACTCCCTATACCGGGAGAGACGAATCCCCTCCTATCGCTCATTGCCTCCATGTGATTCGGGACTGTACCCAAAAGCCACCGTTTTGCACGCCCTCTTGGACGTGGTAAGGTGGAAATCAAAGCACAGTGGGAATCACACAAGACTCCATGACGGTCTCGGGTCTACAGACTACCCTGTACCAGTGTCACCGGAGAACTGCCATCTGACGTGTGGTATATCACCATCTGGGAGTTCTCGGCGAGTCCGTCCAGTGTACCCAGTCTCCATTGAGCACCCGTACACCATCTCTGATGTCTAACACCGATGGATATGGGATCATCCATCGCCCATCATATGGGTCAAGATGCGTATACGCTAGTCTACTCTGGTGTATCGATGCCCTGTCTCGATATACCCTCGACTAGGAACAGTTATAGGATGTACTCATCGACTACCGCGGCCCCACTAGTATGATCTCATCATAGTCCCAGTAGTCGAGTACAGATCCTAAGGGCTTTATCAACATGTGAGAGTAAAACAGTAAACCAATACAAGTCAACATGTTAAGATAAAGTGAAACCAAATAGCATACTATCATGACGAGCAAGAAAGTCCTCTCTGTATATATCTAAGCATCCATCATAATATACATCATATGTACAATAATGGCCTCTAGGGAAATACATAACTAACAAATTCGGGGCTATTCGGGTGCTGATTTCTCCTCACGCCGCCGCTGGCGGGCTGGTTTTTAATGATCGGGTCTTGTCTACTCCCTCAGGTCCAGTTCAACAACTCTGGGACCGGTCGAGAGACAACGCACCTTCTTTGAAGCCCCGGGAGGCCGCGCACTTGTATACAATTAGACCGGGCTACTTGGTGTTTCGCCAGGACAGTGCAGCTCTTTTCATGCGGTACAACCCACATCGATTCGCCCGACAGCTTGGATACGAACAGGGCATTCCCTTTGAAGCTTTCATCGTTGCGCCGGTCCCTTCACTTGATGCCGTTCGCGATGCCACACATCATTTCGTGAGGTTGAACACCGGCTCCAATTTTATGATCCCTGAAGCTGAGCATACGCCCCGGTGCGTAGGATCGTTCACGAGTTGGTATCTCCATCGAGTCAGCCCGATTATTCTTGAGGAAAGAAGGGTGCTTCTTGGTCATGATGCCCCTCCTCCGGTTCCGGGAGCTAAGCTGCGACCGAGGGCTCCGGTCTGCTTCCCTCTGAGGGAGATTGGCACCGCGCTCATTCCGGGAGAGTCAGGGGTAGACCTTACTCCAACAGTTGGTATGCCCCTGGGTTCCCGATCGCGGGGTAGACGAGCCCCAGTAGTAGCACCACCGCCGGTGGCAGCACCGCCCCCCGTGGCGTCGACAATGGCGGTGTCATCCTCGGTTGTGGCACCGAGCGGGAGTAATAGGGATGAGGACGTCGAGGGAGATGTGGGTCGGTGCCGCCCTAAGGCTTCGCGGGGGAGGAAGAGGTCATCCTCGGCGACCGGCTCTGGGTCTAAGCGGCGGAGGAAAGCGGCCACCAATTTGCTCAATTCTTTGGCGGAGTCCGGGCCTATTCTTGAAGACGAACCATTGGCCTTGCAAGAGTCAGACGCTGGACTTCTCTTCCCGAGTTCGGCCGATGAGGAAGCCATACAGTTGTACGAGGCCATACGGCGTTCCAAAGACGTGTCTCATAACGCCAGGGTTCCGAAGAAGCCCTATCCCGCTGTAATCTTTTACGAAGACCCTTCGTGGATTCGGCGGCGGTTTATCGGTCCTTTGGAGGAATGGGGGGAAAGGGCCCTGAAGCAGGCCGCTTCAGAAGACGCAGCGGACGCACTCTCTTTATGGACCGGCGGCCATGAGTCTACCCTTGAACCCCGGCGAGCACGCCTCCTTAAGAAGGAGCAGCGGCTTGAAGAAGCCATATTGAGGGCTTCTTTGCGCATCGGTACGTTGTTGTTCTTTTTTGTAGTTTTTTCAGATTATTTATGCCTGTATATGCGTATCCTTATTATTATTTGAATTGCGCAGAATCTTCGACGCTGGGGGAGCTCCCTACGGGCTCATTGAAGCTGAAGCCTGCCGAAATTCCCGATGAAGCATTGCTCGATGTGGAGGGGGCTGATGAGGCTGCTCCTCTTATGGTAGAGCCTCCAGCAGCGGTTCTTGATCAGGGTGTGCTTTCCCCTTTGGGGGAGGCTCCTTTGGAGGCTACCGCTCCAACGGCTCTTCCCGAAGGCGGCCCAGAGGCTGAGATGGAGGTAGTCGGGACTACCCTCCCCTTGTTGGAGCCTGAAGTTACGACAGAGGCCGCTGAAGCTGCTATCCCCCCGGCTCAGAATGGGAGGAGTGTCGAAGGTAACCTTCCACGTTTTGAGCTAGTAATCTTTCTGTTAGCTGAACTCTTTTGTCTTTTCAGAATTGCGTGGACTGGCTGCCTCCATTGTCGATCTATCTCCTCGGCAGTCCTTCCAGCGTCTTTTGGAAATGGCCGCTCCGCAGGCGATATCTCCTCAACGCATCGTCCTCTCGTATGGACAAGGTGAGTGTTGTTCATCACTTCTCATAGCATCATTGTTATTTAGCGTATTGACATTGATGTTCTCTACAGTTTTGGAGGCCGATGATGAGGTCGAGGTTCTCGAAGGGCCAGAGGAACCCTCAGCTCCTACTTGCATGACCGTAGGTAAGTGACATTCCGGTATAGCCTCACTTGTTCCTTTGCTTAAGAGTCTTACTAATATGTTTCAACTCTGAACAGCCTTGCCGGCTCCAATAGCGTTGGAATCGCGTATCGTCATGCCGCCCGGCCCTTATGCTTTGCGAGCTTCAGAACGCTTGGCCCAATTGAGCCTTGTCTCCCTGTCGTCTTTGATCGAGGAGCTTCGTGCTGGCAGTGCAACTACAGCTGAAGCATTTGCTGCCGAGGTTAACGGTTCTCTTCATTTTCTTGCCACTTACCATAGCAAAGAGGTGGTGCGAGTTTGGGTGGAGTTCTGTCGGCAGGTGGAGGCTTGCTTGCACGCACTTGAATGTTCCCGTCTTTCCTCGGAGGTCATGGCTGCAAAGGCGGACTTGCGGGGGTTGATAGCGCAGTGCGCGACAAACATGACATCGTGCGAGAGGAGGCTTGGCCGCAAATTCTCGGAGAGGGAGCTGGCTTCTAAAGCGCTGAGCGAGCTTCAGGCGAGTCTTACTGCCAAGGCCAACAAAGCGTATGAACTCTGGCGGGTGCTTCAATAGTCTATCAGGGAGGTGGTGACTCTTGATAAAGCTGCTACGTTCACTCGTGAGAGGGTCGAGGCTCATAAGGCCACCGAGAAATAGCTTGAAGGCAGGCTCGCTTCGTATCAGGCCCAGCAGGCTCAGGCGGAGGCCCGTCTTTTGGCGATCTTAAATCATGAGGCCGTGGCCCAACAAAAGCAGGATGAGCTGACCAAGCTGCTAAATTGCCCGCCAGCTTGAAACATTTGTATCTTTTCCTTCCTTCTTGTATATACTCATAGATGAGAGTATTTTCTTTTGTTCTTTCATGAATTGTACTTTGTATCCATTTTGGTTTATGAATAAAAGATACATTTTTCTTCTCAATGATGTGTCTCTTTTATTGAATGTATTCTGCGGAAAATTTATCTTGGCCTACTTGCAGGGCAGCGATGGCTTAGGATTCAGGGTTAAGATCTGCTTCCTATGACTTTTGCACTTTATGAGCCATGAGGGTCTCATAAAGAGTTTTTTCTCCCTATAGGTCGAGAGGATCCCATAGGTGTGAGTTCTTCTTAAGAATCGTGAGGATTCTTAAGCGGGTTTTCCCTTGAGAGTCGTAAGGATCTCAGAAGAGAGTTTTTCTTTATTACAGGTCATGAGGACTTGCAAGTGCTTGATGTGGTCACCCTTATTCGTGTTTCATAGGGTCAGGGGTTGCTCAAGGCATCGTAGTTTAAAGACGTCACGGTCAAGGTTAAGGACATCATAGTCCGTGGATTTAAGGACTCCACAGTCCGATACTAGTTTTAAGACATCACCGTCAAGGTTAAGGACCTCATAGTCCGTGGATTTAGGGACTCCACAGTCCGATGTTAGTTTTAAGACATCTCGGTCAAGGTTAAGGACCTCATAGTCCATGGATTTAGGGACTCCACAGTCCGATGTTAGTTTTAAGACATCACGGTCAAGGTTAAGGACCTCATAGTCCGTGGATTTAGGGACTCCACAGTCCGATGTTAGTTTTAAGACATCACGGTCAAGGTTAAGGACCTCATAGTCCGTGGATTTAAGGACTCCACAGTCCGATGTTAGTTTTAAGACATCACGGTCAAGGTTAAGGACCTCATAGTCCGTGGATTTAGGGACTCTACAGTCCATGGATTTAGGGACTCTACAGTCCGATGTTAGTTTTAAGACATCACAGTCAAGGTTAAGGACCTCATAGTCCGTGGATTTAGGGACTCCACAGTCCGATGTTAGTTTTAAGACATCACGGTCAAGGTTAAGGACTTCATAGTCCGTGGATTTAGGGACTCCACAGTCTGATGTTTGGTTGCAGGGACCCATCACCTCTTTGAAGACGTTGAGGAATTACAACGTCAGGCATCAAAGGAGTGAAGAGATGTACCCTTAAACCAAGGTAGAATCAGTACAGAATCAGGGTGGTTGATTGTTAGTTTTAAGACATTACGGTCGAGGTTAAGGACATCATAGTCCGTGGATTTTAAGGACTCCACAGTCCGGTGTTTGCTCTGGATGCTTCACACGGGTTCACTGCCGTGCTTGGCGAGGACCAGGCTCCGCTCTGGGCGTTTTTCGCGGGGTCAAAGAGTGACATTATCCGCGTTCCACGTGACCAGGAATTTTGCACTAGATGCTTCACACGGGTTCACTGCCGTGTTTGGCGAGGACTAGGCTCCGCTCTGGATGCTTCACACGGGTTCACTGCCGTGCTCTGCGAGGACCAGGATCCGCTCTGGACGTTTTCCATGGGGTCAAAGAGTGACGTTATCCGCGTTCCACGTAACCAGGAATTTTGCACTAGATGCTTCATATGGGTTCACTGTCGTGCTCGGCGAGGACTAGGCACCGCTCTGGATGCTTCACACGGGTTCACTGCCGTGCTCTGCGAGGACCAGGATCCGCTCTGGACGTTTTCCACGGGGTCAAAGAGTGACGTTATCCGCGTTCCACGTAACCAGGAATTTTGCACTAGATGCTTCACACGGGTTCACTGCTGTGCTCGGCGAGGACTACGCTCCGCTATGGATGCTTCACACAGGTTCACTGCCGTGCTCTGCGAGGACCAGGATCCGCTCTGGACGTTTTCCACGGGGTCAAAGAGTGACGTTATCCACGTTCCACATAACCAGGAATTTTGCACTAGTTGCTTCACACGGGTTCACTACCGTGCTCGGCGAGGACTAGGCTCCGCTCTGGATGCTTCACACGGGTTCACTGCCGTGCTCTGCGAAGACCAGGATCCGCTCTGGACGTTTTCCACGGGGTCAAAGAGTGACGTTATCCGCGTTCCACGTAACCAGGAATTTTGCACTAGATGCTTCACACGGGTTCACTGCCGTGCTCGGCGAGGACTAGGCTCCGCTCTGGATGCTTCACACGGGTTCACTGCCGTGCTCTGCGAGGAACAGGATCCGCTCTGGACGTTTTCCACGGGGTCAAAGAGGGACGTTATTCGCGTTCCATGTAACCAGGAATTTTTCACTAGATGCTTCACACGGGTTCACTGCCGTGCTCGGCGAGGACTAGGCTCCACTCTGGATGCTTCACACGGGTTCACTGCCGTGCTCTGCGAGGACCAGGATCCGCTCTGGACGTTTTCCACGGGGTCAAAGAGTGACATTATCCGCGTTCCACGTAACCAGGAATTTCGTTGATTGTATTCGCATTTCACGGAGTTGGGATTTGACTTTTCGGTGGTCAGGATATCGCCGAGCGATGGACTTGGGAGTTGCCGCTGTTCCGTTTCGCTTGAAGTCGTGTTCGTTATTACGAGACGAGTGCTGAGATGATCTCTGAGTCATTCGCGGCCCGTCGAGATTTTGGTTCTTTTTATGATGAAACCTGGGGGAGAAGTATGATCCCTTTTTTGTTTACGCCCTTGGATTGTATATAGGGTGTGATGGAACATCACCTGTAGGGCATAAATTAAAACTTTTTTTATTTTATTTCTTTTTCCGCGATGCTCTATCATTTCAGCTTTTATATCTTGGAGGTCGTGATTGCCCTATCATTTCGGCCATTCTTCGCGGTGCCCAATCATTTTGGCTATTTATTTTATTTTTACTCGCTGCTTTTTATTGCGAGTTGCCCAATCATTTCGGCTATCTGTCATGCATACATTTTTGCTTGCTGCTTTTTATTGCAAGTTGCCCCATCATTTCGGCTATTTCGTATGCATGTGTGGCTTGCTAGCTTTTTCGCTGCAAGTTTGGATTTTAGACACCGATTTCGACAACGGCACCGCTACAACTGGGATGTTTCCAGGAGCGAATCATCATTTTCCTCTGTCGATATTGAACAAAGGTGGCTTAGTAAACAGGGTTAAGGGTCCTGTCGACCAAGGCTTTTGACTTCATGAGCCGTAGGGGTCTCATAAAGGTATTTCTCCCTACAAGTCGTGAGGATCTTGTAGGTGTGTTTTCTCCTTGGGAATTATGAGGATTCCTAAGTGCATGTCCTCTTGCAAGTCGTAAGGATCTTACAAAAGGGTCTTCTCCTCATAAGTCGAGAGGACTTACAAGGGTTGCTCACCATATGGACATATCCCTAGTCACGGGTGGGACTTTGCTGGGGAAATGTTTATTCGTGCCCGTGGATTGTATACAAGGGTCAGTATTGAGCCACTTGTAGGTCAATATCGAAGGTTGTGGGGGATTTGCTTAAGAACAGGTTTAGGTTTCTGTAACTTAAGACTTTCAAATCTTATGAGCCGTGAGGGTCCCATAAGAGAGTTCTCCTTACGAGTCGTGAGGATCTCGTAAGTGTATTTTCTCCTTAGGAATCATGGGGATCTCTAAGTGTGTTGCTCCCTTGTGAGTCGTAAGGATCCCACGCGGGTGGTTTCTCCTTACAAGGTCGAGAGGATCTTGTAAGTGTCTTTTAACGAGGTTGCGCCCTTTCGGGTTTTCACAAACACTCGCCGGTGGTCCTGCTGTTTTTACTCACGGAGCCCTTTCGGGTTTTCATCCGTGCCCATTTTGCTTATGGACATACCGTTTTTTTTTATTCTTTTTCTCTTTTTTTTACAAGGTCGCGCCCTTTCGGGTTTTCACGAACACTCGCCAGTAGCCCTGCTGTTTTTACTCACGGAGCCCTTTCGGGTTTTCATCCGTGCCCATTTTTCTTATGGACATACCGTTTTTATTTTTTTATTTTTTTATTTATATATTTTTTTCTTTTTTTCTTTTTTTTATTCATCTCGTCAGCCTAAGGATACTGCGGTAGTAGTTTAAGGACGTTTCGGTCCGTCGTTAGTTTAAGGACGTTTCGGTCCGTCGTCAGTTTAAGGACGTTTCGGTCCATCATTAGTTTAAGGACGTTTCGGTCCATCATTAGTTTAAGGACGTTTTGGTCCATTCAGGGGAAGGCCGGCTACTGCTTATAAAGTCTGAGCTTAGAAAGATAGCGAGCGGACATAGTCGTCGTCATCTATCGTTGACCTAGGCTGTGGCTCATTAAGCATAGTATTTCTTTAGGAAGCGGCCGCTTATTGGCCTGAAAGGCCTTTCACCGTGCATGTCCATGAGTAGATAGGCTCCACCCTGGTAGACCTTGTCTATGATGTACGGGCCTTCATAGTTTGGCTCAAATTTTCCCCGCTTGGCACGATTGGGGATCATAGGTCTTTTGACCACTAGTACGAGTTCGCCTTGGCGGAATGTCCTCGGCCTGGTCAATCTTTCGTATGAGCGCGTCATCTTTGCTTTGTAGACCTCCAGATTTTGTTGCGCTATGAGCCGGGTTTCATCGAGGGCATCAAGCTCCTCAAGCCGAAGGTGAGCATTTTCTTCGTTTGTCAATTCGTGGTGGACTGCCACTCGTAGAGAAGGAAGCTCTATCTCGAGGGGGAGTACCGCTTCCGTACCGAATACCCGTGCATATGGCGTCGTGTTCGTGGCCGTCTTGAACGTAGTTCGATATGCCCAAAGAGCCTCTTGCAGTCTCTCGTTCCAGTCCTTCTTATTTCGGGACACTGTCTTTTTTATGATCTTTGTCAAGGTCTTATTAAAGGCCTCAGCCAGACCGTTAGCTCGTGGATTATAAACTGAGGAGTATCTCCAGTCTATATTATGCTGTTGCGCGAAGCGGCTAATCTTATGGCTTCTGTAGGCTGGCCCGTTATCGGAGATAATCCGCCGTGGAGTTCCAAACCGATAAATGACGCGCGTTTTGAAAAAGTGGAGGATATTCTCCGTCCTCACTTCCCTCAGCGGTACTGCTTCCGCCCATTTGGAGAAGTAATCAGTCGTCGCCAGGATGAAACGATGTCCCCTGGACGATGCTGGTTCGATGGGGCCGACTATGTCAGTCCCCTACATTTCGAAGGCCAGCTAGCCACCGTTGGATGTAGTGGATTCGGATGCTGGTGGATGAAATCCCCGTGGATTTGGCATGAGTAGCATTGCTTCGCATATTCGAGGCAGTCCTGGATCATCGTGGTCCAGTAGTAACCCATCCGTTTAATTTTTAACTTCATCTTCGGGCCTGCTTGATGAGAACCATAGATTCCGTCATGAACTTCCTGAACGACTCTTTCTGCTTCGTCAGGTCCTAAACATCTCAGCCACAGAGAATCAAACGTCCTCTTATACAGAGTATCATTGACGAAAGCGAAAGATAGAGCTCGTTTCATGAGCTGATATCTTGAGGACGCTTCTTCGGGCATTCGGTGGGACTTAAAGTAGTCTATGAAGATTTCCCTCTAGTCCTCAGCCTTCTCACGGTCTTTTATTTGTAGGGTCGTCTGCTCAGTCACTCCCTTTTCTTCGTATGATTCCGGAGATATTTCTGCTTGGGCGAGCACTCGACGGCTTTGTACCATGATTTTAACGTCATCGAGGTTCTCGTCAGCCAATTCTTTAGCGAGCATAGCTAACGCGTCCGCTTTTCTATTTTCCGCGCGTGGTATGCTTTCTAAAGTATAGGAGGGAATTTGGGTCAACAGTTGTTGCACCTTTTCGCCGTACTTCACCAACTCCGGTTTGCACGTTTGGTAGTCACCATTTACTTGACTAACGACCAGTTGAGAATCCCCGTATATAAGGAGGTCTTCAATTCCCATGTCAATGGCGATCTCGAGGCCCGCTATCAAAGCTTCGTATTCGACTTCATTGTTCGTCCTCGATTCCGTTAAGGAGAAAGCAAAGCGTATTATCCCTCCTTGTGGGGTCACGAAGATAAGGCCTACTCCCGACTTGACTATATGGGTACTTTGTTTGCGCTTTTTCATGGAAGATCCTCCATCGAAATAAAGTTCCCATTGGGTATCACCACCGTCGATCGCGTCAAATGCATGTTTGTCCGGCAAATCGCAATTTAGAGGAGAACCGGCAGGTACTGGATGCTCAGCAAGGAAGTCGGCAATGGCTTGGCCTTTCACTGCCTTAAGAGGCTGATAGGTTACTGAAAACTCCATCAGGAGTAAGGCCCATTTAGCGAGTCTCCCCGTCAATATGGCCTTCGACATTAGATATTTTAGGGGGTCCACCTTTGATATAAGACGGACTTCATGTGCTAATGCATAGTGCCGGAGTTTTTTTATCGCAAAGATTAGCGCCAGGCAATGTTTTTCGATCGGGGAGTAATTGCTTTCTGCCCCCAGAAGAACTCGACTTAAGTAGTAGAGTGCTCTTTCTTTCCCCTGGTCATTCTCTTGCACCCATAAGGCGCCTAAAGAACCTTCGAGGGCGGTTGTATAAAGAATGAAAGGCTTTCCCTTAACCGGAGCAGCCAACACTGGAGGGTTCTGCAGGTATTGCTTGATCTCGTCCAGTGCGCCTTAACATTTGTGATCCCAAACGAATGGAATTCCCTTCTTCATCAGGTGACTGTAAGGACGGCACTTGCCTGACAGGTTGGCGATAAACCGCCGGATGTACGCGAGCTTCCCCTGGAGAGACCGCAGCTGTTTGAGAGTCATCGGAGGTGGCATTTCCATGATCGCCTTAATCTTAGATGGATCTATTTCGATACCTCGGTGTCGGATGATGAATCCCAGGAATTTACCCGAGGAGACTCCGAACGCGCATTTGAGGGGATTCATCTTCAAATTATATTGCCGAAGGCGCTGAAATACGGTCTTCAGATGCTCTTCGTATGACATGCTCTTCACTACGAGGTCATCGATATAGCACTCGACGATTTCATGTATGAGATCATCGAAGATCTTTGTCATGGCCCTTTGATAGGTAGCACCGGCGTTCTTTAAACCGAAGGGCATAACTTTGTAGCAGAATATACCTAAAGGAGTCCGGAAAGCGGTGTGCTTCTAGTCCTCGGGATGCATCTTTATCTGATTGTACCCTGATGATCCGTCCATAAAGAAGAAAACCTCATGAGTGGACGTATTGTCTATCATCAGCTCTGTGACTGGCACTGGGAAATCGTCCTTCGGGCAGGCTTTATTGAGATCCCTGAAATCCACGCATATACGCACCGTCCCATTTTTCTTTATTACCGGGACGATGTTGGCAATCCAGTCAGGATAATGGACTTCTTGGATAAATCCAGAATCGATCAGCTTCTTGATTTCGGCGTTGATGCTCATCTCAAGCTCGAGCCGCATCCTTCTCGGCGCCTGCTTGACTGGCTTGATATCCGGGGATATTGCTAATTTATGCACAGCAATCTCTGGATCTAATCCCGGCATCTCGGAATAGTTCCACGCGAAGCAATCTTTATGCTGTAGAAGCACGTTTTTTAACGCAGCTACCCTTTCTTCAGATAGCAGCTCGCTGACGAATGTCGGTCGCGGATCGTCTGCCGATCCCAACTCAATCTTCTTGAGGTTATCTGCAGTAGTATGTATGCCATCTTCCAGTTCTTTCGGAGCCGGTGGAAATTCTGAAATTACCTCATTGTC
Source organism: Agapanthus africanus (assembly GCA_030015575.1). Taxonomy (NCBI): domain Eukaryota; kingdom Viridiplantae; phylum Streptophyta; class Magnoliopsida; order Asparagales; family Amaryllidaceae; genus Agapanthus; species Agapanthus africanus. The sequence continues at coordinate 4,419,885 of JASDDO010000004.1, forward strand.
ATTGTTTTCGAAGCACCAAGGGAGCTCATCTATGTCCTCGGGCTCTTCTTTTAATATTGTTATCATATGACAAGGACGGGCTCGCTTCCAAGACCGATGTGGATCTGGCTCTGCTCTTGCGCTTTGAGTTCGTGCTTTTGTGGCGGCGTTACCCTCCAGCTGCTGGATAAAACAAATCTGCCTTGCTGGTACTGGTCTTCGACCCAGTTCTTGAAAGTGAAGCAGTCTTCGATAGGGTGTCCTATGGCTCGGTGATAAGAGCAATAGCCCGGATAAGAAACTTTGTTAGCTTGCTCAGGGTGCTTAGACTCTGGAAGTGCGATCATTTGATGTTTTATAGCGAGCTCGAGTAACTTCTTCGTCTTGTCTCGGGGGAAGGAATACGCTCGACTCATCTTCTTCATGAGGGACAAATCCGGGACGCGCAATACCTGATCACATAACTCTCTAATCCTGCGTCGTTGTTGTCGGATCCTCTTTCCGCTTCTTGACTTACTTCTGCCTCTGCGTCGGGCCTTTTGTACAGCGGGTTGACAGGGAGGAGCATCTTTGTCTTTTGCAGCCTGTTGAAACAGACGTTGCGTCCTGGCCTTCTCGTAGATGGCCATCTTGCGGTTGTGGTCTTCCCGAGCCTTTTGACCTGCTTTCCTGATAAGCTTGTCCACTTGTTCTTCAAATGACGGACTCGGCACTTTACTCGCGGGATCCAGTTTTGACGAGGGGTTAGCATTCCCCGACTGGGTGTCCTCCTCCTCATCGAAGTTAGATATGGCGTAGATGCCGTGGACTCGCTCCCGTTTCCAGGATCTCACATATCCAAGCCCAAGCGTTTCCATTCTCCCGTTGGGCAATTTGCGCTGAGTCTTAGGGACATTCCAAATCCTGTTGTAGAACCGAGCTTGTCGAACAGTCTGTTTTAAGGGTACTCCTTGGCGCTTCAATAGCCTCTTTAGTCCATTTGTGTAATATCTGGGCAAACGGATGGGTTGGATCCTGTCGAGTGTAGCATCCGCGCCATGCCATATCTTTTTCTCCACTCTCGTTTCTGTGGATTGGTAGAATAGGATCACCTTTTCACCCTTTCGCCTGGGAGGGACGTAAAATGTCTGCAGGTCATGCACATTGTAAGCTTGAAGTGCGTCGAGATCCTTGTAGTGTTTTCGCGGCACCATGGTGATTTGCAAACTCTGATCATCGCTAGGGGATGCTTGTATTGACGGCCGACTGGAGAACACGGCATTAACCTCATCTTCCGAGCCACTTCCGAAGATCAACATGGGGGCGGACGTTCCCGGGTTGTTGCGTCGAGACGGCCCAGCATAAACTATCTCTTCTTCTTCATCGGTATCGCTCCCGAAAACATGGATGGTAGCGGCGGCTTTGTTCTCCGACTTGCGACTCTTTTCTGTATCCTCGAAGTCTGGCAAAAAGTATTTTGCATATTCGTACTTGCGGACTTCGTTCACGGAGAATGGGTTCAGCTCACCTGTTACGGTATACACGAAACCATCCTTAAAGTACTTCATACACTGGTGTTGTGTAGAAGAGATGATGTTGTACTCGTGTAACCAAGGACGACCGAGCAAGGCGTTGTAGCAGGTCTTGGCGTCAATGACGTGAAACTTGATGTCCGTGACGAGCAGTCCGAAGCGTAATGTTAGTATTACAGATCCGAGAGTCCGTGATGACTGGGGGTCAAAACCGGAGATGGTAATTTTGTCACGAGCGAGGTGCTGTACGCTCATGCAGATTTCCTTTAACACCCGAACATTAAGGAGATTGACGGAGGATCCATTATCCACCAGGATCTTGCCTATCTTGATATCATGACAGTATCCAGAGACATATAGGGGACTGTTGTGGTCGCATGTCCCGAGGAGGAGGTCTTCGTCACCGAAAGTGATGTCGGCCGTATGCACTTCTTCCAGTTCATTCTTCATCCTTTCTTCGGCGAGGAAGGCTTGGAATTGCTCGGGTTCTTATAGCGCCTTGATTAATGAATCTCGCGCTTCTTTTGATAATAGGAGGGCATCGAGAATGCTGAGCTGAGAAGGTATCTTTCTTAGGTACGCTAGGATGTTGTAGTCTAACTTACCCTTCCTGGGAGGGTCCTTGGCAGTCAGCTCTTTCATGACTTGGTCATCTAAGGCGATATCCCCAGTGACCTTCTCTTTTCCCTTATCTTTTCTATTCGCGGGTCCGAGATTCTTTTCCGGGAGCGTGCGATTGCGCAGCTGAATATTTTCGCAGGCCTCTGGTTCTTCCTCTTTCCCTAAAACAGATTCTTTAAAGAGAGGGCCCAGAGCCATTTCTTCATCAGAGTCGCTCCCAAAGGTGAGAACTTGTGACCCTCCGGCGTTAACCATGTAACAGTTGCCAGCAGTTCTGTTGTGCCCGTCGGTAGTACTTCTTCGTTCCCGACGAGTCTTGCGTTTCATGCGCTTAAAATGCTGCCGGCGAGCAACATATCCCTGCCACCATATCCTAAAGGCGTCGTACTCCTCCGTAGGGTGCGAAATCTTCCGATGATATGCGCAATAGTTAGGGTGCCTTTCTGCTCCATTGAGCGTGTTTTCTTCTGAGGGTGGTAGCTTCATCCCCATTGACATGGCTTTGGAAAACCGTTTCCTCGTCTTGAATATGTTTTTATCTGCATTGGATGCCTTTCGATCTGGCGGGAATACTTCAACTCTTTTGTTTAGTTGCCTGCGTTTGGCTTCCTCTGATGCGGCTATCTCACGCTCCTGGTCGGCTTTACTTTTCAAACAAATCTCGTCTAGAAAGGCATCGATCATTTCGTCTGTCGGCCACCCAAGCTCTGGTTCAGGCTCTACCCCCAGTTTCTTAGTGCCAGGAGTTTTTTCATCGTCGGTAAACGAGTGGGAGATTACGTTACAACTCGCCACGTATCCCTCGGATTCATCCGACGAACTCTCCCCCTCATCTTCCTCTTCAAAGATGCGGTTGAGGAACTCTTGCAGCGTGACGGGAGTCCGCGCCTTTTGATTGTACTCCTCCAGCGCGTCAATCTGTTTCTGCAAATCCGTGCGCTTGTCTCCAGGCTTCACGGGCTTTTTGGATTTCTTCTTCTTTTTCTTCGAAGATTTTGACGGTTGGGTGTGAGTACTTGGGCCATCACCACGAATCTTTGTAGTTGGGCGCGACTTCAACATCCCTTCGATGATTTGAGGTTCAAGCGGGTCCTTCCATTCGACCGCTGGGCACGCATGAAGATCACTCAGCATCCTTCTGGTTTTAGCTGATAGCACGACTTCCCATGGAGCTTCCTCAATGAAAGAACAGGTTGCCCCTGGTGTGTCTGCTTTCTTAGGAGTATGCGGCTGTGGCGGGTTCACCTTGCACTTTTCGGACAACGCAAACTTTCCCTGGAGGTATTGATCTTCAATCTATCATTTGAAAACGAAGCAATCCTCAATCGGATGGCTTACCGTTTGATGGTAATGGCAATAGTTGGGGTTGTTCACCTCAGTGGGTTGTGGCGGTCGCCTTGGATTTGGCAAGTTTATATGTCTGTTGCGTACTGCCAGCTCAAATAACCGTTTCGTCTTGTCCCGTGGGAACGAGTAGGGATGCTTCATCTTCTCATTATAATACCGGCGTCTTTCTTCCAGTTGATCCGTCAGCTTTGGGGCACTAGGTTGCTGCTGAGCATTCGCGACGAAGGTTGCCTTTCCTTTACCCTTGTCACTCCGAGGCTCGGGCTTCGGGGGAGGCGGTCTATGACCCATCTGGTCCATCTGGGCCAACTTGTCGATTAGAGCCTGGAATGTGGTTGGCTTAAAGAACATCATAAACTGGGAGATAGTTGCGTGAGGGTCTAGGGTTCCCACGAACATGCCCACCGTGGGTGCTTCCTCAATGCGTTGCTCTCATTTCGACCATAAATTTCTCCAGCGTATAGCATACTGGACCCACGTTTCGCCTGATTTTACCCTGGCATTAATCAATGCCATTATTGGAGTGCGTTCGCTGGCGCTCGCGAATCGCTGAGTGAATAGCAACTCCATTTCAGCGAACGTCTTGATAGAATCGTTCGGGAGTTCCGAATACCATTCGAACGCTGTTTCTGATAAGCTGCCCACGAACTGGCGAAGCAACAGTTTATCATCACCGTCGGTGTTACCGCAAAGGGCCCTGAACTGGGCAACATGTTGATGGGGATTGCCGGTCCCCTTATACACGTGGAATTTTGGTATTGTATAACCCGGCGGATATTTGATTTGGTCGTACCAGCTCGGATATGGTCGCCCCGTTTTTACGACTTGACCAGCTGCCTCAGTCGCATGATGAACCCGGATTTTCTGGGCTATATAGTCGTCCAAGTCAGCCTTAGAGATTGTCTCCTCCTTGGCCGTTGAGAGAGCCAGTGGTGGATTTGACGTTTCTCCCCTGTCGTCTTCAAGGACGATCGGAGGATCCTCAGCAGGTGGGTCTTGTTGGATCATCATTCCCACCATGTCCTGGAATAAGTGGGCTATCTTCTTTATATTGGCCGCTTGTTCCGCAGCCTCTTTATCTTTCTTTTCCAATATTCTCCGAAGGAACTCAGCGTCAGTTTCCTATTCTTGTTGCTGATCCGAGGAAGCCTCGGGGCTTTCTTTCGGCCCAGTAAGCGCGGCCATTGCAATCATCATTTCCTAGAGCTTTTGCTGTTGCTCCTGAGCTTTGGTTACTGACCGTGTAAGTGGTCTATGACCTGTAGACGCACGGCTGTCTTCCTTCCCCGACGCCATGTATACAGTGTGGATCATCCTGCCCCCAGCCTTAGAGCGTCTGGGTTCAGCGCTTTTAGCTCTCGTTGCAGGCCTGGGGATCTTCTCCGGCCTCCTCTTTTTATGAGCAGTGGAAGTTGAGGGGGCCGTTGAGGTGGGCACCCAGATAGCTTTTCGTGGCTTAGCCTGGTGACTGGCTTCCTGTTGGATTTTCAGCTTCTTGTGCTGGCGGGAGAAATTTGGATCGATCATCGAGTCTCGGGCCTGCCGCCAGACTTTATAGATTCGGGAGGACAGCCGTTGAGGAGATTGGGGCTGTTCTGGCTTTACTTCTATAGCCCTTTTCAGCGGATGGGGATACTTCTTTAGCGCCGCGGTAGGAGAATTCCTACGCACCTTATTTAGCATCTCAAAGCTGTTCCCAGTTGGAACAGCAGCATTAACTTCTGCCATCGGGGTTGGAGGAGTTAGCCCAGAAGGGGAGTTGCCTCCGGCCTTCCTCACTCGGCGCCAGTAACGACGTTGAGCGCGTCGTGCTAATGGAACCGGCTTGGTGAGGGTGATAGTCTCGTCTTGCCCCCTGTGTTGGTGGGGGGTCGTTGCCGGTGCCAGCCTGTTAAAGACTGATGTCCTTTGGGTAGCAGGAGTGGAAGCTGGAACAGTCAATCTTGTAAGGATTAAATTCTGTCATAGGGTGAAACCCTAATTTCTTCTTTCTTAAGGGAATTGAATTCCTGTTATTTTAACAGAACTAAGTTCTTAACTAGGGTTAAACCCTGATTCTGCTCATTCTGAAGGAATTATATTCCTACAACATAGGGTTAAACCCTAATTTTTATTCGAAGGAATTAAATTCCTATAATTCTATGAGAATTAAATTCTCAAACATCCATTCCCTCTCTATGCTTTGGATCTGCATGGCAGGATCTCAACCCAATGAGAATTAAATTCTCAATTCATGGGGAGATGTGTACTTTACAGATCCTCTGCTAAAGAGAGAACTAAGTTCTTCTTTTTAATATCAGAGTTAAACTCTTTTGATAATTAAATTCTCTTTTTTTTGAAAGCCTCCCCCTTCTTACCTAAGGTTTTCTTTTGCAGAAGATCCAAATTCCTCCAAAGTCTCAAGGCTCTATTTTTCTCTCTCTCTATGTATTGATCTCTGTATGTATATCTCTGTATGTATATCCCTTCTGTGTGTCTCTTGGCTCCTATTTATAGGAGAAGAAGCAGAATCAATTGGTTTTGATGAATCTTTCGTTGAGAGATTTGATTTGTATTCACCATTCGTTTGGACCTTTGGATTATTAGATGAATTTTATTCACCATTGGATTTTAAATCCAAAGATTTTCCTTTGTTATTTTGATTAGATTTTAAGGGGAAATCTTTCCAAGTTCAAGTTTTTTCCATAGATAGGTGATATTTAATCACCTTTAAATCTTTAGTTCAATCGGTTCCAAATAATCATTTTCCTTTGGAAAGATTTGAATGATCTCTTCAGAATTTGATTCTGTTAAATAAATAGGCTTTGAAAGCCGGTCACGTGTGGCCACGTGACCCTTGGTCACGTGTAGGAACGTGACCCCTGGTCACGTATAGGCACGCGACCCCTTGGAACGAGCTTTCCTCTGCTTTCTGCGCTTTGTCTCCTAGCCGCTGTTCAGCCGTCACGTGCCAACACGTGACCCCTGGTCACGTGTGAGCACGTGACCTTTTCTGAAGCCTTTTCCTTGATTTGATCAGGGGACTGATGTGCCTTTGCCGCTGCTTTTAAATGTCACGTGCCAACACGTGACTGCTGGTCACGTGCTAGCACGTGATGCCTCTTCCGTAGGCTTTCCTGATTTTAAATCAGGAAACAGTGCTGTGATAGATACTGTATATAGTATATATGATATATTATATAGGCGTTACTTATGTTTTACACCTGCGCTAGCCCTGCCTTGCTCTGCCGTTAGTTATCTAACCTAACGGTGCACGAGGGGACATCGAGGCGAATGCGGATGGTATAAGTGTACGTCGTATTTATCTGTGATGTTTAGGTGACTTAAATGATGGGACTTCATTAATTTGATTAATGAAAGAAAAGAAACCTAAAAGATGTTGTAGAATCAAATTTTTTCAAAAAGGGTAGCTACAGTTTTGCTTTGCACAGTGATATATATGATATATCCCGCACCTTATTCGATGAGGAAAGAGCCGAGATCCCTTCACCGGGAGTGACCTCTTTAGCAAAATTGGCAGATGCTACAACACTCGGTTTGTTATTGATTGCTTTTGGAGTTTTGCTTTGCATAGTGATGTATATGATATATCCTGCACCTTATTCCATAAGGAAAGAGCCGAGATCCCTTCACCGGGAGTGACCTTTTTAGCAAAACTAATAAAAGCCTTAAAATCACTCCATTTCAAAATTCACATGATTCTACAACGATATCAAGTTAATTACGCAATAGGTTTTCAGAAAAACCTGTCGTAGCCCTCCGTCATTTCAGATAAGTTGTATATAGTATTCGTGCTGCATTTGTTGGCTTTCGTCAAGGTGTAGTGTGCGGTAGCTATATGCTACTTTTCTGCTGCATATGATGCGACTGGATTAGGGTAGTCGTACGGCTTTGTTGGCTTTCGTCAAGGGTCGTGCGGGTGGGTTTAATTCAGTCAAGAAATGTATGGGTTGAACTTGAACAGCGGGCTATGGTTTGTTGGCTTTCGTCAAGGTCATAGCACGTTAGGGGCAAAATATTATCAGGAATTTCAAGTGTTGAAATTTGCAATGAGATTGCATACCTTCTATGAGATAGTTGGATCCCGATACCCACTGTGAGTAATTGTTACTCCCGGGAGAGTTTTACACATGATAATTAGCCGATCAAGTAGGTGTCTAGAAAGGTGTCAACGGGGTTATGCCTCTGGGAAAACAAGCTTTACTTTAATTAGGTCCGTGCGAAAGCACGGGGAACCTCCCTCAAAGTACCGACACTGGCCTGGCTGAAAGATTGGCGAAGTTGTAGGGTGTAATTAATCCCGGCTAGTCTTTTCTTTTAGGGTTTGAAGGAAGATTTGATAAAAATAGTGGGAGCCATCTTGATTAGATAAAATAATAATCAATCTGATCTTGCAAGAATATACGCTAAAGTATTTTCTTCTCTCTCTCTCCAGGTAGTGACCATATCATGCCTTAATCAAGATAATAATATGGATATATTGACCGAACCCGCATGTTATACTGTGCTGGGGAACGTTGGTTCCGTTCTTTTTTATAAGAGTTATAAGACTGAACTGGATATAGGGAAATACCAGGATTCTCATGCCACCCGTATGAAGAAAGTACATATTGATGCATTTTCTTCGGGTGTGTTCGTTACAGAGAACTGTTTCTCCATTTCCTCTACGTCCTGGGTATTAGATACCGGGTCATGATCTCATATATGTAATAAGTTACATGGGCTTAAGAAAGGTAGAGAACTTGGAGAAGGTGATAAATACATAAGGGTTGGAAATGGTGCAATTGTTGCAGCTAAAACCGTCGGGGAATATCACCTTGTATTGCCAACTGGTAATACATTGATTCTAAACGAATGCTATTACATGCCGAACTTGATATGCAACATTATATCGGTTTCTTTGTTGAGTAAAGAAGGATATAATTTTGTATTACAGGATAATGTTATGAACATTTTTCTAAACCAAAAGTTGGTTGGATCAGGCACGATGTGCAATAGCATTTATGTTCTAAATCAATCAACAGTTCTGAGCATAACAAACACAAACAAGAGGAAGAGTTCGGAAATGAACGAATTCTTCTTGTGGCATTGTAGACTGGGTCACATCAATGCGACACGACTAGCTAAGTTGCATAAGGATGGATATTTGAATCCGTTTGAATTTTCAACTTATGACACTTGCCAGTCATGTCTCAAAGGCAAGATGACCAAAACTCCGTTTACGGGACACGGAGAGTGAGTTACCGAACTCTTGGGACTGATACATAGTGATGTATGCGGTCCCATGTCTACACATGCCAGGAATGGTTCTGCGTACTTCATTACATTCACCGATGATCTCTCTAGATTCGAATATGTGTTCCTGATGAAACACAAATCAGAAGCTTTTGAGAAATTTAGAGAATATAAACAAGAAGTCGAGAACCAAACTGGGAAAAGTATTAAAATCCTACGATCTGATCGAGGAGGTGAATACTTGAGCAATGAATTCCTGGACTTCCTAAAAGAGAATGTGATTCTCTCTCAGCTGACTCCTCCATATACACCACAGCATAACGGTGTATCAGAACGGAGGAACCGCACCCTATTAGATATGGTGCGCTCTATGATGAGCACAGCTGAATTACCTATTTCCTTCTGGGGGTATGCGCTGGAGACAGCAGCATACCTATTGAATCAAGTTCCAACTAAATCTGTACATACCACACCATATGAGATATGGAGTGGGAAGGGGCCATATCTTAAAAGAGTTAAGATATGGGGTTGTCCGACCTATGTCAAAAGACAAAATCCGGACAAACTCGAGGAACGATCAGTTCTTTGCAAGTTTGTGGGATATCCAAAGAACTCATATGGGTATTTTTTCTACTACAGTGAGGAACAAAAAGTGTTTGTTGCTCAACATGCCACCTTTTTAGAAAAGGAATTTCTTGTAAAAGAAATTAGTGGTAAAGTGGTAGAGCTGGAAGAGGTTCCAGATACACAAACTGCAACTGAAGATTTAGTGGAACCAGAGCATTCAGTAGTTCCCAACGAACCTCAGCCTCTCCGCCGATCTAGTAGGGTTCCTCACCCACCTGAGAGATACTACGGTTTTCTCATGGATGGTGGGAGCGAGGATTGCATCATGGTTGATGATGACCCAACTAGCTTCGAGCAGGCCATCACGAGTGGAGACTCAGTGAAATGGCTGGATGCAATGCGGTCCGAGATGGAATCCATGTACACCAACAAAGTATGGACTTTGGAAGTTGCTCCTGAAGGGGTAAAACCTATTGGGAGCAAGTGGATCTTCAAGAAAAAACTTGGTGTAGATGGGAAAGTGGAGACTTTCAAAGCTAGACTAGTTGCAAAGGGATTTCTTCAAAGACCAGGTGTGGACTATAACGAAACCTTTTCTCCAGTGGCTATGCTTAAATCCATCTGGATCATGCTTGCCATCGCTGGATATCATGACTACGAAATCTGGAAAATGGATGTTAAGACCGCCTTTCTAAACGGTGATTTAGAAGAGTGCGTGTACATGACTCAGCCAGAGGGCTTCGTAGATAGTGGGAGCAGCAGGAAGGTGTGCAAGCTGCTTAAATCCATTTATGGATTAAAGCAAGCATCGCGGAGTTGGAACATCTGCTTTAACGTCGTTATCAAAGAGTTTGATTTCGTCAAAAACGTAGATGAACCTTGTATCTACAAGAAGGTGGCAGAGAGTAAGGTTGTTTTCCTCGTACTGTACGTAGACGACATACTCTTGATAGGAAATGACATTCCTATGCTGCAATCGGTCAAGCTCTTCTTATCATAAAGATTCTCAATGAAAGATCTAGGTGATGCCTCCTGCATATTGGGAATTAGGATCTATAGAGATAGATCTAAAAGGATATTGGGATTGTCCCAATCCAGGTACATTGACACCTTACTAAAGAGGTTTAGTATGGAAGAGTCCAAACGTGGGTTTTTACCCACGATCTCAGGGCTCACTCTCTCCAAAGATATGTCTCCCAAGACTGATTTGGAGAGAGCTCGCATGCAAGGGATACCCTATGCTTCGGCTGTAGGCTCTATCATGTACGCGATGCTATGTACCAGACCCGATGTAGCATACTCACTAAGTGTAGTGAGTAGGTATCAAGCTGATCCTGGAGAGAGTCACTGGATAGCTGTGAAGAGCATTCTCAAGTACTTGCGAAGGACAAAAGAGATGCTCTTGGTGTATGGTAAGGGAGAACTCCAAGTGGAGTCCTTTACCGATTCGAGCTTCCAGAGTGATAAGGACGACTCCAAGTCGCAGTCGGGATTTGTCTTTACCCTTTACGGAGGGGCGGTTAGCTGGAAGAGTTCCAAGCAGGAAACCGTAGCAGACTCGACGATGGAGGCTGAATACATCGCTGCCAACGATGCTGCCAAAGAGGCTGTCTGGATCAAGAAGTTCATTACTGAACTTGGAGTGGTTCCATCCATTGAGCATCCTATACCTTTGTATTGCGATAACAATGGAGCGGTGGCTTTGGCCAAGGAACCCAGGTCCCATCAGCGATCCAGGCATATTCTGAGGCAGTATCACCTGATCCGGGAGATAGTTGATCGCCGGGAGATCGAGGTCAGGAGGGTTGACATGAAGAACAACACAGTGGATCCACTCACGAAGGCCATTCCCCAGATACAGTTTGAGAGACTCTTCGGGATGCTCGGTATGCGATACTACAGCAGCTGGCCCTAGTGCAAGTGGGAGATTGTTAGTTGTATGTATGCCCTAGAGGCCAGTATTGTACAGATGATGTATATTATATTGGATGCTTGGACATATATAGAGAGGATTTTCTTGCTCGATATGATAGTATGCTATCTGGTTGATCTTTATCTTAACATGTATACTTGTCTCTTTATACTGTTTTATAGTTACATGTTGGTAAAGCCCTTAGGATGTGTACTTGACTACCTGGACTATGATGTGGATCATACTAGTGGGGACATGGTAGTCCATAAGTACATCCTTTAAGGTCCCTAGTCGTGGGTGTATCGAGATGGGGCATCGATATACCAGTGTAGACTAGCATATACGCTTCTCGACTCATGAGATGGGCGATGGATGATCCCATATCCATTGGTGTTTGACATCATAGATGGTATACGGGTGCTAAGTGGAGACTGGGTACACTGGACGGACTCGCCGAGAACTCCCAGATGGTATTATACCTCACGTCAGATGGCAGTTCTCTGGTGACACTTGTGCAGGTTAGTCTGTAGACCCGAGATCGTCATAGAGTCTTGTGTGATTCCCACTGTGCTTTGATTTCCACCTTACCACGTCCATGATGGCGTGCCAAACGGTGGTTTTTGGGTACAGTCCCGAGTCACATGGAGGCAATGAGCGATAGGAGGGGTTTCGTCTCTCCCGGTATTGGGGGTTGATGTTGCGCTGTGCTCGATTGGCCGTAACAGGGAAGTCCCTGGCCAGGGCTGATTTAGAGATTTACTGGTAAGTGTTACCAGTAGTTTCTCGACCCGTTATGAGCCTCACATCGGCATGATTTATCGGTTATTGGGGTCTGACGTTTACCACCCCTAGACTTGATATGCGACATATCAGACGAGGAGACCGGACTGTACGGGAAGTGTTACCGGCAGGATTTTACAGGAGTTGGAGCGGGCTTGCTTGCTGATCTTCTGATCGCTCAATACCCGGGTAGCTGTTACGTCCAGCTAGTACCGCTGACGGCTTGTGGGTGCTTGATGTGATCATCACCTACTACCGGCGTATTGACGAGTCTTTAGAGTCCTACACAGAGGTTTTACTGGCTCAGGCAAAACGAAATAGGGGCGCATATGTGATATGTGCGGGACCGAGAATAATGCGTGTATGTGATACCGTATTCTATTTTCGTGACTTTTTGTATCGGTCGGTTATATATGATATAGCCGGGTTATCGAATCAAGTGTTGGTTCGATAAGTCGATACATTGGATGTTAGTCGGTTATATGTGATATGACCGGATTATTAAGTCAAGTGTTGATTTAATAATTTATTGTATAATTGTATATTTGATATACTAGTTTACATTAACTAACATATGTTCACTTAGGGTTTTTTCTCACACTTACACATCTTTACTATATATATGATATATATTAAAATGTGTTATATTTTTTGTATCATGGTTGTTGATACACTATTGATACACTAGACATGGATGTGTAAGACTTACACCATTCTATCTTTAAATGGTGGTTTATATTTATTTAAAGTAATTACAAATTAGTGGAATTTTTTCATAAGTATAAAGCTTGTAGAAGCTTGTGGATGCTTTGAAAAAGTCCACCAGTTTTGTTTTACTTTAGATTTTTATTGACCTAACCATTTACACTTAGCCATGGTTATGTCTCACCATGAGTTAGTATATGATACTCACTCACCATGGTTAGCTCACACACTTGATCATTATCCTTATCTCTTTCTTTTCTTCTTCTTCTTCATTGTGAAAAAGAAAAAGCTTGCTAGGGTTTGATCCAAAGTGAGAAAGAGTGTGAGAAATAAAATTCTAAGGAGAACCCACTTCCTATTTCTCCATCCTCTACTAGATTAGCACTTTAGTATAGGGTGTTTGCTTCACTAATTCTCAAGTTAGTAAAGTAGAAGCTTGAGTCGGAATTCCCTCGACGTAGATCATCTTCGGCTTCGGAGACTTCAAGCAAGGTCGCACCTTTCGCCTTGTGAAGCCATGCAAGGGTTCGGGAGAACCACGATCACAGCGAAGGGACTTCATCAAGGAGATAAAGAAGTGGAGGATCGATCTACAAAGGTTGTATTTCGTATCCCTTTAGAGTAAAGTTTTTTACTTGCTTTTTGTTTCGTCTAAACTCTAGTATACGATCTTGCTTAGGCTTGTTCAGAACCTAAAAATTTAATTTTGGCATGGTCGATGCCTTGTAGAGACTTGTTAGTGTGCATAGTAACCCTACATTAGTGACTGCATTTCTCATTACCTGTGCATTGATTACTGATTACCACGTAAAGTTAGAAGCCGAAGTGTGACTACGTCAGGATGTTTCCTTGACCGTAGGAGTATGGCTGGCCTTGTTAACCCCTCGTATTCTGTATTTTGGGAAGCGAGGCGTGACATGGTTTTGTTGGTATCAGAGCCAGGTTTAAAATGGGATTACAGTTTTCAAGTAGGGCTTGACAATCTAAGCCACCCTTTCGGTTTAGATTGTAAACTTGTTGTTCTCGACCTTGATTCATATAGTGCGTCCTGCTACATGTTTGATTTTATCCGGTAGAGTTTTGGGTAACTGGGTAGAGTTAGGTGGTTGTAATTATGAACTGCAGCATAATTACAATACTGTACTCTATTTGAGTGACTTGGAGTTCTACATTTGATTTCCACTCGTTTGGGTTTCACCTCACCCGATATTCTTGTTTTGTTGTCTATTCTATATTTTATTCTGATTCTTGTATCTTGTACCTTATGCCGTCCTAAAAGTGTTGTTTCAGGACCATGTCTTCCAACGACTCTTCTTCTATCTCCACTCCCCAAGGTCAGACCGTCGAGATTTTAGGTGTACTGCAATGCTTGAAGGAAGCCCAGGAGCGAAGAACGATCTCTTAGCCGAAAGACTAAGAATGCAAATGGCTCAAGCGCCAGCGGAAGCCTCCAATCGTAAGGGAATCCCTGTTAAACAAGGAAAAGAAGTGAAGATGATGCGCCCATTTGTTTCTCAGCAACAGAAGTAACGGAGAACTCAACGTTGTGGATATTGTAAGAGACCACGACACCTTCAGAGAGATTGTCGCAGCGCCAAAGGGCAGTGCTTGATTTATGGATCCGATGAACATCTTGTCAATGGTTGCCCTAGAAGGAAGGAGCTGTAAGGTAGAGATTCGTCAACACCTTCCACATCTACTTGAGCAACTTGGGTGTTTCGTAGTTCGAGTTCGAGGATAAGATTCAGACTTATCTTACGAGATTGCAGAAATGGATATCGACACAGAGTTATCACCTTTTGTGTTTTCAATAAAAAAAATATTGTCACTCTTTAGTAAATGTTTCCTTTCGTTTAAAATCTTATACCCGTTGAACTTTTAGTTTGAATGCAATAAAATTGTGAGTTGTGATGTATGTATCGTCCCCTTGCCACTCATTTTCCTTATACTGCTTATTGCATCAGTATTCTAAATTTTGATTTTTCAGTCCTTACCTACCGTATATTTTCCTTGTGCTCCATAACCTTGGTTATTTTCTTGGTGTGTTCCACTGTCTGATCATGACTCTTTCTTTTAGGCCATGGCCAATCCTGGAGCAGCGCCGCTTATCGATGAGGATACTCGGTCCCACGTTTCCTTGGACTGCATGCTGGTGAGTTTAGATGATGAGGCCGATGGCCCACAGGTTATTTTTGGAAACAGCAATTCCGAGGACGAGGGAGTCTCAGCCCCAGAAGTCGACATGATCAGCGACTCTGACGACGTAGAAGAAGACCCTGAAGAGGACCCAATTAGGAAAGACCCCGAGGAAGACCCGGTAGAAGAAAATCCAGGAGAGGAAGACCCTGAGGAGGATCCAGTAGAAGAAAATCCTGTGGGAGAAGAACCCAAAGACGAGGCCCCAGCCGAGGAAGAGTCAGAGAATGAAACCTCGAGTAAGGAGGAATTCGAGGCGGAAGAACCTCCAGTGGCGATCCCTGCGAGGCGTTAAGGAAATGGACGCCCTTATCTTAGCACGCGAGCTTACCGTAACTTCCATAACCGCGACTGACGCGATTTATCTTTTGTTTCCTCTGCCCAAATAAATTTATGTATAGCTTAGGTCCACTTTATCTTTCGAGTACACCTTGTTTAAAATCTTTTTAGAAGAGTAAATAATAATAAAGTTCCTGAGTGAGCACATCTTTTGAGTATTGATTCGCATGATGCATTGACTGTTTTCCCTCCCCAATAAATTTCTTTCCCTTCTGAGATTCATTATTCTTCACCCTTGCGCCTTGTGCTGACCTGACCCTCGTCTCTTCAACATTCAGATTAAAGTACCGCACTCCGACCTTTTTGAATGGGCCATACTCCATTGAAATCCATACCCTGACTAGCCCTTATATATTAGTAGTGCTTTCTTTTATTACTATAATTACATTAAGTGACGTCGTTATTCGAAATTTAGTCTTCATTATTTTGTGTTTATCGAAGAATTACGTGTTATTAACTACTTCCGTTTTACTTATTTTAAACGCTTTACTATTCTTCACCTTTTCAATGGTGCAAACATATATCACACATACTGTTTTGTTTTATTATCTATTGTTTCGCCATATGCGTTTTCTCAAGTTATTTTAAATTGTTTGATCGATATATTTATTCTAAAATATTTTGTCCTATCGGCAAATCCTTCACTATTGTTTATTATTGTTATTTTATTTTCTGGTATTGTGCATATAGTTTATCATTATAGATGGTTCTGCTTTGTGCTTACTTATGCCTATTCTTTTAGTTGCGTTATTTCTTATACATATATAGACCTTGGATTTTCATCTAGCTGCTCTTGCGTAAATCGCTATATAATAGTATTTGATTTTGTTGCCTTTCGCATTACATAGCTTATTGTTTATTTTGAATTTCGAGGATGAAATTTTATATAAGTGGGGTATGATGTAATACCCAGTCCTTATAATTAATTAATGTACTTTAATAAATAAATTTCCAAATATTTTTCTACAAATTTTCTATATTTTTTCCAATTAATTTAATTATAATTACCTTAACCTAATTTAATCTAATCCCTTTAAATTTTTCCTAAACTAAACCCAACCTAGCCCATTCATTTCCAATCTCATTTAAATCCCTTTTTATTTCCCTCAGCCCAAGGCCCGGCCCAACTCCCTCCAACCCGACCCGCTTCCTCCCTTTCTTCCTCCCTCGTTTTCACCTTCCCGCTCTTTTTCCCCACCTCGCCCCCGCTTCTCTCGTGCCCACGACCCGCGCCCGTTCACCCGCTCCTCGCGCGCTTCTCTCGCCCAACCTCAACTCCCCCACGTCGAGCCCCCCTCTTCGCCCAACAAACCTCCACGACTTGCTATCTCCTCACAATGTCCTTCACCCCGCTCCCGCGCCCACTCACCCACGTACACACACCCCCTCCTCTTCCCCTCACTCTCGTTCTCCCTGGTCATTCTCTCTCTCTCTCTCATTATCTCTATCTCCCTAACCGAACCCTTCACTGCCCCACCGCCGGCACTACCGTCGACCTTTCTCCAACCTCCACCAACGAGTAACTCCGTACTCTCATCCTCGACCACCTCCTCACCATCATCTGTTCTCCCGTGCGGCCTCTCCCCCGCAACCTCAAACCCATCGCCTCGCCGTCGTCGCCTCACGCCGACGACCTCCACCATCTTCTTCTTTGGCCAAGCTTCCTACCTCGCTAGAGCAACCAGAGCCACCTTCAACCACAGTAAACCACCAGCACCTTCTCATCACCAACACCACGACCTCCTCCAGCTCAATCCTCCATCAAGAAACCAAGTCTTTCCCCATCGCAACACCATAGACCCACTACTGCCTCCGCCTTCGACCACTCCTCAACACCCTCCGCTGACGAGCTTCAACCGCCGGCCACCCCATCGACCTAAGTCTCCTCTTTTCTCCCCCTTGTCACCAAGTTCTTACCCAAGCACTTAAGCCTAAGTGTCACGCCCCGCTTCCCAGAGTACGCTAAGATAGGCACGTGACATAGCCAACCATGCTACCTGTGGATAGGAAATATCCTTCCACAGTCATATTACGGCTGTAGAGATATCAAGAACAATAATAAACTATCTAACACATGTCCATAAGCCAGAATAAAACGAGTCAAGAATAAAATAATGCGGAAGCAAAATATCCAATACAAGAAATAAACTGGAATGTACGTCCCATAATGCGGGCTCACATCAGGAATGAAAATACCGAAAGTAAAATAAACTAACTACTAACAAGTCCTCACTGCTCAGCCTGCTGACTGAAATACTCCTGCTCGGCCTGCAGCAAAGGTAAAGAATCTGGGTCATGCAAAAACCAGACGTCAGTGCGTCATAATATCAAGCAATACTATAAACAGGGGTAGCAAGATATGTAGGTATGGGTATAGGTGGTAAAACAGGTGTAACAATGATATAAGTGAGGACGGTGAGGGTAATGTGTAATGAGTAATCTAAACTGGTCTATTGGGTTAACTACTCTCAAGTCTTTGAAATCAATTTGATGAATCATCGATGTAACTCAATAGTATCCCGTGCGTGCCCGGGATCACGGTCTATGACTCTCGGGCTGAATCCGAGACGTGCCGCAAGGCAGTAAAGGGTAGTAGGTAATGACGAGTGATGTCAGTAGCATCACCCCGGGCTGGCCTAGCCCGTAAGACTGATCAGAAAAGGTATCGAACTGTCGAGTTACAAGTCAGGTTTCATCATTGATTTCCCCATACCCCTAAGTTATATATGTTCAAGTCAGGTATTAAATAATCTGGAGATAATGCCAACACAGGATTAGGCAGGTACAGGTTTGTCTGGATAGACAACAGGAAATATCCGTAGGGACAACATGTCAGGTTTGTTGGCATTAGTAACAAAATCAGGTAATAGAGAAAGCCATGGTACCTCGAGTCAAGTCAGGTAATATATAGTTATCATGTCAAGTCAAGAAGTGCACGGTATCACGTCGTGTCAAGTAATGGATGTATCAAATCATGTCAGGGGTCAACAACATGTCACGTGGGTGCTCATAATCAAACTAAAAATAAGCATGGGCATACAAACAAGTATGGGGTACTAATGGAATAATAAAATGGAACATTGTAATGTGGTATGCAAATAGGTACAGATTAAAATATATGGACGCACGGTTATCAATCTGAGTTTGGGTTATAGTTCCAACACTAAGTAAAATACACTAAAACAAATATGGAATGTTAAAATCTCGTTATTATGTATTAAATGATCTAGGGATGCAATTCTATATAAAATAAGCTAAAAGGGTGCAACTAGGTAGCCGAAAGTTATAAACTATTTAAAATGGTAATATGGGCTATACAAATAATCATTATGTGATTTAAAATATGGACATGGGTATCATGTATCGTAATCTAATATGCAATATGAAATGTTTCAGGTTCTAGATCTACAAGTGATATAAATGAAACATCGGAATATTAAAATGGAACATGTGATATTAGATTTAATCTACAGGTTTAATATGCAATTAAGTAAGTATAAAATAATATGAATAGCACGTAGTAAGTTTTACTTGCCTCGACAGATCAAGAAACGGGTATACGGAACGTCACACGTCGGCGGGAAAAGTCGTGACGCGCGCACGGTATACGGAACGGATCCAAACAACGTACAAGGGGATCACACGGGTCAGATATGCTCGCTGGGTCGTCGGGATCGTTGACGTCGTCACGGCTTCGGGGAACTACAAAGAACAAGAATTAAAGAAAAGAAAAGCAAGAAAAGAAAGAATGAGAAGAAAGAAAAGAGGAAGAAGAGGAATGAGAAGAAGAGGGGTTGCTCACAGGGTTTGCAGAGAGGGGTCGTGAGGGTGTCGACGGCTGTGAACGATCTCCGGCGAAGCTAGGGTTTGGTGTCTAGGGTTTTCTGTGGATAGGGTTTGGTCTTGGGTTTTGTTGGCTGGGGTTCTTGGGTGCAGGGATCTGGTGTAGGGGAGAAAAGAGAAGAAGGAGATAGAGAGGAGGAGATGGTGATGAAGGTGGAGGCGAGAGGAAGAGGTGATCGGCGACGATGGGTTCTGTGGGTTGAGGAGTTGCAGGAGGTGCTCGGGAATGGGTAAAGAAGATGAAGAAGAAGAAGAAGAAGAGGAGGAGGAGGAAGAGGAGGAGAAGGAGATGGTGACGAGGTTGAGGAGCGGGGTCGAGTGCAGAGGAGTTAGGGTTAGGGTTTGAGGAGAGGGGCTCGGCGACGGTGGGTTGGTGAGGAGGGAAAATGAGCTCGGGTTTAAGAAAAGGAAGAAGGAGATATGGAGAAGGGAGGTGACAAGATATGAGGAGGTGACGAGATCGCGCACAGTATCTGTGATAAGAGAGAGAAAGCGTTGCGAGATGAGAGAGATAGGAAGAGAACGAGAGGAGAGAGAAAGAAGAGGAGAAAGAAAGTTGTCGTTAGCTAGAGAGAGAGAAAGAGAGAAGAGAGAGAAAGATTACGGGGGAGAGAGAGAGAATGAGATCTGCGGCTGAGATAGAGAGGAAGAAGAGAGAAAGAAAGAAAGAGAGATTTGAGTGGGGCCGGCGCAATTTAAAAGGGAAAAATTGATTGGCTCGTGGGAAAAGGAGAGAGTTAGGATTTGATTTAGTTAGGAAAAATTTTAAAAGATTTAAATTGGTTTGGGAAAATATTCTGAGCGGTTAAAAGAAATATTATACTTAAATTTAAAATTTAAATAATTGAATTTTAGCGGGAAAATAAAATATTTCAAAATGCGCCCGGGTCGGGTCTAAAAATTTAGATTTAAAATACGAAAATAAATGCGACTTCCAAATTTTAAAATGAACGCTTAGGTAACGAAAATGCATACCCCCAAAAACGGACGCACGTACGTGCGCGTAGCTATCCAAACATGTCCGTTTCACTGAACGGGACGATAACACGATGCGCGGACGCTACCACGGGGTTAGGGGTATCAGGCATGCTATGAAATGAAATTTTAATTTATTTTACGTGATCTAAAATGTTATATGATAGAATGTACGATGCCAAATAAAAGTCAATATGCAGTATACCTGAGATGCACATGTCTATTTAACAGGCTAGGGTATTTTATGAATATGAGTCAACCAGTCCAAGCAAGTGGGTCGGGTCGAATGCAATGTAAAAATGTAAACTACCATTCTTACCCAAACAAGATAAATCAATAAAATACCACAGATAAACAAATACAGAAACAGAAATTGGTATAACTGAACTCGGTTGTTTCATTATACCCAACTACAAAATAATTTCGTCCTCGAAATTCCAAGAACAAGGAAGGATAAACAAACAACAAACTTCAAGAATAGATGTGGAAACTTCTGCCGGATTTCATCTTCTCGTTCCCAAGTGTAAGTCCACGTTGCCTATCCCGGTGCTTGCGGGGAGGCAGAAACGTTATGAAAAATTTGATTTTTACAACACTAGACAACATGGATTTGCTAAAGGAGGGATCTTTTGATAAACAAAACTAACTAACAAAGCTAAAGGAGTTAGCTACTCGGTTAAGGGGTTATAACTAGGTCTTCAAGTCCTTCTCTTCTTGCTCCTTGGAGTGAAAGAAAGGGATCTCCTTGTCGTCTTTTCTTGTCGAAGAAAGATCCACCCGAAGGCCTCAACCTTTGGCTTCAACTTCAAACTAGAAGTAACTAAGATGCTTGGAGTGATAATCCTAGAACCTTAGAAAGAGTAAAGAATATTTTAGAAGGATTTATCTCAAGCTCAAGGGATTCTCAACTCATGAGAGGGGAGAGCTAGAGAGAGAGGAAGAGGAGGAGAGAGAATCAAAATGATATAAGGAGAAGAAATAAACCATTCTTCTCACATATATGTGTGAATTATGAAAATAGATAATTAGCTAAATATAATTGTCATGGTTTAATCAAGAAATGACCATTATCATTTCATATTAAATGCTTTTTGCTAGAATCAAAGAGCATCTTTCTTATGGAATGATTATGGTCAAGTTGTCAACCTAGGTCAACAGGTCAAATAGAGTCAAATGGTCAACAATCCTAACCATGCACAATTATAATTAACTAATATCAATAAATCATATTTCACACATAACCATTAGGGTTAAGAAAATGACAATGGTAATCAACCCTAATGAAAGTCCTCTGCCTCTCCCTCAATCAACTGTGCATACACACCCATATCCGTGTTCCAAGGAACACGGATACAATGAGATAAAACCAATCCCAAAATATATACTAGGATCCGGCTTAAACCAAAGCCCGCTAGTATAAGCTGTCCGGACACAAAACGTGCACAAGTGCGCGTATGTGAACGAACCCCGTCGCAAAACCATGCGACCTCTACTCATTTTGCCTATAGGCGAATAACCCTCTGTGTGGGACTCTAAAGACTCGACACTACGCTGGAAGTGGGTTTAACCACAGACCGCAAGCGGCACTAGCTGTACGTAACGGTCCCCAGGTAGATGCCGATAAGAAAACTGACGAGGTAAACCCATCTGAACTCCTACTGAGCCTGAATGTGACAGTCTCCGTACAGTCCGGTCTGTTCATCTGATAACATCGCATGGCGGGCCTAGGGGGGCGGTAAAACGTCATTCCCCTAATAGCGGTACAAGTCGTGTCGGAGTGTAGCCCAGAACACCTTGAGATAACACTGGAAACTTACCAGTATATCTCGCTTGCCCTGGTCAGGGACTACTTGTGTAATGGCTCTCCTTGACACAGCGCGATGCCAACCCCCAATACCGGGAGAGACGAATCCTGTCTAACCGTCATTGCCTCCAAGTGTTTCGGGACTGCACCCAACTACTACCTGTTTGTACGACTCCTTTGAGCCATGGTAGGGTAGTAATCAAAGTACAGTGGGGACACACTTGAGGCGAAGTGACAGTGTCAAGTCAGCGGACTAAGCTGTACTCATGTCATCTAGGAACTGATAACTGACGATAGGTATAATACCAACCAACAGTTCCCGACGAGTCCTGTCCAGTGTACTCGTAACCTAACGAGCACCCGCATACTATCTCAAGTACGACGTACTGACGGCTGTGGGACATGCCGTCTCCCGTGCTGGGATGAGAAGCGCATACTCTAGTCTACTCCGGAGTATCGATGCCTTGTCTCGATAATCCCACGACCAAGGACGTGTAAATAAGGATGTGCTTGTAGATTACCCAGCCCACACGAGTGTGACTGCCATCACAACGCTAGTAATCAAGCAAAGATCCTAAGGGCTCCACTAATGCGTATAGGTGATATAATAAAAGAAACACATGTACACATTAAAGTAGAGACAAACCAAGTAGCATACTACCATTTCGAGCAAGATTGTCTATACAACTGTGAATATCCTAAGCTTCCATCAAGTAATATACATACTAGTATGATACAGTAATGGCCTCTAGGGCATATACACTAACAATCTCCCACTTGCACTAAGGCCATGTACTGGCGTATCGAAGACCTATCATCTCGATCAGCTGCTCGAACTGAGTCTGGGGTAAGGCCTTCGTGAATGGATCTGCAGTGTTATCTTCTGAAGCAACCCTCCGAACCTCGATCTCCTGACGATCCACGATCTCCCTGATCAGGTGATACCGCCTCAAGATGTGTCTGGATTTCTGATGGGACATGGGTTCCTTCGCTAAAGCTATAGCCCCGTTGTTGTCGCAATACAGAGGTATTGGATCAACAATGAACGGAACCACCTGAAGTTCTTTCAAGAACTTCCTCATCCAGATGGCTTCTTTTGCGGCATCAGATGCAGCGATATATTCCGCTTCCATTGTCGAGTCAGCAACGGTTTCCTGTTTGGAACTCTTCCAACACACCGCCCCTCCATTGAGGGTGAAGACAAAGCCCGACATGGACTTGGAATCATCCTTGTCACTCTGGAAGCTGGAGTCAGCAAAGGCCTCGATCTGGAGGTCTTTTCTGCCATACACCAAGAACATCTCCTTAGTCCTTCTCAGGTACTTGAGAATGTTCTTTACCGCCATCCAGTGTTTCTCCCCAGGGTTTGACTGATACCGGCTTACCACACTCAGTGTGTAAGCAACATCTGGTCTGGTACACAACATCGCATACATTATAGAGCCTACCGCAGAAGCGTAGGGTATAATAGACATGCGGTCCCTTTCCAAATCAGTCTTGGGAGACATCTCTTTGGAGAGGGTGATCCCGTGACAAGACGGTAGGTTACCGCGCTTGGAATCTTCCATACTGAATCTTTTCAGTATGGTGTCGATGTACCTGGACTGTGAAAGTCCTAGTATCCTCTTGGATCTTTCACGATAGATCCGGATCCCCAGAATGTAGGAGGCATCACCCAGGTCTTTCATGGAGAACCTGTGTGACAAGAACCCCTCGACAGATTATAGCATAGGAATGTCATTTCCTATCAAGAGAATGTCATCCACGTATAAAACGAGGAATACAACAGTTCTTGCTACAAATCTACTATAGATGCATGGTTCATCTGGATTTTTGATAAAGCCAAATTCTTTGACCGTCTCATCAAAACAGATGTTCCAACTCCGCGATGCCTGCTTTAGTCCATAGATGGACTTAAGCAACTTGCACACCTTTCCGCTGCTCCCACTCTGAATGAAACCCTCTGGCTGGTCCATATAGACACACTCCTCTAAATTTCCATTTAGAAAAGCGGTCTTTACGTCCATCTGCCAAATCTCATAATCGTGGAAGGCAGCAATGGCAAGAAGGATCCGAATGGATTTCAGCATAGCCACTGGAGAAAAGTTTTCGTCATAGTCCAAACCAGGTCTTTGACGAAAACCCTTTGGAACAAGTCTAGCCTTATAGGTCTCAACCTGTCCATCTACACAAATCTTCCTTTTGAAGATCCACTTGTATCCTACAGGTTTTACCCCATCTGGAGCAATGTCCAACGTCCATACTTTGTTGGTGTACATGGACTCCATTTCGGTCCGCATTGCATCCAGCCATTTTACGTTGTCAACGCTCTGAATGGCTTGCTGGAAGCTAGTAGGCTTATCACAATCAATGATGCAATCCTCTCTATCCCCGTCTATGAGAAAACCGTAGTATCTCTCGGGCGGATGAGACTGCCTACTACTCCTGCGGAGCGGCGTAGGGAATGTCTTGATCTTTCGAACTCTCTGGTTCTACTAAGCTTTCAGTAATAGCTCGTGGTTCTGGAATTTCTTCCAGCTCTATTGCGCTCCCACTAATTTCCTTTTCCAAGAACTGGTGTTCTAGAAAATGGGCATGACGAGAAACAAAAACCTTTTGTTCCTCTTCGCAATAGAAGAAATATCCCTTGGAGTTCTTTGGATATCCCACAAACTTGCACTGTACTGAGCGTGCCTCGAGTTTGTCCGCATGCTGCTTTTTGATAAAAGCTGGACATCCCCATGTCTTAATATGATTAAGATAGGGTCTCTTCCCACACCACATCTGATATGGTGTAGTAGGCACAGTCTTAGTTGGAACTCGGTTCAAAAGGTATGCATCTGATTCTAGTGCATATCCCCAGAATGATCGCGGTAACTCAACGTTACTTATCATGGACCGTACCATATCCAATAGGGTTCGGTTCAGTCTCTCCGATACACCGTTATGTTGCGGAGTGTGTGGAGGAGTAAGCTGAGAGAGAATTCCATTCTCTTTTAGGTAATCCAGGAACTCGGCACTCAAGTATTCACCACCTCGATCAGATCTCAGTGTCTTGATACTTTTGCCTGTTTGTTTTTCTACTTCATTCTTATATTCCTGGAATTTTTCAAAGGCCTCGGATTTATGTTTCATTAAGAAGACATATCCGTACCTTGAAAAGTTATCCGTAAAAGTAATGAAGTAAGAATAACTGCTTCATGCATGTGTAGACATTGGACCGCACACGTCGCTGTGTACGAGTCCCAAGAGCGAGCTCGCTCTCACTCCGTGTCCAGTGAACGGAGTCTTTGTCATCTTTCCTTTGATACATGATTGACAAGTTGCATATGATTGATATTCGAACGGATCCAAATATCCTTCTGTATGTAACTTAGTCAACCTTCTCTCATTAATGTGACCCAGTCTACAATGCCATAAGAAAGTCTGATTGATTTCTGGAGACTTTCTTTTGTATGTATTCTGGACATTGAAAATCTGTGGTTGGTTTAGTACGTATATACCATTGCTTAATGTACCTGACCCAATCAGAACTTGATTAAGGTGAATGTTTACAACATTACTTACAAACGCAAATTCATAACCTTCTTTAGATATTAAAGATACAGAAATGATATTAGAAGTTGCATTGGGTATAAAAAAGCAATTACGTAAAACCAAAACATGTCCATCCGACATTCCCAGGTGATAGTCCCCCACGGCCTCAGCATCCATGCTAGCTCCGTTTGCAACTTTGAGGGTCATGTCACCTGCCTTCAAAAACCTACGCTTTCTCAACGCCTGCAAATAATTACAGATATGAGATCCTGATCCGGTATCCAATACCCATGAAGTAGAGTTTATTGATAGACAGTTTTCAATAACATACACACCCGAAGCTGAAGCCGTAACTTGCTTCAGATCCTGTGTTCTGGCCTTCCAAGCCCTGCAATCTTTCTTCCAATATCCACTCTTGTGACAGTAAAAGCACTCTTCCTTCCCCACAAGCTTCCCCGCTACCTTTGTTGCTTTTGCCTTTCCCTTCGTATCCACTTTACTAACACCGCCCCTTGGTTTGGCAGGGGCTTTCTTCTTCTTTCCTTTGGCTTTCGCCCTGGACTTAGAAGAGGAAGATCCTCCTACAAACAAAGTGGATGTTTCCCTACCCTTTTGTAGGGTGCCCTCAACACTCCTCAACATGTTCAGAAGCTCGGAAAGTTCAACCTCCTTTCCTTGCATGTTGATGTTTAGGATAAACTGGGTGTAAGTGGAAGGAAGGAACTGGAGAATCAAGTCCGTATAGAGTTCATTCTATAACGTGGTCCCAAGGTCCGCGAGCTCCTCAATGTAGCTAATCATCTTAAGCACGTGTTCCGCTACCGATGATCCGATGGCCAATCTTGCCGAAAATAGCTTCTTCGACACTTCGTATCTGGCGATACGAGATTGCTCTCCATACAGTTCTTTTGTATGGAGAAATATGGATTCGAGGTCCATATTCTCATGCCTCCTTGGATGTTCATTGTCCATAGAGGCAAGCACGAGGCACTTGGCCTTCGCGCAGTCGATTTCCCAGGTCTTATAGATTTCCCTATCTACGACACTGGTTTTGGGACCTGGGACAGGGGGAGCTTTGGTGGTAAGAAGATACCCCAACTTGTCATAAGTGATTGCCATTTTGACATTCTTGACCCAATCTTTGTAGTTTGGCCCTGTCAGTATGTTTTTATCTAGTAATAACTTAAGTCCGGTCATCTTGATTGGTCGCTGCAATTAGGAGAGAGAAAAAAAACACTTTAGCATGATGCTCTTGCAAGTTTAGAGTGGTTTTTAGTTTGTCTAAATAGGATGGCTCCCACTATCTCTCGAATCCCTCCTCAAACCATAAAGGAAGAATTAGTCGGGATCAATCTCACCGTACAATACTTGCTGAACCGTTCAGCCAGGCCAGTGTCGGTACTTCGAGGGAGGTTTTCCAACGCTTTCGCGAAGTTCCTTAATTTAAGAACCTCTTTTCCCTGGGGGCGTAGCCCCGCTAACACCTTTCTAGACACCTACTAGGTTTATAGCATTGATCGTTAAGTGAGAAATTTCCCGAGGAGTAGCATATACTCACAGTAGGATCGGGATCCAAATATCATCGCGTGACAAAACTGAAGGAATCCTACCAGAATTATCACACTCCAAATGGTATGCAGCGCTAGCAAGTTTCAGTACTTATGAAACTTCCGATGTGGATTTTTGCCCCATGCTCTTATGACCTTGACTTTGGCCAAAATATCATAAGTCACATGTCAAGTTCTACCCGTCATTCTCCAGGTTAATTTGGACCCACCCGTACCTACCCTTGACTTTGGCCAAAATGGCAGTACGACTGTCCCAAACCAACGCGTCTATCTATGCTGCACATGAATACCCAATAGCTACCAATCACTATGCCTTGACTTTGGCCAACATACATAGCTTGAATACTTATTGACTATTCATGTGAAATGACGGAAGGCTACGAATAGTTTTGGCGAAACCGTGAACGTAGTGAACTTGATACAATCGATGAACGAGATAGCTTTTAAAAGGAGTGGTTCAAGCTCCGCATTTAAAAGTTGGTTTTTGAAAAGAACCGAGTGGTTTTGAAAGTGTTCCAATGACTTTTACTTGGTTTATTTTCTTACATTAATTCCAATGCGTCCCATCATTTAATCCTACCATTGCAGAAAACAACCAAAATATGACGTACGCTTATGCCATTCGCATTCGCCACGGGGCCCCGTCATCACCCGTTAGGTTACTTAACTAACGACAGAGCGGGGGCTGGGCTAGCGCGGATGCAAAACATAAGCAACGCCTAAATAGATAGATATATATATATATATATATATATATATATATATATATATATATATAGCAATGATAGCCAATCCAGATCACAGATGAATATATTGGATATACTAGGAATCCGCATTCCGTTCGAGCCTGTAACGAAAAGCGGATTACACGGTCGCGATGAATAACCAATACCCCACCCTAGACCCCTACGGGTGCGGCAAACTACCCGCAAAGTACCCGAAGCGAAGCAACCTCCCTCAACACCGTGAGTAGGCCACTCGGCACTTCGAGATACCCGGTAGTTTGTGCACCCCTCCTTGGGTCTATCCTAGCAGCAAAAACAGTAAAAAGAAATTATACAATGGCGGCTACAACCTCAACCCGGATGTGCGGCCAAACAAATAATATTACATCAATTTACATATTACAAGAATTGAAAGAATAAGAAAACTCTCATCTCACAACCCCCCGGCTATTCATCCACGACAATCCAACGAATTCATATACACATACCAACAACATTACAGATCACAGATATGTATAACCCCCACTAATCGACGTATAGCGATTAGCGGACGTTCAATACATATATCACATCACAGATATAACCCATTAGCCAAAGTGTAAAGAAGTTCGATCAAAAATACGGATTTGTGACCACCCCAAAAACCAACTTGTTCTCTGGAAAATCTAGGTGGGAAAAAACTATGTCAAAAATCACAAAACAGCCCCAGAAGTAAACTGCATGAAAAATGATCCACAATCGAGTCAACTCGGCCGCGGATCCGCGGCAAGAGCAAGCTCTTGCCGCGGAATCGCGGCAAGTTGGTCGGTTCAGTGGGTTGTTTTTCTTGGCTGTACTAAAAAAAGGCTGAGCCGATTTTTAAGATATGATTTATTATATTTAAACCAGGTTTAAAATCGGCAGAGAGTTAGGGTTACGGAAGAAAAGTTTTGCGATTTTTGCGATCGAAGTTCTATACACTTTACTAACTAGCTAGTTTATGTTTAGTTAGGCTCTGATACCACTGTAAGTCCACGTTGCCTACCCCGGTGCTTGCGGGGAGGCGGAAACGTTATGAAAAATTTGATTTTTACAACACTAGACAACATGGACTTGCTAAAGGAGGGATCTTTGCTAAACAAAACTAACTACAAAAACTAAAGGAGTTAGCTACTTGGTTAAGGGGTTATACCTAGGTCTTCAAGTCCTTCTCTTCTTGCTCCTTGGAGTGAAAGAAAAGGATCTCCTTGTCTCCTTCTCTTGTCGAAGAAAGATCCACCCGAGGGCCTCAACCTTTGGCTTCAACTTCAAACTAGAAGTAACTAAGATGCTTGGAGTGCTAATCCTAGAACCTTAGAAAGAGTAGAGAATATTTTAGAAGGATTTATCTCAAGCTCAAGGGATTCTCAACTCATGAGAGGGGAGAGCTAGAGAGAGAGGAAGAGGAGGAGAGAGAATCAAAATGATAGAATGAGAAGAAATAAACCATTCTTCTCACATATATGTGTGAATTATGAAAATAGATAATTAGCTAAATATAATTGTCATGGTTTAATCAAGAAATGACCATTATCATTTCATATTAAATGCTTTTTGCTAGAATCAAAGAGCATCTTTCTTATGGAATGATTATGGTCAAGTTGTCAACCTAGGTCAACAAGTCAAATAGAGTCAAATGGTCAACAACCCTAACCATGCACAATTATAATTAACTAATATCAATAAATCATATTTCACACATAACCATTAGGGTTAAGAAAATGACAATGGTAATCAACCCTAATGAAAGTCCTTTGCCTCTCCCTCAATCAACTGTGCATACACACCCGTATCCGTGTTCCAAGGAACACGAATACAATGAGATAAAACCAATCCCAAAACATATACTAGGATCCGGCTTAAACCAAAGCCCGCTAGTATATGTTGTCCGGACACAAAATGTGCACAAGTGCGTGAATGTGAACGAACCCCGTCGCAAAACCATGCGACCTCTACTCATTTTGCCTATAGGCGAATAACCCTCTGTGTGGGACTCTAAAGACTCGACACTACGCTGGCAGTGGGTTTAACCACAGACCGCAAGCGGCACTAGCTGTACGTAACGGTCCCCAGGTAGATGCCTATAAGAAGACTGACGAGGTAAACCCATCTGAACTCCTACTGAGCCTTAATGTGACAGTCTCCGTACAGTCCGGTCTGTTCGTCTGATAACATCGCATGGCGGGCCTAGGGGGGCGGTAAAACGTCAGTCCCCTAATAGCGGTACAAGTCGTGTCGGAGTGTAGCCCAGAACACCCTGAGATAACACTGGAAACCTACCAGTATATCTCGCTTGCCCTGGCCAGGGACTACTTGTGTAATGGCTCTCCTTGACACAGCGCGATGCCAACCCCCAATACTGGGAGAGACGAATCCTGTCTAACCGTCACTGCCTCCAAATGCTTCGGGACTGCACCCAACTACTACCTGTTTGCACGACTCTTTTGAGCCGTGGTAGGGTAGTAATCAAAGTACAGTAGGAACACACTTGAGGCGAAGTGACAGTGTCAAGTCAGCGGACTAAGCTGTACTCATGTCACCTGGGAACTGATAACTGACGATAGGTATAATACCAACCAACAGTTCCCGACGAGTCCTGTCCAGTGTACTCGTAACCTAACGAGCACCCGCATACTATCTCAAGTACGACGTACTGACGGCTGTGGGATAGGCCGTCTCCCGTGCTGGGATGAGAAGCGCATACGCTAGTCTACTCCGGAGTATCGATGCCCTGTCTCGATAATCCCACGACCAGGGACGTGTAAATAAGGATGTGCTTATAGATTACCCAGCCCCCACGAGTGTGACTGCCATCACAACGATGGTAATCAAGCAAAGATCCTAAGGGCTCCACTAATGCGTATAGGTGATATAATAAAAGAAACACATGTACACATTAAAGAAGAGACAAACCAAGTAGCATACTACCATTTCGAGCAAGATTGTCTATACAACTGTGAATATCCCAAGCTTCCATCAAGTAATATACATACTAGTATGATACAGTAATGGCCTCTAGGGCATATACACTAACACCAAGTTGATTCTCCATGTGAGCGATTACCCCAAGAAACAAGTACAAGAGGGATAAGTTTGTTCTTAAGAACCTTTTCTCTTCGATCCATAATCGACATCGGTCGCTCCTCAAAAGTCAAATCTTCTCGGACAGTCAGCTCCGAATGATCCAGCACATGTGCTTCATCTCGAACATATTTACGGAGTTGAGATACATGAAACACGTCATGAACATTTGCCAAGGATTGCGGTAACGCCAAACGATACGCCACTTCTCCAACACGCTCCAAAATCTCAAAAGGTCCAACGAATCGAGGACTAAGCTTTCCTCGACTTCCGAAACGGATCACCCCTCTAGTCGGTGATATCTTCAAGAATCCCAAATCACCCACGGCGAACTCTAGAGGCCTTCTCGATGTATCAGCCCAACTTTTCTGTCGGTCTTGTGCTGCTTTCATATGATTCCAGATAGTATTAACCTTCTCAACAGTCTGCACAACCAAATCTGGTCCCAACAATCTTCGTTCACCAACATCGTCCCAACAAACAGGTGAACGACACTTGCGACCATATAAAGCTTCGAATGGAGCCATCTGAATAGTCGTCTGGAAAATGTTGTTGTACGAAAACTCCACCAAATGTAGATGATCCTCCCATGAACCCTTAAAGTCTAACATGCAAGCTCTCAACATGTCTTCAAGAGTTTGGATCGTTCTGTCCGACTGGCCATCTGTTTGAGGATGATAAGCTGTGCTAAACTTCAATCGAGTCCCGAAACTTTCCTGTAAGCTCCTCCAAAAGTGTGATAAGAAATGAGTGTCACTGTCGGACACGATGCTCACCGGTACTCCATGCAATCTTACAATCTCCTGCATGTACCATTCTGCCAAAGTTTCTGTTGATTGACCAACCCGAAAAGGGATGAAATGAGCTGCCTTGGTCAATCGATCAACAATCACCCAAACTGCATTGTTGCTCTTTGGACTCCGCGGTAAAGCCGTCACGAAATCCATGGTTAGATGTTCCCACTTCCACTGAGGAATCGAAAGTGGTTGCAATAAACCAGCAACTCTTTGATGTTCAGCCTTGACTTGCTGACACACCAAGCACTTTGCCACAAAGTGGGCAATCTCCCGTTTCATGCCTTCCCACCAGAAATGCTGTCGTATATCTCGGTACATCTTCATGCCTCCTGGATGTACAGAATATACTGAACTGTGCGCCTCCTTCATAAGTTCTTCGCGAATATCTCCCTTTGGCACACATAAACGGCTACCATATCGCAACGAACCATCTTCATGGATCAGTATGTCTGTTTGAAGTCCAGCTTCAACCTGTTCTCAAAACTTTTGCAATCTAGGGTCCTGCAATTGCGCTGCCTTAATATTCTCGATCAACGACGACTGTACTTGTAGCTACATCAACTGTCCCGAAGAATGCGGTAGCACAACCTCCAAATCAAATCTTCGAAAGTCTTCAATAAGTTCCTTCTGTGCAGTCAATATCTGAATTGATGGGAATCGACTAAGCGCATCCGGCACAACATTAGCTTTCCCCGGATGATATTTGAGATCAAGATCGTAATCAGCCATCAGCTCCAACCATCTGCGCTGCCTCATATTAAGCTCCTTCTGCTTGAACACATACTTTAAGCTTTTGTGATCGGTGAAAACCTCGACCTTTTCGCCCAATAAGTAGTGTCTCCAAATCTTCAAAACGAAAATCACAGCTACTAGCTCCAAATCATGAGTTGGGTAATTCTTCTCATGGGTCTTCAACTGTCTCGATGCGTAAGCTATAACCTCCCTATGCTGCATCAAAACACATCCCCAAACCTTTTTCCAGATGCGTCGTTGTGAATCACCAATTCTCCGAAACCGTCTGGTACGGTTAAAACAGGTGCGGTTATCAACCTCTGCTTCAACGCCTCGAAAGCTTACGCATACTTATCCGTCCATACTAATGGTACTTCCTTGCGCGTAAGCTTGGTCAAAGGCTCAGCCAAACGAGCAAAATTCTCCACGAACCTTCTGTAATATCCAGCAAGTCTAAGAAAGCTTCTGATCTTCGCAAAGTTCTTCGGAATCGGCCAATCTCGAACTGCTGCAATCTTTTCGGGATCAACGGCGATTTCATCTCCGGACACGACATGTCCCAAAAACTTCACTTCTTCAAGCCAAAACTCGCACTTGCTCATCTTTGCATATAATTTTTCTTGTCTCAACGTCTGCAGTGCGATCCTCAAGTGTTCTACATACTCTTCAATACTCCTGGAGTAGACCAGAATATCATCAATGAACACCACTATAAACTGGTCCAAGAATGGTGAAAAGATTCGGTTCATCAAGTCCATGAATATTGCCGGTGCATTCGTTACTCCGAAGGGCATCACTAAATACTCGTAATGTCCATACCGAGTTCGGAACGCCGTTTTGCAAATATCTTCTATTTTAACTCGGACCTGATGATATCCGGATCGCAAATCCAGCTTCGAGAATACCCTCGCGCCACTAAGCTGCTCGAACAATTCGCCAATGCGAGGGATCGGGTACTTGTTCTTGATAGTCACCCGGTTTAATTCTCGATAATCGATGCACATCCTCCTTGTGCCATCTTTCTTCTTAACTAGAAGAACTGGAGCTCCCTAAGGTGAGTTACTGCTGCGAATCCAACCCTTCTTAAGTAATTCAGTAACCTTCTTCTTGACTTCTTCCAACTCCACTGGTGCCATTGGATAGTACGCTTTAGAGACTGGCGCTGCACCAGGAATAAGATCAATCGCGAACTCCACGTCTCGCTTCGGCGGTAAACCTGATATGTCTTCGAACACGTCCAAGGAATCTCGAACAACAGCTGGCGCTTCATCTTTAGCAACTTCCATCGACGAAAGAACACTATTTGTCGGCCTAGCCCTAAACTCGACTGGCCCGACAGAACTGCTTCCTCCAGTAAAGATAAACTCTTGATGTCCGGG
Organism: Agapanthus africanus; assembly: GCA_030015575.1. Taxonomy (NCBI): domain Eukaryota; kingdom Viridiplantae; phylum Streptophyta; class Magnoliopsida; order Asparagales; family Amaryllidaceae; genus Agapanthus; species Agapanthus africanus. The sequence continues at coordinate 4,453,536 of JASDDO010000004.1, forward strand.
AATCTGGAAAATTACTTTCTTTGCCCTACAATCAATGTGAGTGTGGAAAGTGCCGAGAAAATCCATTCCCAAGACAACTTCATAGCTGCCTGTATCAATCACCAAGAAATCTGCAAAAAACTCCGGTCCGCAAACAACAACTGCACAATCCTTACATTCTCTACTAGATATAATCTTCCCATTCCCAGTGTGTATGTCCCAGAAACTAGATAGGGTCGTGCAAGTAATCGAGTGTGTAGCAATAACTTGGACGACATAAAACAATGAGATGCACCAGAATCGAATAACGCTAATGCGGGAAAACCATGAACAAGTAGAATACCTGAAACAACTTCACCTGAAGCCAAACACGGAAGAAGATAAGCACGGTAAACAGAATTCAAGCTTGCGATAAAACATGAACTGGAAAGCAAGAGAAGCAAGGCAATATAACGACTACGGAGCAAGGAAATGAATCAAGACCAGGACTCCAAGTTGCTTAAATAGAGTACCACATTGTAACCATGCTGCAGTTCATAGTTACAATCACATAACTCCACTCAAGTCGCCCAAATCCTAGTATCAGAATCAAGGAATAGGGAGAAATAATAGGGAACCAAAAAGGTTTCAAGTCGAGATGCAAAGTGGTTTGCATATCGTCAAGGCAAAGGATAAAGAGAAAGATATGATTCAAGAATCACGATAACAAGGTGGCAGGATATGTTCCTAATGACGAGTATTCTGATTCGTGTAGTGGGTCCAATACCCAACTACAAAAGAATCAAACTCAATTAACCTATATCCTATGGCTCTGATACCAAAAGAACCATGTCACGCCCCGCTTCCCAGAGTACGCTAAGATAGGCACGTGACATAGCCAACCATGCTACCTGTAGATATGTAATATCCTTCCGCAGTCACATTACGGCTATAGAGATATCAAGAACAATAATAAACTATCTAACACATGTCCATAAGCCAGAATAAAACGAGTCAAGAATAAAATAATGCGGAAGCAAAAGATCCAAAACAAGAAATAAACTGGAATGTACGTCCCATAATGCGGGCTCACATCAGGAATGAAAATTCCGAAAGTAAAATAAACTAACTACTAACAAGTCCTCACTGCTCAGCCTGCTGACTGAAATACTCCTGCTCGGCCTGCAGCAAAGGTAAAGAATCTGGGCCATGCAAAACCCAGACGTCAGTGCGTCATAACATCAAGCAATACTATAAACAGGGGTAGCAAGATATGCAGGTATGAGTATAAGTGGTAAAAAAGGTGTAACAATGATATAAGTGATGACGGTGAGGGTAATGTGTAATGAGTAATCTAAACTGGTCTATTGGGTTAACTACTCTCAAGTCTTTGAAATCAATTTGATGAATCATCGATATAACTCAATAGTATCCCATGCGTGCCCGGGATCACGGTCTATGACTCTCGGGCTGAATCCGAGACGTGCCGCAAGGCATAAAGGGTAGTAGGTAATGATGAGTGATGTCAGCAGCATCACCCCGGGGCTGGCCTAGCCCTAAGACTGATCAGAATAGGTATCGAACTGTCGAGTTACAAGTCAGGTTTCATCATTGATTTCCCCATACCCCCAAGTTATATATGTTCAAGTCAGGTATTAAATAATCTGGAGATAATGCCAACACAGGATCAGGCAGGTACAGGTTTGTCTGGATAGACAACAGGAAATGTCCGTAGGGACAACATGTCAGGTTTGTTGGCATTAGTAACAAAATAAGGTAATAGAGAAAGCCATGGTACCTCAAGTCAAGTCAGGTAATATATAGTTATCATGTCAAGTCAAGAAGTGCACGGTATCACGTCGTGTCAAGTAATGGATGTATCAAGTCATGTCAGGGGTGCACAACATGTCACGTGGGTGCTCATAATCAAACTAAAAATAAGCATAGGCATACAAACAAGTATGAGATACTAATGGAACAATAAAATGGAACATTGTAATGTGGTATGCAAATAGATACAGATTAAAATATATGGATGCACGGTTATCGATCTGAGTTTGGGTTATGGTTCCAACACTAAGTAAAATACACTTAAACAAATATGGAATGTTAAAATCTCGTTATTATGTATTAAATGATCTAGGGATGTAATTGTATATAAAATAGGCTAAAAGGGTGCAACTAGGTATCCGAAAGTTATAAACTATTTAAAATGGTAATATGGGCTATACAGATAATCATTATGTGATTTAAAATATGGACATGGGTATCGTGTATCGTAATCTAATATGCAATATGAAATGTTTCAGGTTCTAGATCTACAAGTGATATAAATGAAACATAGGAATATTAAAATGGAACATGTGATATTAGATTTAATCTATAGGTTTAATATGCAATTAAGTAAGTATAAAATAATATGAATAGCACGTAGCAAGTTTTACTTGCCTCGACAGATCAAGAAACGGGTATACGGAACGTCACGCATCGGCGGGAAAAGTTGCGACGCGCGCACGGTACACGGAACGGATCCAAACAACGTACAAGGGGATCACACGGGTCAGATATGCTCGCTGGGTCGTCGGGATCGTCGACGTCGTCACGGCTCCGGGGAACTACAGAGAACAAGAATTAAAGAAAAGAAAAGCAAGAAAAGAAAGAATGAGAAGAAAGAAAAGAAGAAGAAGAGGAATGAGAAGAAGAGGGGTTGCTCACAGGGTTTACAGAGAGGGGTCGTGAGGGTGTCGACGGCTGTGAACGATCTCCGGCGAAGCTAGGGTTTGGTGTCTAGGGTTTTCTATGGATAGGGTTTAGTCTCGGGTTTTGTTGGCTGGGGTTCTTGGGTGCAGGGATCTGGTGTAGGGGAGAAGAGAGAAGAAGGAGATAGAGAGGAGGAGATGGTGATGAAGGTGGAGGCGAGAGGAAGAGGTGATCGGCGGCGATAGGTTCTGTGGGTTGAGGAGTTGCAGGAGGTGCTCGGGAATGGGTAAAGAAGAAGAAGAAGAAGAGGAGGAGGAGGAGAAGTAGATGGTGACGAGGTTGAGGAGCGGGGTCGAGAGTAGAGGAGTTAGGGTTAGGGTTTGAGGAGAGGGGCTCGGCGACGGTGGGTTGGCGAGGAGGGAAAATGAGCTCGGGTTTAAGAAAAGGAAGAAGGAGATATGGAGAAGGGAGGTGACGAGATACGAGGAGGTGACGGGATCACGCACAGTATCCGCGATAAGAGAGAGAAAGCGTTGCGAGATGAGAGAGATAGGAAGAGAACGAGAGGAGGGAGAAAGAAGAGGAGAAAGAAAGTTGTCGTTAGCTAGAGAGAGAGAAAGAGAGAAGAGAGAAGAGAGAGAAATATTACGGGGGAGAGAGAGAATGGGATCTGTGGCTGAGATAGAGAGGGAGAAGGGAGAAAGAAAGAAAGAGAGATTTGAGTGGGGCCTGCGCAATTTAAAAGGGAAATATTGATTGGCTCGTGGGGAAAGGAGAGAGTTAGGATTTGATTTAGTTAGGAAAAATTTTAAAAGATTTAAATTGGTTTGAGAAAATATTCTGAGCGGTTAAAAGAAATATTATAATTAAATTTAAAATTTAAATAATTGGATTTTAGCGGGAAAATAAAATATTTCAAAATGCGCCCGGGTCGGGTCTAAAAATTTAGATTTAAAATACGAAAAATAAATGCGACTTCCAAATTTTAAAATGAACGCTTACGTAACGAAAATGCATATCCCCAAGAACGGACGCACGTACGTGAGCGTAGCTATCCAAACATGTCCGTTTCACTGAACGGGATGAGAACACGATGCGCGGACGCTACCACGGGGTTACGGGTATCATGCAGGCTATGAAATGCAATTTTAATTTATTTTACGTGATCTAAAATGTTATATGATAGAATGTGCGATGCCAAATAAAAGTCAATATGCAGTATACCTGAGATGCACGTGTCTATTTAACAGGCCAGGGTAGTTTATGAATATGAGTCAACCAGTCCAAGCAAGCGGGTCGGGTTGGGTCGAATGCAATGTAAAAATGTAAACTACCATTCGCACTCAAACAAGATAAATCAATAAAATACCACAGATAAACAAATACGGAAACAGAAATTGGTATAACTGAACTCGGTTGTTACACTAAGCCGAGCCCGCACCGCCACCATTGCTGCACCCATTTCCTCCGAAGTCCAAGCAGCCGAGCACCAGCCCCGGGCTAATTCCAGCATCCACGCTTAAACCCATCGCCTTCGCTACCGAGTGCTCGAGCTCGAGCCAAGTCGAGTTGCCGTGCCGCGCTTGTGTCGCAATCGCGCCGTTGTGGCTGCCATACTGCCGTCGATACATCGTCAAACAAGTATAATGCTTGCTTCATGCTAATATTACCTACATCAATTCAAATTCCAACCAATTTCATATATACTTTTCGTGCGAACTAATGGAATACAAGTGTTCGATGCAAAACACGAATTGAAAACCCCCGTTAAATTGACAGAAACTAATCACACAGGATGGACCGAGTGATAACAAACGTTGTGTTATGATTTGGCTGGAAAATACGGATTTTAATGACGTGATAGGTATTTCCTATTTAGACCCGTTAAAACTGAAATTTTCCGTACCTGAACCTTGTAAAAATCACAGTTAATTGGTTATAAATCGTAATGTTGCGTTCGAGGGCTCATATCGAAGATGACTCGACAACCTAGAACCACATAAGATTTTTAATCTGTTTCTATGCTAAAAAGGTGACGGGAAGTGGTTCGGAGTGCGGCTCTGGACTGCAGTCCAGAGCAGCACTAGCTGTCGATTCTAGTTTTGTAATACTTTCACCCTGCTGTATGAAAATGTTATGATGCGGAACCATATACTATAGAGAAGATAAATCTGTTAGCTAACCATTGAAAGTGGTTTCATTCATTTTTACTGTCGTTTACTATTTAAATTATATTTTAAATCAGCAGAACTTATAGCAGTCCTAAACAGGGACAGAACGTATACCCCTTTATTGTACAATACATAATTTCCAGTACACCATGGAAATTATTGCTCCGTCTGGTGCGTTGGAAACCTAACTAGTAAACCTAAATTTTGTTAAACTATAACATCGCCTAGTTTCGATCCCAACTGGGATTAAAGCGTGTTACGAAACGGACTTCCAGTTCTGAAACCGGATTTCCAGCAGTGAACACTTAAATTGAAATGGCCGTATCTAGCAAATATGAAATCCGATTGACTCGAAACTAATTTTTACGGATAGATAATTAAACATAATACTTACATCTTTTACATTGTTTTGCTTAATTCTGCATGTATGAGTTATAGTGAATTTTGCAAGTGGTAGGACACTGGCTGATGAGATTTTATTCATATCATAATCATTGCATTCTCATCATATCATGTAGAGGTCACATACATTGGTAACCTACTGATCATGTACATTACCCAGTGTTAAATATTAGTGTTGATTGTGGCAAGTACATTAGTGTTAAAGTGTGAATGAATAAGTGAAAGTGACACGTACTTGTAAACAATCAGCGGACCCGGTTGATTTATTGCATTGTCGACGTTTATGGGACATATATAAGTGTAACTATAACTGGAATGGGACGGTTATGAAGCACTCATATCAGTGTCATAGGTAAGGCACCAAACACTGTCCATGTATCTTGGGTACTAGTCGAGACATGCTTGATGGGGATCCTGTCTCCAGTTCTCGCGTAGACTTGTCATGTACCGACTAGTATTTGAGTTTATGGTTGGTGTTTGGTGTAGACCATGGGATGTGGGGTAGTTTGAGTGTGACTTCAACGGAATCTCAGGAGTCCCATTGCCGGCATATACAGCGATTCTGGGAGTCATATGAGTGATATTACTGATTATTAGCGAGCAATTCGGGCCCATGTTCCCTTGCCCCTGGGGCCCTACCCTTGGGTGGGGGATACTCCTGCGTGGTCGACTCTCACACTTGGACTGACGATAGGTTTAGCAACCTGGACAGTGAGACATAGAGACTGATAGGTTTAGTAACATGCATTGATTACTGACTCGATACACCTGCCTTACTGTTTACCCGCTTTACCGTTTACCTGTACTAGCTCCTTCATGCTCATATCATCACTTCATGCTTGCTGTTTCATATTCATCATTATTACACATGTTACATATGTATTTCTATATATTTCTATTGTGTCGCTCTGACGACCTGAGTATGCATGTTCAGAGTGAGAAGTGGACTTAGCTCGGATCAGCACCTGACGTACCTTGAGGATATTACGGATGTCTAGATCAGCGACGTCAGCGCCATCTTTTCTTGATCTCTATCCGGTTAGTTTTTGTATCTGTTTTGTTTTAGTGACTGCATTTCTCATTACCTGTGCATTGATTACTGATTACCACGTAAAGCTAGAAATCGAAGTATGACTACAGCAGAATGTTTCCATGACCGTAGGAGCATGGTTGGCCTTGTCAACCCTTCGTATTCCGTATTTTGGGAAGCGGGGCTTGACAAATGCGGAACAAAATTTTTCTAAACCGGCGCTACCACAACCCGATTCCCGAATCTACCATAAACCCTATACTAGCAAGCAATATAAAGAATTAGGAATGGTTATACCGAGTTGATCCGTATTCTTCGTTCTTCAACCTTCATCCTAAGCTCCTAGTGGCTTTCTTGATCAAGCTTGGTCGCTGGTCTCCCTCCATCGAAGATGATCCACCCGAAGGTTTGTGCAACGAACTTCAACCTCTTAACCGAGGTAACTAGGGTATCTAGTTTGCTAAACTTGATAGCCCAAGAGATGTAGAAACTAATGATGGATTATGTTTTCTCTAATCACCCAATGTTTCTCATCACATGAGACATTATGGATGGAGGAAGAAGATGAAGTTAGAGGATGAGAGTGTTGCAACTCAAGAAAAGAAAATGGCTAATTGTTGTGAGCATGAAGCATCAAGTGAAGAAAAGTAAGCATGCTCGCAACTAAAGAAAAATCCATCTCCACAAAATATCTCACAACACCAATAATATCAAGCATGGTTCAGTAGTTCTACCATGAGTCACCACTTGAGCCATGCCGCCAATAAATGCCAAGTCCACCTCATCCTCCACCTCATTAAACCATTTATCCAAATGGTTAAAGCAATAATAAGGTGGCATCTTCTAGAAGCATCTTGTAATGAAATTACAAGAATACCCCTCATCTGTATATACATACCCGTATCCGTATTCCGAAAAAATACGAATACAAAAGAGATGAAAATAATCTATCAATATAATACTAGAATCCGACTTAAACCAAAGCCACTAGCATTATCCGTCCGAATCATGATATGTGCACAAGTGCAAGTAAATGATCGAACCCTACCGTAAAACCATACGACCTCTATATCGTTTTCTCCCGAAGCAAGGATACCCTCTGTGTGGAACTCTAAAGACTCGTCAATACGCTGGCAGTGGGATTAACCACAAGCACATCAGCGGCACTAGCTGTACGTAACGGCTACCCAGGTATTGAGCAAAAGGGAGGCCAACGAGCAAACTCATCCTGAAACCCCTACTGTGCCTGACAGTGACAATATCCGTACTATCCAGTCTGTTCGTCTAAGAGTATCGCATATCGAGTCTAAGTGGTGGATAAAGTCAGACCCCTAATAACGCGATAATTCGTGTCGATATGAAACCCATCACCACATGAGAAACTACCAATCCTAGATCAGTAATTCTAGACTACCTTGGCCAAGGATTTTTGATGATGGCCACCCGTGCACTGCGCAACATCAACCCCCAATACCGGAAGAGACGAATCCCCGACGATCTGCTCACGACCTCCATGTGGGTCGGGACTGTACCCAACTAAAACCCGTTTGCACGACTCCTTTGAGCCGTGGTAGGGTAGTAATCAAAGCACAGTGGGAACTCACACGAGAAAAGTGATGATCTCAGGTCGACAGACTAACCTTTACACATGTCACCTGGAAACTGCTATCTGACAATAGGTATAGAACCAACTAGCAAGTTCCCGACGAGTCCGTCCAGTGTACTCATAACCCAATGAGCGCCTGTATACTATCTTAGGTGAACAAACTAACACCAATGGCTTGTGAGATATGGCCACCGCCCCTCGTCGGGGTCTTGATCAGTATACACTAGTCTACACTGGAGTATCGATGCCCAGTCTCGAAACTCCCACGACTAGGGACATTTAAGGATTTGCTTATAGACCCCCAGCTCCCACATATATGATCGCCATCATAATACTGGTAGTCAAGCAAGATCCTATAGGCTCTATCAACATGTAATAGTGATCTGTAATACCACCTGAAGCATGTACATGATGATAAAGACAAACCGGATAACATACTATTATCTCGAGTAAGACTATTTTACCGGTATAGGTCATCCTTCAATCATCATAATCACCTACCTGCGACTAGGATAATTTCCTTAAGGCACTATAGCCAACATATTTCACGTAAGCCGCTGTCTTCATGGGCGCTCACATGCATGCCACGTAAGCCGTTGAGTTTTTGGCACTCACGTGCCTTTCACGTGGACCGTTGTTTTCTTGGACACTCATGTGCGATCACGTGAGACGCTGCTTCCTGAGCGCTCACGTGCGTTTCACGTGAGACTTTAAGTCTTCATGGCTTCTTTTGAGTGCTAACGTGCCTTTCACGTGAGGTGCTGTTTTGGGAGTTCACGTGCCTTTAACGTGAAATGCTAAGTTTTGGACGCTCACGTTCCTTTCACGTGAGACGCTATTTTCATAGGCCTTTGGATGATCGCGTGGATATCACGTGAGAATTTAAGTCTCCCGCTTCTTTTGGACACTGTTTATCATAGAACACTGCATTTTAATACCACCAATTCATTATCTGTTTTGTAATATATCGGTATTATTAACTAGTGTCAGCTTAGTAAATACAGATTACAGGTATCCGTGGCACAATACTGGAAACACACTCAAAATCACGGATATAACGTTTGTGAGCCGACACTGCAACCGGAACTGCAAACCGATTGATATCCAAAGAGTTATTTTGCAACAAATAATTATGTACACAATTTTGGTCCAACACAATGCAAGTGTACACATGCTCTTTGGCACTAGGACCATGGTCAGGCTACCTATGACACACACAAATGATGACTTGTGCAAGTGGGTGTGTGTGTGAGTTAATGCAAAAAGTATTGATGTGATATAAAGTATCAAGTTTCCCTCCAAATCCCTGAGTGCAGACCAAGTTCATGTAGACAAATCAAGCAGCACCAGTGGACTTATCGAGAGAACACAAGACCACCACATCAACACGAGCCAAGATGCTCAGATTAAGCTCGACGACTTGCCCAATAAAACCGGTCTCGCCGGCCCTACCATGCCCAATGAGTCCCATTTTTGTTTTGGCTCTCCCTCGCTGTCACGTCAACTCATTTTTATTACTTGTTTAATCTTATTTTGTGCCGATAAAAGGCAGATCAGTGTGCAAGGGAAGGGGCCATACTTTGTATGCTTTTTGTCCAATACTTCATACTCTTTTCTTTTTGTTCTTGTACATAGCTAGTTTCCTTGAGTCCTTTACCTTCTCTTGATCTTGCAAGCTCTTCATTGAGATTGCAAATTTAAGTATTGGTTATTGAACTCAAGGTTGTATCACTTGTACATAATAAAGCTTTCATTTTTGCACTTTGGATTCTTAGTATTTCTCTTGCTTTACTTACTTGCAATTTTAATTCTTGCCCTTTACTTACTCATTTTATTATCTTGCACTTACTTTCTTGTAATGAAGCTATTTTCTTTTTCTTTTTTGCATCATTTCTTTGCTCTTTTTCTTTGTTGTTTTGATGTTTATGAATATGGTGTTGTTAGGAAAAAGAATGGGGTTGTAAGTTAAGGTTTTCGTTCCTCATTTCCTTTGCCCGATATTTTCTATTAAACTCCGCCTAAACCTTACGCAAGCACTCCGTTAGGCATCCTACCTACCAAGGTATCGGTGACCCCTAACCGCGATCGGTTGCGTTCGGTTTGGCCGGAGGTGAAAGCCAAGAAACAAGAACGGACAGATAAGGTTCAATAAGCCGGATTTCACTAATTCCATGCTTAAGTACCCTAATCTACGTTATTGTCGATTGCTCTAGCTTCAATGATTAAGTTCGGCACAAAGGATTGAGTACAAATTTCCCTAACTTACACTAACCTATCTAATCCTAACAATTTATACCGTGCATATATACACTTAGGTTAGAAACGATCATTCCGACCATGCATTAACTCGTGATAACAAGAGCGTAAAATACATCGTCTCCCTGCGGACGACCCATACTCATCGCGGCTAGCTACCAAGCGAAACCGTCCTGATTGTGGTAAATAAAACTTTATAAATCAGACACTCATGTGGATATCACGTGCGGCGCTTTTGTTAGATTTTCCCCTTAGCGCTTGTTCATATCATAATATTTCATTATTACATTCCCTATTCTTATTCATTTTAGAAATAAACAGGTGCTTTTGACCCATGTCTGCTACATAGTTACAGGTTACAGATTCTTGGAGCAAAAACAGTAAAATTGATGAAAAAGATGATACAAAGTGAGACTACGACCAATAAATGGTGGAATCTTGATCAAGCCTATACGAAGATCAGTTCTTAAAGTACAAGGCAGCGCAAGGTTCAAGACTTCGTCACGAAGCAACAGTAAAAGTCCACTACTGTTATTCACTGTGGAGATCTGGAAGAAACCTAGAAGCCAATCTGAGAAAACAACTGAAGAAAATTGAAAGAAACATGCACCAGAAGCAACCAGGAGAAATTGAGCCCACAAGCCCCACATACGGCCGCGGAACCACGGCCAAACGTGGGCTTTGGCCGCGGATCCGTGGCCACGTGGCCCAAGTGTCGGTGGAAAATTGCAACAGGCGCGTTGGAGCGTTGACTAGTTCTTTTCTTAGAGGGTATTTTTGTAAAAGAATATATGACGCGATTGTAACCTAGGGCTTCTATGAATCTATAAATAGAACCCTAAAAACCTGTTTTAGGTTATGCCTCTTCTTGTGCCTCATTTTATATCTAAAATTCAGATCTGTAATTTTCTGCAATGAATGAAGAGTGCATCAAATTAGAGTAAGTTTACAATTCTTGCCCTAGTTAATTTTATTTCATTGCCCTAGTATAATTTCTTATCTTCCCTAGTTAGATCTTTAATTCCTTACCCTAGATAGATAGTTTAGATATGTTCTTCAATTCCCTAATGAGCGAGTAGTCTCCTCGCTTGTTAGGGTTAGCTTTGGGGAATACTTGAGAGATGAAGATCTCTCACCCCTTTCTTGCCCATCACACGTTTTTAATAGGACTCCATGCATATATGCACATACCGCTCCCTACGGCACCCTATCCTACGAGGTAGCGATGATACCGTAGTATAAAGGCCCAGTTGAGCGTGTTTTTCATGGATGTTAGGGTAAGGATTAAGAAAGGAAGGACAAGAACCTAGAGAAAGAAACACCGTTTCCTCCCGATGGTACTAATCCCCTTTATTAATAATTACCATAACACTTAAATAGATCTTAATTTGGGTATAGAAAGCGGTTAGATTTATTGACTTTCCCAACTTACCCTAAACCTAACCCTAGCAAGATTTAGATCTAGATAAACTTTAGTTTTTAGATTTAATCAATCCGACAACAATCAGAATTAACTCGTAAAAACAATTAGGAAATTCACAAAATCCCTGTATACCGACCCGTATTCACCGGCTAGCTACCAAGCGACGCCGTTCTTGATTGCGGTTATATAAAATATTCTTTTTGATAAAATCAAATGGCGCCGTTGCCGGGGATGGCGTGTTATTTTCTTTTTGCAATTTCGGGTTAATATAAAATTAAAAAAATCATAAAAATTGAAAAATAAAAAAAATATAAAAATTTATCATCTTTTATTTTGTGAAGGGTATTTTTCGTGTGAATTTTGCAGGATCGACGAACAAGTTAGAATCTGGAAATCTCCAGAGATCAAAACAGAAAACGAACGATCTGAACAGCAGAGGATTTCAACAACAGAACAACAGAAAAAATCTAGGGACTCGAACTTTCCAGAAGGCCGCGGAACCGCCGCAGTACCCCTACTCCGACCGCGGAAGCGCGGTGCTCTGGTGACATCATCATCTCAAAAATTTTCTCGGGGCTTGAACCGAACATCTCACCGCGGAACCGCCGCTCGAGGGGCCCTTTTGCCGCAGAAGCGCCGCAGACTTCTGATGTCAGCACGTGCAAATTTTTCTGTGAGCTTTCTCTCTCCTCCTCTGCAAATTTCTGATATCTCCTCTGAAAAATCTCCTGCAGGATTCTTTACGCTAAAAAATCTCTCCCCCTTCCAATAATTGATCTTGTGCAGGATTCTTTGTGCCGCGCTAAAAATTAAAAAAAATTGATTGCAAGTGATTGTTACTGCTTTACATATTTTTAATCGAACTTTAAGGGGCTTGAAACCAATCCAGATTGGGTGGGGATTTCATCACCCTTCCCAGGACCCCAGAAATCACATAAGGCATATGCATTGACCTTCAATTAATTAAAAAAATATTAGACTCAGCTCTAAGGACTTCGCGCTCAATAGGACAAAGGACTATTTGTAGGTATCGATCGTTGATCCTAACCTGACTTTGTGGTGTCTGGGCAAGTGTGTCTAAGACGAGTGGTTACTTAATTAGGGCCACTACTTGTAGTGGAGAGCTTCCCACTCACCTGGCACTTACCTGTCCGCAATTGGCGGTGAAGAGGCGGTTTGAGGTCCTATTTCTAGCCCTTTGGAACAGTTAGGAGCTGTCTAGCTGACCTAGGTGACCCTAGATCTAGGCCTGATTGTGCATTTGTGGATTGATTGAAAGTGTGTCTAAGCCCTTTATCGAAAATTTTTGCAAAAAGCTCCACATAAAAAAAAGAGGAAAATTTTATAAAAACTTACACAATTTTGTCGCTATGAAATCCGTGCACCCCACATTATTTTTCTTCTCCTTTCTTACATCATGGGTACCCCACCTCACTAATCTCTTGCCGAACTTTGGTACCCTGAACCAAACTTTGCTTCGTACGCGAATTGTTTCGGTCGATTTACGGACGACCCCTCCATGCCCAAAATTTCTTTGAAAGATCGAATAGAAGCGTCTAGGAGAAACAGTTCGACTTTGCAATCCACTTTGTATCAACCATTTCAACCTTCACCACCTTCTTACGTTGATACTACTTTTTCGAGTCCTGTTGTAACTCCGAAACCCATCTCTATAGCTGAACATATTGAACAATCTCGTAACCGATCTTTCACTCCTTTCAACACTTCTAGTTCTTGGGATCAACAAGTCCATTCATCTTTTATACAAATGTTGATCCTACTCCTATCCAACCATCCAATTCCTACCAGTCCTACACGACTTCCACACCTTCCCTAGACATTGCTTCTACACAGCCATTTGGGAGTTTCCAGAATCCAAGCAACTTTGAATCTTTTACTGAAATCCCCTCACAACCCATGTCTAGTTTGGAACAGTCGTTGGAAGACTATATGGTAGCGAAAAACCAAATGATGAGGAATGTGGATGCGTCCATGGCCACCCTTATGCAACCTAGTGAACCGGTAGCTAGTTTCCAACTAGCTCTAAAAATACCAATGTATCATGGGGCGGTTGGACAAAGTGAGAATTTGAGAGGTGAGAGTGAGCAGTACACACTTCCAAATCACACCTACCCATACCCAATTGAATCCCACAACTCCGGTTTTCAAACAAGTGTCCCAAATAATTCACCAGTTGAAAATAAAACATTTAATGAGTTGTGCGACTTTGTAGTGCTTGATTTGCCAGATTGTGAAGAGTCCCTTTCGAGTGAAACCATACCTAATCCTTTTGAACTTTACACCTCCACTCTAGAGCCTAAATTAATTGATATCCATGCTTTTGATGAGGTGTCTGAAAAAATTGATTTTCACTTGATTGAGGATATTTACGCCGGGAATATTTTGGATGATGAACCCGTAGATTTGATTGAAATATTATGTCCAATTCATCATCCTGAGTCATTAAATGTTTTTCCCGAACTTCATATGCGTCTTTATTTTGATGATAATGGCATGGATAAGCTAAATTTTGAGGAGAATTATGAGGATAATATTGAGGAGAATATTAAGGATAGTATTGAGGATGAACTATTTTTGTTTAATGTGTCAGATTTTTCAATTCATCATCCTGAACCTTTAACTGTTATACTTCCTAAATCACCCTCCTTTCTTTCTATCGTTCCGACCACGCAAAAGATCACGCAGGAGGACTGTGAGCTTGAAAATTTTCTATTCGATCACAGCAGTTTGGACGCCACTAGTGCGTACCTCCTTGAATCTGACACGCTTCTTACAACTGATATCGATTACGAGTGTTTCACTTTTTCGGACGATTTTGAAGACTCACCGCCCGAGTTTGAGTCCTTTGAATTTTCAGATGAGTTAGTTGAACCATCAGACTCGGTTGCTTACAGTCATTTCGAACCATTGATGGAATCCTTCGAGTTCGAGATAGATTACTTAGGTAAGAATAAGACTATCCCTAAATCATTCCCTTTCGTCCTTCATATCGTTTCGACCGAGCAAGAATTCGTCATGCTTCCACTTTCAATGTTTGGTTTACCAAGTTCAACGCACCCATGCTTTCTTACGAATCTTGAGGGATTTGACCCCATTTCTCGACGGGTTGATAGATTAGCATAATCGCTTTTAACACATCGGTCATCACAAATTGAGCTAATTTATTCACTCAATTTACACCCTCAAGTTCGTACTACATTTCTTTCTCTTTTCCGTCATTCTTCTCTTCCACCGAGACCATATTCCACCATTCTTCCCATACGGTCTCGTGTGCTTTTCAACTCCTTTATCTATACTCCACTCTTTCACCAACCCTACCATTATCACAATAGAATTTTTGAATGGTTGGTGTTAACTTTTGGCCTATGTAAGGCCTTGTATAGTTTGATTTTTTCTCCTCCCAAACTCTGAACTTTAACGTTTAAACAGTAGAAACACTGTTTCACTTAAATTTGGGGGGAACCTTGTTGTATATATATATATATTTCTTTTCTTTTAACAATAAAAGAATTTATTATAAATAAATAAACATGGGAGTGCCGACATTTTTGACACTCTTGGTGTAGCATGACAGTGAGAACACTGTCAACTTTAAGTTTAAGGGTATGCTCGGTAAGCCTTCTTCCTTCGCATTCATGTGTATATTTTTACATTTGCATACTTATTTTAAAATCCATAAAAATTGAAAATTTCAAAAATTATAAAAATGAAAGTATTTAATTTTGGCCATAATTGACTTGAGTTTGACAAAAAGGTTAACTAGTTAGGAACAACTAGATCCTAAACTTAGTAAATTAAATACCCTAAAAATAACCTTTCTTAAAATTTAACGGTAGAAAGTATATGTCTTTATAGTTTATTTAGAAATAGGCAAATTTTGAGTTCACTTCTTGGGCTAAGTCAAGATAAAGGAAGAGTATTGATGTTTTTATTAAAGTGCGAGTCTGAAAAATAATTCCTAAGCTTATGTCTAAATTCTGAAAATATATACCCTACAGATTGCACAAACACGAACCTTGAAACTTGGAATAGTAGAAGAGACCTTGAAATGCTCTTGTCTAAAGTCCTTAGTATGGAAAAAAAGGTTAAAATAAAAATACAAGTGTGAATAAAGAGATAATAAAAAAAATGAACACTGGTTGTTGTGATTACTAAAGGCTGCATTAATAGATAAAAAAATATTTAGCGAGGGTGCTTCATCGCCTAGTGCCTTAGACCAACTGGTTTGAGAGTCACTGCTATAAGCCTTAGGTGTTACAAGAGTAGGAATTACGTTTTATTGTGCAAACACATTTTGATCGGTTGTTGGTACCTCAAGAAGTATTAACGGTTGCATGAAGGATGTGTGAGCAAATTTTATCTAAAAATTCACCAATTAAGAAGTGCTTTGGACAACAGACAAGAGTATGATTGCTTTATTTGAATTTCCAAGTGTAGGGGTGATATATACACACACGTAGGGGTATGTGATTGGGGTTTAGATAATATATAAGAGATATGAATGAAGAATAGGACTTGTATCTTTAATAGAGATGATAAAAATTCCTAAGTTGAGATGGAACCCTAGAAGGAAAACTTAAAAGATGCTAAAAGCTAAATAAGTCTACAGAACATATATAATCTTAAGTTAAATGATAAGGAAGCGTGAAGAATAAGGGTGGATAATTTATGAGTCGAAGATAATAGAATTCCTTGTTAGAAAACCTAATTGGAGAATAAAAGTCGATAAACCAAATTGATAGGATTTTGTGGGTAGCATCCGCTGAAAACCCTCAGGAGACAACCTCCTCCTACTACGGACACCTAGAGGTTTAACGGCTTGTTGCTCGAGCTTAGTGCAGTCGCGATTCCCTGCGAAAGTGAGGTTAGGATTTTGTTGAGAATAAAACTAGGTTTGCTCGAGGACGAGCAAAAGATAAGTTTAGGGGTATTTGTTCATATCATAATATTGCATTATTACATTCTCCATTCTTATTCATTTTACAAATAAACAGGTGCTTTTGACCCATGTCGGCTACATAGTTACAGGTTACAGATTCTCAGAGCAAAAACAGTAAAATTGATGAAAAAGATGATACAAAGTGAGACTACGACCAATAAATGGTAGAATCTTGATCAAACCTATACGAAGATCAGTTCACAAAGTACAAGGCAGCGCAAGGTTCAACACTTCGTCACGAAGCAACAGTAAAAGTCCACTACAGTTATTCACTGTGGAGATCTGGAAGAAACCTAGAAGCCAATCTGAGAAAACAACTGAAGAAAATTGAAAGAAACATGCACCAGAAGCAACCAGGAGAAATTGAGCTTACAAGCCCCACATACGGCCGTGGAACCGCGGCCAAACGTGGGTTTTGGCCGCGGATCCACGGCCACGTGGCCCAAGTGTCGGTGGAAAATTGCAACAGGCGCGTTGGTGCGTTGACTGGTTCTTTTCTTAGAGGGTATTTTTTTAAAAGCAGATATGACGCGATTTTAACCTAGGGCTTTTATGAATCTAAAAATAGAACCCTAAAAACCTGTTTTAGGTTATGCCTCTTCTTGTGCCTCATTTTATATCTAAAATTCAGATCTGTAATTTTCTGCAATGAATGAAGAGTGCATCAAATTAGAGTAAGTTTACAATTCTTGCCCTAGTTAATTTTATTTCATTGCCCTAGTATAATTTCTTATCTTCCCTAGTTAGATCTTTAATTCCTTGCCCTAGATAGATAGTTTAGATATGTTCTTCAATTCCCTAATGAGCGAGTAGTCTCCTCGCTTGTTAGGGTTAGCTTTGGGGAAGGCTTGAGAGATGAATATCTCTCATCCCTTTCTTGCCCATCACACGTTTTTAATAGGACTCCATGCATACATGCACACACCGCTCCCTACGGCACCCTATCCCACGAGGTAGCGGTGATACCGTAGTATAAAGGCCCGGTTGAGCGTGTTTTCCATGGAGGTTAGGGTAAGGATTAAGAAAGGAAGGACAAGAACCTAGAGGAAGAAACACCGTTTCCTCCCGATGGTACCAATCCCCTTTATTAACAATTACCATAACACCTAAATAGATCTTAATTTAGGTATAGAAAGCGGTTAGATTTATTGACTTTCCAAACTCACCCTAAACCTAACCCTAGCAAGATTTAGATCTAGATAAACTTTAGTTTTTAGATTTAATCAATCCGACAACAATCGGAATTAACTCGTAAGAACAATTAGGAAATTCACAAAATCCCTGTGGACCGACCCGTACTCACTGGCTAGCTACCAAGCGACGCCATTCTTGATTGCGGTTATATAAAATATTCTTTTTGATAAAATCAGCGCTCACGTGGATATCACGTGAGGCGCTTCTTCCATAGAAATTTAATCTCTATTTATTTTTGAAACTTAAGTTTGAGAGAAGCTTAGCTTCTGTTAACGGTATTTTGACCTTTAACGATTATCAAGATAGATATTTTACGATCTGGAATCAAGTTCTTTTAAGACTTGAGGGAACTAATTTCCTGGAGTATAAACTCCATCTTTCTTTCTTCTCTTCTTTTTTTTATGGTGGTGGGAAAAACGTTAAAGTTCTTCTCTGAATCCTAAATTTAAGATCAAGATCCCTTTGTGATAATTAAATTCTTTTGTTGTAAGGGACTTGTCTTATAAATCTTAAATCCAGAGTAAAAACAAAGTTCTTTGAATGGTTAAGCCCTATTTTTAATGTGTTTGATAGGTAAAAAGAGATATATTTCTCCCTTATTTTTACCTAGGGTTTGAGAGGTTGAAAATGATTTTTCTTCAAAAAGAATTAAATTCTCTGTTGCAGAAGCTTATGGGAGGTCTTTTCTCTATGAGATTTAATCTCTTGCGTGCTTTATATAGGAGAAGAGAAAAATCAATTTGTTTAAGAGAATCTCTCATTAAGATATCCTGATTGATTTTATAATCAATCGGAAATGTTTAAATCACCGTTGGATCTTTAATCCAACGGCTCTCTGTTTAACAGAGAATTAGAAAGATCAGGGAAAATATTTCCTAAATACAATTTAATTCTATCACATAGAATTTAATTCTATCAGATACTTTAATTGGTGATATTTTATCACCATTGGATTTTAAATCCAAAGATTCCCTGTTAGAGAAAAATCTTTCCATATTAGAAAGATCAGGGAAAATATTTTCCAAGTAGAATTTAATTCTATCACAAAGAATTTAATTCTATCAGAAACTAGCGTTTCAAATTGGGGCGTTCACATGCTATCACATGAGCGCTGACATATACATATATGACAACGGCACTCACATGCTTAGCACATGAGCGCTGCCACAAGAATGCGGCAAGAGAACTCACGTGTTTAACATGTGGGTGTTGCTATAGAATTTAATCATATCTGAAGCCGGTTCTCATATGCTTTGCACATGACTGCTCACATGATATCACGTGAGGGTTGTTATAGGATTTAATCCTAATTGCAGCAGGTGCTCGCGTGCTTTACACATGAGTGCTTACGAATTTAACACGTGGGAGCTGCTCTCTATTTTTTTTATAAGGGATCAAATGTAGCCAATTTTTTTTTGCGGGAACACCAGGTTGGTCCGATGCATACTGGTATATCTTGGTCGAACATTACTTGACCCGAGAGTTTAGGGTATGTCTTTAATGATAACTTTTTACTATTTTGTAGCAACTCAATAAACATTATTTGATATAACTGCAGAAGAAGAGCGAGTCAGACAAAATATCTCACGCTCAGCTGTACGATATTTACAAGAGAGGGAGCAAGAGTTCCCAACAGGTTTTAGTCGAACTCGTAATTATCACATTTGATATTAATACTTTAAAAAAATATTTTATAAATTTATGTGTTAACTTTATAAATATAATATGCAGCAAGAAGCCATAGTGGAGAGCCCCTTGATTGGATCGAAATCTACCGGGCTCAATTTGTACGGGAAGATGGCACGCCTGCATCGATTGAGACCTAGGAGCTATATGTCAGACTTTACTAATTCCGTGTTTCTTAATTATTTCTGTATAATTATTTTGTAGCTATTGGAATGACGGTAATACGTTTCTTCTACAAACAGGTGGCGATGGCGGCTGAGAAAGATTGGTTGATCCAGACGATGGAGGCGGAGAAGAGACACCTGGTTGATAACACACAGAGAACATTTTCCGTAGATAGGGTTTTCACGGCGTATAAGCTGGATCATCATGGGAGAGTATAGTGCGTGTCCTCCAAGATCCTTCCGCTCCAGTATAACGTCCCTTTCCAACCGACTGGGCGTCCACCTCCTAGGTTTCAGGAGGAAAACGACTCGGCATCGGAGACATCGCGCCATACTAGGGCCCCTAGGAGTAGGACCCCTGAGTTTCGTGGACCTCCTAAGGATCGGACGCCGTAATACGGCGGTTCCTCACACCGTTCGGCCTTCGCGCCCGCTCTCGATCACGCTCCCGCTCCCGATCCCGCTGTCGATCTATTTGCTGACTAGAATCGCTGGCAGAGGCTTAATCTTATCATCATGTACGTCCAAGATGGGATTCCAGTACTTTCGGTAAGTTCGATAACCCTTACACACACAAGCATACACACAATCGCGCACGTGCACACACACAAGCATATCAAATACATACACATACATACGCACATATCACATACACGCACACACAAGCATACACACACTCGCGCGCGCATGCACACATATACACAAAAACACACACACCGTCACTAAACTACTGTAAAATACACATACTAAATAATGTATATTAAACTTTTAATCAAAGGGGTTTTACCTCAAAGATCCAGATGCGCCTCCCTCGTGATCGACTCTCCCTTCCTGTGATCGTCCTCCCTTATAATTTCATTCCCCGATTTTGTGAATTTATAATGTTAGGATTGTACTGGAACGCGTAATATCTATTGTAATCGATATTTGGATAATTTATATTTAAATGGAATGGAATCGATATTTGAATGGAATCGATATTTGAATGGATTCAAAAAATGTTCTGTTTTAATTTTTTGTGCGATTTATACTTATTTCAACGTGACAGACGCATTGAAATAAAGTCTATTTCGACGCTCCTGTCACGTGGAAATAGGTTTAATTTTCTTTTAAATATTTTCAGAAAACACACACACACACACACACACATATAATATTGTTTATTGCGACGTTTCTTATATGTCGAAATAACTTTTATTTCGATAAAACCAGACCATCGAAACAAATGTTTTTATTGAGGCTTTTATTATCCGTCGAAATAAACTAAAGCGACATCATTTATTGCGGCGTAGGTTTTTCGTGGCTATTTAGGGGGTCCTGACGAAACAAGTTTATTTCGAGGGGTCCTTGCCATCGAAATAAACCTGTATTTCCTATCGTGACACCAATCTTGACATGAAAGGACATATAATTCAATCGTTTTGCTTATATGATGGCTATAACCTTTGTTATCTTGAGTCGTCACGGCAGTCGTCTGAATGATGTGTTTTTCTTGGATCACTTAGTCAACACATTTAGCCCTATAAAGAAAATCAAAATAAAATAATTTAAGATAATAATAACTCATATCAAAGTAAATATTAATCTAAATTTACATTGCTCTATTAGATCATTGTGTGTGAGAGAGAATGCCATACCAGAATTCTTCCTTTTCACTTGTTCTTTTTTTATTCCTTTGTTTTGTTGTTGAAGGAACAATGAGTTCTTTTTTCAGAAAGAGAGTACTTTTCTTATTCCCTTCTCCTTTTTTTTTTCAAAAGAACAATGAGTGTTTTTTTTTATGCAAAGAAAAAGTGGGTTTGTGGGTAGTGAGTGGTTGCTATTTAATGGAGATAGTTTCTTAACTAACAAATTTTATGAAATGGAATTTTTCTATTTTTTCCTTTTGAAATGGATAGTGATTAGTTAGTGGACAGATATAAAGAGAGAAAGAGTAGTTAGCATTCTAATTTTATTTTTAATTTTTGGTAAGGAAAAATGAGGAAATTATATAACCATTTGTGAGGCTGTGATTAAAATTGGATTTTCAATTTTGGAATCCCTCCTTATAGCACTATAATAATAAAAAAGAAGTAGAGATTTTTAATTTTTGTTTAGGAAAATGGAGAAAATTGTATAGCCATTCGTGAGTGTCACGACCCGAAAGTACGGAACATGACCGGCACTTAAACTACGAAACGTCTCGAGACGTACGTAATCTAAGTAAACCGAAAACCCAGAAATCCAAACCAAGAAAAAGTAGTAGAGTGGAGGAAAACCATTTTAAATCAAATAGTTTGCAACATAGGCCGAAATATGCATTTAAAAATCACAAGTCTTTTCTAAAAATTTCAGCAGAGTTTCCTTTGTAAAAACTGACCCCAAACGGGTACAAAATCTGATAAAGCATATATAATGAATAAAGGCATCCCCAATCGGGAGCTAGCTCTTCGTCAATCGACGGTCACAACCACGCAAGCAATATAATATACAATTCCGAAAGGCGAGGATCACAACAGAAAAAGGAAACTCAAAACTACATGAAATCCATAGAAATACAACGCGTGACTCTAAGGTCGAAAGAATAACAACACTGGTCTCTATCTCTGAAATAAATACATGTTTGGTTGATGGAACTTCTAGATACAACAGAATAATAATATACAAGGTATAATGATAGATGCGATACAAATAAACCAACATACTAGCAAATCACCAGAAAAGATGCAGTGCCAGCAAAGCCGTAATGAAACCTGTACGGCAAAACCTGCAAGAAACTGTGGCACAACGGGGGTGAGTTGCCAACTCGTGAATAGAGTACATCTACGAACAGGAATCGCATGTATGATGCAATCCTAGGTCATACGATCATAATATATCCGCAAATATATAATCTGCAGCCTATAACAATGGCTAAGGTATACCTCAAAACAACTGTAATATCAAATGCTCGTGTCAGTGCCTCAGGTATCAATATATCATATGGATGATGTATGAATGCATGAAAAACAGAATACATGTAAATGAAGAAACTACTTTCATAACTTAGTGAGATTTCTGTATTTTTAAAATGAGGTAACATAAATAAAATCAGCATAAACAGTGTCTAGTATCGACACAAAACATAAATCCAAATATCTCAATATCTCAGGATCCGTCTACCCGGACTGACCTGGATCATCAAATCTCAGTACCTCAATATCTCAAAATCTCAATGTCTCAATCTCACTATCTAGGGCGCCGTCAGTCCAGACCGGCTCCTACCGTCAATCTCAAGACCACGACGGTATCCTCCGGATATCCGACGCGTCGGGTACAAACATCGGTCGGTAGTGCTCCCCTGCCAGGCTCAACGCCATCATCTGCGATCTTCTTGCCCCGGGGTACCACACCGGGTCCACCATGTACCCGAAATGGTTCCTCTATCTT
The DNA here is from genome assembly GCA_030015575.1 of Agapanthus africanus. NCBI lineage: Eukaryota > Viridiplantae > Streptophyta > Magnoliopsida > Asparagales > Amaryllidaceae > Agapanthus > Agapanthus africanus. The sequence goes on from JASDDO010000004.1 coordinate 4,476,494, forward strand.
CTCGAACTCGGGTCTCGAAATCCATCAGCAAACTCATAGTGGACGACTCATACATCATGGGAAAACCACACTTTTTATTTAAAAAGAGAGAAAAGTTTATTTATATTTTTGCGGTTTTCCCCCAAATCCAAGAAATCTCATGGAAATCCGAATCCAAATCATCAATAGCACGTAAAACCATGAATATAGGCATAAAGATCCATGAATGCGGCATAACAATGAATAACAGTATGCATGAAGTGACAGGTAATAACTACAATATCTAAGCTGGCATATAAGGCAAGTACACTAATATCATGTCAAAACTACTAGTTAACAAGCTAAGTCAAGCAATAATATTCTCTAAGTGTACGTGACATGGCAATTACCGATGAAGATGTGTGTGAGCCGGCAAGTAAGTGTACGTGGTACATACGCATCATCGGTAATGGTACTGGTGTCCTAACAGCATGATATATATAAGGGAATATGAAAACACAACATAAGTATGCGATGCGGAGCGAATAGCAATAATGTGCGGGAGCTGAATAATAGACACACTGATAACTAATCTAGTCTAACCACTACACTAAACTATACGGCTGCATTAAAAAGCTGAATGAAGGGTAAGGAAACCGCCTAACCTCTGAGTCGATATATATATATATATATATATATATATATATATATATATATATATATATATATATATATATATATATATATATATATATTAGTCGGCGATCCCGCCTCAATAATATCACATCCGATACCATATCTATAATCAGACATTCCTAAGTCAAGAGTGCGGATCAATCATCAATATATAGCTCGTACGTAAATCCGTCGTACGGCATCCTAAATCTGGGTACGGGTCAATATCACATTCATCATACTATTCATCTGGTATCCTTTTTATCAAAGATCATAATCCGGGTACTGATAAATGTCTAGTACAATACTAATATCATCAATATAATCATGATCTGACTACTGATCCATAGTCTCGTACAAACTGATATCATCAGCACATATCATCATAAAGAAGTATACATCGCCCAATGCGGCCTATCATAAACATCCTAGCATATCATATGTCATCTCACGATCACATGTCGACCATTTTATTCATATCACTATTCACATGGTATCGTCGTCCAAAGATCCGTTATAACATCATGACGTATCTCAAATACGAAATCTACCATATCACTGATCTCACGGTCTCAATTCAAATCTCATTGACTCATCTCAAATTCCAAATACTATCCTCAAATCCAGTATGTGAACACATAGTCCCATACCCATGTGAACACATAACAATATAACCCCATATAAACACATATGAAAGAAGAATGTATGCAAGTATGGGTGTGTGTGTGTGTGTAAATGTGGTGCAACCTCTACTCTGGGGTCTCGCAACACTAAACTAATCCGATCACACCCAAAATCCATCTTTATCATCAATAAACTCAACAATATATAATCAATATGTATGTGTGTATACGTATTCGTATACATCACCACGAACTGCGGGGGTGCTATACGCCATCCACCCGACTTCTCCCCGTAGATATAAATCTACTCACCTTGTTTCTCGTGTGCCGATGCAGATATCACAATCTTTATCCTCAACGCCTCGACGTCACGTGGGGTACCTACAAGGATATCACAAACGCTAAAGCACATGATAATCACATCGGAAACCAAAACGGCATACGCTACTCGCATAGGTAAAAACCTATAGTCTCGTATGCAAACACGATCAATAACTCTTTGCCGTTGACGTTCAAACTCCATCCGAATGAAACGAATCACCAAATACCAAAATCCATGCTAAAGCAAGTCATAAACCATGCGCCAACTCATGAAAATTACCCCAGATTCTACCCTATGTGGAATCAGTCAAAATTACATATGCCAGGGGTCAAGTTTACTGGAGATAAGGCTACAGAGCAAAAACGAACGGGTTCCAATCTACTCTGGCCGCAATATGCGGCCAGAAGGAATTAATTTGCGGCCTGGGTAAGGAGTTAGGGCTAGGGCTTTGGGTGGTGGTTCCCAGGTGCCTGCACATCTCTCTGTCAAACTAATTTTATTTTCAGGTGTCTCGGGTGATAGCAGATCTCCAAAAACAGTGACAGATTTACAGTTTTCCCCGATATCGATTCACTAAATCCATATTCTGGGTTAAATTCTCTGGTTTGGTCGAATATAGAATCACAACAGGGGTTGTAGTCTCTAACTACACCTCAAATCACCTTTGATTTCAGATCAAACCCTAAACCCTAACTTGAATTTTCCAAAGTCCTCAAAACGACACAATATCAACATGAAACAAGTATGGATGAAATAAGAATTGAAATACTATACTAGGGATGCAGAAATTACCTCCTTTGGAAACTCAAGAAAATTCTTTAGTTGCTCAAAGTCCTCCAAATCCATTCCTTCTTAGTCCAATGTGTAGCTAGTGAGCTTGGGAACAAGTTTTGTGAAATCGAAATGGGGTTTCGGGGTTGTATTCATGGTAGATCTCGGGTTTGGAAAGGGAGTAGGAAGAGGGAAAGGGCAGGAGCAGCAGCAACTCATGGAGGGGGAGAGAGAAAAGAGATAATAAAATGATGGGGGAAGGGTCAAACAAGTCAAAAGTAACCCTCTCTCTCTCATCATCATACTTTATCTTTTTCTTTTCCTTTTTCTTTTTCCTTTATCCTTCTCTCAAAATGGTTACCCTAGTCCACCATCTACCCACAACATGTAGGAAAATGTAACAAGTGTGAAATGTGATATATGCACATTTTTGCACAAAATGCTAAAAAACCGATTAGCGATTTTTAATCGCGATTAGCACTAAAATAGCATATAATTAATCATAAAAACTTAAAAATGGCATAATCCCCTAAAATATACTATTTTAGAATTTTCCATAATTTTTCCAAAATTTTCCCCATTTATCGGTATTTAATTATGCCGAAATATTAAAATATTCATTAAAAATTAATATTAAATTATAAAAATTCCCAAAAATAATTTTTTTTTGAAATGTTACAATCTTCCCCCCTTAAAGAAATTCGGTCCCCGAATTTAAATTTAAACCCCCAAATTCTAAAACATTTCAGTAAAATGTCCAAGTCGTCGGGGCTCCGAAATCATCAATACATAAAACGCATCATAGCGCAATGCATGCGCATGAGTAATGAGCAGATAACTCAAAATAAAAACTCCGTCAAGTATCTCTCAATCATCGGAGTCAAGGTAAAGACACGAATGCCAAATCTAAGGCAAAAACAATATGATATAACTCGAAACTATACATGTAAATATCAAATCTATACAGGTAACAATCTGAAGGAAATGCATGCCAAATCTTTTAAAGTCGATGTGCAATGCGTATAACACTACACAGTGGCGGACGTTTATCATAAGAAAATAAGCATATACGTATATATCTTTTGTTTAATATGTATGTTCCGCCGTTTTGGAAACAATTTAGAAGGGTTTCCTTATTTTAAACATTTCGTGTCATATCAGACACGTAGGTAAATACTGAGGCTATAGCTCGCTTTTTGGAAATCCCCTTCAATAACTATCAATGCATGCAAAATATATCCAGGTACTGTCCTCTGACTGGTCCTGCTCGGTATAAAAACATATAGCACTCATCATAAAAATGTACTGCTCCATAAGAAATCAATCCCAAAATGTGCATATGAATACTACGTGCGTCTGGTGCGCACGGAAATCAAAACCCATGAATGTGCCATACATGCGCACAGAAACAACATCTAAGTGCATCGGGTGTGCACGAAACATCTGTCAAGGGCAACAGGTGTGCCTGACAGCAAAAACAGGTGCATCTGATATGCACGAAGAATCTTGATTTAGTGTATTTGATGTGCACCAAAATCGCCTCTCATAACATGCGCCCAACATGCGCGAAAATCCAAATCGGGTGCATCCATCATGCATGAAATCATAAAATCCACTATCAAGCGCCGAACATGCGCAAAATCCAATCAGGTGCACAGGGTGCACAAAACAAACATCGAACATCATAATCGAAATCGAATGCATCTAAGTTCACAAAATGCGTGTCACTGCACTGGAAGCATATGTGAACTATACCGAGTGCAAAACCCAAATCGTGTGCGTACACATGCACAAAATCAACTCACTGTGTGAAACCCATAAAGTCATAATCATGAGAAACCAAGGCATGAAAAAGATAACAAGTGCAACTGTGCAAAAGTCGTAAATACTCAGTAGGTGCAACCATGGTGCCTGAAAACAAATATCATGAACTCAATCATCAAAATCAATCACGCGAATAGATCGCCCAAAATACCGAAATCAAGTATGGCGGAATAGTTTCGCTCAAGTACATCCTCCAAGAATCTCTGGCCAACTATTGTGGTCACTCATAGCATGTCTCGTCGACGATCCTGAAATCTGGCCTGCTGGTGTGCGTAACATGACCACTCCTGGGTCCTTATCTTCTTTATGGATTACCAATCTCACGATCCATCGGCTCATCGGCCCTGTCAGACATGCTAACGGGGACGATTCCGTTTTGGCACTTCTCTGATCATCTCTCGGTCAATCATCGCGACCACTCGTAAAGCAGCATGTCACTGGCGTTGGCCTCTGGCTCTCTGAATGCACGTGACACATTTGATCCTGGGCGCAAATATCATTGCAGCAATGTCCTGGAAGGATTCATGCTCAGGGTCTCTTCCGATCTCATCTTTGCCGAACTGTCCGGAAGTCATCGTCCTTTACTATCTCTGTTTCTTGTTCCGGAACGGCTGCATACTCATCGCGACTCCTTCTGGAAGGTATATCCAAGTACAATGCCTCGGCATGCGTATCGCATCTCTGATGTCAGCGGAGTGGAACGTCATCTTATCCAGATCTTGTACGAACCTCTTACTCCACTTTCCTCCAATGTCGACTGCTTCGGACTCGTCTCGTCGTGGCTGCATGGACCGAGCTCCAACGGCTATCCTCGTATCTGGAGTCTCCCAAGAAATGCATCTCACCACCTAGCATCTGAATGAAGTCGAACCATCCGATCGATTCATCAAAACCTCATAACCCCCCAAGAGCTCAAGATCTTGGGTACATTTTAATAGTATCGAGTACATACCACAGTATCGGTGATCCAGCCGTAAAAGGGCAAACCCAAGCCTTACTAATGGCACCGCAGGACTGCCGCAAACCCTAAGGTTCAAAGGCTTTCACACGGTCATTATGTCGAGTTAGGGTTTCATTCTTCTAGAGGGTCCATAGAATTGCCTGCATGTCTTTCCGAATACTTTAAACTTGGAATAATAGGTTTCTGACATTCGATCGTCTCTGTCGACTCTCAACGTCTCCGCGTGAAGTCGACTTTGGCTAGAATCAATCTGTCTGATGACCTTGCATCGGGGTAGCGAACGAACCACATGTCCTAGTCATTCATCCTTGATGACTAGCGACCTTCTATCATCTCTAAGTACAACTTGTACCGCAATAGCTCCAACATCTGGGGCGATATCTCATTGTTCACAGCAACAACTGGCTCACTCGACTGCATGCTGAACAGTGCCTCAATCATCATGAATAAGAAATACATCCACGGTCATCAAAATCTGGCTGGCCTTTATCAGTGGCTCAATCCTCTGGTGCCGATCAGCACATCCGAGTAATCTCATCCAGCGATCCATCAAACGCTCGTGGCGCGAAAACACAATAAAAAGACACATCTCTGCAATCGTGTGTCGTCGGAATCACGCCCTGGTCAGTCCTCGTTCGTAACGAGCTCGTGCTGACCGCAACTCTAGCCGCAGCTCTCCCTGCCCGTAATCGTGGCAGCAAAACCATAACTGGTACCCGATGAGGCTAGATCATGAATGAATATAATAATGAGCAAAGAAATGTACATCCTAAGGTTTCTTAAGTGGAGTAGCGTATCGTAAATATGCCGCGGAACATACGTACCATACGTCACTCTACTCAAGCTACCTACTCCATCAACCAAGGGTTATCCTATGCTCTGAAGGTAAAACCTAACGCTCTGATACCAACTTTGTCACGACCCGAAAGTACGGAACATGACCGGTACTTAAACTACGAAACGTCTCGAGACGTATGTAATCTAAGTAAACCAAAAACCCAGAAATACAAACCAAGAAAAAGTAGTAGAGTGGAGGAAAACCATTTTAAATCAAATAGTTTGCAACATACGCCGAAATATGCATTTAAAAATCACAAGTATTTTCTAAAAATTTCGGCAGAGTTTCATTTGTAAAAACTGACCCCAAACGGGTACAAAACATGATAAAGCATATATAATGAATAAAGGCATCCCCAAGCGGGAGCTAGCTCTTCGTCAATCGACGGTCATAACCACGCAAGCAATATAATATACAATGCCGAAAGACGAGGATCACAACAGAAAAAGGAAACTCAAAACAACATGAAATCCACAGAAATACAACGCGCGACTCTAAGGTCGAAAGAATAACAACACTGGTCTCTATCTCTGAAATAAATACATGTTTGGTTGATGGAACTTCTAGATACACCAGAATAATAATATACAAGGTATAATGATGGGTGCGATACAATAAACCCACATACTAGCAAATCACCCGAAAAGATGCAGTGCCAGCAAAGCTGTAATGAAACCTGTACGGCAAAATCTGCAAGAAACTGTGTCACAATTGGGGTGAGTTGCCAACTCGTGAATAGAATACATCTACAAACAGGAATCACATGTATGACGCAATCCTAGGTCATACGATCATAATATATCCTCAAATATATAATCTGCAGCCTATAACAATGGCTAAGGTATACCTCAAAACAACTGTAATATCAAATGCTCGTGTCAGTGCCTCAGGTAGCAATATATCATATGGATGATGTATGAATGGATGAAAAACAGAATACATGTAAATGAAGAAACTGCTTTCATAACTTAGTGAGATTTCTGTATTTTTAAAATGAGGTAACATAAATGAAATCAGCATAAACAGTGTCTAGTATCGACACAAAACATAAATCCAAATATCTCAATATCTCAGGCTCCGGCTTCCTGGACTGACCTGGATCCTCAAATCTCAGTACCTCAATATCTCAAAATCTCAATGTCTCAATCTCACTATCTAGGATGCCGTAAGTCCAGACCGGCCCCTACCATCAATCTCAAGACTACGACGGTATCCTCCGGCAAACTCATGGTGGACGACTCATACATCATGGGAAAACCGCACTTTTTATTTAAAAAGAGAGAAAAGTTTATTTATGTTTTTGCGGTTTTCCTCCAAATCCAAGAAATCTCATGGAAATTCGAATCCAAATCATCAATAGCACGTAAAATCATGAATATAGGCATAAAGATCCATGAATGCGGCATAACAATGAATAACAGTATGCATGAAGTGACAGGTAATAACTACAATATCTAAGCTGGCATATAAGGAAAGTACACTAATATCATGTCAAAACTATTAGTTAACAAGCTAAGTCAAGCAATAATATTCTCTAAGTGTACATGACATGGCAATTACCGATGAAGATGTGTGTGAGCCGGCAAGTAAGTGTACGTGGTACATACGCATCATCGGTAATGGTGCTGGTGTCCTAACAAGGGAATATGAAAACACAACATAAGTATGCGATGCGGAGCGAACAACAATAATGTGCGGAAGCTGAATAATAGACACTCTGATAACTAATCTAGTCTAACCACTACACTAAACTATACGGCTGCACTAACAAGCTGAATGAAGGGTCAGGAAACCGCCTAACCTCTGAGTTGATATATATATATATAGTCGGTGATCCCGCCTCAATAATATCACATCCGATACCATATTTATAATCAGACATTCCTAAGTCAAGAGTGCGGATCAATCATCAATATATAGTTCGTACGTAAATCCGTCGTACGGCATCCCAAATCTGGGTACGGGTCAATATCACATTCATCATACTATTCATCTGGTATCCTCTTTATCAAAGATCATAATCCGGGTACTGATCAATGTCTAGTACAGTACTAATATCATCAATATAATCTTGATCTGACTACTGATCGACAGTCTCGTACAAACCGATATCATCAGCACATATCATCATAAAGAAGTATACATCGCCCAATGCGGCCTATCATAAACATCCTAGCATATCATATGTCATCTCACGATCACATGTCGACCATTTTATTCATATCACTATTCACATGGTATCGTCGTCCAAAGATCCGCTATAACATCATGACATATCTCAAATACGAATTCTACCATATCACCGATCTCACGGTCTCAATTCAAATCTCATCGACTCATCTCAAATCCCAAATACTATCCTCAAATCCAGTATGTGAACACATAGTCCAATACCCATGTGAACACATAACAATATAACCCTATATAAGCACATATGAAAGAAGAATGTATGCAAGTATGGGTGTGTGTGTGTGTGTAAATGTGGTGCAACCTCTACTCTGGGGTCTCGCAACACTAAACTAATCCGATCACACCCAAAATCCATCTTTATCATCAATAAACTCAACAATATATAATCAATATATATGTGTGTATACGTATTCGTATACATCACCACGAACTGCGGGGGTGCTATACGCCATCCACCCGACTTCTCCCCGTAGATATAAATCTACTCACATTGCTTCTCGTGTGCCGATGCAGATATCGACATCTTTATCCTCAACGCCTCGACGTCACATGGGGTACCTAGAAGGATATCACAAACGCTAAAGCACATGAAAATCACATCGGAACCAAAACGGCATACGCTACTCGCATAGGTAAAAACCTATAGTCTCGCATGCAAACACGATTAATAACTCTTTGCCGTTGACGTTCAAACGCCATCTGACTGAAACGAATCACCAAATACCAAAATCCATGCTAAAGCAAGTCATAAACCATGCGCCAACTCATGAAAATTACCCCAGATTCTACCCTATGTGGAATCAGTCAAAATTACATATGCCAGGGGTCAAGTTTACTGGAGATAGGGCTACAGAGTAAAAACGAGGGGGTTCCAATCTGCTCTGGCTGCAATTTGCGGCCAAAAGGAATTAATTTGCGGCCTGGGTAAGGAGTTAGGGGCTAGGGCTTTGGGTGGTGGTTCCTAGGTGCCTGCACATCTCTCTGTCAAACCAATTTTATTTTCAGGTGTCTCGGGTGATAGCAGATCTCCAAAATCAGTGACAGATTTACAGTTTTTCCCGATATCGATTCACTAAATCCGTATTCTGGGTTAAATTCTCTGGTTTGGTCCAATGTAGCATCACAACAGGGGTTGTAGTCTCTAACTACACCTCAAATCACCTTTGATTTCAGATCAAACCCTAAACCCTAACTTGAATTTTCCAAAGTCCTCAAAACGACACAATATCGACATGAAACAAGTATGGGTGCAATAAAAATTGAAATACTATACTAGGGGTGCAGAAATTACCTCCTTTGGCAACTCAAGAAAATTCTTGAGTTGCTCAATGTCCTCCAAATCCATTCCTTCTTAGTCCAATTTGTAGCTAGTGAGCTTGGGAACAAGTTTTGTGAAATCGAAATGGGGTTTCGGGGTTGTATTCATGGTAGATCTAGGGTTTGGAGATGGAGGAGGAAGAAGGAAAGGGCAGGAGCAGCAGCAGCTCATGGAGGGAGAGAGAGAAAGGAGATGATAAAATGATGGGGGAAGGGTTAAACAAGTCAAAAGTAACCCTCTCTCTCTCTCATCATCATACTTTATCTTTTTCTTTTCCTTTTTCTTTTTCCTTTATCCTTCTCCCAAAATGGTTACCCTAGGCCACCATCTACCCACAACATGTAGGAAAATGTAACAAGTGTGAAAAAATGATATGTGCACATTTTTGCACAAAATGCTAAAACACCGATTAGCGATTTTAAATCGCGATTAGCACTAAAATAGCATATAATTAATCATAAAAACTTAAAATGGCATAATCCCCTAAAATACCCTATTTTAGAATTTTCCATAATTTTTCCAAAATTTCCCCCATTTATCGGTATTTAATTATACCGAAATATTAAAATATTCATTAAAAATTAATATTAAATTATAAAAATTCCCAAAAATAATATTTTATTTTTTTGAAATGTTACAGTGAGCCAGTGGTTGAAGTTGGATTTTCAATTTTGGAACCCTATCCTTTTACCACTATAATAGTATAGACGTATACCAATCTTGACATGAGATGACATATATAAATACCTTCAATCGTTTTGCATATATAATGACTATAACCTTTGTCATCTTGAGTCGTCACAGCAGTCGTCTGAATAATGTTGTGTTTTTCTTGGATCGTTTATTCAACACATTTAGCCCTCTATGGAAAATCAAAGTAAACTCAAGAAAATTAAAACTCATATTTAAGTAAATATTAATCTAAAACCATATTGATGTATTAGATTATTGTGTGTGTGTGTGTGTGAGAGAGAGACAATGTCATACCTGAATTCTTCCTTTTCTCTTGTTCTTTTCATATTCCTTTGTTTCATTATTGAAAGAACAATGAGTTTTTTTTTCAGAGAGAGAGAGAGAGAGAGAGTCCTTTTTTTAAGTTAAACGAACAATGAGTTCTTTTAGCAGAGAGAAAGTGGGTTTGTGGGCAGTGAGTTGTTGCTAATTTAATGGAGATATTTTTTTTATATTTTTTTCCTTTGAAATGGGTAGTGGTTAGTTATTAGACAGATATAGAGAGAGAAAGAGGAGTTAGCATTCTAATTTTATTTTTAACTTTTGGTTTGGAAAAAGGAGAAGATTGTATAGACATTTGTGAGGCTATGGTTGAAATTGGATTTTCAATTTTGGACCCTCTCCTTCTAGCACTATTATAATAGAGATTAAGCACATTTCAATTTTAAATAAATTGAGACTAAGGGGCCGTTTGTTTGCAAGGAATTACCAAAATTTATGGGAATTGGAGGGACAAGATACTATTCATCAAAACAAAAAAAATATGAAATTATCATTCTTTTGTTTGTTTGCATGGAATAGGAATTGCAAGTTTTGGGAATTGACATCATCAAAATGGAAATTGACATCACCTTTTTGGCAATTCTAAGTCTGGTGGAGGTCTGGATTTCCTTCAGATGTTATCTTCCGTTGATCTCTTCGCGTGTTGGCGGACGACAGAGATTGACTTGGGGGATTGTTTCCTGGAGCGTGTGAATCTCAATGGGTTTGAGATGGTTGTGGTCGAGCTACCTGCAAAGATGTCCCGGTGTGGTTATGCCACCGAGGACCCTCCGACGATCAAGTTAGGCGGGATATTTTGGCAGAGCAATGGTCTAGTGGAGTAAAAAATGGCTTATCTGAATCTTTTGAGTGAGGGGTTTATATAGCGGCAGCAATGGGTAGGCGGGCGCGAGAATCATGCCGGCCGTTATGCCCTTGGCGTCACGCCCGCATGATAGGCGGGATCCTACATTAATGATGAGACATGATCGTTAATGGGGGATTGTGGTGGCGTGGAACGCGGGATCATAGGTGGCAGATATCTCGCGCATGGCGAGATTCGCGGAGATGTGGAGAAAGCGCCTGTGATCAGCGCCGCGGGTCGGTCAGTAAGATTGAGAAAGATGAGCTCGGCGGGAGGCTCGGGCACGAGCAGGAGGCCGAGGCAACTTGGTTCTATGATAGCTCGGAAGCGAGCCAGTGGGTGGTCTGGAAGGCCACCAAAGGTCGGGAGACTCCTCGGGCCAGAGGCCCGAGGTGTGATTCCAACCGAGGTTACTGATCCTCTCTTATAGGTTCTGTGACACGTCATTTGCAACGTGTCAGCATCTGGAGAGTCACCGATATCGAGCCTCATCATTAGCCCCCCACTCTCATCTTGACCCGCTCCCGGGTCAGGTTGAAAGTGGTCTGACCGATCACTCGAGGTGAGCTCCCATTCGAAGATATCGTCGGCGTGCATTCCCGGGCAGAGAGTAGTATTTTCATGATGGCGTCAGTGGATCAGAGGAAAGATCTCGCATCAAAGGGAAGCGCCAGATCGTGTGTACGTTCGTCGAAGCGACAGCCCACGTGTCTGGCATTGGTTGGCTAGAGAGACGTGCCGCAGGAGTTCCCACGCCCGATGGGACGTGCCCAACGCGAGTGCGACAGGTAGAACGCTCCCGGCCGTTGGTTGTGATACGTTGTTTTGGCGGGAGGCGATCGGAGCCGTAGGATGCGTACGCCGGCAGCTATAAATAGAGGTGGGATCCCCATCAGGGCCCATACATCCTCATAATTTTCTCGTCCCTAGTCATGTTAGCTCGGCTCTCTTCTCCTCAAGTCGGATTCCTTGCGTTTGATTTTTCGAGGACACCCCCTTTGATCAGGTTAGATGTCTTCTTCTGAGGAGTCTATAGATGTAGTCCGGGTAGAGTCTAGGGAGTCTTCTAAAGATTCCTCTTCTACTTCTTCCTCTTCCTCCTCTGAGTCGGAGTCCCCCCGGGGAGTTAGGGTTAGTAATACTTCCCGGGGTCGTGCGACGGGGGAGGTCCCCAGAGCACAGGTCACAGGTGTTCTTGGCGTGCAATCCTGCTGATGTATGCGGAGGATTTCGCCAACATCAAGACTTGTTTCCTCATTCCTCCCGGCTATTCGCTTCGTATGGCCGAGGAGGGGGAGATAGCAGACCAGGTATGGGGCAATGAGATTGCCTTGTACGTGGAAGCCTTTTGGGCTGGGATGCGTCTGCCCTTCTCCCCCGAGGTGAGTGCGGCGTTGAATTGTTTAGGGTTAGCCCCGGGCCAGTTAGTGCCGAACTCTTGGAGGATCCTCCTCGGGTTCCTGGTCCGGTTGAAGCTGAGTCTGATCCTATTCAGCCTGAGCCTTCTCGTTTCTTCTCTTTGCTACAAAACCCATCCTTGCGCTCGCAGGGTCGAGCCGAGCTGGGTATACATTTCTTTTAGGAGACAACAGGGGGCGCCGCCGGGTCGGGGGTTATCGTAGTACCTTCTTCTATTCACGAATGGAAGAAGAAGTTTTTCTTTATGGCCCCGCCTGAGGGCGAGGATTGGTTTGTCCCCACCCAGTGGAAAGGGGCCAACTGTCCGCGGGTGAGTCGGTCGAATGATGCCGACGCGGTGGCGATATCAAAGTGGGAGCCCCTCCCTCGGGTCAATGTGCTGCTGTCTGAGCGGGCCTTCAGTTGGGCCGGGCTCAGCCCCGCCCAGAACGCGGGTAAGTTAGGGGCTCTCAGGCGACCTATTTGGACTTGTGCATTGTTTTACTTTTTTGGCATTGCTGAATCCTCTGTATTTTGTCATATGCAGAACCCATGGACCTAAGAAAGTTCCGGGCAGCAGTGGTTGATGTGAAGAAGGGGAAGAAGGCCTGAGGCGCTGGCCCTTCTCGCTCGTCTTCGGCTCTGGCCCCGTCGGCTTCGTCCCCGCCGGCGGCAGCTCCATCCAAGCGCCTAAGCGATCCTCGGTCCCTAGAGTCCAGCCGCGTGCCGTTCCGAAAGCGTGCTCGGGAGCAGGAGCCCCGGGCTCCCGAGGTAGGAGCCGAGACTGGTTCTCTCACGTCGCTCCTCAAGAGATTTCACAGGAAGGAGCCCCACTCCCCCGCTTCCCCAATCCTCGTGGATGATGGGAAACTTCGCTTCGAGGTGCCCTTCGGGATTTCCGTCGCCGACAGCCTGCTCTCGGAGATGGAGAGGTCGGCCGGGGGCAGAATCCCTCGGGGGACCCTCCGAGCCCAAATGGCGGCCATAACTCAAGAAGCCGTGCAGTTTAGTGTTCGCATCCCACTTGATTCTTTATCCAACGTTCTTGCTCGCGTGATCGGGTGCCTCTCTTTCCTTTTTAACCCCTTTCCTTTTCTTCAGGTCCTCCAGCATGTCGCTCTCGTCGTCAACATGGAGGATGAGAAGATAGCCCAGGCGATGCAGGGCGCAGGTCACGAGGAGAGCTCAAGGCAGGAGCTGGGGGCGGTGATGGAGAGGATCGCCGCCCTTGAAGATCGGGTGGCGGCCGGGAGTTGGGAGGTCGCCCGGTGCCGAGAGGCTGCCCGAGCCGCCGAGGCCAAGTGGGATGACTCCCAGGTGCTCATCGCCACCTTGAAGAAGACGGCGAACTCCCTCCGAGGGGAGAATGAGGCGGCGAAGGACAGGACAAGGCGTGCCGTGCTTCGGGCTTCGAAGGTGGTGGAGAGCTATAAGAAGTCGGACCAGTTTTATACCGACCTTGCTGAAGCTGCCGGCGTTATTTGGATGATGCCGGAGTTTCTTGATGGCGAGCTCCGGGCTGCATACCCACATTGGGAGGAGGTGACGGAGGACGATCCCGGCGGTGTTGCAAGGGAAGAGGCCCCTGGTGGGCCCGTCGGGATCAGTCGGTCGACCTGGCTATCGGTACCGGGGTTCCCGCTGTGGGCATCGAACCCTAAGATACCGCCCCGGTGGTCACAGTGGATGCGCGGCTCATCGTGGTTCTTCTCGGCCCTAAGGCCTGAACTTCCTCGCCTCTTTATTTTGCGCCAAAATTTTGTAAGCCTCCGGGCATTTTTGTAAGGCTGGGGAACCCATAATACCTTTGTAAATACTTCTGATTTTTATGAATAGAAAATCAATTTTGCAGTTTCTTTGCATGCACATTTTCCTTTTGTTTGTGGTAAACATTTGTACTTGCACAGTACTGCTTTCATCTTTAGGTAGGTATTTCATTTAGCGATCACTCGTCGAGTTGAATTCTATGACTTTCCAAGCATGCAAAGGCTGGTGGAAAGTCGGTATCCCCATGGCCCTGAAGTCGAGGTAGAGATCGCTTAGACATGGATGGACCAAGCAGGGTAGTTGCTCGGTGGCATCTTGGTGAAGGCTTAGGTCCTTGGCGTCGTTGGGTAAGAATTTACCGGCCGACGATGGACCAGGCAGTGTAGCGGTCTGGATGCCTATTGGTGAGGGCTTTGATCCCTGGCATCGTGGGGTGAGAAGTTACCAGCCACGGATAATGGAGCGGGGTAGCCGCGTGGTTGCCTCTTAGCGAGGGCTTTGATCCTTAGCACGGGAGGGGCCGTAAGAGGCCTACTAAGGACGGGCCGAGCAGGGTTGCTGCCCGGTGCCTTTTGGTGAAGGCTTTGATCCCTGGCATCGTGGGGTAAGGAATTACCAGCCAGGAATAACCGAGCAAGGGAGCTTCCCGGTTGCCTCTTGGCGAGGGCTTTGATCCTTACCGCGGGAGGGGCCGTAAGAGGCCTGCTAAGGACGGGCCGAGCAGGGTTGCTCCCGGTGCCTCTTGGCGAGGGGTTAGATCCCTGGCGTCGTGGGGTAGGGAATTACCAGCCAGGGATAACCGAGCATGGGAGCTGCCCGGTTGCCTCTTGGAGAGGGCTTCGATCCTTAGCGCGGGAGGAGCCGTAAGAGGTCTGCTAAGGACGGGCCAAACAGGGTTGCTGCCCGGTGCCTCTTAGCGAGGGCTTAGATCCCTGGCGTCGTAGGGTAGGGAACTACCAGCCAGGGATAACCGAGCAGGGCAGCTGCTCAGTTGCCTCTTGGTGAGGGCTTCGATCCTTAGCACGGGAGGGGCCATAAGATGCCTGCTAAGGATGGACCGAGTAGGGTAACTGCCCGGTTGCCTCTTGGCGAGGGCTTTGATCCTTAGCATGGGAGGGGCCGGAAATGGCCTGCTAAGGATGGACCGAGCAGGGTTGCTGCCCGGTTGCCTCTTGGTGAGGGCTTAGATCCCTGGCGTCGTAGGGTAGGAATCTACCAGCCAGGGATAACCGAGCAGGGTAGCTGCCCGGTTGTCTCTTGGCGAGGGCTTTGATCCTTAGCACGGGAGGGACCATAAGAGGCCTGCTAAGGACGGGCCGAGCGGGGTTGCTTCCCGGTGCCTCTTGGCGAGGGCTTAGATCCCTGGCGTCGTGGGGTAGGGAATTACCAGCCAGGGATAACCGAGCATGGGAGCTGCCCGGTTGCCTCTTGGGGAGGGCTTCGATCCTTAGCACGGGAGGGTCCGTAAGAGGCCTGCTAAGGACAGGCCGAGCAAGGTTGCTGCCCAGTGCCTCTTGGCAAAGGGTTAGATCCCTGGCGTCGTGGGGTAGGGAACTGCCAGCCAGGGATAACCGAGCAGGGCAGCTGCTTGGTTGCCTCTTAGCGAGGGCTTCGATCCTTAGCGCAGGAGGGGCCATAAGAGGCCTGCTAAGGATGGACCGAGCTGGGTTACTGCCCGGTTGCCTCTTGGCGAGGGCTTTGATCCTTAGTACGGGAGGGGCCGGAAGTGGCCTGCTAAGGATAGACCGAGCAGTGAAGCTGCTCTGTTGAGTCATGAGGTTCTGTCTGATCTTCCCCGGTGCTTGTGGACATTGGGAGTGGCGACCGCCACAGGTGGCACGAGATCATCACCTTTGACGATGTCTCCTTGTATGACCAATCCCTGGAAGAGGATGCGTACCGGGGAGTGGTTCAGCGCCTCGAGAATCACGTCGCCCGACTTCTCCTTTGGCGGCTGTTCATATCATAATTTTGCATTATTATTTTCCCCATTCTTATTCATTTTACAAATAAACTGGTGCTTTTGATCCATGTCTCCTACATAGTTGCAGGTTACAGGTTCTCGGAACAAAAACAGTGAAAATGATGAAAAGATGATACAAAAGTGAGACTACGACCAACAAATGAAAGAATCCTTATCATGCCTACAGTTTGATGAACAAATGAAGATTAATGGACAAGTTCACAAAGCACAAAGGCAGCGCAAGGTTCAAGACTTCGACACGAAGCAAAGGGTAAAAGTCCACGACAATATGCACTGTGGAAATCTGAAAGAGAACTAGAAGACAATCTGAGAAACCAAGTGAAGAAACAAGGAGCCAAAAGAAACAGAAAGAACTCCTAAAAATTGCAGCTCAAGAAGCCACTATATGGCCACGGATCCGCGGCCAAATAGGGCATATGGCCGCGGTTCCGCGGCTATGAGAAGCGCGTGTCGGTGCAAATTCTGACGGCGTGGCGGTGCGTTGACTAGCTTTCTTAGGGGTAAAATTGTAAATGCAGATGTGAATCGAATGTAACCTTAGGGTTTCTATGATCTATAAATAGAAGCCCTAAACCTCTTTTTGAGGTATGCCTCTTTTCATTGATCAAAAATTCAGAAATCATTTGTAATGTTTTGAGAGCATCAAATAAAGTAAGTAGATTTTTTCATTGCCCTTGTTCTTCCTTTTCTTTCTGCCTTAGTATAGTTTTTCTTATCTGCCCTAGTTAATTAGTCTAGAACTTTTATTAATCTGTCGTAGTTTAGATAGTTAGTATTTTTAAATAGAAAACTCATAAAAAAACATGTCTTTTATCAATCCCCTAATGAGTGAGTAGTTCCTCACTTGTTAGGGTTAGGAATAGGAAAGGTTTGAGAGATGAAAATCTCTCACCCCTTTCTTGCCCATCACATATTAATTCATAGGACTCCATGCATACATACACACACCGCTCCCTACGGCACCCTACCTCACGAGGTAACGGTGATACCGTAGTTTAAAAGACCGGTTGTGCATGTTTTCCATGGAGGTTAGGGTAAGAATTAAGAAAGGACGGACAAAGACCTAGAGGAAGAAACATCGTTTCTTCTCGATCGTCCTAATCCCTTTTATTAATTATTACCATAACACCTAAAGAGATCTAAATTAGGGCATTGAAAGCGGTGGGAAATCTTAAATTTCCAAATTTAACCTAAACCTAGCCCTAGCAAGATTCTAATCCTAGTCTAAATCAACTTAGTTTTTAGTGATAATCAACCCAACACCGTTTGGAATTAACTCGTTAGAACAAATTGAGAATACACAAAATCCCTGTGGACCGACCCGTACTTACCGGCTAGCTACCAAGCGACGCCATTCTTGATTGCGGCAATTAATTCTTTGATCATAAAAACTTAGCTCAAATCAGCGGTCGTCCCTGCTTCAGTTGCTGATATTCTCGATTTAGAGGAGGTCCCCGGGGTTAGACAACCCTTTCACCGATGAGCTTCTAGATGAGGCGCTCGAAAAGATGTGTTCGATCTTCCTGCTCGGCCTTATCTCGAAAGCCAGGCACGACCGATCCTTGGCCCTCATTCCGAAGTGCTTCAAAATGAGGTACATCGTGTGCCAAGGCCCAGAGGGCGAAGCGTCGGGTGCTTCTGTGGTGTCCCGGGTTCGCGTGCAGCATCCGCAGGAACGGGCTGCAGAGGCAAGGGCTTGGCTAGCAGAAATCTACTCCGAGTATCACCAGGAGAACTTCCTCGATCCTGTACCACCTCTGTTGTAAATGTTTCTTTTTGTTTTTCTGTAAGGATGAGGAGCCCGTAGTACCTTTTGAATGAATAAAACTATTCTTTTTGCAATGTTCTAGTGTTCCCTTCTTATAATTTGAACAGAAAGAACTTTAGAAAGATTTACATTGCCTTTGCGAAAGAAGAAATTTACATAGATACTCTTTCAGAGGTACAGCTTGAGCTTCTTAGCGTTATAAGGCTGTGGAAACTTGCGTCCTTCCGCGTCTTGCAAACGGTAGGCTCCACCAGGCAGTACCTCGGAGACGAGGAACGGATTGTCCCATTTTGGGGAAAACTTATGCAGCCTACCTTGGTCGACGAACTCGTTCCGCCTTAGGACTAAATCTCCGGCCTTGAAGAGGCGACGCTTAACTCGCGCATTGTAGTAGCGGGCGGTTTGTTGTTGATAGGCGGCAGCTCTGATCTGAGCCCGGTCTCGTTTCTCCAACAAGGTGTCCAGGTTAGTTCGGAGTGCCGAGGTGTTTGCTTCATCTTCGAAATGCTCGACCCGATGACTGGGGAGCCCGATCTCCGCTGGTACCATTGCCTCGGTTCCGTTGCAGAGGCTGAAAGGGGTTTCCACGGTGGGGGTTTTCTTCGACGTGCGCATGGCCCACAAGAACCGGGGTAATTCCTCGACCTAACTGCCCTGGCGTCCTTTTAAGCGTGTCCAAAGACCTCGGAGGACGTCCCGATTAGCGACCTCGGCTTTCCCGTTGCATTGGGGATGTACGACCACGGCAAATTTCATAAGGATGTGATATTCGCTGCAAAATTCCTTAACTCTTTCGTTTTGAAATTTGTTTCGTGGTCGGTGATGATGCACCTCGGGATGCCGAACCGGAGTATCACGTTGTTCTGCAGGAACTTAATAGTCATGGTGGCGTCCGGTTTCCTGATAAGAATGGCCTCGATCCACTTCGTGAAGTAGTCCACTGCGACTAGGACGTACTTGTGTCCGCCGGTACCTGTAGGGAACTGGCCTATCATGTCCATTCCCCACTGGGTAAATAGCCATGGGGAGGTCAGGGCGGTTAGCTCGGTAGCAGGATGGCTAGATATGCTCCCATGGAGTTGGCAGCTTTTGCACCTCCTGACCAGCTTCTGAGCGTCCTGATGAATGGTCGGCCAATAGTACCCCTAGAGCAATGCCTTCTGGATTAAGGTGCGGGCCCTTTGGTGCGCGCCGCCGACCCCTTCATGGATCTCACGGAGGACGTAATCAGCTTCATGGGGGTCAACGCACCACAGCAGGGGCTGAGTGAAGGACTTCTTGTAGAGGTTCCCATTGCACCAGATGAAATAGCGAGCTCTTGCTCCAGTCGGTCCAAGAATTTTTTCCGCTTACAAGTCGAGAGGACTCGAACAGTAAGATTGCCTATCGAGGAATACATCAGCCAACGCGACTGTACGGTGGACAAAACCCTAGTACCACAGACCCAAACGGACCTCTGTCATAAAGAGCAAAGGCTAACTGTGACGTTAGGACATTCTAGCGAGAACTTCTCTATTCGTCTCGACTCGTGAGGAAATTAGTGTCCTTATGAGAACTTTTCGATTCGTCTCGACTCGTAGGGAAAAGCCTTAGGCAATGGGGTTAAGGACCTGTTTCCTAAGCACTGGGGCCCTGCATGTCAGTCCAAGATGGACTCTTGCATACTAGTCACGGGCCACACTCTCCAAAGTCGAATCTCGACAAGGAGGGAAACAACCACTTACGAGTCCTCTCGACTTGTAAGTGGGAAAAATTCTCTTGTGAGATCCTTACGACTCTCAAGAGAAGACACACTTAGGAATTCTCACGATTTCTAAGGAGAAAATACACCTACGGGATCCTCTCGACTTGTAGGGAGAAAAGTATTTATGAGACCCTCATGGCTCATAAAGTTGAAAAGTCTTAGACGGCAGATCTGAACCTGTTTCTTAAGCCATCACTGCCCTGCAAGGAGGTCAAGATGGACTATCTACGGGCCACACTCTCCCAACTCAAATATCGACAAGGGGGGAAACAACCACTTACGAGTCCTCTCGACTTGTAAGGAAGAAAATTCTCTTGTGATATCCTTACGACTCTCAAGAGAAAACGGACTTAGGAATTCTCACGATTTCTAAGGAGAAAATACACCTACGAGATCCTCTCGATTCGTAGGGAGAAAGGTCTTTATGAGACCCTCATGGCTCATAAAGTTGAAAAGTCTTAGACGGTGGATCCGAACCTATTTCCTAAGCCATCACTGCTCTATAAGGAGGTCAATATGGACTATCTGCAGGCTACATTTGTCAAAGCCACATTCGCCGCTGAAGTAAAGAAGCTACTTACGACTCACGGAGGCGATGAACATTTAGAGATCCTCACAATTTCTAGGGATAATTTACACCTACGAGATCCTCTCGACTTGTAGGGAGAAAAAACCTTCTTGAGACCCTTACGGCTCATGAAGATGAAAAAAGTCTTACGCTACAAGGACTCTAAACTTGTCCCCTAAGCCGTCAATTCTATTGCCATGCATAACTCTGCACTACTTCACCCACGTACATACTTACGTGGGCAAAGTAGTGGGGGGCATTTGTTTCTGCCAAAATTTTCAGCCAAGAGCTACTTGTTCTCTTACAAAAAAGGGGAGAATCTTAAAAAAACAGTTATCACGTGTAAAACACGTGGGCGCACATATGCAAAGCATATGAGCGCTGAACATAAATAACCAAGGGCCCAACATGCCTCATGTGTTACACACGTGAGCGCTCTAAACATACACAGGTTAAAACCCACACTAGGGGTCACGTGTTAAACACATGAGTGCTTTTGCCAAACCCATGAAAAGCATGTGAGCACCCTAATTTAAAATGTTCCTATCAAATTCTAGAATTAAATTCTATTTGGGAAATATTTTCTTAATCTTCCTTAAACTAGAAAGATCTTCTCTGTTTAACAGAGGACCCTTGGATCAAAGATCCAGTGGTGATCATTTGAAAGAATAAAAATCTATCATAGGAAAATATTTTTCTAATCTTATAAAAAGAATAAAATTCTATGTTAACAAGATATCCATATTAAGAAAACATATTTCTGAACTTGTTAAACTAAAAATATATGATAGAATAAAATTCTAATCTTGTTAAAACTAACAAGATATTCATAATCTTGTTAAACAAACAAGAAATCTTCTCTGTTAAACAGAGAACCTTTGGATTAAAAATCCAACGGTGAATAAAATTCACCAATTGATCTAAAAGATCATGGAATCAATCATGATCTCTCAATGAGGGATTTTCTTAACAAATTGATTATTTTTCTTCTCATATAAATAGGAGCAAAGAAAAGAGAGATAGGGGAGAAGGGAAGAAAAATAGAGAGAGGATTTAATTCTCTAAAGAAGAGGAACCCCTCCCAAAAGCTCTCACAAAACAAATGAGAATTTAATTCTCAAACTAATATTTTAACTCTTCTAAAAAGAACTTAGTTCTTCCTCTGGTTGAAAATCTGCAGAAGCAGATTTCCCCATAAGTTGAGAATTTAATTCTCATCGGGGAGATTCTGTCATGCAAATTCAAAACCTAGGGGAAAGAACTGAATCCAAAAGAGTTTAACTCTTACAAAACATATGGGAATTTAATTCCTCTGAAACTAGGGTTTAACCCTTTAAAAAGAATTTAATCCCTAAAAAGAACAAAAGGAGAACTTGATTCCTCAGAACCATAGAAGAACAGCTTGGTGATTCATTAGCGTTCAACGCTATACAATAAAAAACTCACGTGACCCCTGAGAAGTGTTCAACACTTATAAAAGAGAAAAGGGATTAAACCTTATTTTTGGAGCGCCTCACGTGACCCCACGTGACCCCCAAGCAGTGCTTAACTTTAATAAAACAGAAAAGAACAAGGGAATAAACACAAAGGAGCAGCGCCAACTTCAAGCGCCTCACGTGACCCTACGTGAGCGCCTCAAATTCTTAGTGTTTAACACTACTCCAAGCGCATCACGTGGGAGCATGTGAGCAAATCAAATTCTTAGTGTTTAACACTACTTCAAGCGCCTCACGTGATCCCACGTGAGCGCCTCAAATTCTTAGTTTTTAACACTACTCCAAGCGCCTCACGTGGGAGCATGTGAGCATATCAAATTCTTAGTGTTTAACACTATTTCAAGTGCCTCACGTAACCCCATGTGAGCGCCTCAAATTCTTAGTGTTTAACACCATTTCAAGCGCCTCACATGGGAGCACGTGAGCACTGATCATACACTAGTGTTTAACACTACATTAAGGCCTCACGTGGGAGCACGTGAGCGCCAGTCATATATTAGTGTTTAACACTATGAGAGGCGAATATTAGCCAAACTTAGATCAAATCTCCCGAGGGCAATCAATCGAGCCCCTCATGCTCAGAGTCCCCCAAACCGATCTTAGTCCCAGAATAGCTAATGAGCTCCTAACAGATGGCATTTAAAATTATGTTCATCCCTCCATGATCTCTCCCCTCGATCTGGAATTTGGTTCTAGGGTACATCTCTCCACACCTCCGATACATGTCGTTGGAATTCTTCAACGTCTTCAGAGAGGTGGAGGGTCCTAATAACCAATAACTCTTGGCGCACCACTGAACAAGCTTTTCAAAAAGGGGAGTAAATTTAAAACACATCTCAATTTGGGGGCACCTCACGTGACCTCATGTGATCCCTTGATAGTGCTTAGCACTCAAAAAAAGAAAAGAGAATAAAACAAAGGCAATTTTCATTCTTCGAAGTGCCTCACATGATCTCACGTGACCCAATAGTGCTTAGCACTCAGAAAAGGAAAAAGGGAATAAACCCAAGATAGCTCCCATTTTGGGGCACCTCACGTGTTCCCACGTGACCCCCAAACAGTTATGTATAAAAGAGGGAGAAAATTCTGAAGACAGCGCTCGCATTTTGAAGGCACCTCATGTGTCTGCACGTAATCGTTTGATGAACCAAGTGCTTAACACTTATAAATGAAAGAGGAATAAAATCCAGAGAACAGTTCTCACCTCGGGCGCCTCACGTGCTCACACGTGAGCCAAGTGCTCACACGTGAGCCAAGTGCTTAGCACTATGGGGTGACTAAAGGAAATCAACCTTAGCTCAAATTAGCCAAGTCTTTTGAAGCCAAGACCTTTTTTGTCACCAATCAACCGACTCCCCATGTTCAGGTCTCCCCAAACTAATCCTAATCCCAAAGATGACCAGTGTTCTCCTAACAGATGACATCTAAACTGATGTTCATCCCATTCCCCAAATCGGGACATTGGTTCAAGGGTACATCTCATCACACCTCTGATACATGTCGTTGTAATTCCTCAGCGTCTTCAGAGAGATGGAGGGTCCTGATAACCGATAATTTTTGGTGCATCCCTAAACAGTTGAATCAAAACCAAACAGACTATGACGTCTTTAAACTGGACCGTAATGTCCCTAAACTAAGCTCTATGGACTATGCGGTCCTTAAACTCATAGACTATGATGTCCTTATCCTCTATGGACCGTAATGTCCCTAAACTAAGCTCTATGGACTATGAGGTCCTTAAACTCATGGACTATGATGTCCTTAACCTATATGGACTGTGAGGTCCTTAAACTCATGGACAATGATGTCCTTAACCTTTACGGACTATGAGGTTCATAGTTCTTAAACTTCACAGACTATGAGGTCCCTAAACTCATAGACTATGACATCCTTAAACTTATGGACCACAACGTCCCTAAACTAAACCCTACAGACTATGATATCACTAAACTAGACTATGATGTCTTTAAACTTCATGGACCGTAATGTCCTTAAACTAATTATGGACTGCAATGTTCCTAAAC
This sequence comes from Agapanthus africanus, assembly GCA_030015575.1. Classification (NCBI taxonomy): domain Eukaryota; kingdom Viridiplantae; phylum Streptophyta; class Magnoliopsida; order Asparagales; family Amaryllidaceae; genus Agapanthus; species Agapanthus africanus. The sequence continues at coordinate 4,500,581 of JASDDO010000004.1, forward strand.
TAAAACAATAGAGCCCACATGCTTTTTTGTTAGATTTAAATGATCTTGTTAAGTAGATCTTAGTCTAAAATGAGACTAACGTATCCTTAACAACCACTGAAGTTGATCTTAATCTCAAACGAGATTAATGATCCTTAAATCAATCCAACTATAGATCCTTCAACTGACATTGGTTCATGGGTACATCTCTTCACACCTCTGATATATGTCGTTGTAATTCTTCAACGTCTTCAGACATGTGGCGGGTCCCGGCAACCAGACATTCAATGGACCACAACGTCCCTAAAACTAAAACAATAGAGCCCAAATGCTCTTTTGTTGGATCTAAATGATCCTATTAAGTTGATCTTAGTCTAAAATTAGACTAACGTGTCCTTAACAAAAGTTAAGTTGATCTTAGTCTAAAATTAGAATAACGTATCCTTAACAGACGTTTAAGTTGATCTTAATCTCAATGAGATTAACGATCCTTAAACCCAAGCCAAAACCTAAATCTAAGAAAATACGGATTTGGACTAATCCACGCCCTATGGGTGACAACATAAATTAGTCTCCGTATACAATCCACGGGAAACAAAAAAAAACACCCATGACACGAAGTGACCATCTGGAAAAGGAGAAAGTGGTTACCGCTACGCGGTAGCGTAATTAACTGCAGGGGCTTGCTCCTGCAGTGAAGAGCGTCCCCACAATCAAAACCCCCTCAAACGAGGGGGAATCTGACGAAGTTTGTTACAACGTCCGCATCCGTCTAAACCTATGATATACGGTGCCATAAATCAACTTTGGATCTTCGGAGAGGTGGACGGAGAAAACCAAATAGCATCTGCCCCTAAATTTAGGCAAGACGAACCTACGCGGTCGTGTCTCTGTATTCGGAGGAGAACAGATTCTGGCACGCCCGGTGGGACCTTTTCCTCTTTCCACTCCACACTTCATGTATCGTGTTTCGCGAATGAGTCGCGGTTTGACATAGTTGCCTTTGGATGTGAAGTACTAAGATTTGGTATCTTACTCCGTGCAGGATAAAAAGATCAATGGATTCTAACTGCTCCAGTTGCAACAACTGCAACAACTCCCACTCTGTCCTCGCCAGAGAAGTGACTTACGGGCCTCAAGCGGCCTCCCTTTTCATAATGCCGGTGGAACAAGTGACCCAAGCCACCACTGGGCTATTCTTCGGGACTATGCTCCCACCGATGAGCTTCAATGCCCTAATGTCGTCACAAGAAGCTCCAAAGAAGTCGGTCGTTGATCGGCTTACAACTACCATGACCCCTCTCAACGGGTCGCCAAAGTCCAATGCCTCAGTTTTCAGCAGACTAGGCCAAAGCTCAAGTGGGCCCATGAAGAAGCCTGCGATACCTGAAGCGGCCATCCCGAAGCGGATAGCCATTCCTGCTCCTAAAGTCATCAAAGTGGATTCTCCTGCTATGTGGTCGGTCTTTGCAAGACTGGCCATTTCATCTCCCACTCCAGGCGAAGCCATCAAGGCTGCTTCCCTTGTGCGAAAGTCTGCCTTCGATAGATTGGCCATCCCTTCTCCGTGGACGTCAGTCTTTGACAGGCTAACTATAACAACAACCTCTCCACAAAGCAGGGGGCATGAGGAAGCTCATCCAACAGTGGAGGTGATCCCGGCCGCACGACATGCTCGACGTCGCTACTGGCGCCGAGTGAGGAAGGCTGGAGGCAGTTCCCCTACTGGACTGATACCGCTAGCTCCAACGATAGAAATTGCTGCTGCTGTTCCAACTGGAAACAGCTTTGAACCACTCAGGAGGGTGCGCAAGAACTCTCCGATGGCCATGCTGAAGAGATCTCCTCCACCTGTGGAGAGCACTACAAAGGCGAAGCTGGAGCAGCCCCCTCAGCGGCTGTCCTCTAAAATTCACAAGGTTTGGCGACAGGTCCAAGACTCTGTGATTGATCAAGACTACCCCTGCCAACATAAAAAGATGAAAGTTCGGCAAGAAGGAGATCACCCTGTCAAGCCACAGAAGGTGTCATCTCTTTGGGTGCCCGCTGCAACGGTTCCCTCAACTTCGACCGCTCACAAAAGGGGAAGGCCGGAGAAGATCCTTGCGTCTTTGGAAAATCGCAAAGACACTGAATCTAAACGCCCTAAGTCTAGGGGCATGGGGGTGCACGCTATTTATATGGCATCTGGGAAAGAGGATAGCCATATTTCTACGGGTCACCGACCACTTACAAGGTCTGTGACTAAGGCTCAAGAGCAGCAGCAACAAAAGCTCCAAGAAATGCCGACAGCCATGGCTGCACTCACTGGACCAAAAGCAGGCCCGGAGACATCTTCGGAGCAGCGTCATGAGCAGGAAAAGGATGCCGAATTACTTCGGAGAATGCTTGAGAAGAAGGACAATGAGGCCGCGGAACAAGCGGCCAACATAAATCAAATGGCCCTTTTATTCCAAGATATGGTGGGCCTGATGATCCAGCCGGACCCCCCAGCCGAAGATCCTGCAGTAATAATTGAAGATGATAGAGGAGAGACATCAAATCCTCTGCCGACTCTGTCAGCAGCCAAGGAGGAGACCATCTTCAAAGCTATGCTCGATGATTATATAGCTCAGCAAATACGAGCTCATCAAGCGAATGAAGCAACCAACAAAATTGTTAAAACTGGACGACCTTATCCGGGTTGGTACGATCAAATAAAGTACCCGCCAGGATATACGAATCCTAAGTTCCACGTATACAAAGGGACAGGTAATCCCCATCAACATGTCGCTAGTTCAGGGCTCTGTGCGGCAACACTGGAGGTGACGATAAGCTACTACTTCGCCAATTTGTCGGCAGCTTGGCAGAGACGACGTTTGAATGGTATTCAGAGCTTCCCAACGACTCTATCAAAACTTTTACGGAGATGGAATTGCTATTCACCCAGCGTTTTGCAAGTGCTAGCGAACGCACCCCAATCACGGCATTGATCAATGCCAGGATGAAGCCGGGAGAAACATGGGTTCAGTATGCGATACAGTGGTAGAACCTATGGTCGAAATGCGAACAATGCATAGAAGAGGCTACGGCAGTAGGCATGTTCATGGGTACCCTCGATCCGCAGGCGACCATATCGCAGTTCATGATGTTCTTTAAGCCAACCACCTTCTAGGCCTTGATTGACAAGCTGACCCAAATGGACCAGATGGGCCATAGGCCTTCTTCTTCAAAGATGGAGCCTCTGAATGAAAAAGGGCAAAGGAAAAGCGACCTTCGTCGCCAACGCTCAACAACAACCGAGTAGCCTGAGACCGGTTGTTCGCCAAAGCAACAAGCGGCAATCCCTCGATGAGAAGTTGAGACGTCCTTACTCGTTTTCCCGGGATAAAACAAGGAGACTATTCGAACTGGAAATACGCATTGGGCTCATCACCTTGCCAGAGCCGAGGCACTCATTGCAACCCGGTGACACCAACCATTCTAACTATTGTCTCTACCATTGAGTAATGGGTCATCCAATCGAAGATTGCCACGTCTTCAAAAACTGGGTTGAAGACTAGTACCAGCAAGGCAAATTCGCGTTGTCTGAAAACTGGAAGGTGAACCCGCCACAACCACATGCTCCAAAAAAGATGGACATGCGGGGGGCATCGTGCTTATTCATAGAGGAAGCTTCATGGGAAGTTGTTCTTTCGGCAAAAACTAAAAGAATGCTGAAAGATCTTCAAACGTGTCCGGCGATCAGGTGGAAAAGCCCGCAAGAGCCGGAGATCATCGATGGGATGCTGAAACCACACCCAACATTGGGAGTTAGTAGCAATGGGCAAAACACCCAGGCCCAGCCGTCAAAGTCTTCGAAGAAAAAGAAGAAGACCAAAAAGCCCGCGCGGTCTAACGACAAGCACACGGATCTGCAAAAGCATATTGACGCGGTGGAGGTATACAACCAGAAGGCATGAACCCCAGTCACGCTTCAAGAGTTTCTCAATCATATCCTTGAAAGTGAAGATAACGACAATGATGAGGGATACGAGTCGTCAGAGGAACTCGAAGATTATATGGCAAGTTGCCACATGATCTCTCATTCGTCGCTAAGTAACAAAGAAGCTTACTCGGCGTTAGAAGATAACATAGAGGAGCCGGGGGCAGAAGCAATGCCAAAATTCTTGGATTATGTGACAAGTTCTATCAAAAGGAAAGCTACTTGTTCATAGAGCATCTGGTAAAACTTCGCCTCAAAGCTATAATAGACCGTAATGTCCTAAAACTAGCTATGGAACGAAATGTCCTAAAGATAACTAAGGACTGAAACGTCCTTAAACTACTACAAATCGCAGCATCTTAGGGCTGACCCCAAGAAAAAACGGTATGTCCACAAGAAAAATGGGCACGGATGAAAACCCGAAAGGGCTCCGTGAGTAAAAACAGTAGGGCTACAGGAGAGTTTGTGAAAACCTGAATGGGCGCAATCTCGTTAAAAAAAAGAAACACTTGCAAGGTCCTCTCGATCTTATAAGGACAAAATACCTGCGTGAGATCTTTAAGACTCACAAAGGAGAAACACACTTAGGGATCCTTACGATTCCTAAGGAGAAATTACACCTACGAGATCCTCACGACTCGTAAGGAGAATCCCCCTATGAAACCCTTACGGCTCATAGAATTCAAAATCCTTAAGTTACAGGGATCTGAACCTGTTCTTAAACCATCACCTTTCCCAGATTGCCCTATGTTCTCTGCCGAACACAAAGAAGAGACCGCGTAGGTTCTTCTTGCCTGAATTTCGAGGGCAGATACTATTTGGTGCTATCCGTCTACCTCTCCGAAAATGCCAAATTGATTTATGGCACCGTATATCGAAGGATTAGACGGATGCGGCCGATATAGCAGACTTCGTCAGATTCACCCTAGTTGAGAGGTTTTTGATTATGGGGACGCTCTTCCCTGCGGTTAATTACGCTACCATATAGCGGTAACCACTTTCTCCTTCTCTAGATGGTCACTTCGTGTCATGGGTGTTTGTTTTGTTTTTGGTTGCCCGTGGATTGTATACGGAGACTAATTTATGTTGTCGCCCGTAGGGCGTGGATTAGTCCAAATCCGTATTTTTCTTAGATTTGGGTTTGGGGTTGGATTTAAGGATACGTTAGTCTCATTCGAGACTAAGATCAACTTAAACGTTAGTTAAGGATATGTTAGTCTAATTTTAGACTAAGATCAACTTAACGGGATCGTTTAGATCCAACAAGAGAGCATTTGGGCTCTATTGTTTAGTTTAGGGACATTGCGATCGATAATTAGTTTAAAGACATTACGGTCCAAGGTTAAGAACATCATAGTCCATGGGCTTAAGGACCCCACAGTCCAAGGTTGGGTTTAAGGACCCCACAGTCTAAGGTTAAGGACATCATAGTCCATGAGTTTAAGAACCCCACAGTCCAAGGTTAAGGACATCATAGTCCATGGGTTTAAGGACCCCACAGTCCAAGGTTAAGGACATCATAGTCCATGGTTTTAAGGACTCCACAGTCCAAGGTTAAGGACATCATAATCCATGAGTTTAAGGACCCCACAGTCTATGGAATGTCTAGTTGTCGGGACCCGTCACCTCTCTGAAGACGTTGAAGGATTACAACGACAAATATCAGAGGAGTGAAGAGATGTACCCTTGAACCGATATTGGTTGGGATCTATAGTCCAATTTGGGACTAAGATCAAATATTTATGAGCATATGGGTTCAATTAATCTGAATGAGGGGTTTATGGACATTTTGGCTCGGCCCACTCAGTTAAAAATGTTAAACATTTGACAATGCTCAGCATTGATTTGAGCTTCTGACAATTTTTGTCTTTTATGGGATGTTGAGCATTCATTATAGCTCTAGGGCTTCATTTAAAGAACAGTTTATGTTCTATCAGTGCACACGTGAGGGATACGTGGCGCGCTTGGCGCTAGTGTCAGTCAATGAGCGCAGTGTGCTATATTTGGAGCGCTGAGGCGCTGCAGCGCTTTGCGCTAGATGCAGAGCGCTGAGGCACTTCTGTTAAGTAGCGCACACATGAGGAGCGCATGGCACACTAGGCGCGATGCGCCAGTCTTGAGCGCTGAGCGCTTCTTTAAATTTGGAGCTCTAAGGATCTTTTAGATTAGGAGCGCTAAGGCTCTGCAGCGCTTTGCGCTAGATGTGGAGCGCTAAAGCTCTTTTAAATTAGGAGCGCTAAGACAATTCTGTTAATTAGTGCACACGTGAGGAGCACATGGTGCGCTTGGCGCTATGCGCTAGTCTTTAGCACAGAGTGCTTCTTTAAATTTGGAGCGCTTAGGCTCTACAGCGTTTTGCGCTAGATGTGGAGCGCTGAAGCGCTCCTTTTAAATTGGAACGCTAAAGCTCTTTTAAATTAAGAGCGCTAAGGCTCTTCTTTTATGCAACATAGATCAGTTTGCGCCCTGGGAATTAAATTCTCTTTTTAAAAGAGTGTTTGTCTCAAGATTCTAAGAATAAAGTTATTATTTTATAGGAGATGTTTCAATCTCTTATTTTGGTGAAAGGCTTTGCCTTTATGGATCTGTGATCAAAGAGAATTGAATTATTCTCCCCCCTTTTATAATGAGATGTTCATGATCTTTGAAAGACAATTTGTTTTATAGATCTATGATCTGAAGAAGGTTAATTTCTTCCTCTTATTCTTTGTGATGAGATAATTTGATTTTTTGTGAAAGATCTTGGTCTTTTAGATCTATGATTTTAAAGAAAGAAGTGAATTCTTCTTTTTATATGAGACGATTTCGTCTTTCTGTTCTTTTACCTTGAAGAAAAGTTGTTCTTCTACCGAGAGCTTGGCTCTTCTTTATGAGATTTCTCAAAGTTTATGGGGGGTTCCTCTATATCTGACTTCAAGTCTTGGGGCCTTTATATAGGGTGGGCCGATTTGTTCAAACAGTTAAGAAGATCTTTTCTCCAATTGATTTGGGGATTTCCCTACATCTGGATCTTTGATCCAAGGGTTTCTAATTTACAGAAGGCAATCTTCTTGTTTTTAACAAGATTGGGAAATCTTTCCATACAGAATTTATTCTGTATTTTGGTGATTTTTAATCACCTTTGGATCATTGATTCAACGGAGCTCTGATTTACAGAGCACAATCTTTTTGTTTGGAAAGATTTTGAGGAATCACTTCTTAACAGAATTTTATTCTGATTAATTGATGATTTATCATCTTTGTTGGATCTTTGATCTGACGGTGGTAAGCTTTTAGTTCTAGCGCTAGCGCACCCATGCTTTGCACGTGGTATACTGCTTAGAGTGCAGCGCACTTAGCGCTAGCGCACCCATACTTTGCACGTGGTGCACTGCTTAGAGTGCAGCGCACTTAGCGCTAGCGCTTACGTGCTTTGCACGTAGTGCGCTGCTTAGAGTGCAGCGCTCTTAGCGCTAGCGCTTACGTTCTTTGCAAGTAGTGCACTGCTTAGAGTGCAGCGCTCTTAGCGCTAGCGCTCATGTGCTTTGCACGTGAGCGCTTGCCTCAGAGTCTTTGACTCTCTAAGCGCTGGCGCTGCTATGAAGCGCTGCATCATTTCAAAATTTGAAATTTTGAATAGAGTCTTGCTCTGATTGGGGGAAACAAATGCCCTCCCCCACCGTTGCGCTTACGTGACCCACACGTGAGTGCAGCGGTGGCAGCATCTCTGCCCTTGGATCAAATCAGAAGTTGAAACGACTCTCGGCGCCTATAAATAGGACCCTTGGCCCTTGAGATGATTTCTGTTCATCTTCCTTCTTTCTGAGAATTTTTATTCTCCTTCAGAGCATAGCTCTTCATCTTAAGAATTTTCTGAAGGACAGAACTCTGTCGAAATTTAGGTAAAGATTAAATCTTTTTAAAGGATCTTTTAATAATCTATAGTTTTACCCATTAATAGAGATTTTCTCTTCTTAGATCTTCGATCTAAAGAACACCTTCTTTTAGGGTTTCATTAACAGAGCTTTGCTCTCTTAAAATCATAAATCTAAAGAGATCTTTCTTAGGGTTTCTTAACCCATTAACAGAGGTTTGCTCTTTTTATATCATAGATCTTCAAGAAAACCTTTGTAGGGTTTCCCAACAGAGCTTTGCTCTTGTTAGATTTTAGATCTTAAGAGATCCTTTTCAGGGTTTCTTAACCCATTAACAGAGGTTTGCTCTTTTCAAATCATATAGATTTATTAATCTTTCATAAAGAACTCTTAAGAGTTTGTTCATGGATCTTGAAGATCATGGAATTTTATTCCATTAAAACTTTACTTTAAGTTCTCTGATGGATTATTCCATCATTTTTACAGAGCAAGGCTCTTAGAATTTTCTTTGGAGAATTTTTTTATTCCTCTCATAATTGATTTTGACAGGTGTCATTCCTTTCTGCAGAGCATTGCTCTCGAGGAGTTTAACTCCTAGACCCGAGGAGTCTCTTATTAAATGAGAATCTTTCAGATTTCTCTTTTATTTACACAAATTTAAATTTGTTAGTTGTCATAATCGGAGCTTGTTTTCTCGATGGGGATATCAAGATTCGTTTAAATCCTCGTGTCTGTTTTTAATAAGGATTCTCTTAATCAGTCTGTCCACTAACTCCTGCTGATTTTCTTTTTCAGACGTTATGGACGCTCATATGTATGATCTCGACGAAATTATTTCTTACGGAGACATTCATGCAATCGGCCGTTCTCAAAACCAGGAATTCACAAACGCCCAGTATGCTGAAATTATGGGTCGCTTTGATGCATACAATGGTTGACTGCTTCCTCGTCGTTCCTCTCTCTTGAAGCTTATTGTGGGAGTGATCTGGGGAGCACTTCCTCTATTTTATGTCGACATGCCGCTTAAAGTATTGGACGACGCCGAAGATAAGGTGCACTCGGTGTATCTGATGGGCTTAATCTCAAAGAAAAGGCGAGACAATCTTGTTGATATCCCGCATCAAGCTTTTCAGCAGGCGGGGATACTCGCTACCTATCGAAAGGTGGAGGACATCAGTGGTGATCCTGACGCTTGTGATCGTGAAAGGATGCACATGAAGATGGTCCGAGAGGCCCGAAAATTTTTGGATGGCCTTACTCTTGAATTTCTCAATCCATGTCCTGAATTTGATGTTTTGCCTTTGTAAATATTTTAATGGTGTTTTTGTTTACCGTTTTCATCAATGTAATAATTTTCTGAAGTATGAATAGCAAGCTTTTCCATTTCCATGTGTTTATTTTATGCATTAAACATTTTCACTCATAATGCGAATCAAATGTTTTCCTTACTGTCGCTTTCTTCTCTTCGCCGTGTTGTTGCCATGTGATTTTAGCAAGTGTGGCCGGTAGATAGTGAGTGACGGTCCATCTTGGACTCTTTGCAAGGTAACGATGGCTTAGGAAATAGGTTCAGGTCTGCTGCCTAAGACTTTTCAATTTTATAAGCCGTGAGGGTCTCATAAAGACTTTTCTCCCTACGAGTCGAGAGGATCTCGTAGGTGTATTTTCTTTTTAGGAATCATGAGAATTCTTAATTTTGTTTTCTCTCGAGAGTCGTAAGGATCTCTCAAGAGAATTTTCTCCTTACAAGTCGAGATGACTCGTTAGTGATTTTTTCCTTTCTTATCAGAGAGTGTGGCCCATAGAAAATCCACCTTAACCTTTCTGCGAGGCAATGATCGCTTGGGAGACAGGGTTAGGATCTGTCACCTAAGACTTTTCAACTTTATGAGCCGTGAGGGTCTTATAAAGAATTTTCTCCCTACAGGTCGAGAGGATCCCGTAGGTGTATTTTCTCCTTAGGAATCGTGAGGATTTCTAAGTGCGTTTTCTCTTGAGAGTCGTAAGGATCTTACAAGAGAATTTTCTCCTTACAAGTCGAGATGACTCGTAAGTGATTGATGAGTTGACCTGCTCCCGAGTCAAAGCATTGCTTTCAGCGGGGAGGTCAAGGGTTTGCTCTGGCTGTTTCTCACGGGGTCAGGATTGACCTTAGCCGTGTTTTACGGGGCCAGGGGGTTGGCTTTATCCACATTTCACGGGGTCGGGGGGTTGACTTTATCCGCATTTCACGGAGTCAGGAGGTGCTCTGGGTATTTCCCATGGGGTCAGGATTGAAATTAGCCGTGTTCCACGGGACCAAGATTTGCTCTGGGCATTTCCTACGGGGTCAGGATTGACATTAGTCGTGTTCTACGGGACCAGGATTTGCTCTGGACGTTTCCTACGGGGTCAGAATTGACATTAACCGTGTTCCACGGGACCAGGATTTGCTCTGGGCGTTTCCCACGGGGTCAGGATTGACATTAGCCGTGTTCCACGGGACAAGGATTTGCTCTGGGCGTTTCCTACGGGGTCAGGATTGACATTAACCGTGTTCCACGGGACCAGGATTTGCTCTGGGCGTTTCCCACGGGGTCAGAATTGACATTAGCCGTGTTCCAAAGGACAAGGATTTGCTCTGGGCGTTTCCCACGGGGTCAGGATTGACATTAACCGTGTTCCACGGGACCAGGAGGTGCTCTGGGCATTTCCCACGGGGTCGGGATTGAAATTAGCCGTGTTCCACGGGACCAGGATTTTCTCTGGGCGTTTCCCATGGGGTCAGGATTGACATTAGCCGTGTTCCACGGAACAAGGATTTGCTCTGGGCGTTTCCCACGGGGTCAGGATTGACATTAACCGTGTTCCACGGGACCAGGAGGTGCTCTGGGCATTTCCCACGGGGTCAGGATTGACATTAGCCATTTTCCACGGGACCAGGATTTGCTCTGGCCGTTTCCTACAGGGTCAGGATTGACATTAGCCGTGTTCCACGGGACCAGGATTTGCTCTGGGCGTTTCCCACGGGGTCAGGATTGACATTAGTAGTTTTCTACGGGACCAGGAGGTGCTCTGGGCGTTTCCCACGGGGTCACGATTGATATTAGCCGTGTTCTATGGGACCAGGATTTTCTCTCTCGGTTTTCTGTGAACCGTCGAGGCTTGGCTTTCTTTCGGATAGAGCCTAGGGGAAGGTATGGTTCTCTCTTTGTTCGTGCCCTTGGATTGTATACAGGGATCGATGTGATCTTACATGTAGGGCAAAAGTTTCATTTTATATATTTTCCTTTCCGCGATGCTCTACCATTTCAGCTTTTATATAGCGAAAGTCGCGATTGCCCAATCATTTCGGCTATTTTTCGCGGTGTCCCATCTTTTCGGCTATTTGTTTTATTTACTCGCTGCTTTTTATTGTGAGTTGCCAAATCATTTTGGTAATTTTATATGCATATATTTTTTACTTGCTGATTTTGTTTCAAGTTGCCCCATCATTTCGGCTATTTCATATGCATTTGTGGATCGCTGGCTTTTCGCTGCGAGTTTGGGATTTGACACCGATTGAGGCATCAGCATCACTACAACTGGGATATTGCCAGGAGCGAATCATCATTTACCTCTGTCGATGTCGAACAAAGGTGGCTTAGCGAACAGGGTTAGGATCCTGTCGACTAAGGCTTTTAACTTCATTAGCCGTAAGGGTCTCATGAAGGAATTTCTCCCTACGAGTCGTGAGGATCTCGTAAGTGCATTTTCTCCTTAGGAATCGTGAGGATTCCTAAGTGTGTGTTCTCTTATAAGTCGTAAGGATCTTACAAGAGTGTTTTCTTCTTATAAGTCGAGAGGACTTATAAGGGCCGTCCACTGTGAAAACATATCCCTAGTCGCGGGTGGAACTTTGTTAGGGAAATGTTTATTCGCGCCCATGGATTGTATACAAGGGTCAGTATTGAACCGCTTGTAGGGCAAAATCAGAGTGTATGACTGCTTAAGAACAGGTTCAGATCCCTGTAGCTTAAGGCTTTTGAATCTTATGAGTCATGAGGGTCTCATAAGAGGGTTCTCCTTACGAGTCGTGAGGAACTCGCAAGTGTAATTTCTCCTTAGGAATCGTGAGGATTCCTAAGTGTGTTTCTCTTTTGTGAGTCGTAAGGATCTCACGCAGGTATTTTCTTCTCACAAGTTCGAGAAGACCTTGCAAGTGTCTTTTAACGAGATTGCGCCTTTCGGATTTTCACAAAACTCGCCGGTAGCCCTTCATTTTTTATTCACGGAGCCCTTTCAGGTTTTCATCCGTGCCCATTTCGCTTATGGACGTACCGTTTTTTTTGTGTCAGCCTTAGGATACTGCAGTCAGTAGTAGTTTATAGACGTCTCGGTCAACAGCCAGTTTTAGGACATAGTGGTCCATCGTTAGTTTAGGGACGTTTCGGTCCATTTGCCGGATAATACTTATAGAGTTTGGGCTTAGGAATATAGCGAGCGAACATAGGCGTCGTCATCTATCGTTGACCTAGGCCGTGACTCGTCAGGCATAGTATTTTTTCTAGAAGCGACCGTTTATTGGCCTGAAAGGTCTTTCACCATGCATGTCCATGAGTAGATTAGCTCCACCCTGGTAAACTTTGTCTATGATGTATGGGCCTTCATAGTTCGGCTCGAATTTCCCCCGTTTGGCACGATTGGGGATCATAGGTCTCTTGACCAGTAGCACGAGTTCGCCTTAGCGGAATGTTCTCGGACTAGTCAATCTCTCGTATGAGTGCGTCATTTTTTCTTTGTAAGCTTCCAAGTTTTGTTGCGCCATGAGCCGAGTTTCGTCGAGGGCATCAAGCTCCTCAAGCCGGATACGAGCATTCTCTTCGCCCGTTAGCTCGTAATGACTGCCACTCGCAAGGAGGGTAACTCTATCTCGAGGGGGAGTACCGCTTCTGTGCTGAATACCAATGCATACGGCGTTTTGTTTGTGGCCGTTTTGAACGTAGTTCGATACGCCCAGAGAGCTTCATGCAGTCTCTCGTGCCGGTCCTTCTTATTTTTGGACACCGTCTTTTTCACGATCTTCGTCAAGGTCTTGTTGAAAGCCTCAGCTAGACCGTTAACTCAGGGATTATAGACTGAAGAGTATCTCCAATCTATATTATGCTGTTGTGCGAAGCGGCTAATCTTGTGGCTTCTGTAGGCTGGCCCGTTATCGGAGATAATCCGTCGTGGAGTGTCGAACCAATAGATGACGTGTGTCTTAAAGAAATGGAGGATATTCTCCGTCTTCACTTCTCTTAGTGGTACTGCTTCTGCCCATTTGGAGAAGTAATCCTTTGTCGCCAATATGAGCCGATGTCCTCTGGACGATGCTGGTTCAATAGGCCCGATTATGTCAGTTCCCCACATTTCGAATGGCCAGCTAGCCATCGTTGGATGTAGCGGATTTGGATGCTGGTGGATAAAGTCCCCATGAATCTGGCACGAGTGGCATTGGTTCGCGTATTCGAGGCAGTCTTCGATCATTGTGGGCCAATAATAGCCCATCCTTTTGATCTTCAGCTTCATCTTCGACCCGGCTTGGTGAGAACCGCAGAGTCCGTCGTGAGTTTTTCTTGGATGACTCTCCTTGCCTCTTCAGGTCCAAGGCATCTTAGCCACAAAGAATCAAATGTTTTGTATAGAGCATTATTGACGAAAGCGAAAGGCAACTTGTTTCATAAGCTGATGTCTTGAGGACGCATCTTCAGGTGTTCGACAGGATTTGAAGTAGTCTATAAAGACTTCTCTCCAATCCTTAGCCTTTTCCTGGTCTTTTATTCGTAGGGCCGTTTGCTCTGTCGCTTCCTTTTCTTTGGACGACTCCGGAGACATATATGCCGGTGCGAGAACCCGACGGCTTGCACAACGATCCTCACATCATCGAGGTTTCATTGGCCAGTTCTTTAGCGAGCTTGGCTAACGCATCCGCCTTGCTATTCTCCGCTCGCGATATGCTTTCTAGGGCGTAGGAAGGGATCTGAGTCAGCAATTTTTGCACTTTCTCACTGTACTTAAACAACTCTGGTTTGCACGTATATGAGGAGGTATTCAATTCCCATGTCGACAGCGATCTCAAGACCTGCTATCAAAGCTTCATATTCGGCTTTATTGTTTGTCCTCGGCTCTGTCAAGGAAAAGGAAAAGTGCATTATCCCTCCTTGTGGAGTCACGAAGATGAGTCTACCTCTGATTTAATTATGGGGGTGCTGTGTTTCGCTTCTTCATAGAAGATGCTCCATCGAAGTAGAGTTCTCATCGAGTATCACTCCTTCCTTTCTCCTTGTCGATTTTGTCAAACGCGTGCTCGTCTGGCAATTCGCAGTTCAAGGGAGAGTCGGCAGGTATCGGATGCTCGGCGAGGAAGTTGGCGATAGCCTGACCTTTCGCTGCCTTGAGAGGACGGTATTTTATCGAGTATTCCATTAATATTAAAGCCCATTTAGCGAGTCGTCCCATTAGTATGGTTCTTGACATCAAATACTTGAGAGGATCCACTTTCGATATGAGATGGACCTCATGCGCCAACGCATAGTGCCTGAGCTTCGTTATCATGAAAATTAATGCCAGGCAGTGTTTTTCAATGGGGGAGTAATTGTTTTCTGCCCCAGAAGAACTCGACTCAAATAATAGAGGGCTCTCTCCTTCCCTTAGTCGTTTTCTTGTGCCCATAATGCGCCTAAAGAACCCTCAAGGGCGGTTGTATACAGAATGAGAGGCTTTCCCTTGACCGGAGCGGTCAGCACCGGAGGATTCTGTAGGTATTTCTTAATTTCGTCCAGTGCGCTTTGGCATTTGCGATCCCAGACGAAAGGGATTCCCTTCTTCATCAGATGACAGTAGGGGCAAGCACTTGCCAGAAAGATTAGCTATAAATCGCCGGATATACGCGAGCTTTCCTTGAGAGACCGCAGCTGTTTGAGAGTTCTTGGCGGGGGCATTTCCATAATCGCCTTGATCTTCGACGGGTCTATCTCGATGCCTCGGTGTCGGACGATGAATCCCAGGAACTTACGTAAGAAAACTCTGAATGTGCATTTGAGAGGGTTCATTTTCAGGTTGTATTTCCGAAGGCTGAAACACGATCTTCAGATGTTCTAAATGTTCCTCGTATGATTTGCTTTTCACCAAAAGGTCGTCAATATAGCATTCGATGTTTTCATGTATGAGGTCATCGAAAATCTTCGTCATGGTCCTCTGATAGGTGGCACCGGCGTTCTTTAGACCGAAAGGCATCACCTTGTAGCAGAACATGCCCAAAGGGGTCCAGAAAGCGGTATGCTTCTGGTCCTCGGGATGCATCTTTATCTGATTGTATTCCGATGAGCCGTCCATAAAGGAGAAAACTTCATGAGTAGACGTATTATCTATCATCAGCTTGGTGACCGGTACGGGAAAGTCGTCCTTCGGGCAAGCTTTGTTGAGATCCCGGAAGTCTACGCAGATACGCACCGTCCCATTTTTCTTCATCACTAGGACGATATTGGCGATCCAGTAAGGATAATGAACCTCTTGGATGAAGCTGGAGTCGATTAGCTTCTTGACGTCGGCACTGATGCTCATCTCAAGCTCGAGCCGTATTCTTCTCGGTGCTTTTTTGATCGGCTTGATGTCCGGAGATATCGCCAATTTGTGGACGGCTATTTCTGGATCCAATCCGGGTATCTCGAATAGTTCCACGAAAAACAATGTTTATACTGCATGAGCACGTCTTTTAGCGTAGCCAGCCAGTAGCCAGCCATTCTTCAGACAAAAGCTCACTGACGAATGTCCGGCCGCGGGGTCACTTGCCGTCCCCAAGTCAATTTTCTTGAGGTTATCCTGCAGTAGTATGTATCCCATCTTCCAGCTCTTTTGGCGCCGGTGGAAACTCTGAGATCACCTCGTCATTATCATTTTTCGAAGCACCAGGGGAGGTCATTCATATTCTCTCGGGTTTTTCTTCTAACAGCGTTATCACGTGACAGGTACGAGATCGCTTCCAAGGACCAATATTGGTCCTGGTTCT